>CM074718.1:101275352-101875352 GCA_037306005.1 Rhinophrynus dorsalis
AGACCTGCAGGAAGTGTGGCCTAATGGGACATCATGGTAAGCACTGCAAAGAGAGCATATTCAAAAAATGCAAGCCTTGAAACCAAAGACTGTCAAAGAAATTGGACAGCAACCTCTGCACATATTTTCAAGGAGCGGGAAAAGAACTCCAAAAATAAAGTTTCCTGGAAGCAAAAGGAAAGAAACCTCTGCACTAGAACCGCAAAGGGGTAAGACTGAAACGCCTCAAACTCTGTCTTCTCTTTCCCAGGAATCAAGAAAATTAGTTTTACCGGTTCATGTGGTTGCTAATCTTACCACTACTAATCCTCACACTTCTGGTAAACCTCACATCTCTCCTAATTCCATCACACCTAGTAGCTTTACACAGTTCTCTATTAATCTCTCTCTCGTAGCTGCCATAACACCTTCACCAGCTGCTCCCAACTTGTGTCTTCTGTTTCGGACACCCCAGTGAAGGAACAATTGAACATGAAAGGCAAAACAGACTGGCAAGAGGATGCAAGGAGAAAGAGAAGAACACCAACAAGGACATCAATCAAAAAGGAGTGCCTCCAAAAATCTGTATTCCTCCAGAGACTGAAATAGTCAGCAAGGTGGAGGAAATAGATAATGAAGCAAGCCCACTTGTGGATCCAGTCACTGCAGATAAACAACTAGTGGACAAATATGCTTAAACCATAAAAGACTGAGGACCCCCTCCAGACCAGGAAAAGAGAGTGTTAGCTAGCCTCTACAAACTAACTTTTTTTTTTCTTCCAACTAATGGCTTCTTTTTCAGGTATGGTAAAATGCCTACTACACTACGAGGAAGGATGATCATAACCTTGTATATCAGTACAGAGTGAGATGTGACCATAAAAAATGGAGTCCATCTCTCTCCTGAATGTTGACTATAATATCCATGCCAATGTACTAGCCAATAGGCTGAAGGGTGTCATAGGTCAGATAATACCCTCTTACCAGACAAGCTGCATTCCTAGCTGCAGAATCTCAGATAGTCAGTCCACTACATCAGAGACCAGTGAAAGACTGGCCCAGGTTAGTCTCGATCAGAAAAAAGGCCTTTGACTATGTCTCCAATGAGTTCATGGGCAAGGCACTGCACCAGTTTGGACTAGGGGAGTTGTTCTGTTCCTATGGTAACCTCATGTATCTTATTATACTTTGCCTTGACCACTGACTGATATGGCTAAGCAACACATTGCCCACTTTCACTAGCACTGAAAGTGTTAAATGTCAGTGAGTTATATAGGTATAAGACAGCAAGTACCTGCATTGCATTTCTTAGCATGCATAATAATGCTTTGCAATGCATTGGAGACCTCTCTCTAGTATTCAAGAAGTCCAATTTAATTTAACTGGAATTATTATTTGTCCCCTATGGTGCAGCTTGTTTACTCCAAAATAACTCCAATGAGACTAATGTGTTTGGGAAAAAAATTAAATTGATGTGGGTTCATCACATACAGCATTGCAGGGAAGGTCATGGCTAATGCAGAATGCCTTTGAGAAAGTGGGCTCCTTTCAAGAAGCTTTCTTTAACTCATTAAGGACCCATGATGGTCCAGAACCGTCATGGGTAGAATCCCGTTAAGGACCCATGGCAGTCCTGGACCAACGGATGCAGCAAAAAAAAATGGCCCGTGGTCCTTAAGTGATGGCATGCATGATCGGCCATCCTTAAGGGGTTAAGATTAGACAATTGTGATTTGTACCTCTGGGTTCTGCAGCTGATGGACTTTCTCAAATTTAACAATGTAAACCAGGGCTTTTATTAATCCCTTCCTGTATATATCTTGGATCATGGGGCTATGGCTTCCATCAGTGTAGCAGAACAATGTAATTCTAACATTCTTATGAAATGCTTCATTATATCTAGAAATGCAACAGTTACCTTTGAAAAGCCTAACTGTAACACCATCATGCGGTGTATATCTGCCTTGAATGCTAGAAAGGTCTCATTATCTAACTCATTCTCAGTGAATGCATTGGAGACTTCTCAAGCCTCCAAGGAATTAAATAAACTGTGTGTTGACAAGACGTACATTGGAGACCTCCCTAATCCCTTGCCTGTTTTCCAGTTATTATGCTTTGTTATCTGCATTGGCAGCTTTTAACTGCTGGTGACTTATTGCTTCTTTTGAACTCTAAAAGAAGTTGGCAAGGAAATGAGTGTCCTTACCAATTTTTTTTTTGTTTTATGGTTGGAAAGTTTCTTATTATATACTTCTGACTGTTTTCCTCCTCATGGGCACTTTGTTTTGCACATGTGATTTAAACACAACACTTTTCTGGGAGGTTTGTAATGAGGAGTAGAATTTGAGGTTTCTTTATCTTCTTTCAAGCTTGGCATGGGCTGTTATCTTCTATGTCGGTCTGCAGTCTAGTCTCTGTCTCTTAATGGCCAGTATTTCACAGACTGATTAGCCTATGACTTCCTGCATTATTCCTAAGTGCTTTGTACTTGAAACAGTGAGAAAAAAATCAAGGACGGCGTTTTAACTAATAATGAAAGTTTGTGCCTATTATCAGTGTTTATTCTGTCTGTTAGAAGTGAAATATAAATCCATATATAGATTATGAGAAGCTCATGTAATTCAGTTGCACATCCTCCGCCTTAAAGTTAATTGGAAATCAGATGTAGTATGATGACTAATAGCTTTGGGCAAGCAAAAGCAAAGCTCCAGACATATTTTTATTCCCTAGATGTATGTTTTGAACTTCTCGGGTCAGTGATGTCCAGCAGTTTTCTCTAGGCACCTGAGAGCAAGGGGTCTATGTTAGGATTATCCCGTAATCCAAAGGGAGACCAAGCCCAAGGGTTATTAATATGCTCATTAAAGGTCAGAGAAGTTCAGCTCGGAATGAGCCTTCTAGGGTATATAGGACACTCTATAGGACTGTATAATACCCAGCCTGAAATTTATTTTAGCTCAGAGGTACCAAACACCCAGAGAAGTATCCTGAACCATATCGTACTGATCTTGGCAGATATGACAGTTCAGCCATGAGTTTCCAGTCAGTTCCTCACTGAACTAGTTCTGATACCAGCTTCACTCCTTGGTTCTAAAGGAGAATGTTAGCCACACTGACACTATATCCAGTGGTAGACACATATTCTGATGTACATGGCAAGATTTACATCTCAGGAGCCTGTAGGCACAGAATTCTGAAGCACCCCCCCCCCCCGATTTGCCATCTCCACTGAACACCTCCACAATGCTCATCAGCTCCATATTGCCCCTGACATTGCCCCCCATCAGCTCCAACTTGCCCACCATCATCTCTGTATTGCCCTAACATTGCTCCCATCATCTCCATACTGCCCCCATCAGATCCAACTTGCCCCCATCATCTCCATATTGCCCTCACATTGCCCCTATCATGTCCATATTGCCCCCATCATGTCCATATCCCCTTACATTGCCCCCATCATGTCCATATCACCTCAAATTGCCCCCATCATGTCCATATTGCCCCTCACATTGCCCCCATCATCTCAATATTGACCCCTGTTTCCTACCTCCTTGCTGTATGAGCTGTAGCTGCTGGAGCTCCCGTGCGGTCTGTAATGCAGAGCGCTGGGAGATGATGTCATCTCCCAGCGCTCTACATTATTACTAAAGAGCCGACAGCAACGAGGGAGCTCAGTAACTACAGGTCTTCGGAGCAGACCTCTCCTCTTCATGTTGTTGCTGGCACCAAGCGGGGGGGGGGGGGCAGGGGTGACTGTTGAGGCTAATAAAAAATAAAAACAGGAAGCCAAAAAACTATACCAATGATAGGCGCCCCCCTGTGGGATGCGCCCGTAGGCAGGTGACTACTCTGCCTTATTGCAAATCCGGCCCTGATGATGTACACAGAAGAATAAGAGCAATGTAGTGGCAAACCAACTGTACCATATGGGAGAAATGAACATGCCCTTTGATTTAAATGGGGCTTTTACAGCTCAAATTAATCTTCATAGTATTTGAGCCATAGAGAGTGTTATTTCAATACCATCAGAGTTGTAATTCAAGAGTAATTGAATGATAAAATATCCCACTCCCACCCCTTTTACCTAGTGTAAGCCACCTCCCCTCAAGTATGGAATCTGGTCGCTTGACAGGACAGGTCGCAGCAAGGGACAGGGGAAAACCTGGACAGGTTTTTCTCTTATGCTCACTGAAGACTGTCCCTCTCTGCGATCCATCCGGACAATCTTGCTGCTCTGAGGTGAGCAGTGTTACATCAGTAAACGGGGCGAGAGGGGGATACTTTATCATTCAATTACTCCTGAACTACAACTCGGACAGCATTGAAATAATGCTCAAATACTATGTAGATGAATCAGAACTGCTTTTTGTGAAACATCAATATCCCTTTAAAGGGATAGTAATACTTCGTTTTAACTTTATTTTATTTTGTAGGCATTAAAAAAACATGAAGAATGATATAAGTCTTATCTCTCAAACCTTTATGGTTTATGAGATATTCACAAGCAAAGTTCCCCTCCCCGCCCCTTTTTCCTAGTGTAAGCCATCTCTTCTCAGATGTGAGTCTGGTTGTATGACAGGACAGATAACAGAAGGGGACAATTTTCTTTGTATGAAAACAATGAAAGCCCTTCCCCCCTTGACAAGTTTTTCAGCTTTTTCCATTATCTTAATTGAAGATTGTCCCTCTCTGCAGTCTACCTGGGCATCTCCCTTCTGATCTGGTTGAACAGGGAAGGGATACTTTGTTTGTGAATATCTCTTAAACCATAAAGGTTTCAGAGATAAGACTTATATCATTCTTCATGTTTTTTTAATGCCTACAAAATAAAATAAAGTTAAAACGAAGTATTACTATCCCTTTAACAATATGATTGATATAGAGGTCTGCAATGAGTTGTTTCATAATGCATTGGAGAACATTATTTTGCATTTTAGAGTCCCATGTAAATTAATGGCAATATGGATAATGTTTATTTGGCTCCAACAGTACAGTTGGTAGGCTCTGGAATTACTCCAGTTTCTCTTAGTCCAGTCATTGTGAGGCTGATACATGCTTTATAAGACCAAGAGGGAAGACAGAGAAAAAGCAAAAACGCAGCCATATTTAAAATGGGCCATGAGTATAGGTTGTGGGAATTTTTTCAGAGTGATATAGGAGCATAACTTATATTCTGTTCAAGAAGTAATCTAAGTTCAGTTAGGGTTGGCATTTTGCACATCCTCCTTATGCTTGGTGAATGGGAAAGTTTAATTGTTTAGTTTTTAAATCAATTTCTTGATATATACCTGACTCCTAGAAGTACAAGGCTTGTAAATAATAAAAGATAACATTCATGACTTCAAAATTCTACTACCATTTAATGGTTTTTGGCTTTCAGAGTAATCTCAACTTCACATTGCTGTTTACTGCAGCCTTACTTTATAAATTGACTTTTCAGACAATTTGAAGCTGTGCAGTCACAATCATGTACAGTACCAGTGCCACACTTTTATACAGGAAGCGATGTGTTATCTGTAATAAATCACTAACCCTTTGAATGCCAGAGGGGTGTGCACACTTTTCTGATACTCACATGGTTATACAAACACTATAGTGTAATGTGGAGTGCAGTTTATGTAGGAAAATGATGATAAAAGGCACCAGTCAAAATCCAATAAAAGTAAGTATATATTTATTTTATAGAAACGAAAAGTTACTTATAATACTTATCAACCACCTCAGATGGTAGAAGATGTCAATTGATTTAACTGAATTACTGCTGCATTGGAGACCTCTTTAGCATTGAAGGGATTAAAAACCCAACCTGGGATGGTTTTTATTTACTTCCTCTGATGCAGCTGGTTTTCCCAAGAACTGCACCACTTTCTCTTAGTACATCAGTCTCATGATGAAGCAATGCTTTGGAGATCTTTCGAGCATACAATGAGTTAAAGATATTGAAATATATCATTAGTTTAGGACCCATATTTTATGTGCTTGGCATTAAAAGGTTAATAGTTTATGAGCTTCTCCATATGTTAATACTTCTTACTTTAGGTATTGGTAATGCCTATTGTGATGTACAAGTATCTCTGGAAATATTTATGAATGTGTGACCTTGACTCTGAATCTCTTCTTGTGACCTCAACCTCTGACCTAAACAATGCACCTCATCATTAAACTACCCCAGGCTCTGGCTTCTGATCTCTTTAGGAACTGTTGTCCAGCCTAGATCTTAACTATCCTGTGTCTATGAGTCCTCATTCTATGAGGAACTTTTAAATTAAAGGGATAGGAATAGATTGGTATTGAAAGGTAATTCTGTAGATAGTAAAAAAATAAATTAATTGCACCCAATCCGATCTCTCAAACCTGTATGGTTTGAGAGATATAAGCTTTCAAAGCCCCTATAAGCTTTCAAAGCCCCCCCTTCCCTCCCCTTGCACTGACGTCACTGTCTAGGTTACAGCAGGAGATCCCGGTCCGCAGACCATCCTGCGGCTCTTCAGCAGAGCCGAAATAGCAGGATATATAAATAAATACTTAATTTGAATGGTCTACAATGTGTGCCTGGTTTGCAAGGACACATTTATATATTTATCATGTGATTTTTTTCTATAAACTATGATATTTTTGAATAATTGATGTGAATTGTTTTAGGAATAAGATTACTTTCTGTTATTAAATAGGACAAAAACAGCGTAATCTCTGTTTGTTTAGCTCTGGATTTTTAAAACACAATTTTATTAAATAAACCCCTGTCCTAAGGTCAGTAGCTCAAATTCTACCTCAGCCCTGCAGATCTACCCACTGATTAAGATCAGGAACATCATTGTAATGGAATTGTTGGTTTGGATGAATAAGCAAAATATAACATAGTAAAATAGAAAATGTTAAGATTTGTTATGTAAATGTGTTTCAATAAGTAAATTATCCCCCGCTGATGTATAAGTACTGGATGAAACTTAGTTTTATATTTAGAGATGAAAATACAAATTTTATTCAAACTACACTTCTTCAAAGCCAATTTTCAATTACAAATCTCTTCAAACTGAATCATCTACACTTGAAGAGATGTACCAGTTCCCTGGCAAAATAAAAGAAACCTCAATTTTCACATTCAACACCATTATTTAGGGCAGGCATGGGCAATCTGTGGTTCTCCAGATGATGATAGACTACAGTTCCCATCATACGCAGATAGCTAATTACCATCTAAAGGTAGTGACAGTTGTAGTTCAAAAACTTTTTTCAATGGCTGTCCAACCCTCATGAACAAGTATAATTTCCAAAATTGGTACAGTGATACATTTTTTGAAAAACACATTTCTCTCTTGCAACAAATGATCTGCCAAGTTTAGTTCTGCTTAAAAGCCCATTATCTCTGAAGGAGTGTTCATTATGTTTTGAGTGAAATGCTTATAGTGGTTATGTCCCATTGCTGCGGCACAAGGCAAGGAAGGAAACTGTGCCAGTTGCAAGGGCGAATATCTGGTTCCAGTTAGGCCAGAAACCGTATCAGGATAAGTATACCCGCAAGTCAATTAGGCATCCTAGGACAGCAGGCCATAACTGGTCCGAAGAGTAGAGCCAAACTGCCAGACAGAAGAGTAGTCAGGAGCAAGCCAGTGGTCATGGTAGGAGGAACAGATGCATGGTCAGGAACAGCAGAAAGTTCAGGGCAAGGAGAACTGGATCATTACACCGAGGATACAAGCCAAGGTTAGGACAGACAGCACAGGATTATAGGACAGAAGGTTAGCCAGGGTCACAACCGGGGGTCAGTCTGGAACAATAATGCCAAGTGTCTGCACCAGATGGCTTAGATGAGTGAGCACTGATAGGTGCATAATAGGTGCAAAAATCTGAAGTGCTGTGCCATGCATGCAAGTGAAATATTGCATAATGAGTGAATGATCTAGGATGCAAATCAATAACATCTAGAAACAAACATGCAGCCTGTACATCTCAGGGGTCCAGAGCACACACATGCACACACAAGAATGGTACTCCAGCCATTCAGCACCTGCCAGCAGGTATGTGACACAAACAAATCAACTTTCTATTGTTGGATGGGATCAGAAAAATAAATATTCCTTACTGCACACCTGCTCCTTGAGATTAAACCCTCTTATCACTTAGGACTGGTGTTTATACTATTATCTGCGATGTGGAAAATTAGAAACTTTTAGTATATCCCCAAGGTGTACATTGATGTTTCTGAACAAATGAGTTCTACAATAAAAACAGAGTTAAGGAAACTGGACACTTTCATTCTAAACCCTTTCAGTGCTAGAGGGGTACAGAATGCATTTCTTTGTAATGCTTTCAGTACCCTTCTGGCACTGAAAGGGTTAATATCTTGAATGCTAGAAATGTTTCCTTTGCTTTTTGAAATTTAATTATTTATCGAGGGCACTCACTCCATTTATAACTCTGTTCAAAAACACTCTGTACTATAATCATGATGTGCAAACAGTGCAAAATGGTGCAAACGTTCAGTTTGATATGTAAATACACAAAACAATACTATAAAGAAGAGACAAAGAGGCGGGGCAGTCCATCCAGGAAGCAGCTGAGATCTGTTTTTTGTGAGCAAATACACATATCACCTAAGTGTCCCTCTTTAGAAGGGACAGTCTCTCTGAGATTCAAATCCCCCTGTCCCTCTTTTCTACCCTCGTGTCCCTCTTTTTAGGAGATCAGACCGTGTGGTGTGTATATAATTGTATCACATTAATTCACATAAATGTTTAGTTAATCTTAAGTATATGTTTGTAAATTAATCAGTTTAAATAAAATTCTTTGTTCTTGATCTAAATCCTTTATTCAGTTAAACAAAGTACTGTCAATAAGTCACAATATAACCTAAAAATTCTCATTAATGGCTTGGCCACCAGCCATGCCCCCAGAAACACCACCTAAAACACAAGTGCCCCTCTTTGGCCATTTGAAATTTTGGGGGGTATGAATATATGTCATAGGGTCCTTACTGTTGAGTAATAAAAGGGTATGCTAGCTGCTGGAAGAGATTTCATTCTAGGGGTTAAAAGCCCCATTTGAATCAGTTTGAAATGTTGTGTCCCTATGGTGCAATTGTAGTGTCAAAGAATTACTCCTGAACTTTTATTTTTGTGCACTATTTGATTTTTATAGTCGATTTATGTATTTTTACCTCTTTGTCTTGTTTTGTATTTGTATGTATGCGATGAAGCAGAGACAAATTATTTCTATTACACACTGTACTGGAACTACAGGAGAAGTCTCTGAGGGCTACATACGGCCCATGGCTGCCCATCACCCACCATTGTTTAAACAGAATAATTTATATAGCATGTATTTTCACATATGACAAAAAGCCTGGATAAATTCAGCACTGCACTGTTCAATTTTCAAAAGTCTACAATCAACTACAGGAATAATAAATACAGATGTATTAAGGCCCTATATACTCAAACATAAGTATAAGATTAAACTTGAACTAATTATACATGATAATAGTAAAGTTGCAAGTACTGTGTCTCCAGAAGGTGGGGGAAGTATTTTTGTTTTGCACTCCCCTTGCAATCAGGAGGCTATAAATATGCTTCTTCTAACCTACTGAAATACAGTGCATGCGATGCAGATTTTCAAGTTCTCCTCACGTAAATGAAGTGAAGCAATCAGTGGTTTGGAAGAATCTGCCCTGTCATGCGCTGTTGTGGGGACTTGAGGACAGGTTTGTGCTCCCCTGTCCTAAGTTATACCAAGAATAGCTGGGAACTCTCTGGATTTGACACCAATCCCCTGGTTTTCACTCTGTATTACCGGGTTCCGGGACATAGGCCAAATCCTCCGGATGTGGGGAGTTTCTGTTGAAACTCTTCACACTTCTGCTCTTGCAATGAATGTTCCTCCCATTTCCCTCCCACTTCTCCTTCATCACCAGTGTATTTTACCTATTTTTTTCTTGTTCCTTAAACCCCACCCCCACATGTGATTGAGCCCCGCCCACTTTTGCTGCAAATTGCGTCATTTATCACCCCCAACAGCACCACAGTACTCCCCTTCTGTGGCGTCCAGAAGAAAAAGTTGACAGGTATGATACTAAGGCAGTAGTTCTTAATCTTTGTTTGCTCAAGGTGCCTTTAACACACAGTCTGGAATTCTCCAGTCACCCCTAAAATATTATATGTTATTTATCACGGGTGCAATGAAGGTTAAACTATATATAGTTATTCTAAGCTTTCACAAACAGAATAATAAAAACAAACATATTTTGCGTGTTACTTTTCATATGTATAAATTTAAAGACATTCACATTTTTGTCAGTCATTATTGTAAAAAATTAGCACCCTAAGCGGATGTACAACTCCTTGGTGGACAAAAGTGCCAGATCACCCTGGTTTAAAAACAATGTCTTAAGGTACAGAGACAGTTGTTAATTTATTCTACAATAACTTCAGTTTGCTTTTATGAATACGGACCATTGTATTTTAGCATTAATGTTGCTTTAAGACTTGACATTAAATTGAAAGCATGTTTGTAACGTGTGTGTTTTGCTCTAGAGTAGCATTCAGTCTGTCCATTATCACTAGAATTTCATTCTCTTGCTCATTTTCTTTGTCTTATCGCCCAAAAGGCAAAGACAGTTGATTCCAAGCAATTGTTCTGAGAGAAACACAGCTACTCCCAGAGTTTATGAGAGTGTGATAACAAACCAGGAAATACAAGGCCCTAGAGGCATGTATCATTTGTACTGTCAAGTCATGTGAAAAGCACAAAGCAAGATATGGCCATTGTGTACAGGAACATGACTCACGCTGAGGCACTAGGGTGACCATGACCACATGTACTGGATTTCCCAGGACAGTCCCTGATTTTAAATGTGTGTCCCATGTCCTGGGCACCCTCCTTCTGGGACAATACAAAGTCCTAGAATGAAGACTCCAGAGCACAGAGTTCTAAACCCTAGGAGAACTGCCCTTTGACTACAGTGACAGGAAATTATGCATCTTCTGGACTACATAAATGGCTTCTAGACAGAAATGTAAACACTAGAGAGAGACCTGAGCCTTTATCCTGACATCAAACAGGGGCTGCAGTGCCATTTGTTGTAGTGTAATGCTAGACTAAGGCTTTGAGCATGATGGACATTTTCTTGTAGCCCATCACAGGCATCACTTTCTGTCACAGCAGTCAATGGGCAGTTCTCCCTCTGTATTGTGTTGGAAAAAGAGCAGGGTGTTCACTGATGTCCAGAGATGTATAGTGACCCCTTCCACATGGCTGCACACAGGCCAAGGACAAGTACTCTGCTGCTCTCATCTCTGCAGTGTCCCTGAAAGGCAGAATGGAAATGTGGTCACCATATGATGTACTAAGAGGAGTGGTGCAATTATGTGGCAAATGTACTGCATTATATGGGGACAAATAAATATTCCTATAGACTTAAAGGAGCAGTAAACTTTTTTTATGAAAAAATACATATTGTAGGGATTTTCCTACTGAGTAAAATAAGGGTACTCCCACTGCAGAGAGATTTATATTTCCAGAGTTATTACAGTTTAAACCCATGTTTTTTTACATTAGCAGTGCCCTCTAGTGGTCAAATTCTAATTAGTTTTTCCTGTTACGTTCTGATGGGGAGGAAAGTCAGACAAGTCAGAGACATACAGTTCTCCATAGAATGTGATAGAAACTGCCTGTCACTTCCTGTCATTTAGAACTATCAGGAAGTAAACACAGTAAATTCACTTCCTGGTTATTTAAACTGCTATAAATTTTGAATAAAACGTCTGACAACGATGGTAGTACCCTTGTTTTATTCAGCAGGAAATGCTCTATAAAATGTGTTTTCATAAAAAAAAAGTTTACTGCTCCTTTAAAGGGGACTTTTAGCCCATTGCATGCTAGAGAGATCTCCATTGCATTCCCTTACACTGCACATACCTGGGAACTCTCAGGATTTGACACCGATCTCAAGGTCTCAGGATGAAGCAACAAATTCTCAGGGTGAGAGAGTCCATTGTTTCCATACTTGGGAACTCTCCGGCTTCATCCCAGAGACTCCGGTTTTGACCCTGCTTTACCGGGTCTCCAGGGCAGAGGCTGAGTCTCCAGATGTGGGGAGTTTCTGTTGAAACTCTGCCCACTTCTGCTTTTTTCCCCCTGTGTTCCTCCTTCCCCAGCCTTCTTTTACCATCTGTGTCATATCTTTTAAGCCCTGCCCCCCAACTCACATCAAGCATCATTTTCTCACTCCCTACCGCACCAGAGGACTCCTCTTTGGGGAGACATAATTCAAAGTTCCCAGGTCTGATTGTTACCTGCTATATGATCTGTACTAATTAACTGATTTGTTAGCTTCTAAATGTGTGTTATTTCTACCAGAAAGGCACAGACAGATGTCCCGCTTGTCTTAGATGTATTTAAGTAATAATATCTCAAAGTTATAGCAAGTTATAGGTTAACTGAGGGCTGACTGGAGAAATAGTTGCAACAATCAGGGACATATCACCTATAATCTACTTATGGGGAGCACTAAGGATTCATATTGTAAAGATCTCAGTCAGCTAATTTTCCAAGTTGCCATATATCACAGTGCATTGGAGACCAATCTAGCATTCCCCGTGTTAAGAGCCTATTTCAATCAGTGGGAGTTCAAAGACATTTTATTTGTACCCTATGGTGCAGGTGGTTTGCGCCATAATTGTTCTAGTTCTTCTTAGTACATCAGCATCACTGACGTAAAGGAGCAGTAAACATTTTTGTATTTAAAAGAACATATATTGTATGACTTTTCCTGCTGTGTAAAACAATGATACTCCAACTACTGAGAGATGTGTATTCCCAGAGTTATTATAGTTTAATCTATTTTTTTAATTAATGGTTCTCTCTAGTGGTCAGATTTCAATCAGTTATTCTGATGTATTCTCTGGGAGAGGTGAGTTGCCAACAAACAGTACTCCAAAGAATGTGATAGGAACTGCTGAGTCACTGTCAGTTAGAACAGGAAGTAATCATGCTGTCACTTTCAGACAATTTGAACTGTTATTACATTTGTTATCACTACTTGTGGGACAGAAGAATCTCTCTTCCTCTCTCCTGCCTCTTCTTGCCTTGGCAATTCCATGTTTATCTACTGATTATTATATGACTAGTGTAAAAGCCCGTGTACATGGGCCAAGGTCCGGGTGATGTTAACCCTTTGAGTGCCAGAAGGGTACTCAACGCATTGCTCTGCAATGCGTTGCGTACCCCTCTGGCACTCAAAGGGTTAAGAGGCCAGTCCTGCTCTGCGTCCTGCCGCCGACGCAGTCATGCACTGTAGAGACTGCACGAAAGCACAGAATGCTCCCAGCACAGAACTCCCACCATTCTGTGTGTTCGGGCAGCCTCTACTGCGCATGACGGCTTCTGAGAAACATCCTAGCGAATTATTATATAAGATATTATCAGTTGTTAGATGTAGATTATTAGTTATTCTCTTCTTGATAAACGAGCATCACATGACAATTGTTTTTATCTGATATTTTCATTAACTGAAAGTCATCAGACATGGATCATATTAAAGGGATAGTAATACTTCATTTTAACTTTATTTTATTTTGTAGGCATTAAAAAAACATGAAGAATGATATAAGTCTTATCTCTGAAACCTTTATGGTTTAAGAGATATTCACAAACAAAGTATCCCCCCCCTGTTCAACCAGATAAGAAGGGAGATGCCAAGGTAGACTGCAGAGAGGGACAATCTTCAATTAAGATAATGGAAAAAGCTGAAAAACTTTTCAAGGGGGGAAGGGCTTTCATTGTTTTCATACAAAGAAAATTGTCCCCTTCTGTTATCTGTACTGTCATACAACCAGACTGACATCTGAGAAGAGATGGCTTACACTAGGTAAAAGGGGCGGGGAGGGGAACTTTGCTTGTGAATATCTCATAAACCATAAAGGTTTGAGAGATAAGACTTATATCATTCTTCATGTTTTTTTAATGCCTACAAAATAAAATAAAGTTAAAACGAAGTGTTACTATCCCTTTAAATATATATTTGGTTGTGAAATGCAACATTTATGCATAACATTTTTGAGTAGATATAGGACTATATTTAGAAAAAAAGATAAAGTTCTGTGGCAAGCCAGTTATACCATGGGGGCTAAAAAGTCCCATTCATTGAAGTGGGGCTTTTAACTCTTTAAATAATAGGCCCATATAAATCAATGGGAATTTTGGTAATTGCATACCTCCCAACATTTCAAATGGCCAAAGAGGGACACTGGTGTTTTAGGTGGGATTGCTGGGGGTGTAGCTGGTGGGTGGGGCATTACCAAGGATTTTTAGGTTACTTTGTATAACTGAGAATATTATTTAGAGCAAGACCAAAGTATTTTATTTACACAGACTAATTTATAAACACAGATACTGAAGTTTATACAAACATTAATGTGAGTTTTTTTTTGCTGTAGAGCAACATGATACACTTACATACACACACAGTCTGATCTCCTAAAAAGAGGGACACCAAGCTGGGAAAGAGGGACAGAGGGATTTGGGTCTGAAAAAGGAACTGTCCCTCCTAAAGAGGGACCCTTGGAAGGTATGTAAATGTATCTGTGCTCTTTGGTTCATTTGATATTCTCCAGATTTTTCCTCTGTCGCATTTTGCACAAGGCCCATCACTTTCAAGGAGACTTTTTAAGTCTTGCTCTAATTAAAAGCTTAATTACAGGTGGATTTTGCTGGAAAACCAATATCAGTAGTTCCTATGAACAAGGGAACAGAGAACAGGAAATAAGAAGATATAATGGAGCACATAGGTAACTTCTTCAAAACAGTGGTACTGTCACATTCCAATTGCCATTTCTACTTACCTGCTCTTCTTTTTCTCGGCTATCCCATTGCTGGGGGAGAAGGATTGATGTCCGTCCTGTTTTGGCACTGACCATAAGTGACTGACTTACACCCATGTAATTTAGCCATTTTTGTGGTAGATGCAATGAGAATCATTATCTTCAGTATTGCCTATGTAAACATATCTTCAGGACTGCAACTTCTCTGCTTTAAAGGGATAGTAATACTTAAAATGTAAAAAAATATATGTTGTATGGTTTATCCCCCTGAGTAAAACATGGGTACTCCCACTGCTCTGGTCCGTAGACCATAAATCTCCATAGGATGGTGTAGCAACAGCGCCACTGTAAATTTACAGGCCACTGTGATAGTGCACCTAAAAAATTCAAGTTTGAGATGTTATCATTTTTTAATAAAATATATCTCAGCAGTGGGTGTACCCTTGTTTTACTCAGGGGGATAAACATGGGATTACTATCCCTTTAACACAGCAGTTACAGATAAGGTGAGTTAGGCTCTGTCTTGCAAGGCTAGAATCTCCCATGTGAACAGCCTGAAGAAGTAACCTTGATTTGATTATCCTAGCAATGCAATTCATTGGAAAAAACTCTGGTTCTCAAGGGGGTAGGCTTCACTGGGTTCTGCAAAGCCACGCACATTACATGCATCTTTAAGCTTTCATTTAGAAGTGAGGCTAATTAAAATAAAAACTGGAACAATCCTGGAATGAACTAACTGTGTTGTGGGGGAAATAAAATTTTCCCAAAATTACCATTGATTTAACCCCCTTGGATGCTAGAAAGTTTGAAACCTATCTAGCATTAAATTCACATTTAAATATATAATCATTTTTATTTTTTGAAGTAGGGTAAAGTTGGTTTACTCCATAATCTCTCTAGTTCTTATTAAAGGGATAGTAATACTTCCAAATTACTAATCCCCATATTGTAGCTATGCTAAAAAGAAATTTATTGCCCCCAGTGTCATCTCTCAAACCCTTATGGTTTGAGAGATAATAGCACGCAAAGTTCCCCCTCCTTCCCCTTTCCCTGAAGTCAGCATTCTAGCTGGCTGCAGGGGAAGCTGTCGTACGACAGTCTTATGTGCATCAGGCGGCTCTGCAGCTGAGCCGAGATCACGTTTATAAAAATCAATTCTTTCACTGAAATGGTCTTCTACGTGTGCTTGGTTTGCAAGCACACGTACAAGACCATTTCATTGAGAGAATTTGTTTTTATAAACGTGATCTTGGCTCAGCTGCAGAGCCGCCTGATGCACATAAGACCGGATATCCCTGCAGTCAGTACAACGCTGACTTCAGGGAAGGGGGAGGGGGAACTCTGCGCGCTATTGTCTCTCAAACCATAAGGGTTTGAGAGATGACACTGGGGGCAATACATTTCTTTTTAGCATAGCTACAATATGGGGATTAGTAATTTGGAAGTATTACTATCCCTTTAAATCAGTATATATACAGGCACAAAAACAAATTCTTAATTTGCAAATGTACTACTTTCCCGTAAATCCCCCCATAGTATATTTCCTGTTTACTCAGCTGGACTGCAACAATGTAAAGAAAATAAGTGATAAATAGTTCTCTTTATAGATGGGGGAGCAAAACTCTAAATAACAATTAATGTGATATGTATTTTATTCTTTATATTATTGAAATATAACTAGAAAGCATTTATTCTTACACCATTCAAAGTCTTAGGTGCATACCTTCCAACTGCCCAGACTTCCTGATGAAACTGGGGACGTTCCTTATTCTTGCTGCATGTTCTTGGATTCTTCAGTTCCAGCTTTTTTTTCTGTCTTGAAATTAACATTTAACCTAATTTTCTATGAGCCATACATGCTTGTCAGCAAAAGGCCGTGAGCTTTCCAATATGTGTAAATGTTGTGTATATGTATATTCATGTAATTCATCTAGTATTTTGCTGTAGACAATATCTGTTCCGCTGTACAAGTGCAGCTAAGCCTGTTGCATGAGGTATTCTGTTGGTGTTGAGATCCACTGTACTATAGACCACTAGTCAGGGCCGGATTTGCCATAAGGCAGAGTAGTCATCAGCCTACAGGAGCACCCCACAGAGGGGCGCCTGTCAATGACAAACAATTTTTTTTTAATATTTATTCACAACGTTTTTTTGTTTGTTTGTTTTCTATTTTGTTTTTAATATTCACAGATCTGTGTGCTGCGCACAGTAACCCGCCGCCCTGCCCGCCGGTCTCATGGTAACACAGACCTGTAGCTGCTGTTGCTCCCCCTCGTTGGCTCTAATACAGAGCGCTGGGAGATGACATCATCTCCCAGCTCCCTGCATTCCTAGATAGAAGACCGCACGGGAGCATCAGCAGCTACAGGTCTGTGCAGAAGGAGGTACAGACATCTCCTGCCGCTGGACCACCAGGGAGGTAGGAAACGGATACGGGGGGCAAAGTGAATATGATGGGGGCAATGTGGAGCTGATGGCAATGTGAGGGCAAGTTGAAGCTGATGGGGGCAGGATGGAGCTGATGGGGGCAATGTGGAAATTATGGTGGCAATATGGAGATTATGGGGGGCAGTGTTAGGGCAAGTTGGAGCTGATGGGGCAAGTTGGAGCTGATGGGAGCAATGTGAGGGCAATATTGAGTTGATGGGGGATAAGTTGGAGCTGATGGGGGCAGTATGGAGCTGATGGGGGCAATGTGAAGATGATGGGGGCAATGTGCAGCTGATGGCAATGTGAGAACAAGTTGGAGCTGATGGGGGATAAGTTGGAGCTGTTGGGGGCAATGTGAAGATGATGGAGGCAATGTGCAGCTGATGGCAATGTGAGGGAAAGTAGGAGCTGATGGGGGCAATGTGAGGGCACGTTGGAGCTGATAGGGCAAGTTGGAGCTTATGGGAACAATGTGAGGGCAACATGGAGTTGATGGGGGATACGTTGGAGCTGATGGGGGCAATATGGAGCTGATGGGGGGGCAATGTGAGGGCAATATGGATATGGAGGGTAATGTGTAGATTTGGAGCATTGTGGGGATGGCCAATTGGTGGGGGGCTTCAGATTTCTGTGCCTACAGGCTCCTGAGATGTAAATCCGGCCCTGTCACTAGTGACACTCTGTTATGTGACTGTACAGTCTCACAGTGTCCCTGAAAATGTTTTAACCCTTACAGTCCCAGAGAGGTATCCAACTCATTGCGTTGCGATATGTTCTATACCTCTCTGGCACTCAAATGGTTAAATATTGGAAAGTATGTTGCTGGTGAGGGTTACATTACCCTATGAACCAAGGGGTATGCAACACAGTGTTTCACAATTGCTTACACAATACTTTGGACCTTAAGAGGCTAAAAAATTCTGATGGCTAGACAACATGTAGGGAAGGGGAGTGAGGAACAATCCTTGGCCCTATAATTAGTCTGCAGGTTGACAATGGACAGCCCTGCTTAAAGCCCTGAAACAGACAGCAGTAAAATATCAACTCACAATCTGTGTAGACAGGGTATTAATTAGGATTACGGTTGTGTGCACTCCAATCTTCCAATAGTTAAATACCTTATTAAGAAAACTTTCTAAGATTTGTGTCTCTTAGTCTCGTTTTTGCATGTGGAAAGAATTAGTTACACAAACAAAGGGTTATAAGATAGAATTACACACCTACACCTTTGTCAATGAATTATGCTTTTTAACTTTGTTATGCTTCAATCCTTTGAGTGTGAAAAGCATGTTCTATGCTAGTACATCCCTTTCACAGCCAAAGGGTTAACCTCTTTGTTAATAAATTGTTTTTTTTTTCTGTTACACTTTAACCCCTTGAGGACAAGAGAGAGCTCTGCAATATATTTGGAAGTAAGACATTGTATACCTCTCTAGTCCTCAACTGGTTAACCCTTTGAGTGCTAGATGTGTGTCCAATGCTTGTGCTTTGAAATTCAGAAGGTTAACCCCTTCGGTGTTCTTCATGTGGATGCATGTATCTTAGTTGAACAACCCTTAAAACTCTGTAATAGCACGTAGGGCAAGATGTTCAAAAAGTTGTGGGAACTGAAACTGTCTGTATTTAGTATGACAAATTTTTCAGACTTATTAACATACTTTTTTGCATTTCATTCTGTCCTCTCCATCAAAGGGAAAAAGAACTCTTAGTTTAATCTACAACCATTTTAAAGACTGGTTGTTCCCTTTGACAGAGAGAGCAGAATGAAATGCAAAAAAATTCTGTTAATATGTCTGAAAAATGTTTTTTCTCTCCCTAAGCGATTTCATCTGATTTCTGTTATTTTAGCAAAAAAAATTAAAATGAACTAAGCTTGGAAAAGACAATATAAAGTACTGTTAGCATATAGGAGTAGGAATTGGGAGTATGGTTTTAGCATGTAAAAAAGCTCTATTTAGTTGTTTGAAATGTGTAGTGTTAAACGGATAGTAATACTTATAAAGGGATAGTAATGCTTTAATATTACTATTCCCCACATTGTAGCTATTTCAAAAAGAATTGAATTGCCCCCAGGTTCATCTCTCAAACCTTTATGCTTTGAGAGATAACCAAACAGGTCCCCCTCCCTCCCCCTTACCTGAAGTCAGTGTTGTACTGACTGCAGGGATATCCGGTCTTATTTTCATCAGGCGGCTCTGCAGCAGAGCCGAGATCGCGTTAGTAAAAAAGAATTATTTCACTTAAACGTTCTTCTACAATGCTGACTTCAGGGAAGGGGTAGGGAGGGGGGAACTTGGTATGCGGTTATCTCACAAACCATAAGGGTTTGAGAGATGAACCTGGGGGCAATTCGATTCTTTTTTAAATAGCTACAATATGGAGAATAGTAATATTAAAGTATTACTATCCTTTTAAAGACAAATGGGCTGGACTGGCCTACCAAGAAACTAGGACATTTCCAGGGAGGCTGCATGTCCAGGAGCTGGTCTAGCCACCAGCGATGTCTCAAGGGCCTCTCACTTAAGGTATTGGGGATGGGGGTCTCATTTTTAGGTATGGGGATGGGGATGTCATTGTAGCTATGATGGGGAAGTGATAGCGGTTTCATTTTTTGTATGCTGGGTGAGGAAAGAATGAGGGAGTCTCATCTTATATATGGTGTTTGGGTAAGTCTCATTTTTGGTTTATAGGTTATCCTTTTGAAATGTCGCAAGCAAAACAGCGTGTGACTACAGGGCTCATTCAGCATGTTGCCCAGATTTAAAATGGCAACATGAGAATCTCGCACTGTAGGAAAGCGCGAGATTCTCATGCCATGGCCTGAAATGTTGCTTCTCCCCTTTTCCGCACCCCATGCTTCATCGGATCTTGTGTGACCCCGGCTCTGCCTGTCAAGGATCAGCCATGGCAGTGCTCAGCTGTGTATATTTGTTGATCAGCTCACAGAGTACCTGCACTGTAGACATTATGGTCTGGATTCAAATGCAGGTGCTAATTTTATCTCTGCTTTTAACTCCAGGTATCCCCATAGACTTCAATAGGAATTTGTTTTTATAAAACAGGAGGTAACATTTATCTCCTGCATTTGAATCCAGCCCTATATATGTTTCATCCGGATCTTGCGTTACCCCGCCTCTCTCAATGAGGCACATCAGTATGCAACAGAATAATGGTCATACTTACATTGGGTAACACTAGATAATATTGTCACCAGTCTTTATATGTTAAACAAAGTCAGCTGGAAAGCAATTTGTTACATAGGCCTCTGGCACTCTACAGGTTAACTCGACCATCTCAGACTATACCAAATTATTCCATATATTAATATGCATGGAAATGCTGTGGCCTGGGATAAAAAAAAATCGGTAAGTGGAACTTGAGTTATGACACATCAGATATTATGATAATGGAGCATGGGTGGGTTTAAGAGGGAACCTACCAGGACATGGGTGGATATTAAGGAGGAATATTGGGACATGAGTGGGTGGGTTTTAGGAAGAAATGTGGGGTAGGTTTTTATTCCCTCTCTGGTAGAAGACAAATAAAATACATTTTAAAGTCATTTTAAAGTCAAGCTCATCTTTCAAATGCTAACAGTTTCAAACATTACAGAATTACTTCTGAAGATACTATCCTTCTTTTACCACCAACTCATGAACTGACATTTTTTTCATTGTGATGACTGTTTGAAAATTGCCCCCTCGGTCACATATGGGAAGTCCATATGAATATAAATAATAAATATAAAATAAAGAGAATATCATCCAAAGCAGCCCTTAGTTCAAACAGCATAAGATATAGTAGTACACCTGTCCACAGCTCATGGCTTCCAAAGCTGTGTGCATCCCAATAATGCAAGATGCTGAATAAACAGAGGAAAACCAAAGGACCATACTGTGTAGTATACGTAATAACAATAATAAAAAGGGCTCAGAATATTAATGTACTAAGTATCCCACTCCCATGTGGCAGAGACAGTGAGATGAATGTACAAATTCATCAGCACCGTTCTACTGGTGTTATCCTCTAAGGACTGTACCTGTGCTTCAGGCTACACACAGTGGCATATGAGTACTGCAGTGCATACCAGCAGACAATCTGTACCATCTTTTGGACTTTAATGCCAGAAAGCCCCATAAGAGAGCCTCATTAATGTGTACACTCACACCATTTCTTCTATGCCTTGTTTGGTGTATAGTTGTAAATGAAATGTAGAGGAAACGAACACCTCAAAATACCCACAGACTGTTGAGTGTCCTCCTCTCTGCGATGTAGCTGGTGTGCTCTGGACTAACACAGATTCTTCTTTTTCATCAGCTTCACTGTGAGTTCCATTTTTCCATCTTCCTGCCTTGACATGCGCTAAGTTTCTTAATTAATCCCCCTCATTTGTTCTTCAACACATTATGTAAAAACAAATAGAAACACTTCTTCCCATTGTCAGCACGTACAACGGAGCTCTTCCTGGTGGGCCTTCCTAAGTATACCTGACAGGGGAAGAGGAAGTTATGTTTCCGTGTGTTCCTGTTGGTGAAGTCTGATACAAACCCATCTTGGGTGTCTTGACCCTTTTTGTGGTCACACAAACGCACACACACACACTATACTGGAAACTAAATGAAATAATTCTTAAGAAAATAAAAACATAATTGAATAGGTTCAACAAGTTATTGACAGAAGCCATCGTGAAGAGATTTCGAGTTCTTCTCATTAATCAATTAAATCCAAAGAAAATTGGCAGATAAAGCAATTAGTAATTGGAAGTACCTATCAATCAAGAATGTTATTCTGAATGTCACATTACAGTGCCATTTTGTCACATTGAATAAACCTCTTCGCTGCCCGTGTGAATGGAGATAATGATACATCCATGCTGTTTTTGACTGAAGAAGTACACAATGTTGTTTTCAAACAAGGTGGAAACACAGCTTTAGCACCTCTGTCAAAAGGTTATGTTATCTTAATGCTACATAAGGAGATATCATTTAAGAACTTTTTCCACAAAAGGCCTCCTGGCGTACTTTGTAAACATTTTTATCAACAGAAGGTGTAAGATAAAATATAATCCCATTTTTATACAGGGGGCCTTATTAATCAAAGTAAAGATTTGCTATACTAGAGCAATCCAACTGCGCCATGGGGGGTTTATGAAAAATTCCCTGTTATTTAAATGGGGCCTTTAACCCTTTGAATGCCAGAGAAGTCACAATGCATTGCTTCACAATGCATTGGAGACCTCCCTACCATACAGGAGATTAAAAACACCATTTAAATTCAAGGGAATTTGCTGTTTTTTCATTTCAAACCTATGGTGCAGTTGTTTTGCCCCAGAATTGCACCTCTATATAATGATGAATAAGTCCCAGGCTGTCTAAAAAATAATAGTACCTAAAATATGTAACAATGTGCATTTGATGACATTTGATGTGCATTTGCTGATGACAGACTATCAGAACGAGTAAGCATTGTGTGTATTTATATATTTTGTAAGCTCTATGGGGCAGGGACCTCCTATCCTATTGTATACTCACCTAGCGTTCCCCTTATGATAGCTGTCTTGCTGAACTTATTGTATCCTCTCTATATTCTGATGTAGTTTCATTGTTCAAAAAGGGGGCAAGATCCAAGCCAGGAAATCATAGACCTGTGAGCTTGACTTCCATAGTGGGTAAGATATTAAAAGGGTTACTAACTGACAGTTTCCTCAACTATGTGAAAACAAATAATATTATTAGTAGGAATCAGAATGATTCTATGAAGAATAGATCATGTCAGACTAACTTAGTATTTTACCAAAGGGTAATCAGTAATTTGGACAAGGGCATTGCTGTTGATGTAGTATACTTGAATTTTGCAAAAGCCTTTGTTACAGTGCCTCACAACAGGTTAATACATAAATTAAAAAGCTTCGGTTTGGGATGGTGATATCTGTACATGGATTGAGAACTGGTTAAATGAAAGATGGCAGAGAGTTATTGTAAATGGAACCTTTTCAAGTTGGTCTAAAGTTGTAAGTGGGGTGCCACAGGTTAAGCCCAATACTTTTTAATTTGTTTATTAATGGTCTAGAAGTGGGAATTGAAAGTAGCATCTTAATCTTTGCTGATGACACTAAACTGTGCAAGGAAATACATACAGGGATGGATGTTTTTTCTCTGCAGAAGGATTTAGATTAACTGAGTGAATGGACGGAAAAGTGGAAGATGATATTTAATGTAGATAAATACGGTAAGGTTGTGCCTTTGAGCTGTAGAAAAAATATGGTATATATGCTCTAAATGGGAAACAACTTGGAGAATCCTAGAGATAGATTTAGGAGTGCTGATAGACTTCACAGCAGTTTGCAGAGTCACTCAGCTGCTGCAGGAGCAAATGGGTACTAGAGTGTATAAAAAGATGCATAGATGCATGGGATGCTAATATTATTCTACCTCTGTATAAATCCTTGGTTAGGCCTAATCTAGATTATGCAGCACAGTTTTGGCACCAGTTCTTAAAAAATATATTATTGAACTGGAAAAATTGCAGACACGTGATAAAGCGATTGGAGGATCTGAGTTATATAGAGAGACTAGCCAAACTGGGTTTGTTTACATTAGAGAAGAGTTGTCTAAGGGGTGATATGATTACCATTTACAAATATATTCAAGGGCAATACAAAGAACTATCCAATGAATTATTTACGCAAAGAGCTAAGCTAAGAATGAGAGGTCATCCATTAAGACTAGCAGAAAGGCAATTTTGACAGAAACAAAGGCAGGGATTTTTTTTACAGTAAGGGCAGTAAATCTATGGAATTCTTTGCCTTGGGGTGTTGTGCTGGCAGATACTGTAACTGCTTTCAAAAGAGCAATGGACACCTAGCTAGCACAGAACAATGCTGAGAATTATGACAGATGGCTCAATGCAGATAGGTTGTTGATCCAGGGAACTATCGGACTGCCATTTGGAGTCAGGAAATATATTTTTTACCCACTTGGGGCTTAATTGGAAATGGCTTCATTGTTTTTTTTGTTTTGTTTTTTGCCTATCTCTGGATGAATAGGGGTGTTTTGGCACGGACTGGACTTGAGGACGCATGTCTTTTTTCAGCCTCGTCAACTATGTAACTAAATGTGAACTGTAAAGTGATAAGTACACCCGTTGGTGCTATATAAATAAAAATGTGTATATATATATATATATATATATATATATATATATATATATATATATATATATATATATATATTGTTCAGTACAACCCCCAGAGAATGGAATATTTAGTGACAGATTAATAAAACTAACCCTTTGAGTGCAAACATAATGTTCAATACTGCTGCTCAAGGGAGTAGGTGTAACTACAGGGGTGCAGAGGGCACAGTTGTGTCAGGGCCCAGCATCCAAAGGGGCCCTAAATGCACCATGGTCCATGAGGTTTTAGTTATGCATCTATGAAAATATTTTGCATTAAGGGGTCCAAAAATGTTTGTACCACGGTCCTCCAATGACAGGTTAAGCCACTCCTGCTGAATACACATTTTCTAAATAAAAAACTCACTGTTGAAGGATTATTTGTTAGGCTATGAATATGAAGGAAAATAAAGTACAAAGAACACTCTACAGAGGTTAGAGATAATGTAGCACAAAAGTGTGGATTAGGAAAAGGATGAAAAATTAGTGTTTGTGTTTTTTGTCCTTGCTAGTTATAGACCTAGGTTATTTTCTGTGCCAGGAAATAGTGGATGGGACTAGGGGAGGGGTCATGTGAGGAGTGGGGTATGTGGCCAAGGGTGGCAATAAGGGCACCTAGAGTGCCTTGCAGAGGGGTGTCTGAGAAATAAATCTGTTTTATTCCCTATTTTGCAGTTGATTTTCTTCAGAATTAATCCATTTTTTGTGTATGCTGCCCCAGATCCACTGGTGATCATTGATAAAAAGCATTCTGGAATGTATTTACCATTGCGTTCCTTACCTGTTCTTGTGGGTTATAAAGAAAGAAAAACATGATATATTCTGGGGCAAACAAACTGCACCATGGGGAAGAAACTCTCTGATTTGCTCTGGTACACTGAGTACAGGGTCCCCAGGGACTGTGCCTCTTTCTTTGGTTCTTGGAGAATTCCTGAATAGCCTCACTCAGTTATGTCCAATCTTTGCAATGACTAGTTGATTTTGAAAGCACTTTCAAAACCAAACAATATTTAAGTTAATTATATTTTATTTCTAAGATATTTAGCTTTATTTATTTGTCAGTTAATGCAAGTCATTCAGGCATGCCTTTAGGCCTCAAACATTCTGCATAGCTCTGAATTACCAACTGCCATTTCCTACCAGGAAAAACTATTGAAGCTGCATAACCTGACAAATGAATAAAGCTAAATATCTCGGAAACTAGTGCTTAAAATTGACTAATATAAATATGGGTGACGTTGAATACTCTTTTCAAACATCCCATATTTTTTACAAAGTGACAGTTCCACTCTAATAATAATAGATATTTTATTATTATTTGTATCAATTATATAATGTCCCTTACACACACACACATATATATAGATATCCTATATTATAATTCGCTAAGGATGTTTGTCAGAAGCCGTCATGCGCAGTAGAGACGTCTGCGCGTGCTACAATCATGCATAGTCCAGACTGCCCACACCACGGCTGCTCTGAATTCAGAACGGAGTCCTCTCTGCGCAGGTGAGCAGAGAAGACTACTGTCTGAATTTGGAGCACCCTGCTCTGTATCAGCCGTGGCGCGGTCAGTGAGTACCGCGCATGACTGCAGTACCGCCAGTGTTGGCCCATGTACACGGGCTTTAAAACTAGTAGATATATATATATTATCTCACTGCACCTGACTACCTGCTTTACATGGTACAGGACTGTAACAGTATCCCTGACAGAGTTGTGAAACAGGTATGTCTAATAAACTGGCCTCTCATAATAGTTTCAGGATGGCTCACCGTGATGTCAGCTCATCTTTTTTTTTTTTTTTTTTGCATTATGTCACATCGTGGGTATAAACCCACTGTAGTATTATTGTAACAATTAGTGTTATATGACCATCACTGGTACAATTTTAAGTTAATGTGGTTTTTAAGAGCCACATATAAGTGGGTGCGTATGCATAAAGTCCCATACATATTTCAATATAGGATCAATCTTGTATCAGTGTATCATCCTTGTTCTCAGGTGTCACACCCTCTGTACTGGTTGCTTGCTGAATCATTTTAAACACATAAAAAAAAAACAATCAGGAATGCACTAGCCCATCAGAACATAAAAACTCCTGGAACAGGATTTAAAAAGATATTGAGATTGTCCACACCCATAGCTCAGAATGTGCGCATGACCAGAACTGCTCAGGTGTTTCTCAAAACCTAGAGATCTAGGCCATTACCTACTCTGCCTAATGGGAAATCCAATCCTGACATTTTGAGGTTAAAGGGATAGTAATGTCTGTAGCTTTAAAAAGTTAATACTGCAGACATTAGAAAATGAAACTAAACAACCCCAGTCCCATCTCTCAAACCTTTATGGTTTGAGAGATATAGAAGGCTAAAGTTCCACCCTCCCTCTGCTTTCCCTGATGTCAGCTGTAAAGCTGACAGCAGGAAATTCGAGTCGGCTCTTCAGCAGAGCCGAAATAGCTCTATGTAAAAAGAAATACCTCATTGTAAGTTTGCAGGCACACTTTGTAGACCGTTCCAATGAAGTATTTCTTTTTACATTGCCCTATTTCGGCTCTGCTGAAGAGCCTCCTGCTTGTCCCGGGACCAGAATATCCTGCCGTCAGCTTACAGCTGACGTCAGGGAAAGTGGAGGGAGGATGAAACTTTAACCTTAGGTTTGAGAGATGGGACTGGGGTTGTTTAGTTTCATTTTCTAATAGCTGCAATATGACTTTTTCTAAGATATCGACATTACTAACACTTTAAAATACTAAAATGAATTGGAGCAACTCTGAGGCAAACTAACTTCACCATAGAGGACAAATAAAATGCCCATTGATTTTAATGTGTTGGAGACCTTTCTAGCATTCAATGGGTTAAAAATGCCATTAAAATAAATGGGAGCTTGTGTATAAAAAATGTATCACTTGTGGTGCAACTGGTTTGCTCCACAATTGCTCCAATTCTTCTTAGTACTTCTTTGAGTGCCAGTGGGGGTGCCCAATAAATTGCTTTACAATGTGCTGGAAATCCTTTTGGCCCATAAACAGTTAATGATTTCAGGGACCGGGATTACTGCAATGAATTGCTCTCCGTTCTATCAGATTTTCGATGAGATTAATAAACTGGGTCTTTACTCAAATGGTTTTTCGGCATGTGGCCGTCACTTAAAGGGATAGTAAAGTCCCCCAAAAATTATGTTCTAAATGGTAGCTGCACTAAAAAAACATTTAATGCGCTTAATCCTTTTTCTCAAACCATTATGGTTTGAGAGATGTAATAAAATAAAGACCTCCGCTCCCCCTTCTCATGCGTCCGCTGTACAGCGGACGTCATGAGATCCTGCTTCTGGGGCCAGAAGGCGGCTCTTCAGGAGCCTTGCAAGCCAGGCACATGTTGTAGACCATACCGATGAAGTAATTATACTTAGATATCTAGATGACAGCACTCCTGAAGAGCCGCCTACAGTCGGGCGACCAGATTCTGCCTCTGACAGTTTTACAGTTCGTTAGGCAGAAAGGGGAGGGAATGGAGGACTTTATTTTCTTATTTCTCTCAAACCATAACAGTTTGAGAGAAAGGATTAAGCGCATTAAGTGTTTTTTTAGTGCAGCTACCATTTAGAACATCATTTTTTGGGGACTTTACCATCCCTTTAAAGCGGAACTACCACCTCTTAAACACTTTAGTAGCGCTAGTCGCCAGAATTATTACCTTATTCAAGAGCCGGAGGAGGCTCTTCAGCAGAGCCGAGATCGCGAGACAGAAAAATAACCAAGCACACTTTGTAGACTGTTCCAATGAAGTAGTTATTTTTCTATCTTGCGATCTCGGCTCTGCTGAAGAGCCTCCGCCAGTCCCAGACCATATTTCCCTGCAGTCAGCTAGAGCGTTGACGTCAGGGAAAGGGGAGGGAAGGGGGAACTTTAGTGCTGAATATCGCTCAAACCTTTTTGGGAATTGGGTCATTTAGTTTAATTTTTTAGGAACGTCAAGGGTCGTTAAGGGATTAAATATCATTTGTAAACGTATTTAATCTTCTCCAGGATGGACTTATCTCAGTGCACATTTACCCTTTGAGTGCCAGAGGGGTATGCAACGCTTTGCAAAGCAATGCTTTGCACATCCCTCTGGCACTCAAAGGGTTAATGCAAAACATTGTGAGATTTGGGGACTTATGTCCAAAAGAAATGTGGGGGTCATTGTGGATCAAACCAACTGGATCGCAAGGGGACAAATAAAAATCTCCATTTGTTTTAAAAGGGGTTTTTAACCACTTGAATGCTGGAAAGTTCTCTAACACATTGCTTCACAAAGCTTTGGAGATATGCCTAACATTCAAGGGGTAATAATAACCCTTTGAGTGCCAGGGAGATATCCAATACATTGCGTTAGATACCTCTCTGGCACTCAAAGGGTTTTAAAAATTACATTTAGGGGTTTTGAGAATATTTATATCTCCTCTATGGTGCAGTTGGTTCGCCCCATAATTACTTCACATTCCTAAGGCCCTTAGGATTGTATGTTCAAAGGTGGAGTTATTCTGGGAAAAACCAACTGCTCTAAAGGGGAGAACCAAACTTCCCCATTGATTTAAATAGAGCTTTTAGCTGTCTAAAAGCTGGAAAGATTTCCAAAGCAGTGCGTTAGAGACCTCTCTGGTATTTGACTGCTTAAAGGGATAGTAATGTTTCAGAATAAAAGCAGCTCCAATTAATCTTCATAGTATTTGGGCCATGGAGAGCATCACTTCAATACTGTCAGAGTTGTAGTTCAAGAGTAATTGAATGATAAAGTATCCCCCTCCTGCACATTTTACTGATGTAACACTGCTCACCTCAGAGCAGCAAGACTGTCTCGATGGATCGCAGAGAGGCACAATCTTCAGTGAGCATAAGGGAAACCAGATTCCACATCTGAGGGGAGGAGGCTTACACTAGGTAAAAGGGACGGGAGGGGGATACTTTATCATTCAATTACTCTTGAACTACAACTTTGACAGTATTGAAATAACACTCTCCATGACCCATATACTATGAAGTTGAGTTGGAGCTGCTGTTTTTGTGAAATATTACTATCCCTTTAAAAGCCCCATTGAAATCACTGTGAATTTTGGGGAAATGCTTATTTGTTCCCTAAGGTTCAATTGGTCATCTCCAATTTCCTTTTGAACATACCGTAGTCTTGTAAAAAAAATCCTAAATGTCCCTTTATGTCACTGGAAAAAAACAAAGCCTTGTCATAACAAAAAGTCTATCTGGTTATAATCCTTCATGAGGCAGCAATGGGCTTTGTGAGTTTGGCACGCTTGTCTGATGCCTATTATAACACCTAATGGTATCATATGGGGATTCAAAGGGGCTTTTAAGTAAAGTAGAAGGATCAGTTGGCACTGGCTATGGAAAGTATTTGTTTGTGCAAGTGTTAGACACTTGATATCACATTGTATACATGTTACATGCACCACTTTGTCCTATGACTATACGTACCCGTTCCTCTCACAATATAATGAAGATCACTGACATGTCAAAGCGTCTGCCAGACCTCTGATAAAGCTGCTTCGCAGGCTGTGGTCATGGCCTCAGATTTCAGCTTTGACAGTAAATGCATCACATTTGCTCCAGAGGGTTTGTAGTTTTCTTTCGCATTGCTTTCTCAAATGTTACTTTTCACAACCATCGCTGGAGTTCAGCTTTAAAGGGATTGTAATACATAAAATGTAAAAAAATAGATAATGTAGGGTTTATCCTACAAGGGTACTCCAACTACTTAAAGATGTTTTATTCAAAAGTTATTACAGCTCAAAACTGAATTTTTTAAGTTTGTCGTCAACTGACCAGAGCTGTCCATAGGATGGTGTTGCAACAGCGCCACTGTACAATTTCAGGCCACTGTGATACTGCACCTAAAAAATTCAAATTTGAGCTGTAATAACTTGAATAAAACACCTTTCAGCAGTGGGAGTACCTTTGTTTTATACAGGAAGATAAGCACTACAATTTTTTTTGTTGCATTAGAAATATTACTGTCCTCTGAATCATGCAATTTGTTTTATACCTTTGTTCATTTTTTAAATTGTCCATTTATTTAGGGTAATTGGTTCTGATGTATTAAGGAGAACTGAAACAGTTCTGAGACAAACCAACAGCATCAATTCAGACAAATATAATTCCCCACAACTACCATTGATTTACTTAGGGGATTTAACTCTTTGAGTGCCAGAGGGGGTGTGCAACGCCTTGCAGAGCAAGGTGTTGCACACTACTCTGGCACTCAAAGGGTTAAGTCACAGAATGCTAGAAAGGCTATCAATGCAATGTGTTGGGGGCCTTTCAAGCACTGAACAATGCGTTGCATACCCCTCTAGCTCTCAAAGGGTTAACTTTAAGAACGAAAGGTGTTCAACAAGTTGCAGAAAAAAATACCATATCTGATACTCTGCTTCTACCACAGATTCTTGAATCCCAGCCTAAATGGACGCCCACAGCACTGTAGCATCCCCCCCCCCAAAAAATGTAAGATATATATATTTTTTTCCTTTTATTAGAATACAAACATAGCATATCATAATCATATACAGATTATCAGTTCCTAATTACAATCCAAATTCTGGAAATATTGCTTACTTACTCATAATTATCTCAAATATTTACTTATAAAATGTGATCTTCTATTTATAATAATAAATATACTAACTTACTCATTTATCCATTCAACATTCAATCCTTGACATATTTTCCTTAGAAGTGGCTCTACTGATTTTTCTAATTCTCTTTGGTTGTAGACCTTAGTGATTAGGATGATACTTCCTATGGGGTTCAATATTAATCCAAGTGGAAAACTTCAACCCATAATGTCCAGATCTCCTCATACTTCGAAGGATATAAAATCCCCTCTCCATAACACAATGATAAGAGTTCTAATTAATTATTTCCTGCAACGGTCTTCTACGTGTGCTTGCAAACCAAGCACATGTAGAAGACTGTTTCAGTGAAATAATTCTTTTTCACTAACGGGATCTCGGCTCAGCTGCAGAGTCGCAAGCCTGTCATACAACAGACTTCCCCTGCAATCAGTACAACGCTGACTTCGGGAAGGGGGACGGAGGGGGGAACTTTGCCTTTGGTTATCTCTCAAACCATAAAGGTTTGAGAGATGAATCTACAATATGGGGGATAGTAATAATAAAGTATTACTATCCCTTTAAGTTAAATTCATTTAATCTCCAATTACTTTGGGGTGACTTATGACAATCATCTAGGAAAGTCATAAATACCCCGTGATCAGACCAGGATATGAAAAGTAAAATATTTCTGAGGAACAAAAAGTACTAGTTTTCACAGCCTATAAAATATTGTTAAGGTAGTATATGTGTTTCTGATTTTATTGTATATTTTTTCCTTTAAATATGAGTGATTCTTGATTTGTTACAACATTATAACATTGCTATAAATGTGTGTTGTATCTCACGTACTAGCAAAAGAAAACTGGAGTAATTCCGAGGCAAGCCAATTACACCATGGGTAGAAAAATAAAGTTCTAAAACTCCCATAAACTTAAATCTGGCTTTTAACACCTTGGGGAAGAGTCACTAAATGGTGATAAAGAGGTGATAAAGTGGGGATGACTCCAGTTTATCACTTCTCCAATTCCTATGTTATTCTATGGAGCTAATTCACTAAGATTTCTTCAGCTTTGGAGATCTTAGTGCATAGGCTCTGTAGACTAACACAGGAACTGGAGAAGTGATAAAATGGAGAAGTCATCTCCACTTTATCACCTCTTTATCACACCTTAGTGAATCTCCCCCCTTGAATGCTAAAAGAGGTCTTCAACACATTGCAAAGCAATGTATTGGAGACCTTTCTAGTATTCATGAGGTAAAAAGCCCCATTTCATTCACTGGGAAGTTTTATTTGTTGTCTATGGTGTAATTGGCAATAACTCTAGGTTTATCTTTGTGCATAAGGCCCTTACATGATAATAAACATTATGGACTCCTCCATTACAGAGGCTGTCACCTTGCAGCAGCTGTGAATAAGACAAATCCATATACAGTACAGGTCATTTGTAAGCTGTAAGACACCAGTCATGTTTACACATGTTAAATCCAAACAGAACATGAACAGTAGTCATCCAACGGCAACTGTTCCCTTAACATTTCTTCAGAAGGTTAATCAGGTAGGTACTTCAGGCCTCTTAGGCAGGTGATACGTGTTATGTGTGCTGGGGGTCTCATGTCTTCTCAGCCTTATCAGTTATTGATGGACTCCTTCCTGGACTTGATGGTAACCTGCTGCAGCTGGGAGAGATCGTCTTCCTTCTTAATCTCAGTGCACTCTTAAGAAATTGTTTAACCCCTTTGATGCTAGACAAGTCTTCAATGCAGTGCCTTTCAATGCATTGGAAAACTCTCTAGCATCCAAGGAGGGGGGCAAACTCATAATATGAATATTTGTGGTCTTCAAATCCTCCTTCGCTTTAACCTTTTGAGTGCTAGATAGGCAATGCATTGGAATGCGATACAATGGATACCTCTCTGGCTCTCAAAGGGTTCATTTATATTAAAAATGTTTAATTTAATACTATTAATGCATTTTAATGTATTATTTATTTTCGTCAAAGTAATAGTATCCTTGTATTCGTAATTTACATATGTAAAGTCAAATTGCTTATATCTTTTTTTTTTTTGTACATGTTCACCTTTTTTTACACATTATGTACTTTACAGTGAACTCCCTGCATCTGTTTCCAAATAACGTTTCCTTAGGGACTGTGAAAGCAGGGGTAAAAATATTATGTAAAAAAAAATATACAATATTACCAATATATTGATACAATGTATAAAAACATGCCTCCTGAGTGTTCAGTGATGCAGAAATTGTCTTACATTGTATCACTTTACCTGCTTTCACAGTTACTGACCAGAAAAATCTCTAGAAACAGAGATCCAGGGATTTCACTGTCAGGGACATTTAAAATAAAAATTGAAGACAAAAAAAAAAGAAAATTATACAATGTATAGACAATTTCACTTTATATGTTATACATTTGCAGAATAAAAAGTGACAGTCATTTTAATTCAATCTATGCACATTGGAACTGTTATTTCTGCTCTTCTATTCGTCTCACTTTCAGTTACATCATCGCCCCCTGCCTGTAGGCTAAATAAGTAGTCTGTGGGGAGGGAGTAATCACAATTTTCACTCTGTATTAGTGCATTGTCTTTTGAAATTGGAGACCATTCTAGCATTTAAGGGGTTAAAAGTTCCTTTTAAAGCAATGTTGTATTTTAGTTCTCCCTATAATGCATCTGGTTTGCCCCAGAATAACTCCACTTGTCTTTTGAACATGCAGCCCTAAAAGTTTTCCAAGGTTGAACCAAAGTAAATCCATGAGCTTTACTTGTATGTACAGCCTTGGCTGTCAGCCACTGAATAGTATGCAATTTTACTATTAATTAAGTTGCAAACTTTAAGTGAATGGTAAAAAAAAATTGTTTTGGTTTGTGGCCAGTGATAACACTTTGAATCAAAGATAAAACCATCAACTGAACACAAGAGCGATACACACAGATAAGCTACACTGCCAGATGTGTAGGTGTAAGTCAAACAAATCACCATTGGATTCTTATCATGTGTGCACAGCTACAGACCTAATTCATACAGAAATAGCAGATGTTCAGTGGGATCTGTCCTGACATAAGAAGCACTTATGTGACTGAAACATTTTTATTATAACAGGAGTATGTTTGGTATAGGCTAGGAAGCAGCAAACCCCATGGAAAAAAGAGTTGAAAACAGAGAAAGGTCTGAATCTAACACCAACAAGCCATAGCATCTCCTGGCTTAAATTAAATCTAGAAATAAGTGTCTCTATCTACCGCTTTCTTATGTCTTCCATTTCCTATAAATAGTGATCTCTACTGCCTCTCAGTCACACCTTGTAGCAAAAAAAAGGCTTCAATAGACCTAAATGGCTTTTAATGTTCACTATTGCTTATCAGATTGTAAACAGAAAAAATAGCAGTGGACTACAACAGAGAGCAGATGCACATAAAACAGCATCTAGAAATAACTGACAAAGAAATGCATTGTGGACCACTTTGGCACTCAAAAGATTAAGGACCATTGCCATCCAGGACCATCACAGTGGTCTGGCACTTAAGGACCAGTGACAGTCCTGGTACATCATGGAGTTCAGGGCTACCAGCATGGCTGCACGCCACTCCGGAAGCCCTGAACCGGAAGTGAAAAAAAAAAAAAGCCCCGTGGTCCTAATGTGCCGGTCGCGCGTGCGCGCGCTGGTCCTTAAGGGGTTAAAATAGTTGAAATTTTCACAACCAGCTTAAATGTTTTGTATATATAGTTTATAATGTTGGCAAAATAAGTAATTTCTTTTTTATTTTGTATTTATGACATCATACAATGCAAAATTCAGTTCTCTTGAGGTGCCCTGAAAAAGCTGAAAATGTTAAGAAAAAAATCCGATATATAGTTTTCCATTTTTAACTACAATGTTACCAGTGGGAATCATACCTAAACAGATAGCGAAATGCTAAAAAAGTGTCCGGCAGGGTACAAAAAATGTCCCAAGCCTCTGGCACTGAAAGGGTTAAAAAGAACCAGTAATCTATCCCCAGAATAATTACTAAAGTTCATAATAGAGGGAACATAACAGGAAAGAGAAAACATAATACAATTATAGACAATTAGAGCAGCAGGGTATGTTTAACTTGTCAGATCATAAATTGATGGCACGTGATGTATAGGGGTGGGCGAAAAGTGAGAAGAATTTCCTGCATGGATTTTTCACAAAAAAAAGGAAAATGTTTTGCTTTTTCGCAAAAGTTTTCTCTTTTTCTCCAATGCAAAATGTTCCCCTTTTTCGCCTATTCTGGCAAATTTTTCACCTATTCCAACACATTTTCTTATTCTAACACATTTTTCGCATATTCAACATATTTTTCTCCAATTCTAACACACTTTTTCTCCTATTCTAACACATTCTAACACATTTGTTGCCTATGCCAACACATTTTTTCCCTATGTTTACTATGGTGCAACATTTTCTCAGCACAATATTACTTTTTCTGAGGGCTGTAGTGGAGAAATAAGTCGCTGGAAGTCAAAGTTGTGAGTCCTACAGCAACATATACCTTGAAAAATGTGTTAGCATGCAGAGGGCATTTGTCCTTTGCCCACAACACTTACTTCCTGCTTAAGTGACACTGGCACATATTCAGGATGATGTCAAGTGATTAAAAAAAAAATAAAGTACAACCTACAATGAGGCAAATGTGTATGGTAGTGGTGGTGGGGGACTGGCGTGGTGTGATTGGTGGCACCTTAACAAACTGCATCCTCCCCGGAGGATAGGGATCATCATCATTTATTGCACATGCTCAGCAATGATTGCTGCAGTCAGTTTTTGTACTAACACTTTACTCCCACACCCCTTTACTTCCTCCACCTTTACCCATCCCGCTTGTGTATTTGTTAGACATTACTCAACTACTGTGTGTGTTTTTACTCTCTATAGTACACAACTGATGGAGTGAGATGTCTTTCCTTGACCCTCAACAAAATTCTCAATGTCATCCATGGGTGTCCGGAGGGGAAGGGCAAGGGGGGGCTCTTGCCCCTCCACACACACAATTACCCCCTCCATCTAAACAAAGGGGCTGGATGGGCTGACCTGGGGGTCATATTATGGCTTTGACCCCCCTGGAAAATTTCTACGGATACCCCTGATGTCGTCTGCTGTCTATCTCAGTCACAGAGCTCCCAGTCAGCTGTCTAATATATTTATTTGTTTAATTATTTATGTTTTCTTTTTTTTTAAGTTTTCCACCATATCTTATCACAGTGAATATATATATATAAAATTAAAAAAACAAAATCAATAACTTCTTTCCCCAGTCTTCCCCAGCACAGAGACAATAAAAGTAAAATCACCAATCAATTTGGACCCCAGCTGTGTCTTTCCAGTCAGTAACACCAAATTTTGGGTTATATTGGGTCAAACTCCTTCCTCCCTTCTTCTCCCCATTGTGCCCCCAGACTCCCCTACTACAGAGAACAAATGTCATACCTAGATGACTCACTAAAACTAAGCTTCAATTCCCCTTTATTTGCCTATCTTCTCTAGCTCAAAAACATGCTGCTCTCTCCTCTCGCAAACACAGAATGGCATGTTCTGTGAGCCTAACACCCTTTTATATGGCTGTACAAAACTTGTGTGGTGGAGAAAACATTTTCTACCCAATGATTTCAATGCAATGAGCTAGGCGAAAAAAGCAGGAAAAACTGCACTTTTCACAGGAAATTTTCGCCAAGCGGAAAGTAACATTTTTCACCGATTTCAGTTTGAGGTGAAAAAGTTCGCCCATCCCTAAAGATATATCTCTCACGGGAAAGGGAATAAAATTTACACCTTCCACAGGTCCTAATGAATATTCTTCATTTCTAAATTTAAATAGATTTACTCAAATAGTTACCCTTAAGATATATTTGGCAAAAACAAAAAAAAAGAGATTCAGATTAATAATACATTATAAGTTTTAGAGGACCAGGAGTTTTCAAATAATTCATTGGAAGATTATTTCTGCAGTATACATAACTCTCTCAAGATTATTTAATGCTTCGCATGGATTCTAACTTCATACCTGTCCACTTTTATGTCCCATAAATTTAAACAACTTTATATTGAGCATTTTTACAATTTAGTGTTAAAGGACTTTAAGAAATTATTCTCTAAATCTGCCAATAATAGGGTCAAAATATACATCATGATATCAGTATACAGGAAAGAAAACTTTGAGGGCCTTAAAATTAATTAAAAATCTACACAAAACAGAATCAAACAAACGAGGTGGACAATGGTGTAGCTCAATAGAATAGATTATTTAAATGAGGCACACAGGTTACTTTCAAATAAACACAAATATATAAAATTATCACAAGACCCTACAACAGAATATTATGAGACATTAGTGGTTTTGTTGGAAAAAGCTGTTGCGGAAAAAAGAAAAACTTGTTTTAAACAATAATAATTCAAAAATACCATATTTTTGTCAGGTCCCTAAAATACAAAAACAGTAGAACATCCACCAGGAGGATCCTTTATTGCAGGCATGGACAGCAAAACTTCAAAATGTATTCCAATAGCTAGACTTGTGTGTATCTGTGTACTTGTATGTGTTTGCCTGCCTGTGTTTGTGTGACTGTGTGTGTCTCTATTAAAGACATTGGGGTAAATGTACTAATACTCTTCTTCTCTGAAATAGAACTGTATTTTTTGTGCTGCCTCACGCCAATATACTAAACTCTGAAAATGTTCTTCTTTACACCTCTTGTACAAAGGTTATGGGAGTGTATGGGTGTTTTGGGGTGTTATGTTCCTCTGCAACTTGTTTCTCTCCATTCACTAAAATGACAAAGAGGTATCTGATGGAATATAAGACCATTTTCCTACACATTCTATAGGGAAGGTGTTTTGGGCTTGCTCACATTAAAGTGAACATAGTGCAGTGTGTGCCTAGAGGCATGAAAGTCATGTTACGTGACTGTACGAATCCTGTAGTGCAGGTGCATGATTTTTATGTTGCATAAAAGCACAGAAAATGAGCTGCCCTGGTAGACTTCTACATTGCTCTAAAAAGGGCTCCACATATCGGTAGTAAGAGGTGATCTTTTACACCTTTTGATATTTTGAATCCCCCTGAAATGTAATGGATATGTGCCAATTGCATGCTCATTGAAGTTTATGGGACATGGTGGGGACACTTTTCAAGTCTCTGTCTCACAAGTTAATTAGAGCCTCAGGAGACCAGGGTCGGAGTTCTGACCCTGGAAGTGACTTTAATGAGACAGACATAGCCTGCACAATGCAGTGTCTTGCAAAGTGCTGCTTTCTCTCCCACTGGAAAAGCTTTAGTTACAGTTGAGTTTTCCCTTTAACTCATTGGTTACTAGAGATAAAAAAACATTTGGAATCTTAATTTAAATAAAGGTTCATGAAGATGTTTGTAAAGTGCCAAAGAAGGTATCCACAATGCAGTGCAAGGTATTGGCTACCTCTCTGGCATTAAAAGGGTTAAAGAGTGAAACAATAATAACCCCTTGGATGCAAGGGACATTACTAATGCTTGAATTCTAAATGCATTGGTGAAGTCTGTTGCATTCAGAGGTTATGATAAATTAAAATGAAATAGTGATGCTCTAAAGGAGCAGTAAACTTTTTTTATGAAAAAATATATATTGTAGGGTTTTTCCTGTTGAGTAAAATAAGGGTACTCCCACTGCTTAGTGATGCATATTTCCAGAGTTATTATAGTTTAAACCCATCTTTTTTTACATTAGCAATGCAGGCTAGTGGTCAGATTCCAATTAGTAATTCTGTTGCATTCTAATAGAGAATAAAGTCAGTGACTTAGAGTTATCCAAAGAACGTGATAGAAACTGCCTTGTCACTTCCTGTCAGTTAGAGCTTCTAGGAAGTAAATGCGCAGTAAATTCATTTCCTGATTATCTGAACTGTTATAAAGTTTGAGTAAAACAACTGACAGCAGTGGGAGTGACCTTGTTTTACTCAGCAGGAAAAGCTCTATAAAATAAATGTTTTCATAAAAAAAGTTTACTGCTCCTTTAAGTTTGCCTAACGAAGTAAAAAGCACTCCCTTAAAGTCCAAAATATTATCTCTGTGCATTTTATTGTCAGATTTATGGAACAACACACAACAAATCCTATGTAAAAAGGAAAAAATTGAGTGATTATGGGGCAAACCAACTGAACTATAGAGGTCAGATAAACATTCCCAAAAATGCACTGATTTTTAAATGGTACTTTTAACACCTTGAATACTAAAGAGGGTTCACAATGCATTGGAGACCTCTTAAACATTAAAGGAATTAAAAGCCCTGTTTAACCCCTTAATGACCGGCCGTGCAGTTAAGGACTACTGGACTTTTTTTTTTTACAAATCGATTCAGGAGTCCCCGAATAGCGTGCAGGACCACTGAATTCCATGATGTGCCAGGACTGTCATGGGTCCTTAACAGACGTTTTCCCATGACGGTCCTGGCATGTCCTGGGTCCTTAAGGGGTTAACAGAACACTATATCCTATAGCTAAACTAACTTAATGAAAAGGCCAAGTCCCTGATTACCACTAAGCTATTCCAGTAGCTCAGAGCTCAATTCATTTTACATACCAAGCCAATTCCTGCAGGGTTGTGTAAAATCTTCCTCTGCTTTCTGCTTGATCTATGACTTGCCATACGGGGTCCGAGTAAGGACAAACTTCCTGAGCTCTCAAACCCAGCCAAAATGTTCTCTTTTCACAATTGCATGAGTAATGGGATTGATAATTCAGAAAGCTTATCCCTGCTTGAACGCTATTACCAGTCGTTGGTCAAACCAGAAAAAGAGGAAGCCTTCATCTAACTCAGGAATCGGAGCGGGTTTGGGTGTGAAACTCGGCAAGTATTACCTTTTGGGCTACTGGAGTAGCTTTGTGGTAGTTAGCCAGGAACACACAGCTTTTCCATTAAACAAGCTTAGATTTAGAGTTGACTATACCTTTTAGTTAATGTGAATGATTAGAATTTATATTTGTTCCCTATGGTGCAGTTGATTTGCAACATAATTTATACATATGCTCCAATATATAATTATACTAACCAGTGCAATGTTTCCTAAATGACCCAGTTTCCATTCTTGGGAAATATCAGTACCATCCAATATGGCAGCTTCTTCAAATACAGTAGTAGACTCCTCAGGTAATATCCTGGTGAGAGAAGCGTCCCCAGCAGGGATGATTTTTATTACAAGTTGATGACCCAATACCTTTTTGCCTGGTATTATTTGAGACCAGCAGAGCACTAAACCATTGCATGCAACCATCAGGTAAAGACACCATTACAGAGTTATATTACCTAGTACCTTTCTTTTTATAATATTACCCATGGGCTTAGGACAAGCTAAAGGATTTTAGTGCGCTGTGTAACCCTATTGTACCATTATTTTTAGGTAGATGAATGAATGAATATGTTTATTTATATAGCGCCACAAGTGTATGCAGTGCTTTACAATTTCAAGGTTTAAACAATACAGGGTTACAGGTGCTTTGTAGAGTGAAACATTGGGTGCGAGGTCCCTGCCCAAAAGCTTACAATCTAAAGTACATGCCCCAAGCTGGCAAGCCACATCAAACAGTACCTAGCAACACCCCTCATATCACATCTGCTCTCTAGTGAGAGAATCTTTCCAATTCCTATGTTCTATAGAGTTTATGCCCTAGCAGCCAAATCCATTAACCGGAAGAAGATCAATTCAAACCAACTGCATGTAGAGAAAAAACTCCCAAAGATTTTAATGGGACTCTTAAATCCCTGAATGCTAAAGAGGTTTCAAAAGCATTGACTTGTGTGGTGTGACTTTAGTGTGCTTCAGATCTGTCATTCTTTAACTTCCCAAATAAGGCCCCAAAGAGTACAAGGTCTTGCTAACTTGAAGACAAGGCTGTAAAGAATAAAGCAGACATTAGAAAGATCTCTCTCCCTTGAAAGACTCCCCCACTCCCAGTGCATCTTGTGTTTAATTGAAGGTAATTGGGTGTCTGACATCTTGCAGTACAGGAAGATGACATTTTATATAGGAGTAATTAAAAATGAATGGACTATTATTAAGTCATAAAATGCCATTGACCTTGAAAAAAATGGATTTCTTTTTTTCTTTGTTAAAACTGGCTTTATACTAATTGCATATACTACTGTAAGGTCAAGTTCACTCTAGTGGCACATTTGATTTTTTAATAGGGAGCGAAGACACTTTTTGACATGTTTATCTGTTCTTTGCACGCCGTATGCAGCAGTCATGTGCCAAATGTAGCTGCAGCTGCAGGAAGCTGTTTATCTGCCACTTTGACCTAGGAGAGGTGTAAGACGATGATCAATCCACTTTATAGTGTGCTACAAGTCTCTCTGGCAATCACGGAGTTAAGAGCTTTTGTGCTACACTAAAACACTTTACAGAAATTGAGGATTATAGCACAAGTGTAAAATATATTTAGTAATCCTATAGCTCAAGAGTAGCCCATCACTGGCTGACTGGGAAAGATGTGTAGTCTCTAACAGCTGGAGTGCCAAAAGTTGTCTTTACCTGCAACAGATTATAAACTCTATCTTCACTGTCTGTTTATCTTTATAGTAAACACCCTTGTATCCATTGTACCACCTTGTACAGTAATCTATTGTCTTGTCAATCTGTTGTACATCATGCAGAATCTGTTAACAAGATTATGTACATGAGACAAGCACAAGTTATCCCTATATGAGAAACTGGTATTGTGCAGTTCTGAACACCTGTGCATCTATAGTTCAGGTCACTGCTCCCTAAATTGACAGAACACTGTACACTGGCATCTTCTAATAAATACCCCCGCTTACCTTACAATGGCCAGAAAATATTAACCCTTTTAGTGCCAGAGGGGTATCCCTCTGGCACTCAAAGGGTTAATGGCCACTATAAACTGAACTGATACACAATTCTATATAAAAATAGGAACTGGAACTTATTGTAGTATGCTACCCCTCCTAATGTCTATTTACTGTGCTGTCTGCTCTGATAATTCTCCACTTTACAACTCTTGGACCAAGAGGAGGGCAGTTGGGGAGGGTGTAGACCATGGGTAGCCAACATGGTCCTCAAGCGCTACCAACAGTGCATGTTTTCAGAATAACTCTGCTTCAGTACAAGGAGATCAATTGAAGAGATTGAGCCACTGATTGATTCATCGGTACCAAAGCAAGGACATTCTAAAAAACATGCACTGTTGGCAAATCTTGTGGACTAGGGCTGGCTACCTCTGGTATAGACATTTAAGCATGCTCTATTCCTTAGCTCAGGGTGACATTTCAACTTCAAGAGCTCAGAGAAGACTAGTTTTGATACATGACCCTGCATGTTCAGAACAAAGATAAGTTATGTCTTTCCTTTAATACAGCATAAAATAATGGATGTTTTTGTTTGGTCATTGTATCCTCTATGCAATTGAAGTAGCCTATTAGATAATATAATCATTACTGTTGTCCAATTATTATACCTGCTGTACAAGCCTGAACAAATTAACCCTTAGAGTGTCAGAGGGGTGTGCAACGCATTGCTCCCCAATGCATTCCATATCCTTTGGACACTCAAAGTGCTAAGCCAAACATGAGTGTCGCTGATCCGTCAGCTTTGTCACTCAGAAGAAATACTAACAGTGTCATTAACTGAGTTCTCTAAATCTCTGAGTTTCCTGCTGGAAAGCCAATCTTTCAGAAACAGGTTACGGCTTACTTTTGTTATGACATTTCAAGTTAAGTCATAATGGCTTTTTTTGGTCTTTTTCTGTCAACGTTGACATGCTCATGGGAAACACTCTGTTCATATGAAGGAATACAAAGGAAACATGAATTAATCTGCTTCAGCAAAACCTGCTTTACACTTGTTAAAAAAGGCAGGTCTGAAACTAATGTTGTTAACCCTTGCACAACTGGGAGAAAGAATTATCAGAATTAATCCAATAGCTATGGAGCCTCGATGTCCAGTTTGGAGAGACTTTATATATTATAGTTGTTTTTATGAATAGGCTAAAACAGGCATTAGATAGTTTCTCACACCTTAGATCACACATTCAAGAATGATATGTTTGTGTCTTGCTACTGAATGTTTGTGCCCTTTAACCCCTTGAATGCCAGAAGCGTATGCAATGCATTGCAGAGCAATGTGTTGTGTTCCTCTCTGTCACTCAAAAGGTTAACAATTATGGATTTTGCATTTATGGTTCTTTAAACATAAAATGTGGGCACATCAGATGGAACTTTTGTGAATCAGAAAATATGGAATTTGTTTTAAAACCCAGGGGAGATGCCAAGCATTGTTTTGGTTTAAGGGGAAGTAATATCATAGAACAGCATTACATTTACTTGTTCTTTAGACCAGGGGAGCACAAACTTGTCCCCCCCCATTTTACTATATATTCAGTGTTACTATCCCTTTAAGATCGGGAGGTTCAGTATTTCACAAAAATGGCAGATTACTCCATTTACCAGCATATTCTGATTGTAGATACTTTCTGTGTTATTTCTGCGTTAATGTGATTTATCTTTTCTTAATTTAAAGGGATAGTATTGGCTTATTTTAACAAAATTTAATCTTGTAGATATTTAAAAAATAAATCAAATGATGGCAGTCCCATCTCTCAAACTGCCGGCCAGTCCCGGAACCTGAATCTCCTGCTGTCAGCTAGAGCACTGATATCAGTGCAAGGGGAGGGAGGAGGGAAATTTAGCTGCTTATATCTCTCAAACCATAAAGGTTTGAGAGATCGAACTGCAATCATTTGATCTATTTTTTAAATATCTACAAGATTACATTTTGTTAAAATAATCCAATACTATCCCTTTAATTTTATTAAATGTTAATTTTTTGTGTGATTATTTTTGTTTTTTTATTAATTAGATTCATATTAAATGAGTACAGTTTGATGCTCATTTTCATAATTGTTTATTTACTAAAGGTTAAATTGGAAAAACAACTGAAAAAAGGCTAGTTTTTGGCATGTTTTCAAGTCTCATGTCATCAGTCATTGAGTACAAGGTTGTTGCACTCATAGTGCAAACACCTTTATCTGTTCTGAGTATGTGACTAATAGACTAATTACATATGAGTTTGTTTTTCTCAGTGGTATTATTAAGACTTTTTGTAAGTTCAACTAATAAACCTTCTTATATGTCTTCCAGCATAGAGTATGCAAGCATGAAATACTCCAGAATTAAAACTTTCTCATTGGATTATGTGGTCAAGTTGGAGCAGTCTGTTTGGTTCACCAGATTCCCCATCATTAGAGATTATTTAATGCTGATGAATTAGGAATGATTCATTCATGAGCAAACAATCTGCACCACAATGCACAAATTAAAATCAATAACATTTTCACTGATTTAAACAGGGCTTTAACCTCTTGAATGCTGGAAAGTAGGGATGGGTGAAAGTTTTGGCCTCAAAATTGAAATATATAAATAACAGCATTTCCCAGCTTCCACTTTTTCCTTTGCATTGAAATAAATTATAATAATGTAAATCCCCCCATATGAGTTTTCCTTATATATTCTTATTGTGCTAACATGCAGTTATAAAAGAGGGGAGGGGTGTCACAGCTTACCTTGGTTCCAACACACCACTTCAGGCGACGCTCAAAATGACTCTTCAGCGTCAATGGCCATCCATGCTGCACGGATTGATGCAGGATTATGGCAGCAGTTGGATGAATCACAGCAAGATACGTCATCTGCAAGCATGAGGCTTCTGAATGAAGCAGGCCTCTGTTTTATGTGTTTGCTTCCTGTAGTCTCCTCCTACCTACTTCCTCCCTCTGAGCTGCTCCTCCTACCTACTTCCTGAGAAAGGGTTTAAAGGGCAGACTGAGTCCTGACTCAGGGGCCCTTGCGTTGTTGTACAAAGCAGTTCTGTGTCTTTGGGATCTGTGTATAACCTGGCTTGTCTGATCCTCCAAACTGGTCTGACCTGTGGCTCTGTCTGACTATTCTTCCGCCTTATCCCTTATAGTGGACAACCAATCTGGTGCAGACCAGTGGCTCTGGCTGACTACCTGAATTGTGTATGACCTGGCTTGCCCGACTACCCTCTCTGGTGCTGACCTGTGGCTCTGTCTGACTATTCTTTTGATTGTTCCCCTTATTTAACAGACACCCAATCTGGTGCGTACCTGGGGCTCTGGTGGACTAGCTATACTGACTGCAGGCGTGAATCATTCATCCACTTTAGCTATACTGACTGCAGGCGTGAGTCTAGTATCCGCTTTCGCTACACTGACTGCAGGTGTGAGCCATGAGTATTCCTCACTCATCGGATCAAGATTTCGTGTTCCTCTTCCAGCTCCTGGTTCCATCTGAGACTACCTGTGGCTTCGGCCTAGTCTCCAGCAGTGTAGTCAGTCTTGGCAGTCTACTATTCCTGATAGTAGCGCTTGCTGGCTGTGACCATCTGCTTGTTCCTGCCTTATTACCATTGTATGTTATCTTCATTATTATTTAATAAACTGTATTTTACTATACCGTACTGACTCCTGAACATCTCTGGGGAACCGTGACAGTGTGTCAGTTTACTGGGAGAGAAAGCTGCTGAAATTTTGACGTCAGATAGTATAGACAGACAGGCAAAGAAAATGAGCTGGTTCTGAGAGAGAGTAAAAAATACTTGTGACCCGATGGAGTTATTTAGAACTATAACATTTGAAATATTGATCACTGTTTTGTACATTGTGTGACATTTGGTAATAGTGTGTGTGTGTGGGGTTATACTGTAAGTCCTGCAAAGTGGATGGCAGTGGGGAACCAGAGTGCAGAGTGGGCTGTTAAGACCAGCCAGGGGAGGTTATTATGGACCAGTTAAAATGTCCCTTTTTCAAGCATTAATTTGTATTCTTATATTGATAAGAGTGACTGGAAGTGTATATAAGCAGTGTGTTTTATCAATAAAGGCTGTTCTGTTCTACACTCCTTAATACAAGTCTCGGCTGTATTTCTGGAGGGGGCTTGGGCTGAGGATTCTCTCCCTAGACACTGCAAGAGGGAATTCACTTGCCTCGCCGGTCTACCGGCGTGTAGGGCCTCTGGAAACCCCACCTAGGGTTCTGTAGCTAAATTCACTAGGTCTGCCAGTCTGCCAGGGGGCAGCATCCAGTTGTTCCTTCCTGACTATCCAGGACCTCCAGACACCAGGAAGTAGCAGGGCTCCAGCCAGCCGTGGTAGAGGGGCAGCAGCAGTGGTGGTTCAGGAACCAATGACCCCAAAAAGGTCCTGTAAATCCTGGTACCGTCACTTTTGGTGGCAGCGGTGGAATGCCCTCTTCCTAAAGGCATCCAAACCACCACCGGGACAATCTCCATCGGGAGATTTGGCTAGAGCCAGTGGCAGGTGTATGAAGGGGTTCTACAAGCAGCCAAAGCGATCCACGTTAAAAGAGATCCTAGCTTCCAGAGGTGGAGAAGCAAGTGGACCCAGGAAGACTGATTTAGTTGAGGCTTTGATGCAGATGGACCGTCTTTCAGTTGGAACTGCTGGCCCTGCAAGCCTGCAGACCAGCATGGGATCTGGAGAGAGCCCTACAGAGCATGAGGATGCCTTCACCTATGATGTCAAGATCTGGCTTGCTTTTTATGGCCTCAATCCATCTGCTGAGGTGGTGGATAGAGTCATGACCATGGTGACTCAGGAGAGGACAGCAGAAAGGGAGCAATGCCTGAGGATGGCAGAACTGGAGAGAGGCCCGAGAAATTCTGGATTTCCACGGAGCTGTGGATCCAGGAATGGCAAACTGCCTCATCAAGCCTTCAGGGTGTTTGAGGAAAGCACAGAAGGCATAGATGGGTACCTGCAAGATTTTGAGAGGCAATGCACCCTTTATGAGATTGATCAGAGAGACTGGGTAACAATTCTGGTGGGCAAGCTGACTGGACATGCAGCCGAGGCATATCGAGCCCTGTCTGATGAAGTCAGCTGCAATTATGCGGCGGTGAAACGGTGCCTGGTAGCCCGGTATGCAGTTACCCTAGATGCCTACAGACGGGAGTTCCGGGATACCCAACGGCGGCAACAGGACTCTTACGCGGAATGGGCGTACCGCATGGACCGTGCTTGTGCCAACTAGCTACTGGGCTGCAATGCAGAGACTATGGAGGATTGTCGGCAGCTTTTACTACTGGAGCAATTCTTTCAACATACACCTCCTGAAGTTCGGGATTGGGTAAGGGAATGTGATCCAGCTACAGTAGGGGAAGCGGCCAAGTTAGCCAATAAATATGTGGAAACCCGACAGTGTGGGCCCTGGCCCTCTCCAGTCCCCCCCACAGGATCTAATGCCACCCCTTGAGGGATTCAGGTACCAGCGCCCTGCCCTATTCCCATCATTAGCTGCCAACCCAGTTGAAGGCACAGTTCTGGCCTGCAGTGCTATAATTGTTTGCAACTGGGACATGTTCGGAGCAATTGACCTCAGAGATGGTCCAGACCCAGACCCCTGCCCCAGAGCGAATTCACTTGCCTCGCCGGTCTACTGGCGTGTATGGCCTCTGGAAACCCCACCTAGGGTTCTGCAGCTAAATTCACAAGGTCTGCCAGTCTGCCAGGGAGCAGCATCCAGTTGTTCCTGCTTGACTATCCAGGACCTCCAGACACCAGGAAGTAGCAGGGCTCCAGCCAGCCATGGAAGAGGGGCAGCAGCAGTGATGGTTCAGGAACTGAGGACCCCTAAGGGGTCCGGTAAATCCTGGTACTGTCACAATACTAGACACAGAGACATACATCATACATTATTTTCAGACGGGCAACAACAGACAGGACATCACTCCACACTGAGACAACAAAAAGACAAGAATATTTTGGTGCTGCTGTACTGTGTAGTCCTGTGCAACTGATTGCCTACTGCAGATGTGTTAAAACTAACAGGTTGGTCATGTACTTTGCAGTAAAAATCAGCACATTATATCCATCAAACATTTTAGGGGTAAATGGAAATGACTAGAAGGCATGCATGTATGTGTTGATTTTATTAAAATCATACCAAAAGAAACTGACTGTGTCCATGTTTGCTGCAGCTTACGCAATAAATACTGATGATCTCCTCCTAAGGATGTAAAAGTGATATGAAAAGTGCCACCTGTCCTAGTACTAAGCCTTTTAACATTAGAGACAACAAGTAGCATTCTAGTGTTGTTGCCATAGCAGAGGAGGATTTAGTAGTAGTGAGACTATCAGTGGTCAGTGTGAATGGTCTATAAATCCTCTTAAGGGGAAAAGTAAAAATAAACTTTTTCATATAACCTACAAGAATATGATAGTAGTGGAGAAGAGAAGATTATTGCTACTTTTGCTATAATTAATGATACTGCTGATGCTGATGACCTAAGTACTGATGATGTTGATTTAGATTATGTCCCTTCATGTTACTTCCCTTTTTCTGAAAAGGGGCAGTAGAAAGTGATGATCATAAGGCAAAAAAAAACCCATCTGTATCTGAAAGAAAAAGTCCCACTGAAAAGGAGAAATATTTCTGTTTAAAAACTCTTTGAGAGGTCAGCAGGAATGTCTGGACAAGTAAAAGATGGCAAAAAAATACACAATCATCTCAGTTATCATCATCATCATTACTGCTTCAAAGTCCAACTACCACGCAGTCACACTCACTATTATTAACTAAGCAGCAACAGAAGTCAGCATCAACAACCAGAGTTATGAGTGCTTCTGCTGCTGTTTGAGGTACAGTGCCACTGCAGCCTACTACTTCTTGTACTATTGCAACATTTGGGTCCTGTAGTGGTCCCTCAGCAAACCCTAATAATCTACAATATAGAGAAACTTCTCTTACAATCCAAAAACTAAAAATGTTGCTGTGACCAGATGGAATAAGTTACGACTATACCACTTGAAATATTGATCCCTATGTTGTACATTGCGTGACATAATGTAATAGTTTGGATGGGGTTACTGTAATTCCTTTACAGGGATATGATAGTTGGGAGCCAGAGTGCAGAAAATAAAGGCTATGCCCAGCACTCCTGCTTGCTTCAGATCTGTGTAACTTGGCTAAACAATGACTGGAATGTTGATTGGCTCCTGCTGTGCTTCCTTGACCAATCAGGGGAGGTTATTATGGTCCAGTCAAAATGCCCCTTTTCCAAACCCTACTTTACATTCTTATCTGGATAGGAGTGACTGGAAATGTAGGCCAGTATCTGATTGGTCAAGCATAGCAACACTGTCCCAAGCACTAATTTAAATTCTAATCTTGATAAGAGTGTCTGGAAGTGTATATAAGCAGTGTGTTTCATCAATAAAGCTGTTCTGTGCTACCCTCCTTAATACAAGTCTCGGCTGTATTTCTGGAGGGGACTTAGGCTGGGGATTCTCACCTTAGCCATTACAGGAGCAAATTCACTCTCCTCGCCGGTCTACTGGCGTAGGGCCTCTGGAAACCCTACCTAGGGTTCTGCAGCTAAATTCACTATCTCTGCCAGTCTGCCAGGGGGCAGCATCCAGTTGTTCCTGCCTGAGCATACAGGACCTCCAGGAAGCAGCAGGGCTCCAGCCGGCCGTGGAAGAGGGCAGCAGCAGTGGCGGTTCAGGAAACGACGGCCCCAAAAGGGTCCGGTAAATCCTGGTACCGTCACAGTTGCTGTGTGTTGTCTCTGTAAAAAATATGTGATGAAGGGGAACTCAGGATGCAACGCCTAGTGTATTATTTTTTTATTAAACATTACATACAAAACTCCCAAAACATAGTGGCCAAAACATCCAAAATCACATGACATGCAGTCCCCAGAGCACTTGTCACCAATCAGTTGTTAGATGTATACAAAAGACACATCTGGCTTCAATATTCTCCACAAGGTACCTGTCTGTGTCTTTTATTTATATCTAACAGCTGCTTGTCGGATTGTGCTCTAAACACCGATAACTTGAACTGTGACTTCTTCATTCACTACATTGGGCATAGGATTGTAGATGTTTTGACCACCCTGATTTGGGAGTTTCGTGCATAGCGAATTGTCTGTTTTGCTTTACCTAATATTTAATCAAGAAATAATGCAATGTATTTTGTACCTGTCTCTTCTTGGATCCCGGTTAATTGTCATATGGGATGTTGGGCAAGCCAGATAGCAGCTAAATCCTTTGAGTGCCATAGGGATAAGCAAATCTTTCTCTTCTTGGTGCTGAATTCTAAGGGTAAATGCATCCTCTCTGCACCCTCTTTCCACCCCCATATATTGTCAACTTTACATCAACATAATTTGCTAATGATCAATATCTCGTTACCCTCCCTTGTATACCTGCTTATGTTGACAGCTGTCTGAGACTGGATTCAGAACTGGACAGAAGATTGCAGGTAAGACACTCCAGAGCTGAACTCCTTAAAACTTAGTATTTACTTTGTGTATGAGTGTGTCTTATTCTCCAAGGTGAAGTAATCTCTACACATTGCCAGACACATATCACCATTATATTGAACCTGCATCTCCCCTAGTTCTAGGCTCCTAATCATTGCAGAGTTCATGTTTTAATCCTTTAAGTGTCAAAAAATTGTCCATCTCATTGTATTGGTGCATTAGACATTCTTGTGCACTCAGAGGAATGGTTATCCAAATCTGTCTCAGGTGCCACTAATACTCGAGAATGTAAGGATTCCTGACTGAACTCCAGGGTATTAGGACAAGTTAATGATCCCTGTCTGTTTAAGCAGGTAAACACTTTAAAGAGCAGCATTATTTTATAAAAAACTATTTGCTATTGGGCTTTTCCTTCTGAGTAAAACAAGGTTACTGCCACTGCAAGCAGTTGTTTTATTCAGATCTTATTACCATTAAACGATCACAATATGGTAGAGCTGTTATTAGTTACCACATTCTATGGAGAAATATACTTAGTGAGTCAGCTCTCTCCTAGATTGCAATAGAATACCTAACCTCCAGGGAACTGTAGGTGAATTGTCTGGACACCAAATGGCACTGTTAATGTAAAAAATAACTGTTTAAACTTTAATATCTTTGGAAAGATACATGTCACAAAAATGGGAGTATCCTTGGTTTACTCAGCAGGAAGAGTCCTACAATGTATTTGGGAACCACTGTTTTACTGCATTATACCTACATAAATGTATACTAATGGTTTAAAACAAAATGTTTTATTGCATCCTATAGTATGACTGATGTAATTCTAATTCTGTCAACTGGCATAGGCTTGGTTGCCATGGCAGCCTACCAATCTCCCACATAGATCTAGGCATTTGCTTCCACATGAGTTATTTTAGTGCTTTCTAAGCAACTCAGTAAGTTCTCTGGACACAATAAACTGCTCACATGAAAATAAATGTCAAAGTGTAAGTGAACTCCCATTTTGTTGCCTTGGTAACCAAGCCTCTCTCATGTCAGCCCCTTCGTTGCAGATTTATTCATTTTTTCAACAAATGTCTCCTTAACCACTTGTAATTATGACTGAAAATCTGCAACTACTGTACAATTTCTTCTTAGTGTCTTAGACCATGTAACATGTAATGTTGTCTACCATGTCTAGCCTCTTTTTAAGTGTCTGTTATTTGCATGTTGATATCTATTATCGTCAAATTTCTTCTGATATTTTCTAGAAATGACTGGACCCTGATCACAGGACAGAGACACATACAAATAGTTTATAGACTGTTTTTGGAAACTGATAGTGGCTCTCATGGTATTAACATAGGTCATAAAATCACTGAATGTCTCATCTGTGCCTTGCCAGACTAGAATCGGGTCTTCAATATAGCATCTATAAAAACGTATATTCTGACCAAATGGGTTATTATTCCAAATAGTAAAGAAACCCAAATAGAGATTACACAGTGAAGGGGTAAATGTTGATCCCATGGCAATGCCAGTTTGTTGCAGATAGATTATAAAACTAAATTAATTGCCTCAAAAATGGTGTTACCCCCCCTGATCCATTCCTCATTGGGAATGCATGTATATAACACCTGGACATTGCATGAGACCCAGTCTAACTGTCCACCAAACTCCTCCATTAATTTTAACAACTCTTTAGTATCTCTCAGGCAGCAGGCCAATAAAGTAACTAAAATCAGAAGGAATTCATCCACAAATTCAGACATCCAAGAAGAAACCAAATCTATAAAATAAATAATGGGGAAACTGGGGGGTGGGAGTAGAGTTGACCAAGGATTTGTGGGTCTTAGGAAGAACATATAAGATAGGCACCTTTAGACATTCCATGTGTAAAAAAAATTATCTTCCTTTGTGACCACTCACAACACACATCAAGTAATAATTTATGCAGTTCCTTTTTATAGCATGATTGGATTTTAACAGTAGATATATCTCTCAATTGTCTGTTCCCCAGACACTACCTCTCCCCTATTTTCCGCACAGTCCCTGCTACCCATTTCCACCTCTACTTCTTTGTGTCTCCTCATACCCTAGATGCAGTCTATAATGATCATTTACTGGAGCAATTATTGAGCTAGTTAGCTGCACTGTATGGGACAAATACCATTTCCCTGAATTACAATTGTTAGAGAGGTGTCAAATGCAATGTTAACCAATTTGTTGGAGACTCCTATAGCTTTCAAAGGGTTAAAAGGGCCATTCAGATCATTGGGAATTTTAATCTGTCCCATATTTCCCTTGATTTGTTGCAGAATTTTCCAAGGTCTTCAAATTAAACAAGCCATTGTGCTTAATAGCTTGTTGGCCAAAGCTCATCAGGTCAACAGATATATGATATGGTAGAACCTGTACACTCTAATCCTTAATGAGTTGCACCAATATTTAGCATCAATAAACACTTTGTATAACCACTTAGATAATTAACAGCATTTACTGGTGTATGGGACATATGTTATGCAGTGACATCCCTAACCAATATGATGCTGCTTGACAGAAGTGAAGTCGTCAGCTATCTGCTAGACCAGAGGTTACAACAAGGGTGCTGTGGAACTGTGTTGTGCTGCAGACATTCTCTTAAGGTACTCCTTTCTTTCTATAAAGATTCCATACTTTGTGTTAGGAATGCCTTGACGAAAAAATATTGAGAAACACTCTGCTAGATAAATTAAAATAATGATCTTTGTTCATAATCTGAAATTAAGCTTTTGTTTCATAAACATGCATACGTGTCTGTCAAATTTTTATTCCCATTTTAGTTGTAACCAATAATGCATGAAAATAGATTTCAGACAGCTGATAATGTGTGATATGCATGATGGCACACAATGCCCTTTACTTATATTTGAACTACTATGTAGCAATCTAAAAACACATCATATTTCAGACACATACAATAGATCCCATATCGATTACATTGTTTTCTATAGGTTTATTACATGACATATTTCATTTTTATTAATAGGTTAGTTTAGCCTTCTCATAAATCAAACTTATACCACTTGTCAGCACTAAACTAAAGTCTTTAACAAACCTAGATAATCACACTTACTTCTAAGCATCTTAATTCCTTGTGGGAATTCAACAGCCACATGATACAACTGCCCAGTAGTTGTGTGCTTTTAATGGCACTGTTCCTATAGCCACAACAACAAGTCATTAAGAAACCACAGAGAGCAATTTAGGTGTCAGTTTCCATTTGTTCCACTGCAACCTCACTCTTTTTATCTTATTAAGACATTATTTGGATGGCAAACTCATGTAGGCTTGGAAAGTGATCAGTTGTAGTAGCATATCCCCGAGGAGGAATACATGGAAAACATGAAAGCAGTAAACTACTCTGTGATATAGCACTTTATCAAGAGGTGGAACTGAGCTAAGCAAAGTTCATGGCCCAGCAACATTACTCTAAATGCAGGTCTCCAACAAATGACATTAGGTCATTACTAAAACCTCAGTCACTAAGAAGCCAGTTATTTAGACTAAGTGACAAAGCAGTATTCAATACTCCAAGGGATGTATTAAGAGTATGGATAATACCAATGGGACTTGGAAACAAAACAGAGTTGAAGAAGATCATTTAAACGAAAGAAACATTTCAACATCATTCCCTATATGTTGATTTCTAGTTAGATCCAGTTAATATTGGCTCTGGGACTAACCCATTTGGCATGCTGTAAAGCCTCACCCCTTTAGGTGGTAGATATTAGATCCATCTAATAGGGCTGTAGAGAACATTGCTATATAGAAATGCCACAGAACTGTCATTTGGGGGCTTATAAAGTCCTCCAAACAGAAGCAACACTAGTGTAAAGGAATTAAAAAAATAATTACAATAATAAATTCATTTGGATTCCATAGAACAATTTTCATTTGAAAACAACATATATAATAAGTGCTGGGTGATGATGAAAGAACAAGCACATGTCATTTTATGGGCTAAATAAAAGGGAATGGAATAGTATAAAGCAAATAAGTTTCATTAAAGCCAACACTGGTTTGATATTCAAACGAAAATGACAAGAAATATACATTAACCATAGGTGCCTAATGTGTTTAATTTATATGATTATCATCATTTATTTATAAAGCTCCAACAGTTTAACAAGACAACAGAACACTGTACAAGTGGAGTACAATAAATAAATAAAAGGATATTTACAATCAATATTAAAAGACCTTGACAGAAGCAAAGAAGCCACTGCTTGCTAGAACCTGCAATCTGTTTGAAGTGAGGGGTATGGATACAACATTTCTAAGTGCTTGGAGTTGCCAAGTGTCCCAGCCACACTATGTCACATTCTGCCTCCGCTGTCATTGGTCCTGGTCCGCAAGCCTGCTTTCCTCCAACGTTCTCCCATTGGTTGGCTCTCCTTTTTATGTCCTGCACTCTCAGTAGAGTTTGCCTGTTCTACAATCTGTATCCTCTGAGTTGTGAGACTTCCTTAAAAGGATATTTACAATCATTATTAAAAGACCTTGGAAACAGAAAGCTAAGAAGGCATTGCTTGCTAGAACTTGCAATCTATTTGAAGCGAGGGGATGGATACATAATTTATAAGTGCTTGGAATTGCCAAGTGGTCCAGCCACAGTGAGTCACATTCTGCCTCCGCTGTCATTGGCCCTGGCCTGGGATCCAGCTTTCCTCCCACCTTCTCCCATTGGTTGGCACTCCTTTTTATGTCCTGCACCCTCAGTAGAGTTAGCCTGTTCTACAATTTGTATCCTCTGAGTTGTGAGACTTCCTATACTAACCTCCGACTCAGTTTTTGACCTTGCATCCTTCTTACAGAAGGAAGGAATAAGTTGGCACTATACAAATAAACAATAATAATAATTCAGCACCCTGTTAGTTTTTTCCTTCCAACTTGATTTCGGCTACTTTATTCTGACTATTACCTGTTCATTATCTCCCGGCTTAACCATCTGATTCCTGAGAAAGTAGAAGGTCAGTTAGGAGAGAGTTGCAATGACAGAAATGGGGGATTATGAGGGAGGAAGTGATGAATGTGTGAACTATTTCTTAGATGAAGGCAGCTGAATTTGGCAAGGGTCTGGATTTGGGAAAAGAGAGGGCAGATTCAAAATTTAGTTTAAGGCATCAGGCTTTGAAGGAGGAATTTAAAGGAGAGTCATTTAAAGTGAAAATAGCTGTGGAGAAATAGAGGATGGAGAAGAGGAGAAGTTCTGTTTTACTGTTAGTAACCTGATCTATAAGGGAGGGAGTGATGTCAGGGGAGGAGAAGTAGAGCTGGGTATTGTCAGCGTAAAGATGGTACTGGAACCAAAAGGAATTTATTAGACTGTGTAGAGAGCAAGTGTAATTTAAAACCAGAAGAGGCCCAGGACAGAACCTTGAGGAACAGCAAATAAAGGTGGTGCTTGATATAGCTCCCAAAGACATTTTAAAAGGAATCCATTGATCAAACAGAGTAGTGTGCAGTCAGACACATCAGATGCTACTATATGAAGCCTTTGTGCTTAACTCATGTTGTCCAGATTATAGACTGCACTTTTTTCTCAGAAAGTAACCCCTTAAATTAGGGATGTGGCACATGTGGCGAGAACTAAAATAGAGCTTTTTCAGCAGTATTTAAATATTTGGCTTCCCCCATTACCTTAGCTGTGCCCCACTTTATAGTACTGTATGTAGCAGGAAAATACATGTACGTTTTCTACTCCCCCCCAACTTATTACACTGCGCTAGAATCACACATACTGACACCCCCCCAGCGTTGTCCCATCCTAGCCATAGAACCACACATAATGGTTGCCGTAGGACCAACTATACTGACCACCAGCCTTGTTGCACTGTATTGGTATAGCATGAACCACACCTACTAAGTCTACCCCCACCCTGTACACACAGGAACCAGCAAAAGTTCCAGCAGGGCATTTTGCGAGGCTACGGAAAATTAGCACATTCTGGGTGTTTATGCTGGAATTTTTACAGAAAAAGTATCAAGTTAAATGTTTTACACAAAAATTCCTACTGGAAAAATTTTTAACTTTTTTCATTGTACCTATTTATACCCATTTGTGCTGTCATAGAAACAAAACTCATACAGGCATACTCACATTCTACACTCACTTTCTTCATGATTAAGCTTTCAGTCATTTGTCATGATGGTATCATATCTCTTCATCGGATTATTAAAATGAAAGGATATAAACTTTTTCTGGGCAGGTGATTTGGAATGTGGAAAAGGAAGGTATAGATAGCGTCAGTTTCATGTTCTTTAAAATGTTTCACCCTTGTAACTCATACAGACCCACTTTCCTAGACACACACGTATACACACATGCACACTCTGACACAAATGGATACTCAGACACACAAATACTCCTTCACTTAACAAATGGCAAAAATCAGGCTAACAGTAGTTGCTTAAATAATCCAGAGGATGTAGACACAGTTTAGACATGCAGTGTTACTCCTCAGTCAAATGCGAGCACAGCAGCTGTCACAGCATGCATAATGATGCAGAGCTGTATCCTGGCACATCTATACAGCAAACAGGTCCTCCCAGTGGCAAAACCCCCTGCATGTGAGCCAAGTACCACCAGAGATTCTAGGAACACAGGTTGGAAAACACAAGTAATCTGCCCAGCTTGGTAACTAGGACAGTGAGAGCACTGGATGTTTAAACTTTTGCAAAAAGTTCTCCAGAACTTGGAAGTGAGTTACTTATCCCTATCAGATACCACTTCAGAAGGAACACCATTGAGCTTTACTATCTTAATTACCAGGGTTGCAGTTTCTGTAAAAGTAAGCAGATGAGGTACAGGAATGAAAAGGGTCATCTTTATGAGTATACCAACAGTGACTAGAATGGCGGTATGATGACTGGATTTAGAAAGTTTGACAGTGATGTCCAATTGGATGGAGCAATAGGAATTTAAAGATGGCAAGAGGCATTAGAAACATTGGGGCCATCTTGGAGATCACAGGACCTGCTCTGTTTTCCATTTGGACTGAGGATGTTGACTAGAACACTGTGAGCACTAGATGTGTAGACTTTTGAAAAAAAGAAAAAAAAGTCTCCAAAATTTGGAAATGAGTTACTTAAGGCACTCCATGTGACCCAGGAAATCCGGGGTCCTACCATCCTCTGCATAATTATTTCTTCATTGCAGCCATGATAAAATATTCATGTCCTCCATTCATGCATCATACGTTTCACTGAGCTCCCAGTCTGGATGGGGAGGCTGTTTCAAGGTGTTCAGCTGTGAACTTACTTACTTCTGAGCTACACAGAACTTATGCTGCATGAATGGACGAAAAGACAAAACTTTCATTGGTGCACCAGATGAAAAGCACTGGGCCAAGTCAACTTTAGGGGCCCATTTTAAATGCTAAGAACAGAAAATGTTTAGGATTTGTAGCAGTTTGCAGTGAATTGGGTAGCCAAAAAATAATTTTGCACCAAGGAGAACCAAGATGGAGCTCTGAAGGAGGATGCCAGGAGGGCACTGAAGATTTATAAATTTGTGGATGCCAGAACCCCAGGGGATCCCTATTCACAAGGATGTAATGGAAGGTGTAATGCACCTGTTGAAATCTAGAAAAATACACTGCCGTTTTTTTTGGGGGGGGGTTTTGGCGGGGGGGGTTAAGGTATCTGCAGTGATTTCACCATGAAAGAGCACTCCTGTTTCTGCCAAATCACTGTCCCATTGAAGGCATTTATGGGTGTGAATCCTGCAGGCTGCAGTAGGGAGGAATTTTCATAAATGAGATATCCTTCATTCAGTCTGAAACTAAAACAAAACCACAATAAGCATCTTCTATTGCTGTCATTGGAGATCTTATGGCTCCCAACTTTTCATAAAATTGAAGACTGATTAAACAAAAATCATTACCGAATTATACAAATCCTGCAATGAGCGTGTCACCAGTACCAAGGACCTCAGATCCCTTTCTAACTCACCAAGAAAAGTACCGCAATATATTATTTGCTTATGATAAAACATTATTATTTTAAGCAAGGTCGGTGTTGTAAAATTAGAATAGTTAATCTTCCCAGTTCGCTCGCATTGCCTTATATTTGTGACTTTCTTGCAAGCGCCTGAAAATTGCAGATGAAGATACCAAAAAGAATGGGGAGAAGAAATACATTTTTAAAGATGATTAACCCATTGCTCTGCAATGCTTTGTGCACCCCTCTTACACTCAAAGGTTTAAGCGTTTATTAGTGCACAATTTAATAACTCTATTTTTTGACACAGGACTTTTCTATACTACATATCTTGGAATCCATCAGTGCCAAGGACCTCAGATCCAAGTTATCTGCTTATATAGTTTCCCATAGATTACACAGGATCTCAGTGAATGTGCTTCTAGAGTCAGACTCCTTGACTGTATTTTTTATGCAGTACTTCATGGCTTAACATTTTAGAGGTGTACTGTTATTAAAGCAACCTATTGTTGGCTTTTATCAGTAACTAAAGTCGCTGGGAGCAGTAGAACTGTCCTGCTCTAAAATGATGGGAAATGGAAGTACTTCACTAAACAAACACAATTTTGATTTGTAATAAGTTTTGAAGCATCTCCCAGGAACATGAGTGCCCTTTTTTATTAAGCACAAAAAGCCTTGCAGTATATAAATTTTCCATATTATGTGATACATTCTCAGTTCAAAGCGTGGTACTGTATTACCACTCGGTTAGGCAATAAAGGTATCATTTTTACTTTACTTGTCTCTTGCATTCTCTGTTCAGTCAACACATACTATATATCCACGGGATTATCCCCAGAAATTCACCAAGGCATGTCATGATTGGCTACATTTACCAGCAATGGGCACATTGTGATTTAGAAGTCTCCTTTAACCCTTTGAGTGCCAGAGAGGTATACAATGCATTGCATTGGATACCTCTCTGGTACTCAGAGGGTTAAAGTGTATATCTCTCAGCAAGGAATTCAAATACTCATGAACTGTTTAGAAGGCATGCTCCCTTCACTCAGCTATATATAGTGTTTGTCACTGCATTGGATTCTTTGTATTAGCTTGTTTTTTTTTTCAGTTCCGCTTATTTTCCTTTGACTGTTTTCTTCTGTTCTAGTCTTAAATTGGCAGCTAACTACAATACTGTATTTCCTTTACCCTGTATGGTCGACATGCTGCATCACTGAAGCCTTTCTGTAATGTGTTGTAACCATCTACAATCTAGTGCACATTCCTTTGTTCTATACTTGTCTGCAATTATGATGTAAAGCTCCTAATAAAAGCTTTTTTTAAAAAAAACACAAAAACAAACAACAAAAAAAGGAAACAGCTAATTAAGTATTGTGTATCCTGGAGTTATACATAAGAGCTGGGGGATGTCATTCACAGGAATAAAAACTGTATTTTAAGAAAAAAAAAAAATATAGATATCTATTTATCAGTGGTGTACGGTGTTGCCTATATGATTGGGCACGCTGTGCAGTTTGGTTACCTGCTGGACTGCTGCAGCGGTGAGTCTTGCTACAGTGATTTTCACAGGGGTGGGCAGTGGGCTTCCCCCCCCGCACACTCCTGTGAAAATTACCTCCTCTGATTCACTACTTCCCACTGATCTATGCCCCTGCCACCCGGTCAGCGAATAAGGAACCCTTAGACTTTAATAGATAGATAGATAGATAGATAGATAGATAGATAGATAGATAGATAGATAGATAGATAAAAGTGTGTGTGTGTGCGTTTAAATTATTTTTCTACAGAACTAAAAAAAGGGAACTCCCCATTGTTGGGAGATTTTCAGTTCAAAAGCTCTTACAACTCAAAATTTTCATTATAATTGTATTATTTTTTTGTTGTCTCCAGGAGGTGTTGTTCCTATCACGTACTATCGAGAGTATTAGTCTATGACTACAGTTATCTCATAGAGTGCAATATATAATAATGCCTTTTAGACACCAGTTGGCACTTTTCCTAGCAATGTGATTAACCCTTTGAATGGCAGAGAGGTAGCCAACGTATTTTCTAGCGCTCAAAGGTTTAAGCAAAATACATTTTGAATAATATTTCTCCCTGTGTTGATGAAAATCACTATAACACATTTATTTCTATTCTGTTTCTTTAACCCCTTGGTTACTAGAGATGTATTCAATGATATTCAGAGCTATAACTTAGAGACTTTTCTAGCATCCTAGAGGTTAAATACACATTTCCTTTTATTGGGTAGTCAAATTTGAAAAAAATCCAGTATCACAAGTATGTGACTTTAGCTAATGTCCCCTGACCTTGGCTTTGCAAATGGCATCAACAACTGCACTTAATCACTTAAATGAGTTCATGTAGATAAAATCCCAAAGGACCACACAAATCTGTAATAGATGTCCACTGACAGAAGTCAGCAATCAGGAATTAGCTCCCAATCCATCTCTTTCTATGGTTTCAAAGCATTGATTGAGTCCTGATACAGCGCTGTGTTCCAGTACCACAATATAGCTGCAGTTGCTTTGATCATAGGATAGAGGTCCTAATTCCAGTGAACCCTTGCTGTATCTTTTACTAGGTGATTTGTGAATATCATCATTGTTTACCATCAGGGATAAATAGGAAATGTTCAGAGGGCACAGTGTTACATTACAGTATACCTGTACAAAGCCCCTTGTGGTGTTTGCTGAAGCCAGCCTGGGATGTGAGTGGCAAGGGGAAGTCTAGATAACTCTTTGTGTAGGGTCTGTAGTCCTGGTCGTATGTAATCTTTCAATGCACTTTCCTTCTTTCCTAAATAGTATAGCTTCTTTCAGGGATAATTAAGAACTAAGTTCCAAAGGGGTTAATAAGGAATTACAGAAATTCCATGTAATATGATGTAGCTGTCAATTCTGTTGGTTTATGTTAGGTTTCTTAGCACACTATACAAATTTTCAGGCTGGGAACCCTAAAAATAATCCCTATTACAAGCTACCTCCACTTAACCCTTTGGGTGCCAGATGTGTGCCCAATGAACTGCTCCCACAGTGCATCTGACACCCCTCCAGCACTCAAAGAGGCTTATGTATCACTAATTCAAAGAAACGTTACAGAGCACCAGGCCGTCAGCTAGATGTTTTTGCAAAATAGGGATTTTGAGTTAAACTCCAATAATAAAGATATCACCTGCAAAAGAATACAAACCTGTTCACTTCAACACCTAGGAGCAAGGGAACATATGTCTAAATTATTATATTATATAAGTTATTCTGGAGTAAATCAACTTCACCATAGGGGAAAAATAAAACTTCCAGTTAAGAAGGGTACGCAATGCAGTCTGGCACTCAAACGGTTAAATTACGCAGGGCTTTTAACCCCTTGAATGCTAGAGAGGTCTCACAATGCATTGGACCTGACATTAAAGCGGAACTGTCACCACACATAACACCCCTCCCTCTCCCTGTATCAATGATTTACAGGATAAGTAGTACAATGCGGGCAGTTTCACCTACTAAATAATTTCACTGGAGGTGAAAATATAGCCCACATCTTCAGCAGAGGCAAGGGAGAACACAGCCATCTTTCCTCAGTTACAGCGCTCTCCCCATCATCTGCCTTCCCCTTTTCTTGCAGTGTGTCTAAACAGCTTCCTACAGGCAGCAACGATATGAAGGAGCAAGCCGACAATTAATACACAGTAGAAAGCAACATCCTGCACTGATAAGTATAGGATGTTGATTTTTACTGTGTATTCATTGCCCATCTTGCTCCTTTATGCTGCTGCTGCTTGCAGGCAGCTGTTTAGACGTACTGCTGGAGGAAAATGGGAAGATGGTGGTCGGCATATAATGCCAGAGGCTTACCTGCCAGTGCCGCAGGCAAGCCAAAAAGTAAATTTATTCAAGTTTCATTCTTAAAAATGGACCAATTTTTTTTTTTTTTTTTTTTAAATTACATGACTTTTTATGGGTTTTTTTTGCTCCCACTTTCATATAGGAGCAAGTTGCTCGAAGGTGATAGTTCCCCTTTAAGATTCTGGCAAAAGCTATTTCAATAAATTGCTACGGTTAGTGACATTTCTTTATACAGTTTTCATACGAGAATTTTCACTAGCTCTACCAACACTTTTCCAGAAACACAACGTCACATTAAGGCTTCAAAAACTGGGGAAAGCTTCTTTTTAAATCATGACCTTCAGTTTTATGCCACTTGTACTGTATATTTTTCATAACACCAGTTTTATAACTCTCCTCTTATGTGTCCAGCCAGGTAGCTTTTGAACTCATACAGACTTGCATTGGCTGCTATATTTTTATTTACAAGCCAGATCATTAGGTCAGCCAGTCATACAAAGGCAGGGCCCTTTCTTGGCATTATGGTTCCCAGTGTGTAATGGAACAATGTTCCCCCCACCCCCATGGCCTCATTAGCATTTTACAGATGGGATTTTACAGCATCACTGCTTTTGCACACACAAAGAGCACACCTGGGGCAGCTCTAGGTTTTTGGGGTCCCTAAGCAAAAATTCATATGCCCCCCCCCCCTTTTATTCCCACATGGGTAATTCTGATAAGACATTGCCATCTGATTTTGTTATATGCTGTGGCGCTACTGTTTAAGTGCTGCGGGGCCCTGTGACCAAGTGGGAGCCCTAAGCAACCCCTTATTGTGCTTATACTGTAGCACCACTACAGCAGCACACATCCTCCCACATACACATTAGACATTGAGAAAAGTTCTGAAGGCCACCGCTGTAAACTTCTTCCCTCCTTTTGGGGTAACTGGGAAACCTTTTCTGCAGAAATGCTTTAACCACTCCCCAGGGAGAGTTTTCTCCTACACCTCCGGATCTTCACCCCAGAATACAGGTCTCAAGCACTTGGAGCAGTGTTAAATGAATTGACAAGTATCAAGGCACAAAACACTACTAACTTTATTTAACAAACACAGAGCTTTTATACTAAAAACTGGGAGGCTCAGGGTGTGGCAACTGGTCATGAGCACCATGCATTATTTCCTGTTGTTCTATATATGAGATATCTATATATCTGATTCTCCACTAGTTCTGTCAAATTCAAAATTACAAACCTGGTCTGTATGGAGTTATACGTCTATTTCCTACCAATGTGGCTAAATCCCTGAAAATTACTGATAAAAACAATTGTGGCATCTGTTTTATGGTATCCCTATTCTACCCTCCTTGTCTGACCATAGACCAGTATGGTCTAGTGTCAGACCCTCCTTTTATCAAGACTGTAGGTCATCTTTTGAGGCCAATACTTACAACGAATATTAAACTGAGGATGGAAATGGAGGCATCGTAGCCAACTGTACTATGGTCCTGGCATTTAACTACTGCTATGGTGTATGGCAATAATATAGAAACCAACAGATCATTAACCAAGTGGGCATATGAAATTCCTTTTGTATCAGCCATCACAAATCCTCTATTTCTCTATATAATTCCAAAATCAAGTACCACGCCAAAAGCATACCTGGAGTTAGTCACAATAGTCATGTCACTGTTTACAAATAGGGAGCATGTGCGTGTTAGAGCTATTAGTTCAGCAGCCTGGGCAAAGACAAAAGGGAAGGAGTTAGTTACTAATACCATATCTATTAACTGGACTACAGAAAATCCTCTCAGGTATACCCCATTAGCTGGTTTTGAGCATGATTCATCCACATATACTGTCTCACTGCATTCAAGGGGAACAGACTACAGGTCAGGTCTTGGTGAGGTATCCATGTGAATGGTCTGTAAGTAATCATGTGCCTCAGCCTCTAATATGTCAGAGGGAGAATGTAATAGTAATGTATGTAAGGTCACAGAGAGTATTGAATGTGAAAGGTAATATTGAATGTGTAAATAGTCTCATAATCAAATTCTCTCTGTGCAGTCATATGTCTGAACCTCCCCTACCATCCTAACACAGGCTTCCACTTCCCCTAAGCATGCAGGCAGGCCCTGAACCACTGATGTTAGTACATTAAAACAACAAACCATATTCCAGAGCCATATTCCCTTTGCAAGGACACCTGAAACAGTGGGACCTCCCTCCTTACAAGACAGATGAAACTGGAGACAGTAGTTGGGCAGTCCCAGAACAGGAACAAAACATAAGGCTGTTTTTTTGTGTTTTTCTTTATAGGCCGTGTCCATGTCCATAATCCATTGTATTACACCAGGAGCATCTCTCAAGGTACCCTGTCTCAATATGTGATCGTGGTGAGAACAGTCTGAAATCCTTTGTCTACAGTAAGTCACTATACCTAGGAAAGATAACAGTGCAAGTTTAGTCCTTAGCTTTTGGGAGCAAGATAATGATTTTTACTTGTGTAGGAGCCAGCAACCTCTGTCCATATGACAACACAAATCCTAGGTATTTCACAGTCTCTTGACAATACTGTAGCTTAGCAGGCGATACCTTATGACCAGTCTTTGGTAGAGTCTGCAACAAGGAAGATGTATTTTTCATACCGGACTCTTCATCTAGGCTACACATCAACCACAAATCATCCACATAATGAAACAAGTTCTTTAATAGCCACCGGGAGATATACAGTTATGTAATTCTCATAAAAAAGATTAATAACTAGGCACAATTTGCAACTGTCAGTTTCAGTGCCATATGGGTGTCCATCCAGCAAGGAAAATGGTAGATCCTCAGTGCATTGCTACGCGTGTTCTGGCTAAATGCACTTGTAAATGCAAATTTTATCAGAGGTATAGCTGTGGTTTGCTCAGGTACTAATAACTTACTGGAGAGGGCAAGGGCATAGGAGACGAAAAAATGACAGTGGGCATAGATTGGAAAAAAGATACAAAGTTTCCATGTCGCTGAGCAACAGTGCAATTGCTAGGTATTGGCTAAAGGGCCAAGAGCTTAGGACTTATGCTTAAAACCCTGGGTCAGGTTGCCAGATGGGGAACTTGATGGTGCTAATGTCCCTACTAGAAATGTTGCACCTGGGCTACAAGGTGCCCTAATAATGCATTAGGCTGACCTAAACCTCAGGTCTTTTCGGAACCTTGAAACAGTCCTATTGATCTAGCAAGTGAGCAAACCACCACAAAGGGAAGAGAGCAGTTAGGGCACAGAGTGCGCATATGGGGGGCACAGGGAGCAGAGATGGAGCACAGGCACGGAGCGCAAATAGGACACAGTGAGAGAATGGGACACAGGGAGATGATGGGGTAGAGATAAATGGGTCACAGGTAGCTGATATGGAGCACAGAGAGCTGATGGAGGCACAGGGAGCTGATATGGGGCAAGAGAGCTGATAGTTCACAGGGAGCTGATGAGGGGTACAGGAAGTACACTGGGCACAAGGAGCTGATGGGGCACAGGCAGTGAACAGGGCACAGGGAGTTGATGGGGGCACAGAGAGCTGATGGGGAACCAGGAGCTGATTGAAGTACAGAGAATTGGTGGGGTCACCGATAGTTGATGAAGCACAGGAGGCTGATGGGGGCATATTGAACCATCTTATCCTTCTGTTTACAATGCCTTTTAATGCTGGTTGTAAGTATCCTTATATATTGTACCACACTAGACATTGTATTGCACTTCAGAATCTGTTGACACTTTATAAATAAATTATAATAATAAAAAATAAAATAACAGCCCTTACATGTAGGCCTTTCTGTGTTTCAGAATACACAAGAAGGAGAGCGTCATTTCCAGGGACGATATTATTTTTTGTTCACCAATTGCCCTGTTTGTATTCAGATCCATAAAGAGTGGATACAATCAAGGAAGTTTTAACAACCTCTAAGGCCCCTGGTGAAACTGTGAATGGAGGCCCCCAAATATAGAAAAACATTAACCCTTTCGGTGCCAAAGGGGTTCACAACACATTGGTGTGTTGTGCACCCAGGACATCCTTAGTGCTCTCTGGACATCTTAACACAGGATTTAAAGGGGATGTATCACTCCTAACAAGACTGGAGCAATTCCACTTTAGAAAAAAGGGAAATAGAGTTGTCTGTTGATGCAATGCACTTCCCTGGATAGTATCCAAAGGGATCTTAATGGATGGGCAAATCTGACTGGGGCCTTCTCTCTCAGGGGGACTCACTCTGGGTTCCCAACAGTCCAGTTTTACAGGAAGAAACCAATTAAAGGGGATGTATCACCCCATATACAAGTTAGCCTGAGATCCATATCTAGCCAATGAGATCACTCCAGCTTACAGGCAGAAAGCCTCTGTCATCAGAGGAGGCTGGATCGAGGAAGGGGAGCAGAGGCAGAGTGACAGACTGCGGTTACAGAGCAGGTAACCACAGTCTATGCCAAAGTAGGTACAGGGCAGCATTTATTACTTAAATTTCAACGAACTAGAGCTGTAAAAAATAAATAAATAAATAAATGTTTACACACATTCACTATGCAATGAAACTATACAGGCTAACTTGTATAGGGGGTGATACATCCTCTGTAATTGGTTTCTTCTTGTAAAATTGGACTGTTGGGAACCCAGAGTGAGGCCCCCTGAGAGAGAAGGCCCCAGTCATATTTGCCCATCCATTAAGATCCCTCTGCATACTATCCAGGGTTCCTGTGGAGCACACATACACACACACACACACACACTATGAAAAAGTGCATTGCATCAACAGACAACTCTGTTTCCCTTTTTTCTAAAGTGGAATTGCTCCAGTCCTGCCAAACAATGAATGAAAACATTTGTACTCAGTATTCTTCCTCAACATCCAACAAGGGTAGTCAGATGCTGAGGATTAGGCTGGTTAGAGATGATGGGCAGGTTGCCCCAACAGCTAAAGATCCAACAATTGACTGTCCCACAACATGTTGGTAGATTTGTGCTTTCTGGATTCTATAATACAGTGATGGCGAACCTATGGCACATGTGCCACCATTGGCACGCAGAGGCCTGCTGTATAGTGGCACACGGCCATGTCCTCAAACATAGAGGGTGTGCGCCGCATTTAAAAAAACAAAAAACACAATTGGTTTGACCTGGTGGACGCACAGGAGTGAGGCACTGCATCTGCAGACCTGATTGGATAGGCAGGGGTATGATTGAGACGTTATGTAGATGAGTAGCTCCATGACATCGAACAAGGAGCAAAAGAAGCAGGCAGAGCAGATTGGAGAGGTTCAACGCACACCTCCTACCAGTGTTGGCTGCTGAGTGTTATTTATTTTCCACACCGTGTGGACTTTTTGGATCCAGTATGAAGGAAAACTTCCAGGTCTGTGATGTCAGCTGTGTTAGGCATGCTCAGAAAACACTTAACAACAAACTGTGAAGGCACAATTGATCCTATTTTTACATACCCATGACCTGCACACAAAACTGAAAGGGTGCAGATGTGCAGTTTGCTGGATGGGTCTGGATGTGAGCAAAGAGACAGTCAACCCATATGTAGCATCCATAAAACATTCACTGTCTTCCCATTTGAGAAGATGTTATAGTAACCTGAAAGTTTTCTTTTCAGTAAAGCAGTAAAGATAGAAACAAAGAAAATGATGACATGTAGCGTGTCCACTAATCTACTGATTTTTTTTTTCATATGTGGGTCAACCTTATGCCTATCCCAAACTAAGTAATTAATAATGACCACATACCTCCCAGTTGTCCTTCCTTAGAAGGGACAGTCACTTTTTGAGACCCAAATCCCTGTGTCCTTTTTTCCACCCTGGTGTCCCTCCTTTTAATAAATCAAACTGTGTGGTGTGTTAATAAATTCATTATTTTGCTCGACAGCAATAGTATAATTATTTAATAGACTAAATATGCTTTTAACCCCATGAATGCTGAGGAGGGCTTCAGTGCAACTTTTCCCACTTTGTTTTTATGTTCAAGCTATGTATGTAGTGTTACAGCAATCCCTTATCAACGGGAGGTGGTCCTGAGTGAGAGACCCTAGTAAAACGCAGAAGAAGGTCAGCCTTCTCCAACAAAGGATTAGGGAGAGAGATGCTAGGGCGCGTCTCTAGGGTGCGCAGCTCGGGCGCAGTGGTTGCCTATACGGACTTGTGCTGCGGCTAAGCCGGTTAGAGGTGCTGGGCACGAAGCCAGATTGCTCCGCTTCAGTTGAGCCAAAGGGGGCCCGCGATAACTCCGTACAGCCAAACCTTACTACCTAATCCCCAGGGAGGAACAATCTCCAGAAAGAAAGAACTGCTGGGTACTCACTCAGGCCTTGCAGAAGCCGCTGAAGAGCTGGTACGGAAGTTGCCAAGCTGGGTCATACACAGGCAGACACGTAGTACCGAAGCAGGTAACAGGTGGGTAGTCAGGAAATCAGGCCAGGCCATAAACGGAAATCAGCAGGAGGTACCAATACAGATAAGCAGAAGAAAGGTCAGGAAGCTGAGCCGGGTCAGACACTGGAAACCATAGCAATAGGCAAGGTACAAGGGATCAGACAGGAGCTAGTCAGGAGGGAAAGTCGATTCATACACAGGATACAAGCACCGGAACACACTACTATCTAAGAACTGGACACTATACTAATGCGTCTGACAGTAGACATCGGCATCCATATATAGCCCCAAACCAGAAGTGAGTGTGGCACCCCTAGCAATGTGAAACAGACCCGCAGCTAGGCAAAATGTCACAGCCGGCAGAGAGAGCAAGGCAGAGCGAGCAGGCCGCCATGAACGGCACGACGGCACAAACAAGGCGAGCAACCCCGGATGTGACATGTAGAACATTAAGCACCAGTGTCTTGCTAATAACAGGTTGCCCCTCTGTCTAGCTCCAACTCAGTTATCTCAGAGGTGTTAATATAATAGCCTTAATAGGCTTTTAACCCCTTGAATGCTTAAGAGGGCTTCAGTACAGCTTTTCCCACTTTGTTTTTATGCTCAAACTATGTATTTGGAACAGTAAGCACCAATGTCCTGCTAAAAACAGGTTGTCCCCCAGGACACTGGTGGTTACTGAAATGAACTGTTATTATAAGGGTTTGTGTTTTTATAGTGAATCTAATAGTCTTGTATTGATGAGATGCACATTTTAAAATGTTTTTCTCAGTTTTTTTTAATGTTCTCATATGGCTGTATTCTACTTTAAAAAGGCTTCAAAGTCTAAAACCAATCATTATTACACTTCCAATGGTTATACCAAATATTAAGGTTTCCATTGTCTAATAATCTAATGTGGATGTAGGCAGGAAATATTTTTTTTAAGTCCCTCTTGGTTTGAACTCTACAGCCAAGAAACTATTTATCCAGCTACACTTTAAACTAAAAAGTCTAAATTTCCCTTTTAACCTAATATAAATCCAAACGTTAATAGCTCATCATTACTGCTAAATGAAGGAGGCAGCATCTGTGTTTTCACTGCTCTGTTTCCAACACCACTGTCATTTAATCCAGTGTTTTCCACACTGCAGTGTTGTTCATTGGTTCAAGAGCCAACTGGTTCAAACATCCAAGAAACTCTTTAGCTGAATAAACAAACTTAAAACTCAAAAGTCTAAATTTCACTTTTTAGCTAATGTAAATCCAAATGTTAATAGCTCATCATTGCTGCTAACTATCACCACTACCATTCTATAATACATTGTTTTTCACATTCAGATGTTGTTGAAAATTGGTGCAAGAGCCAGCGAAGCAATCTTTGGCTTTCTTTTTGGGTGTATGTAGAAAAAAGGTGGCACCGATGAGCTTCTGAGATAACAATAGTATCACTCACCAGGCTGTGCTTTAATTTCCCTGGTGCCGTCCAAAGAGATGGTCACTCTCCAACATTGAAACAGACAAAGGACGCACTTTCGGTGGAAACTAGCTTCAATAAAAACCTTTCTTTATTTAAATACAAGCATAGGCAGCAGACTATAGAGAACAAAAACTCAATGTCTCACGTGTTTCGTACTAACGTACTTAATCATAGACATAGACAAAGAAAAAATCTTGCATACTTTAAAATCAAACCATATGTCTCTTATAAACCTCTGATTTGATTTTAAAGTATGCAAGATTTTTTCTTTGTCCACTATAGTGATAAATGTATTTTTTAACATATAACACCTCAAATTAAAAAGAGATCATCTGATCTCCCTACCGGCCCATAACTGGGCAGCCCACGGGGGATGCCCGATCCTCCAATGGGGCAATCCGCCCCTACGTGGGTAGCAGTGTGAGCAGGACAGGTCAGTTACATGTACCTGCTGCTTCTGCTGTCATTGTGTCTTCTGATACTCAGGAGGAGGAGATGATGGCGAGTGTGACCGCAGGGGACCCTACGTCACATTTGCCATCCCCAAGCAGTCCCACTACTACCACTCAGCAGCAAGAGAGTGTTCGGGGTGAGGGGGGGTGATGATGTTGATGATAGTGCAGCAGCTGGTGGTGGGAATAGCGTGACAGCTGTACATCCTCCTGCTGTGGTGTAAGGGGAAATGATGCCAAGCATCCAGACTAGCTGTCTGACCCTGTGATTCCCCTTCCCCTGGCATTGTGCCTCTGGGACCTGATGCCGAGGAAGGCCGAACTGGATAGCAGTTTTAGCAACAGCACATATCAGCTGCCTGTGCCTGCTGCTAGTGCTGCCAGTCTGCCTTCTTCAACTCAAGAAGAGATGGCAAGCGTGGCAGTAGGTAACCCTTTGTCACATCTGTCATCATTGCCAACCAGTGCAACTCTCATAGAGTAGCAGCAAGGAGGGACTCATGGTGGTGGTGCTGGTGATGAGGGTTATGGTGGAACAGGTTGGGTGGAAGAGACATTAATTGCCTTTTTAGCAGAAAGCGAGAAGGAATGGAAGACAAATATGCAAATGGAGAAGGGCATCACCACCACTACCAGCAGTGAGATTGCGGAATTTGCTGTTGCTGTAAGACCACCGTGAACACGTGTCAGAATGGGGTCCAGCAGTAGTTGTGATGAGAGACTAGGACAGGTTCCAGTTGCCAGCAATAGTCCTGGTCCTAGTTGTAGTACTGATTCTGAGGCAGCAGCAGCATCCTGTGTCCCAGCTAGTGAAGGGTATTGTGGAGAAGAAGAAAGAGGCCATTCTTATCCACCATCACCCCTCCCTGAGATCATGGGTGTGGGGCTATTTTTCTCTTGGGCCAGACACAGTGCAGTCATCAGCAACGGTACTGTGCACTATATGTAATAAATCAGTGAAAAAGGTAAAGGAGGGAGGGAACAAACACACTGATAACACACATGAACTACAGACACCATGACATTTATAAAAAGCCTGTTAAAACCAATCCCCCCACAAAGGAAATTGGGAGCGGCTGTTGTTATACCCCCTGTCTCTCCCTAAGGGCACCAAGAGTACAGGGAGAAATCGAAAAGGAGGAAGAATAGAGAAACCTAGCTAGAGCCTGAAAGTTTGGCGAGTGAAACACCTGGCTCACCATCAGCTTCTTGCGCTAGAGTCCAGGCACGGGAAGATGTAGCAGTGTCTTCTGGTGATCCGCCTCTGCCATGGTTACCTTCCCCACCAGCTGATAGCGATTCTGTAGATGCTAGGATATGGCAGTTCCTGTCCACCCATTGCACACTGTGTGGTGCGCTAACCACACTTGACAATATGGCGGAGTATAATAACAGCCATTGAATCAAGCAGTATCTGGGTAGATTCCATCCCGCAGAATATGCTAAGCTGGTAGCAGGGAGGATTTATCATTATTATTAAGACTGCAAGTTGTCAAATGTCCTTAGCAGAATGGATAAGTTGCAGTACATGCTTTCTTGGGGATAATTGATTTGACATTGCGGACCTACGCTTCAAGGTGTTTGCTTTCAATTGTGCCAGTTGTTTGATGTGAGTGCAGATGGAATACATTGTTCCCCTATTTCCTACACACACTGTGCACATTGAAGTTGCTGATGAAAGGCACAGTTCCTTCCTGCTGTAGTGTCAAGGGAGAAACTAGTATTCCAATACAGCATTATTGGCCAACATCTTTTCCCACATATATCAGAAAGAAGTTGTGGGTGCTAGTTGTGGTGCTGCTACTGCCTCAGGCGCATCACTGGAGTTAGTGGTAAGTGGGACCATGATCATCATAACCCATATCACTGCTGTTGTTGATCCCATTCCCTTGGAGTTGCGTAATCGCCTGCTGATTAAACATCTCAGCAGCAGCAACAAGAACAGCAATCACAAATGCTGCAATGACACCATGGTATTTTCCAATGACCAGTGGCCACTGACCACCATAACATGACCTGCTAGCACTAGGCCAGTAGGAAAATATAACCCAGAAGCCTATAAAAAACAATTTTTTAGGGGCTTGTTTCTAACAAGCCTAAATCTTACAAATCACTGTTTAATCTGGGATTGTGCCTCTATCCCGAATCAAAAAAAATCACTGATTCCTCAGGGCTTGTGTCTCTAACAAACCTGAATCTGACCAAGCATAACTGATTCCTCGGGGCTTGTGTCCCTAGCAAATCTGAGTCCAACAAATCACTGATTCTTCAGGGCTTGTGCACCTAACAAATCAGAGTCCAACCAATCATGACTGATTCCTCAGGGCTTTTGACTATAACAAGCTATAGTCCTATAAATCAATGTTTCCTCAGGGTAGCTAAAGTCCTACCACATAATCAGGGCTTGTGCCAAACAAGTTTAAGTCCTATAAATCAATGCTTCCTCAGGGCTTAGTCCTCTAACAACAAGTCAAAATCCTACAAATCAATGTTTCCTCAGGGCTTGTGCTAAACAGGTGTTAAGTTCTATAAATCAATGTTTCATAGGGGCTTGGGCCTCTAACAACAAATCTAAGTCCTACAAATCATTGTTTCCTCAGGGCTTGTGCCAAACAAGTGTAAGTCCTGCAAATCAATGTTTTCTAGGGGCTTGGACCTCTAACAACACGTCTGAGCCCTACAAATCAATGTTTCCTCAGGGCTTAGGCATCTAACAAGTCTCATACAAATCAATGTTCCCTCAGGGCTTCGCCTAACAAGTCTAAGTCCTACAAATCAATGTTTCCTCAGGGCTTGTGCCAAACAAGTGTAAGTCCTACAAATCAATGTTTCCTCAGGGCTGGGCATCTAAAAAGTATCATACAAATCAATGTTCCCTCAGGGCTTCGCCTAACAAGTCTAAGTCCTACAAATCAATGTTTCCTCAGGGCTTGTGCCAAACAAGTCTAAGTCCTACAGATTAATGTTTCCTCAGGGCTTGGGCCTCTAACAGCAAGTCTAAGTCATACAAATCATTGTTTCCTTGGGGCTTGTGCCAAACAAGTGTAAGTCCTACAAATGAATGTTTCCTAGGGGCTTAGGCCTCTAACAACACGTCTAAATTATACAACTCAGTGTTTCCTCATGGCTTGGGCCTCTAACAACAAGTTTAAAGTGATAGTAATGTTTCATAATAAAAGCAGCTCTAATTAATCATCATAGTATTTGGACTTTGGAGAGTGTTATTTCAATTTTGTCAGAGTTGTAGTTCCAGAGTAATTCAATGACAAAGTGTCCCCCTCCCGCCCCTTTTACTGATGTCACACTGTTCAGCCACAGCAGAAGGGAGGAGCCTAGGTAGATTGCAGAGAGGGACAGTCTTCAATTAAGATAAGGGAAAAACCTGAAAAGCATGTCAAGTGAGGCAGGGCTTTCATTGTTTTCATAGGAATAATAGTGTCCCCTTCTGTTATCTGTCCAGTCTATGGACTGCATTCTACATCTGAGAAGAGATTGTTTACAGTAGGTAAAAGGGGCGGGAGGGGGAAACTTTGCTTGTGAATATCTCATAAACCATAAAGGTTTGAGAGATAAGACTTGTATCATTCTTCATGTTTTTTTAATGCCTACAAAATAAAATCAAGTTAAAACGAAGTATTACTATCCCTTTAAGTCCTACAAATCAATATTTTCTCAGGGCTTGGGACTCTAACAACAAGTCTAAGCCCAGCAAATCAATGGTTCCTCAGGAGTTGGACCGCTAACAACAAGTCTAAGTCCTATAAATGAATGTTTCCTCAGGGCTTGGGCCTCTAACATGTCTACATCCTACAAATTAATGTTTCATGAGGGCATGGGCTTCTAACAACAAGCCTAAGTCCTACAAATAATTCTGTACAAAATACACTATCCTATCAAGCCTTCTCCAGTCACAGCTTATGTCAGGGGGGTCCCTGTCTCGGTCAAGTTACGTGCTATTTTTTTTTTATTATTATCATTATTTAATTTTATTTTATTTATTTATTTATTTATTTATTGACCCCACCACTCCCAGTCAATACCACCCCGAAAAAAAAAATTCCCTTCTCAATTAATTCTTTCTTCAGAATACACCAACACAGGCACCCTCAGACCGCTTTTATACTATGGCTGTGGGAAATAAAATATCATTTGCTATGTGTTGTGTGTAAATTCAGTCTTCCCATTGATTTCAATGCAATGAGCTAGGTGATAAAAGTGGAAAAATGGCACTTTTCACAGGAAATTTCAAGCTAGGCGGGAAGTGCTACTTTTGGCCTATTTCAGAGGCATAAACTTTTGCCCATCCCTAGTTGCTGGAAAGGTTTTTGAAACTGAAAGCACCCTATGTCAAAAGTTGTGTTTTTCTCATATTTACATTACTGTATTTATCAAGGCCAATCTAGAACCATTCTGGGGCACAGTGCAAAATTAAAAGCAATCACCATAGCAATAGAGTGTTTTATGTTGCTCACAATTTGTGTACATTACTCCAGTTTCCCTTTATAAATGTGGCTTTCAATTTCGATTTCAAAAGCATATTCTTGTTGCAGTGCGTGGTGGGTCTCCAGCACATTGTAAAGCATTGAAGTATGATAAAATAAAGCAAAGAATACTATTACAGGGCAAAACAAATGGTTTAAACCCAGTAGAAACCCAAAATAAAACGAATAGTAAAGCGCTGCAATGTGCTGGCATCCCCAGTAGTAAATCATGCTGCTACATTTCAGTACATGTTTTCATTTTGCAGTTTTGTGATATTTCTATTTTCCCTTACATTTTGCAATTTTTTTATATTATTTATTTCTCAAATTTATTTTTGATCATTTTTCGTTTTCTTTTGTTTTCTGTTTTTGGAATCTCATTCTGTAGGATAAAGCCTCATTATAAATTCTTGTCATGTGTATAATTGTACCACAAAATATCACTTGTGAAATATATAAAAAAAAAAAAACATATAAAAACCATATTCACATATATATACAGAGCACTATTACCCCCTCATACATGGAGTAAGGTGGTCATCATGGCTATGGGAGCCGTACCTGACCTGACCCTATCTCTAATCTCTAAGCACAGCAGGTCTCTGGTGCACTGCACAGTATTAGAAGATGTACCTTATTCCCTGTTACTGAAAGAAGACCCATACAATAATCAAATACTGATGCTATGCAACTGAAAATACCTAAGAACAGGTAAAAACTGATGAAAAATGAGAACCTAAGGTACCATCAGGGTGAACACTTGGGGTCAGTACATCACAAAGCCGTGGTCCCAACAGTGACATCCCTGTCTAGTAGAGGACTAGAGATGTAGAACAGGGAGACTTAATTGTACCAAAAAATAAACAACACAGGAAAGAATTATAGCTGGAACAAATTCACACTAAGAGCTGAATATAGACAATCCTCAAGTGGTGTCCTGAGTCCAGGAAAACAGTGTCCACAAATAAAATAGCAGTTGGGTAACTGTATACCTGGACCAGGGCAGAAAACTGGTCCAAAACACTTCTATAACATAGAGGTAAAACTTTCCCAAATAACTAATATAAACGAACTAGCAGGAGTTGTGTAGCATCAGTATTTGATTATTGTTTGGGTCTTCTTTCAGTAACAGGGAATGAGTTACAGTTTCTAATGCTGTGCAGTGCACCAGAGACCCACGGTGTTCAGCGATTAGAGAGAGGGTCAGGTACGGCTCCCATAGCCATGAGGACCACTTTTTCTCCATGTATGAGGGGGTAATAGTATTCTGTATACATGTGAATATGGTTTTGATATATTTTTATGTCCACAAGTGGTATTTTGTGGTACACTAATACACATGGTTGGATGTACATGACTATTTATATTATCATTGATATTTTATTTTATTTTATTTACACACACTTAAAGGGATAAGGGAGTGATGCTGTCAATGGTGCTGAAAGCATTCTCTCCACTCCCTAGTGACCAAGGGTGGTAGCAGAGAGAATGCTCTTACACTTCAGAATTGTTATAGTGATGTGTGAAGGGAGGACATCCTTTTCACATCGAAGGCACTTTCGACAATCCTGTATGCTAATAGGGACCTACTCCACCCCTCCCCTTGCATCATTAAATTTTAGTGAATATGTTGATGTGTGGGTACATCAAAATCTCGAACTGTTTGAAACGCATCAACAAAATCATTTCGCCACAGCATAGACCTTTAGCAAATCTCCCCCCACGTGCTTCGAGATAGACAGCAGTAGAGATGCTTGTTTAGTCATCTGTGTCTGATTTAGTCAATTTGTGAATCTAGAATAATTTAAAGGTGCCCACACAATAGGGGCATTTCTGGGTTCTAGATGAGGGGGCTAAAGCCTCATGTATTATGTTTAAATCCCCAGGATTTGTTGCAATTTCAGGTCATAAATGGTGACAGTGTTCTTACAATAATATTGCAATTAGGTTTCATGATGCACTATTAATAATAATGCATCAGACTGCCCCAAGCCCTGGAGTGTTTGGGCATCCTACCAAATTATCAGCAATCTAATCTCTGAGAGGCCAGATTGCCTGTATTTCCTTCCCACACACCCACAAAACAAAATGCAGACAATCTGATATCTCAGCATTCAAATTGCCTGTTAATCTAAGTATGCAGGTCAAAATGAACCAGTCTCACAGCCCCATGTAACAGTTTGCAGTGTTTGGTGTTTTGAGCCACACATACAGGGACATGATCAAATCAAATGAAAATATTCATAATAATCAGTTCAGAAGACTAGTTTACATAAATTTAAGATAGCCTTTTTAGTCCAGTAGTATAGCTGCAAAATTAATGGTATTGCAGTATGTGATAATACCTTTTTTATTGGACTAAATTCATTTTTTGGGGCAAGCTTTCAAAAGCAACAGCCTCCCTTTATCAAGAAAAAGGCTGTTGTAATCAACAAAATTAAACATTCAAGTCAAATGAAGTTTGAATTCAGAGAACAGAAAATCGGAACACTACAGATCACACCAGTTTAATGATTATAAATTCCCTTTTTCAGTATGAAACGAATATGGAGTGAGGGTGAATGAAATGTAAAGTGTGTGGGGGAGAAAGAGAGATTATTATTATTATTCTTTATTTATATAGTACCAACTAATTCCACAGTGCTGTACAATTGGGAATAGACATACAGAGGTATTAAATAGTACAATCAGATGTTGAGAACAGAAGGATCAGACGGCCCTGCTCGTGAGAGCTTACAATCTAAAGGAAGATAGGTTTGACACAGAGAAAGTAAGTGCTATTAGGTTTAAGTGCCTCCTGCCACATGAACTGCCACTCAGTGGGTGGGAGTGAGAAGTGCTGTTGAGTGTAGTGGTCCGGACAAGGGGTGAATCTTGGTGATGATGTTTATGGAGGCAGTTGATAGGCTTCAAGTGAGTCTTCAGGGAACTTCTGAAGATTTGAAGGCTTGGAGAGAGTCTGATGGGGCGGGGAGGGAATTCCGGAGCTGAGGTGCAGCACGGGAGAAGTCCTGTAGGCGATAGTGGGAGGATGTGATAAGAGCTGTGGAGAGCAGAAGGTCATGTGCAGAGCGAAGATGGCGGTATTTGGAAATGAGAGATGCAATATAGGGGGGTGCGGTGTTAGTGAGGGCTCTATAAGTTAGCACCAGATTTTTTAATTTAATTCTGTATGCTAATGGGAGCCAGTGTAGGGATTGGCAGAGGCAACTGGTGTTAGAGAAGCGATGCGTGATGTAGATTAGTCTTGCAGCAGAATTCATTATGGACTGTAGTGGGGTTAGTTGGGTGAGAGGAAGGCCAATTAGTAATGAGTTACAGTAGTCAAGATGGGACATGAGTGTTTGGATTATAATTTTGGTAGTGTCTTGTGTGAGAAAGGATTCTAGAGATGTTGCGGAGATGGAGGCGGCATGAGTTGGAGATTGACTGGATGTGAGGAATGAAGGACAGGGCAGAGTCAAATGTGACCCCCAGGCTAAATCCATTATACACAAACATAAATGTAAAAAACCAATCACGTGAGGAAGATGGGTTAGTATGAACCAGGAGGAAATAATAGAAATGTTGTATGACGTTTTGGCAATATAAGAGGAATCCCAAGTCTTTATTTAGTCCATTTGAGTATTTTCAAATTGAGGTTATGGATGGAGTGGTTTTTCTGACAGAAATGATGATCAACAGGAGTAAAATTAGTTTCTTCATTATATTTCTTAAATGAGTGTGTAAATTTATTCTTGAGTTAAGCTTTTGGACAGTTTCCCAATGTAACATCCAGTTCCACATTCCTTTCATTGTATCATACAACATTTACTGATGTACATGTGATATTTTAATGTGGTATATATCATGTTGTGAATGTTGTTTTCACAAATGAGTAGACATAGTTTTCAGTGAGATTTGTTGCATGATTTTGTCCCACTATCAGCGTTTGTCAGTTCATTGATTGGTTTCCTATTAACCGATTTTTGTTTCAGATTCGGTGGTTGCCTAGAGGCAAGAATAGGAGGTAATGTCTGTTAGCAGAGGCTGTAGCTCTTTGGTGATGTTGTTATTTCTCTAGTGCAGGATTGTATTTAGCCACTACTGGTGTATGTGTAGGGACTTTGGTCTCTTTGTTTTGTAATAGATATTCACAGAGAGGTCTCAATGCAGATATACTGCCTCTCTCATCTGAGAGGACCATTGTGAGAAAACTTCTGTTAAGGATGCATGACGATTCTGTACGTCATAGAATTCTGGGGTCCCTGCACGGCTGCACACTGTTTGGGGACCCTTGAATCCACTGGAGAAAAAAAATGCTCCGTGGTCCTTAATTGCCTCCCATGTGACATAGTAACATAGTAGATAAGGCTGAAAAAAGACATGCGTCCATCAAGTCATTAAGGGGTTAAGGAAATTTTCATTTTTTTTTAAATTTCCACCACTTCAAAGATACTAAAATCTTTGAAAACCATGGCATTTCCTGTTGTATTCAGTACTTTCTACCAGCCCAAGGAAAATGGTACCCCACTGGTATGAGTTGATATCCCATAGAGGTGGCAGTCTATCACTTCTTTATCACCGCTTAGTCAGTCTCCCCCCTTAAGAACTTTCACTACAGTTCTTAAATGTACACTAAGAATGCTATGGGGAGATTCACTAAGTGGTGATAAAGAGGTGATACAGTGGAGATTACTTCTCCAATGATATCACTTCTCCAACTCCTGTGTTATTCTATAGAGCCTATACACTAAGATTTCTTCAACTTTGGAGATCTTAGTGTATAGGTTTTATAGAATAACATAAGAACTGGAGAAGTCAACTCGACTTTATAACCTCTGCTTAGTGAATCTCCCCCTAAGAGTCTTATTTCATTACTGAAATGTTTTCTGGACAATAACTAAATCAGTGTTGATCGTGCAATGCAAGATGTAGAACTTTTTGAAATAAATATTTATAAGTGGACATTCTATGTAGGAAGTTCATTGAATGACCTTGGAGTAAAAGGAAATATCCTTAAAATAATAAGGAAAAAAAGGAACCAAACAGTTGACACATATGCTACAGAAATGTGAAATACTGTGCCAACAAGGAAATGTTGCACAGAATGTTGATTTTTCTCTTTTATATGAAGGACATCAGTGTATAACAGGGAGCAACTCTGGAATGAGAATCACCTTGTAATTATAATCACCCTGGCTATTAACAATTGATTTGCACTTTAGATTCAAGGATGCAGATATCAGTATGTATTGGTTTTAATGAATGGCATTTATCATTAGCAATATATCCAGTATTCTGGAGCTTTCAGATATTAGGGGCCATTAAAGAGGTCTGTTGTATCTAAGTACTGCCTGATTGTGGTTTCCTGCTTTTTTAATATAAATACTTTAGGCCTTCTATATAAAAGAGAATGGGCGCAATTCTGCATCTTTGTGGACAAGGAGAAATCTCCTTTGATTTAAACGGGGCTTATAACCCCTTGAATGTGTCAGGTGCCGGGGCCCTAGGAGAGGGACTCATGCCTAGAAGCTTTTAAGACGGCAAATAGGCACAATACTTTTACATGGTGACATGTTAGTTTGAAGAAGCTGTGGGCGCAATGTTCAAAACCTTGTACTGAAAAAATGTTGGATCATAGGTTGTCAGTAAGAGGAGGGTGGTCTTTTCAGAAGTATATTTGTCACTTTTGCGAATGTGCCGGAAAAAATTTAAAATGGCAGTAAGATGAGCTTAATTAATTAATGACTTAGTTCTTAGTTCTGCCTATGGCCACACCCTCACATTGCCCCACCCCTCAGTCCCATCCACTATTTCCTGGCAATACTCTTGGCCTATAACAAGCAAGAACAAAATAATAGCTTCAACCCCTTGGTTGCTAGAGAGATCACCATAGCATTGCTTCACAATGCATTGGAGATCTCTCTAGAATCCAAAAGGTTAAATAATAGCCTGTAAAGAGGTATAAACTGCTGCAGGGACATTGAGATTGCTTTGGCCACACCCATAATTTGAAATGTAGGTGTGGTCAGAAGAGTTGGGGCATCCCTCAAAATCTGTATCTCTAGGCAGTTGAGAAACATAGAGAAGTGGTGCAACATGCCAGCTGATCTTCACGTATAGGCCATGAACATGATATAAGTATGAAAAACTCACCGCTAAGCCACCTCAGTTCTCCTTCACCGGTACATATAGCAAATCCAGACAATAGACTGCGGGAGCACTCACAGCTTGCAGCTTTCTTTAATTATGAGGCAGATTTAAGGAGAAGAATATAAAAACTTGGTTTATTTGAAAATGTAAAATGCTTCTCGGCATAGGTAGAGCGGCACACAAAATGGGTGCAGGGACTTTCCTTTGGCCACACCCATAATTCAGAATGTGGGTGTGGCCAGCACAAGTGGGGCACCCCTCAAAATTTGTATCTCTAGGCAGTTGTCTAATCTACCTATTGGGAAATCCGGTCCTGCTGCCAATATTACTTTAACCTTTCTTTGATTGCCATAGAGGTATCAAATGCATTACATTGCAATGTGTTGGATACCATCCTAGGGTAAAATTGTCTTTTAGACCATTTTTATTTTATTGGAAAAAATAAGGGAAATTAGACAAGATTTCTTGGAAAATACCTTATAATATGATGATAGATTAAATTGCACCCACTTTTAAGGCTGCTTTTTCCTTAGATACAGACTGAGGAACCGAATGAAAAAAATGATGGGTATACCTCTGAAAATTAACGAACCATGGCAGAAGAACATTTTCACTCATTAACAACAATTTTTGAGCATTATGCTGTCTCTGTTAAAGTGGACCTATCAATAAGTTTTAGTTTTCAAAGAATAAAAAGTGGCCTATAAATTGTACTAGTCATTTTTCTGTAAAATAAATAATTTGGAGAAAGTAACCTTTATGTTTAGTCGAACAGTGTGGCACTTTATGCTAATTAGCTGCACAGTATGCTAATTATTTTTGTCGAAGGCCAGAGTTACCATTCACTGTGTTATAACAAATGGACCCAGTGTGTGTGGGTTTTGCCTAGAGTCATTTATAATAACTGCCCAGCTTAGAAACGAATTATATAAAGAGCTATACTGTGTCATCAACAAATAAAGGTTACATTAAAGAAAAAAATTAATATCCTTTAAAATAAAAGGCCAGAATGTTTGTCCGATGCAGTCATACTCAGTAGAGACTGCCCAAACGCACAGAATGCTGGGACCATTTTGTGCTTTCAGGCAGTGTGTACTGGGCATAGCTGCATTGTGTGCGCCACTAGTGAGGCGGCAGCAGTACGATGAGCAGGACAGGCCTCTTTACATCACCAGATCTTGGCCCATGTACATGGGCTTTTACACTAGTTACAGATAGATGGCTAGCACAACATATAGGCAATTTCTACTTTTCTTTAACATTAACTAACCTTACCCTAAAGTGAAAGGTCCACGTTAGGAAACAAGACAGATTATTATCTCTAGTCATATTATTCAGAAGGATTATTTGTTCCATCAATCAAAAGTAAAGGTGATACATGTCTCTGGTGAGGACTCTTCATGACATCAGATCAAGGATTTGGAAGATCACAAACTCCTTTCAAGATATTTTCTTTATAGGCACTCAAGAAATACAGGTGAGACTATTTCTTACAAAGCTATTGATTAATATTAAATATATTTTTTGACAATGATTAGAAGTGGGCAACCTCTGTGGCTTCCCAGTTCTTGCTAGACAACATTCTGAAGAAATCATCCCAATGGAAAACAAACATTTTTGTTCCACCTTGTAGAAAGAAATTGCTTATTCCACAGTGTTCCCAGCACTTTAAATATTTTGCTCGTCTGCTTCTCTGTTATCTTCTTTGGCATCTGTTTTTCTATTTCCCTTGATTCTTCTGCAGATTTCCCCGTGAACAAATCTCTGCTATGTGCACTTCATTTCCTCTTGTCTCTGATCTTTTTCAGTTATATTGTTTAAGGATTCTCACCCTTCTTCTCTGTTGTGTCTTCTCCCAAACTGTAATTTCTATAACAGTATACACATGATCTTCTGGCATTTATAAAGTAACAGCTTCTTTACAAGGGCTACAAGATGTTGTCAAGCTACGTAAAGAAAAAACGATGAATTAAAATTTTAATCATTCTGTGTACCTTTACCATTCCACTTACCTTTACAGATTTAAAAACTAAAATGTGGTTTTCTGGTTAGATAAACTTATTCTTTATTTACTATTATTTTCCATCCAACTCTGCCAAATACATCTTAAACCACTTAAGGACCAATGACTTGTCAGGAACGTCACGGCTGTCCTTGCCCAAAGGACCAGTGACGGTCCTGATACGTCACTTATTTTTCACTCACAGTACTCCTGCAGGAGTAGTAGCGTGGTCTGAAATTGACTGCCCCTTGATCACCATTCGGTATGCTGGCACATGTGATCATTCACGTGTGCCAGCACTCTGAAGTCCTCTACCTGGTCCTTAATGGGACTTCCCCTCTAGGACCGCTGGTTAAAGGTTCTATCTTACTACATGAATTTCACTAATAGATGGGGGATATTTGACTCCACTAGTGCAGCGGACTTTCTGAACTTATACATTAATTATAAAACCTTGCACTTGTACTCTGGATCTGTATGACCACTTTCATGCACACCGGCACATACTCCACGATAATTATGATTTACTACTGATCAGTGAAAACTTTCGCCTCAAAAGGGAAAAGTGCAAAAAACTTCACTTTTTGCCTTCCACTTGAATGTCTGTGAAAATTGCTATTTTTCAGCTTTTTTCTGTCATCTTCAGGCTTGTCCCACTACACTGATAGCCATAGACCCAAATTATACTGACCTCCCCAGCCTTGACCCACTGCACTGGTCAGCATAGAATCACACATACTGACCTCCCCAGCCATGCCCCACTGCCCTGGTAGCCAAAGAAATATACTGATCTCCTCAGCCTTATCTCAATGTTCTGGTAGTCATAGAACCACAATATACTGACCTTCCCAGCTTATCCCACTGCACTGCACTGCTAGCAATAAAACGACACACTGACCTCTTCAGACTTGTCCCATTGCACTAGTAGCCACAGAACATCACATATTGACTCTGACATTCTTTTCCTGCTGCCGTAGAAAGCATAGGGATATGCATTGTGAGACCCCCCAACTGCTGCCAGAATGAAACCCTCAACTTTCCCTGCCAGCCAGTGGCTGCCAAGGAATGATTGGAGTTGTAGTCTAGCAGCAGCTGGAGGGCCTCACATTGCCCATTACTTCCCATCCCTGCCATAGAACCACGCATACTGACCTCCCTCAGCTTTACCCCACTGCATTGGCAGCCATATAATCACACATACTAACGACCAGTATTGTTATTTAATCTAAATAACATCAATATTATCTTCTATTTCTTATCCATATATTTTATCTATTTTTGGAAATAGTTGAGCGCTTGAGTTTATGCTTGTGCCTGGGTGCAATTTAACCCTTTGGGTGCCAATCTTGTACTTTTGGCAATCTAGGTCTGCAGGGTCAACCTTGTGAAAATGATGGAGGTCCTATTAATAAGATTCTCCCTGAATTCCTGATGCAGGGAGAAGTTTCAAAAGTTAACATAGTGCAGGATTTCTGTGACGTTTAAAAAAAAGATCAAACCTGTTGGGGGGTGGCATTATAGGCCATCAATGTGACATCTAGGAAGGCAATCTCTGCCTTCTCTTTACCTTCTCAATCCGAACAGACTACCAGCCTGATTCCACTAGTAGAATCAAATCCCCAAATACACTCCCTGCTCCCCCCAGCCTGGTTCCACTGCCCCCTAGTTTACAAGTCCTATATACACTGTCTGCCCTCCTCCCCTGGCCTGGCTTCATTGCCCCACTAGTCTCAGATCCTCATATATTCTCTCTGGTTCCATCAGCCTAGTTCCATCCCCAGATCCCCAGATACACTGTCTACCACCCCCCCCATACACACACATATAGACACACACACTGGTTACTCTGGAAGTCAAAGATCCCCACATACACCGCCTGATACTCCCTATACTGGTTCCACTAGAAGTCAAAGATCTCTACATACACTGACTTCCAGACTGCTTCTACTGGTAATCAAGGAATCATGCATACAACGTCTGCTTCCCAGCCTTGTTCCAATGGGAGCCCTGCTCCTGGCACTCACTGTGAGATGTCAACCCATACAATTTGTGTACCATTTTTCCCAGGCTGACACTAGGTACTGAAAACCATAAGAAACTCCATGGTGTTGAAAGACTGCCAGTATGTTTGAAGAAACTGAATTGTAAAAAAAGAAAAAAATAAAAAGGACAAAGTTGTTCTCATAGTATAGACTGCATTATCCAGCCTTGTATCTTCACAATAAATCTAACCGATATAAGTGATCAATAACATAGATGGAGTATTCAAACTGCCTCCATTCAGTTTCCTCATAGGCATCTGCTGCTCCCCACTCGAAAGATGATTCACGGAGATCTCTCAAGAAACTGACACACAAAAAGTAAATAAGCATGTGTATGTAAGCCAGTAACAAAGAAGATGTTATTTAAATGTGTCTCACTACCAGCTTAGAAGTCTGAGCCAGTAAGAATCCTTGCAAGGACTTTACCCTTTACTGCTAGGGAAATACTTTTCTCAGGTTCATTTCAACAAGAAAAAAAGTATCCAAAAAAAAAGAAGAAACGTGGTCAACACAATGACACGTTTATTTATTAAAAATGATTTAAAAAGTCACTGTATTTCAGAGTGCTCCTTTCTTTCTTCAGGAGCAACAAAATGATTGGCAAACAGGTTTGTCATTCACTTTGTTAGTCTTAAAGAAAGAGCAGAGGCAACTCATATTTGGAAAATGTATGAAAAATGATAAATTGCAGTTGGAGTAGTTCTGTGCTCCTGCTACCCCTGAGAACATCAGCTCATACCATTCAATTTTTCTTAAAAGAGCGGTAGCCAATTATTACTGTAATAAATTCCACATTTTTCAAAGCTATAAGTATCTTGGATGGGGCGAAATGTAAAATATCTTATTTTTCCTAATATTGCCCCCTTCTAGAAATATTTGTGCACACTAGCCTAGGGATAAAAAGGTTAGCGATCCCTCATTTGATGAGGGTAAATGTCTAATTTCCAAAATGATATGCTCTGCTTACGTTTTCTTCATGTCTATAATTGTTATTACCATTGTAGTGCAGGCAGGTAATTTCAATAAAGAAAAGTGGCAGGTGTAAGGTAGTGCACATGGCATCCCATACAGTATCTCAACCTTTTCTCAGGTATTTAACCCCTTAAGGACCCTTGACGTACCAGGACCGTCACGGTCCTTGAACTACTCAAGGACCGATGATGGTCATGGTACGTCACGTACTTTTTACTTACAGCTCTCTACCGGGAGCGCTGTAAGTAAAAATAGGGCCTGAAATAGACCACTCCAAGATCGGAGCGATCTCTTTCAAGCCCCATAGTGACGTGCCGATACATGTGACAGGTCACGTGTACCGGCGCATCAAAGTGCCCCTATGCGGTCATTATGGGACGGAAATGTCCCATGACCGCCGGTCCTATCATGGCCAGACAACTTGAGCTAGTAAGTGAAATATCCCTCAAGTCAACCTAAAAACGTCTGTTAAACAGCCACAAAGTATTTGTTTATTTAGAAATCTGACCTGTTATTCAAGCAGTGAGAAGACTGCAGCTATCTTGCCGAATCCAGGCTACTGTGCATGCGTGAGCTGTCCCTGGGCCTGTCACTCACAAAACAAGACTCTGCCCACAGACATCTTTTTTTTTTCTTTAGCGTACAATCTTGAGTTGCACGCATGCACGAACTCACAATCCCATTCATGCACAACCATTAGAGCCTGCAGTGGGGGAATCAGAGGTAAAGAGGTTTGGAATCAAATAGCTAATACAGATCATGTGGCTCCAAGGATGATTATGCAGGAGGCATCATCAGGCCGGTGGGAGTTGCAACAGAGCCTTTCGGCTCCACACTGGTCATGTGTGCTGCGCTTTGAACTGGGCAACACGTCATCAGGTACCTTTTTCTATTGCAGTTTATGCATTAAAACTGGAATTTTTTTAGAAAATTAAATACACAGCGCAATATAATGATGGAAGACACATTGATTCAGAATGTATCATGTTGGGGTGGTAGTTCATCTTTAATACAGTAGGGACGCCATGGTTTTCAAAGATTTTAGTACCCTTGAGTTGGTGGAAATGTAACAAACAAATTTTTCTCTATAGCTCACCTTATGGAAATGCTTGGGCACACTGGCCTAGGGTTAGAAAGGCATACAGACCCTCATGTGATGCTGATGAATGTCTACTTTCCAAAATGATATGCCTTGCATACCTTGCATACCTTTCCGCAATATTTCTAAATTTATGACCATTTCAGTGCAGGCAGCAAATTCCAAAAAAAGCTAGGTGCAGTTTTGTGCTCAACCCATGATGTACCATTTTCTTGGATGAGCAGCAGACAATGCATACAGTGGGATATTCCACAGTTTTCAAAGATTCGTACATTTGAAGGGTGGAATAGTAGAAACAACATTCTGGAAACATTTGTGCACATCAGACTAGGGATGGAAAGGCAAGTGACCCCTCATTTTATGTAGTGGGTTGTGTTCTTTACAAAATGGCATGATTTGTTCACCTTTTCTGCATTTCTCTTGCTGTTACAATCATTTTAGTACAGACAAGTCACATTTGAAAAAAATCTAAGAAAAATCAGAGATTGCGGTTGGTGTAGTGTTGTGCTTCTGGAATCCATACAGTAGTTCTTGGAAGACCAGTAGCTAATGAATTCAGTAGTAAATTATCTAGCCTTGTTAGGGCAAGCAGCCTGAAAACTTAACTGTACGACAAGGAGAGTACAGCTGGTAGCAGTTTACTGTAAATAATATGAATATGATGGAAGAAGCCAGTGAGCCCAACTAAAAGGCTAGAAAACTGAAGGCAGTAAAAAGCCAGAGTGCGGTACCAAAGAAGGGACAAGACAGAAGACTAATCAGGGACAAGCGGAAGATCAGGGCCTGGCGGCAGAGGTGCGAAATGATAAGACGAGCCGAGGGTCAGGGCTGGCTGAAAAAGTGCAGAAAACAGAGAACAAGCCGAGATCTGGGCTGGCAGAAAAGGTTCACAAGCAAGAAGACAAGCTCAGGTCAAAAACTGAAGACAAACCAAAGCAAAGAGCAAAAAAAAAAGACGTTTAGGAGCAGGAAAAGACTCCAATACTAGCGCACTCGAGGTCTGCCTGACCGGGCCTCTTGTAAGCCTCGAGTGCGTTTGACACACATCATCTAAATGTATGTTTTATGGGTGTATTTTGGTGTTATAGTAGAATTATGTCTTCAGACTATGTATAGTAAATTTTGGTTACCTAAATGAAAAGGTTAATAAAAATGATTCTATGTGCTGTTACCAATTTGTGGCCCAGATGAGAGAAGGACATACATTTGTACACCTATACATATCAGGTATAGGTGTATTCAGTGGATATTTGGCATTTATATTTTATACTTCTTTTGTTTGTTACACTAAGCTTGCTTGAGATATTCTAAAGTAATTTGTGAATTTAGTGTAAATTTCTGAAACCTTCCAAAAACACACTATATTTAACAAAATGTCCTTGCTTTATTATTTCATGTAGAAAAAAACCTCAGCCATTTTTTGGTTTATAAGTTAGTGTACTTTTAAGAAATGCATAATTTTATATAGTGGTTGTGCTGTTTCAGGGTATTTTTACCATGTAATCAATGGAATGTGTTTTTTTAGTTCATAAAGTTGAAAATCCCCTTTTGTGTTCCTGTTAATTAGGGGTCTGTGCAGGACATGAAGGAGGTAAAATTATACATATTTGCTATTTTTGTATTCAGTAGGTTCAGGGCTTTTTAAAAATAACTAAAACAGTCACATCCAACATAAATGTTTCTGATATAGTGTATGATATTAGCAAAATAAGTTAAATTTTACTTATGTTTTGTATTTATGACATCATGGGTTGTTATGACATCATGGATTGTCCCACAAATCAACATTTACTTCACTTGAGGCACCATGCAAAACCTCAATTTGTTTGTAAGGGGATAGTAATACTTCAAAATTACTAATCCGTATTTTGTAGCCCTTAAAAAAAGAAGAAAAATTTGACCAGTGGCATCTCTCAAACCCTTATGGTTTGAGGGATAACTGCTTACAAATTCGCCCCTGCCTGACGTCAGCGTTCTAGCAGACAGCAGGGAAATCCGGTCCCGGGACCGTCGGAGGCTCTGCAGCAGAGTCGAGATTGTGTTAATGAAAAGGAAAACCTTCACTTAAAAGGTCTTCTACGTGTGCTTGCAAACCAATCACACATAGAAGACCTTTTCATTGAAGGATTTCGTTTTCATTAACTTGATCTCGGCTCTGCTGCAGAGCCGCCAGCTGATCCCAGGAGCGGATTCCCCTGCAGTCAGCTAGAACGTTGATGTCAGGCAGGTGTGAACTTTGTAAGAGGTTATTTTTCTTCTTTTTTTAAGGGCTACAAAATAGGGATTAGTAATTTTTGAAGTATTACTATCCCTTTAAAACAACAGTATATAGTTTTCTATACATAACTAGAAATGTAACTATGGTAATCATGCCAAAACAGATACAAAAATGTTGAAAAAAGTGCCGGACCTCCTTGGAGATGAAAATTCCCCAAACCTCTGGCACTCAAACAGTTAACAGCATGATCTCTATGGAGATTTATGGTCATATGACAAGAGCTGTCCAAAGGATGGTATAACAACAGCGCCACTGTACAATTTCAGAACATTAATATAATGCACCTAAAACAAATCAAGTTTCAGCTCCAATAGCTTTTGAATAAAACACTTCTCAACAGTGGGAGTACCCTTGTTTTACTTAGGAGGATAAACCCTACAATGTGTATTTTTTACATACTGAGTTTTGCTATTCCTTTAAACTCACATTTAACTATATGAGTGCCAGAGGGGTCCACAACAAATTGTGAAGCAATGCATTGCATACCCCTCTGGATTCAATGGGTTAAATCCTCATAGTAAAATCAATGACCATTTTTATTTGTTCATTATAGTGCAGAGGTCTGCCACAAAATTGCTTCGGTTCTACTCCAATCAGCCTCTAAGAACAATGCAAAGGTGGAACCATTCTGGGGCAAAACAACCATGGTCTACAGCTCTCAGTAATAAGTAAGAGGAAGCATGCCACCTGGTGACCACAATAAAAAATGCAGTTTAATAATACATTTTGAAGAAACATCTCTCAGCAGTGGGAGTATCTTTGTTATACTCAGCAGAAAATTGCACTACCCTTTTAAGGTAATGGGGACTTTTATTAATAGGAGGTATTAAAGGGGAATTTTATGTATAAGTGGCTCTAAATTTGTTTAACCCTCTGAGATAGCTCTCTGGCACTCAAAGGGTTAAACAAATGTATTTAAGTGTGTCCTTCATAAAACTGTCAGATATATCTAACTATATATTGGTTTCATTATATATATAGTTTCCTGTATATAATGTTTTCTACTGAAGTCTGCCTCTAGGTCACTCACAACAAGAAATGGGCTTCAGTATATCTAAGTGGCGCTTAAGAGTCACTTTATCAGATTATAACTAGCATTGGTCTACAACAAAGATCAAATCCAAATGAAAAAGTGTATAGATATTCTGGTCTTCTGTTTTAAGGGACACCTCCCTAGGCAAATTAAAAAGTTAATTCTTGGTAGTGTAATATTCACCTTTAATGTTATTTTAATATATAGGATGTTGGTATATATATATACATATATATATACATATATATATATATATATATATATATATATATATATATATATATATATGTTTATTTTAACAATCATGAACACATCTGTGTTTGGGAGTGAGTTAAATGTAGCAGTTTAACTTTCGATGAGAAAGTTTTGTCCACAGTTAGCAGGTTTAAAGTAAACTCACGTAAAGCGGAACTTTCATGTTAGTTACGTTGCCCCAGAATAGATTACTAACCTAGCGATATGCAAAGTTATACTATCCTTAAGCTCAATAAGTCAGTGGTATTTCAGTAAAAACACATCTTCGGCAGGAACCAGAGGACAGACAGAGCAGACATCTTAGAGGAAATGTACCTCTGAGTCTGCGCTGTCTGTCCCGGTCTCTGCCAGCATTGGTGGTGACGTTCCTTGGTGCCTTAAGGCAAAGGAAGGGACTGACCGCGCAGGCGCACAGAGCGTCTTGTGAAAGCTCTGTGCATCCCGAGTTTTTACTAAAATACCACAGACTTATTGAGCTTAAGGATAGTATAACTTTGCATATCGCTAGGTTAGTAATATATTCTGGGGCAATGTAATTAACATGAAAGTTCTGCTTTAATATAGAATAGCAAAAAAAAAAGGCTATTCTATGATATGATTTCTATCAAAGCGACCTGCATTCTTCTTTTTGGCACTTGTCAGTGAGGATGATGTAGTATTAAAGTGGTGTGATTCTGGGGCAAATCAACTGCACCAAAGGGAACAAATAAAATCACCACAGGAGACCTATCTAGCATTGAATTAGTTAAAAGCCCTATTTCAGGAATTTGGGGAAAGATTATTTATCACATACAGTGTTGTTGGTTTGCTCCACAAATGATCCAGATCATTTTAGTACATCAGCCTCACCTAGGGGCATGTATTAAGCTATTTTCCACTGGCTTACTGGTCGATTGAACTGCGCCTAGATGCAAAGCAGGTGCCCACTTTGTGGCTATGTACAAAGGCGATCCACTGGAAAATGGCCTCTCTGCACCCATCTCTAACCTGGGTCTGACGTGGACAGGTAGGTGTGCTTAGGTAAGCTGATGACATCATCAGCATGCATCTGCACTCAGGAACATTGCTAATGGTAAACAGGTGTGGAAAAATCAGACTAACTATAAACCTATTCCTCTATACCTAGTTCAAGCAGGAGCACTTGAGGGGTAGAGCCCTAACAGTTGCCGGCCTGAGCCTGTGATGCCCCCAAACACCCCCAGGTGCTGCAAAACACCACACACACAAACTCACAAACCTCTGCCTTAATCTTTGCGTTGCATTGCAGACTCACTGGAAAAGGAGGTAGTTAATGTACATTACAGATAAAAAAATACAGCTCTAATAAACTATCACCCTAACACCTCATCTAGCCTAATTTCACCTAAGATAATTAAATGTGAGGGATGGAGAGTGTGTTTAAAATAAATTGGGGTCCTGGGGGATAACATATCACATGTTTTCACTAAAGAGAGGGCACTTTTGTTCCCTCTCAAAGAATTAAAGAAAAATGGAGTAAATGCATCCAATAATTTTAAAGCAGATTTCAACATACACCCCATATTCATTAACTGGACTCGAAACAAGAAAAATTAACATGGTGGCCATATTATTCACCACATGCCCAAGGAAGGGGTCCAAAATACACTGTCTGACACCCCAACCCTGTTCTACTCTCATACTGGTGGCCACAAAACCATATACACTGACACCCCCCACACCACCTTGTCCCATTGGTAGTCACAACAATACATAAATTACCCCCTCCTGAACCAATAATAGCCACAGCAACACATATAATTTGCCTTTCCCCTTCACCCTGTCCCATTGTTAGTCATAAAATCATGTCTGCAATGCCCCCCTACCATGTCTTTCTGGTAACCATAGAATCACACAATCAGTGACTTCCCAGACTTGTTTCTTCAGCCAATCCCTGTTTATGTTTTTTTACTCCCAGACATATTTGGATGGGTGTCATTTTATTTTTTTAGTGGCAGCAATAATGGTGGCAGTTTTTAGCAGGTTTTTTAAAATGATTTCTTTAGGAAACTGCAGGCAAGGACCTGCACCTTTGATATCCAGGTAAGTGGGGGCATTTTATGTATTGTTATGACTACCAGTTGGAAAAGGTGGGGATGCCAAACAGTGTGTGTGGTTTATTGGCTACCAGTTGGACAGTAGAACAGGGCTGGGGTGGCAGACAGTGTATTTGTGTATAGGAGAGGGTCCTGTATGAAGATATGGGGTCCCAGAATTCCCATATTATTTTAAATGCACACTCTCCATCCTGATCTGATCAGCCAGGGAAGATGGGGGATAATATTATACTGCTAAATCTTATTTAATGCCTTTTTTTACTATTTACCCCTCCTTTGCCATTTTGACTAATAAACAGTGATCCAGAAGTAGAGGGTTTAAACTATAGTGAGGTTAGGGTAAGGGAGTGGTGGTCGGATAGTGTAGTGTTTTTAGCTAGCACCTCCATTGCTGGTATGACTGGCAAACATTGCTCAGCAATGCTTTCCAATCAACTTCAGCCATGAATAGATTAATTCAATTAACCTGTATGTATAGGGAGAGTGTTATGGGGTAAGACAGAGCCTGGGAGGGCCCCTGCCCTTTTATTTATCGATGCCTGCTTACCTTGTACCTGATTCACTAAAATCCACCAATATATTAAGGCTTCAAAGGAACTTTTAGTACATACGGACACACCGGTCATGGCTCATAGAACAGATTGATCAGTGGGCTTATAATGCATCTAGACTCTATCCCAGGGCTGTTTTAGGACCTTCTGAGGTCCCCAGTGTAATTATATAAATAGGCCCCCTAAATATAGGAATATGTGTGTGTGCTGGAAGGCTGGAGGAGACTTTAAACTAGAAAGGGGGGGGAGGGAGCTGCAACACAGGCTGGGGAAGATAGTATAATTGAGGGAATGGGATTAGAGAAGGGTCATGGGGGTGGAGAGGGGGAATGGGCTAGTTCAGCTAATAGGGAGTTGCCATTGTTACAGCCTGATAAAAGACAAATACATCTGAAAAAGAAAGAAATCTTTAAGAATGGCAAAAAGATGAAATGTATGCATGCAAATGCTCGCAGTCTGGCTGGTAAGATGGGGGAACTAGAAATGATTGCAGTACATGAGCAGTATGATCTGATTGGAGTGTCTGAAACCTGGTTAGATGATACGTATGACTTGGCAGTCAATCTAGAGGGTTATTCACTTTTTAGGAGGGACAGGGTTAATAAAAGGGGAGGAGGGGTATGCCTATATGTAAAGCAGGCCTTAAAACCTAGTTTAAGGGAAGATATAAATGAAGGGTCCAATGAAAAGGTAGAGGCCTTGTGGGTTGAAATACACACTGGGGGCACACATAATAAAAAGATATTGGTGGGGGTTTGCTACAAGCCACCTAATGTTGGGGAGTTGGAGGAAGCCCAGCTTTTACTGCAAATGGAAAAGGCTGCTAGGTCAGCAAAGGTAATTATAATGGGAGATTTCAACTACCCTGAAATTGACTGGAGCAATATGACTTCAGGCACAACAAAGGGAAATATTTTTCTAAGTATGATAAATGATAATTTTATGTCCCAACTAGTAGAGGAGCCAACTAGAAAAGAGGCCTTGCTTGACCTAGTGCTCTCAAACGATTCTGACATTGTAAACAGTGTGCAGGTAAGGGAACATTTGGGCAGCAGTGACCATAATATTGTATCCTTTGAAGTTTGTTATGAGAAACTCAATAGCAAGAGTTTAACCAAAACATTCAATTTCAAAAAGGCTAATTTTACAAAGTTAAAAGAAGCTTTAAAGGATATCCAGTGGGATGTAATTTTCAAAGATAAAAATGCACAAGAGTCATGGAATGTATTTAAAATGCTCTTGGGCAAATATACAAGTCAATATATACCATTAGGGAATAAGCACAAGAGAAGTAAAGCAAAACCAATGTGGATTAATAATGTGGTTAGCAGGGAAATGAGAAATAAAAAGCAGGCTTTTAAGGTGTTTAAGTCAAATGGGTCAGATGCATCATTTAAAAAATATAAAGAATGTAATAAAATCTGCAAACAAGCAATTAAGCTAGCTAAAATAGAAAATGAGCGAAACATTGCAAACGAGAGCAAGAAAAACCCTAAACAATTCTACAAGTATATTAACAACAAAAAAGTTAAGGTTGATATTGGTCCTCTTAGGACTGAAACAGGTGAATTGATTAGTGAGGATAAAGCTATGGCTGAGACCCTAAATACGTTCTTTGCTTCAGTATATACAAAGGAAGCAGAAATGACAAGCTATGGGCAAACAGACAAAACCATGGAATTTCCTCCAACATCTACATGGCTTACTGAGGACAAGGTCCAAAAGAGACTGGAAAGGGTTATAGTGAATAAAGCGCCTGGACCGGACGGTATACACCCAAGGGTACTTAAGGAACTTAGTTCAGTAATAGCAAAACCATTATACTTAATATTTATTGATTCGCTTTCATCAGGCATAGTGCCCTGTGATTGGAGGAAAGCTGATGTAGTTCCATTGTTTAAAAAGGGAGCAAGATCCAAACCAGGAAATTATAGACCTGTGAGCTTGACTTCCATAGTGGGTAAGATACTAGAAGGGTTATTAACTGATAGTATTCAGAACTATGTGAAGACAAACAATATCATTAGTAGGAATCAGCATGGTTTCATGAAGAACAGATCATGTCAGACTAATTTACTTGCATTTTATGAAAGAGTGAGTAGTAATTTGGACAGGGGAATTGCTGTTGATGTAGTATACTTGGATTTTGCAAAAGCCTTTAACACAGTGCCTCACAACAGGTTACTGCATAAATTAAAAGGCTTCGGTTTGGGTGGTGGTATCTGTACATGGATTGAGAACTGGTTAAATGATAGATGGCAGAGAGTTGTTGTAAATGGAACTTTTTCAAATTGGTCTAGGGTTATAAGTGGGGTACCGCAGGGTTCAGTCCTGGGCCCAATGCTTTTTAATTTGTTTATTAATGATCTAGAAGTGGGAATTGAAAGTAGCATCTCAATCTTTGCTGATGACACTAAGCTATGTAAGGAAATACATACAGAGCTCGATGTTTTTTCCCTACAGAAGGATTTAGATAAACTAAGTGAATGGGCAGAAAAGTGGCAGATGTCATTTAATGTAGATAAATGTAAGGTTATGCATTTGGGTTGTAGAAACAAACTTGCTACATATACTCTAAATGGGAAACAACTTGGGAAATCCTCATTAGAGAAAGATTTAGGTGTGCTGATAGACAATAGTCTTCACAGCAGTGTGCAGAGTCACTCAGCTGCTGCAAGAGCAAATAGAGTACTAGCCTGCATAAAAAGAGGTGTAGAAGCAAGGGATGCTAATATTATCCTACCTCTGTATAAATCCTTGGTTAGGCCTCATCTAGAATATGGAGTACAATTTTGGGCGCCTGTTCTAAAAAAAGACATTACTGAACTGGAAAAGGTGCAGAGACGTGCAACAAAACTGATAAATGGATTGGAGGATCTGAGTTACAAAGAGAGACTAGCCAAACTGGGTTTGTTTACATTAGAAAAGAGACGTCTAAGGGGTGATATGATTACCATTTACAAATACATTCAAGGCCAATACAAAGAACTATCCAATGAATTATTTATGCAAAGAGCTGAGCTAAGAACAAGAGGTCATCCATTAAGACTTGAGGAAAGGCGCTTTCGACTAAAACACAGGCAGGGATTCTTTACAGTAAGGGCGGTAAGGCTATGGAATTCTTTGCCTCGGGATGCTGTGCTTGCAGATAATGTAACTGCATTCAAAAAAGCAATGGATGCCTATCTAGCACAGAACAATATTGACAGTTATGACAGATGGCTTCAAAGCAAATAGGATATTGAGCCGGGGAACTATTTGACACACTCACACACACACCTACATTGGAAATTGCTCCAGAGGGCTTTTTTGTTGCCTTCCTCTGGATCAACAGGGGTGTTATTGGCATGGGCTGGACTTGATGGACGCATGTCTTTTTTCAGCCTTATCTACTATGTTACTATATGCATGTGTGCGTGTATTTCCTCGGCACAATCAGAGCTCTTACTAATCATAATGTGACTCAAATCTCAGCCACCATAAGAAAAAGGGGGAAGGAACTCACTATACCATTCTCTGTGCATCATCTGAGCCTCACTATACCATTCTCTGTGCATCATCTGAGCCCCACAATGTCTTCACAGCCCCCTCACACCTCTCACCTCCTACCCACACAATTACCTGAAAATATGACCATGTATCCTGTCCTCAGTGAAACAAGGACCCATGTTACATCAAGAAAACCAGAGGTTGTGCCATGCGGAACCCCCCCAAAGCCCCTTGTGTATTCCAGGTACCCCTAGGCATTAAAAATCCCCTGCTCAATCTGCCTCACATTGCTTTTGAGGGTTTTTGGACATACGTAAATGAGAATTTTTATTCTGATGTGTTAATGATCCTTTAATATTAACTGAATGTTTTTAGAGACTTTGGTTCAGCTTTTACTAAAAATGTCCAGGTATTCAAATCTGATATCTCTCTCTCTGTAAGATAAGGAGCAAAGAGCTTTGGACTTCTGTTTACACAGTTCAGAGCTTCCTCAGTCCAGGTACCTAGGACTTCCTTTTATACCACTTCTACCACTGCTCAACAGATTATACTGCTAAGTCTTTTCTCAGCTCCTCATAGTGTCAGTCATTTGACTCTTCTGTCTATACGGACAGCTATTGTTTTTTCCAAGCTTCTATTTATATACATGTGGGACACTATTTTTAGCTGTGTGTCTGTTCCACTCAGTAGACCCTCTGCTCATTACCTCCTAAAATAACCACTTCCTTGGTTCCTGTCGCTCATCCAGATGAACTCCAGCAGAGCTTTTATCTCTGTAAGCGACAACACTGGTTTGTTGATTAACCCCTTCGGTGCAATTGTAGAACAATTTGGGACAAACTAACTACATCACAGGGAAGAAAATAAAATTAATCAAATCTCCATTGATTTACATGGAGCTTTGTAACCCCTTGAATACTAGAGAGGTCTCCAATGCATTGCAAAGCAACACTTTGGAGACCTCTTGAAAAATAAATGGGTTTAAAATGCTAGTTAAACCAATGGCCCATGTTATTTGTCCTCTGTAGTGCAAGTGGTTTACCCCAGAAATACTCGCTTTGCTTTTATTCATATAGACCATTGTTTTCAAGAACCAGATGTTTAACCCCACTGATGCTTTATTCCCCTGATAGATAAAAAAAAAAAAAAAAAAAATAACATTTTTGATTAGTTGAAGTTTCTTTGCTGGGAGAGAAGGAAAACAGAAAAACAAGTGATTAAGGAAGTTGTTGGAAAAATAAATGCTGAGTCTCCTGGGCAGACCCAGAGAGTTCCCAGGTATGGCCGTGACGTGGGTTTCACATGGAAGGACATTAATAAGAATTCATTTCTCAAACACTATTTAATTTACAGGAAAACTGCTCATATAACACTTAGGTAGATATTAATACTCTGTAAATAAATGTGTTTCAAGGTACCTAGAACTTTCTAACCCAAGCCCTCCAGAGTATCTGGGGTGGGGATGGGAGTGTCCATATCATGCAATTCATGTCATGATGTGGGAGGGGCTTAATAGGGTTTCATCACAGTGATTATGATACATACCTCCCAACAGTCATGTTTTCCAAAAGAGGGACACATATTCACATCACTCTCTGATGTAAGTTAATGTTCACCATCAACACAGCAGTAGTTAATTCTGGGACAAACCAACTTCTTTATTGAAGTGAAGTAGGTTTCAAACCCCTTGAATGCTGGATAGGTCAACAATGCATTGAAAAGCACCAGTGTCAATGAACAGCTTAAAGTGGGGCAGAGTGACAACAGGAGGCTATCAGAGGGAAAAACACAGGGGCAAAGAGTGGTAACAGGAGGACTTAAGACACAGGGAAACAAATGTGGGTAACAAGGAGGAACAAAAGACACATACGGGGTGGAAATTGGCATTGGTTGGCTATAAAGTGATACATGGTGGAAAAAGTGGGGCAATAGATGGGAAAAGGTTTAAAACAGTGCTCCATTGAGAGACAATAGAGGGACAATAAAAGGTTACAAAAATGCAGTAATAAGGTACATGAAGGCAATTGAAGGGGTACAGAGGCAATGGAGGAACAAGGGGCAAGCGTGTCCTAACAGATTGGCATTGTACAGTGATTGATAGAGACACAGAGAGTGAAAGACGCACAATGAATGACTTAGAGGCACAGGTGGCTAAAAAGAGACACTGAGATACAACTCGGGGACATTTGGGGCAAGATGTATGAATAATTTACATCAGAAGGGAAAAGGTCAAATGAACCATAACACATAATGTTGCTTACAAAGTTTATGTACATGGAATACAAGGTCAAAGTGCAGGTAGATGAAAATCTTTCACTGGGTGGAACAGGTCTAGAGAGGAATCTTACTGGAAACCTGGGCACTGACACCATGCTGTATTTCTCTCCTCTATAGCTGAAGTCATCCCAAAATCTGGAAATTCATGCAGAAATTGTGAAGGTTTGTGGGCCATGCTGATGTATTAATAACTGATAATTGGATCAGTTCTGGAGAAAACGAATTGCATCACATGGGGACAAATATAGATTTCTTTTGATTGAACAGTGCCTCCTAGATGGAGAAAAATACCTTTCCTAATAAGTAGTGTTGGTGAGCTTATTAGGCACTCATAAGTGGACCCACAACCTTTAAAAAGTATAGTTGGTTTTGAGTAATGTCTCTATTATCTGAATTTTTCTGGGGCCTCTAAATTCAGTTGATATTCTCTTCAATATACATTTTTTTCTTTATACCTCCCATTGATTATTAAAGGCAAACCCAATGAAGAACATTTTAAGGCAAAGCATACGCAGAATGTCGTGGGAGGGATTTGATCAGTTGACATCACAAGAGAAAAAAAAAAGAGACCAATTACTCTCCCTGTTGCCATAGCAACACAAGACGTTTAGTAAACAATTTTAACATACTACTGTACTTATCTCTTTTTTTTCTTGGAGGCTTGGCACCTTTAAATTAACTGTTAACGCCTTCAATGATTTTAAAATTATTGGAGACTTCCCTAGTATTCAAGTGGTTAAAAAAACAATTTAAATCAATGAGAATCTGTGGAATTTTTTTGGTTCCCTATGGTGTGGTTCAGTTTTCTTGTTCCTGAATTACCTTAGGTCTTGTACATCAGCCTCAGGGGTTACATTTTCATTTTGTAAAAGAAGCTTTCTTCTAGCACAGGAAAATGCCTTCTTGTAAGTAGTTGTCTCTCAAAGTGTGGCATCCTGCTCTTGCCATTTATCTTCTCTCCATTGGTAACTGCAACCAATTACACTTGAAAGCATAAGATGGAATGTCAAACACTGTCAACAATGTTTGAGGGAATCTCAGCATTCATTGTCAAACTGCTCTTAAAGGGATAGTAATACTTTGTTTTATCTTTGTTTTATTTTGTAGGCATTAAAAAAACATGAAGAATGATATAAGTCTTATCTCTCAAACCTTTATGGTTTGAGAGATATTCACAAGCAAAGTTTCCCCTCCCGCCCCTTTTACCTAGTGTAAGCCATCTCTTCTCAGATGTGGAATGCTGTCTATAGACCAGACAGATAACAGAAGGGGACAATCTTCTTCCTATGAGAACAATGAAAGCCCTGCCCCCCTTGACAAGTTTTTCAGGTTATTCCCTTATCTTAATTGAAGATTGTCCCTCTCTGCAGTCTACCTGGACACTCCCTTCTGATCTGGCTGAACAGTGTTACATCAGTAAAAGGGCGGGAGGAAGATACTTTGTCGTTGAATTACTCTTGAACTACAACTCTGACAGAATTGAAATAACACTCTCCAAAGTCCAAATACTATGATGATTAATTAGAGCTGCTTTTATTATGAAACATTACTATCCTTTAAACTGAACAGACGACAAGTATTAGGTCAGATCTTACTTGCTGTCACACTGCAGTCAACTAAACCATTACAAGAGCTGGGTTCCTGTGCAATCTATTCCAGTGTCCCAGCCATTCCAGCTAGCAGTGAGGCTGATGTACTAAGCAGAACTAGAGGAATCTTGAGACAAATTAACTCCAGCAGAGAAAGCAAATTAAACATTCCCATTTATTTAATCCCTTAAGGACCCTTGACGGTCCTGGTACGTCATGGCTAGATTTGCTTTAAGGACCAATGACGTACCAGTACCGTCATGGCTTAAATGATAGCAGCGTGCCTCCATGCACGTTGCTATCGTTAATTCCAGGCTCAGACTGAGCGCTCCGAGACTGGGGCATTCAGTCTCAGCCCTTCTTGCTTGTGCCGGTTCATGTGATCGCCGTAGCAGCGATCACATGTACCAGCATAGTGAGAGACAGAGGCAGCACAGAAAGCATGCTGTGTCTGCGTGTCTCGTCTGCCTCTGTCTCCCTTGCTATCAAAGTATGGGAGACAGAAGTAGAGAGGAGACACCTAGCGGCAAACGAAAATACAGCAGCTGGGGGTATTAACCCCTTCACTGCTGGTGCCAGAGGCTTGCTAAATGCAGGTCAATTTCTGACCTGCAATGATACTTTTTTTTTTTTTAAACACAACACACTTTTTTTTTTTTACAAAAATATTTTATTTAAAAAAAAAATAATCTCATTAAACAATTTTGGAAGTGTGATTGTTGTGGAGCTATGTAATACACTTATACACACCGCCAAATGTCAGGGATAAAAAAGTGACAAAATAGGGTGGGAAAAAGGGACATGGGAATGTTCACCCATGGGGGACATTGGCCACTTTAAACTGCACATTTTGTAGGTATGACTGACGGGTCATACCTTTCATGCAGTCGCCATAAAAATTTAACCCTTTGTGCCCAATTGATCCCAAGAGAAAAAACAAAAATGGTGTTTTTTTACATTTTTTTTTACTTTTTTTTAAAGTAAATGGTGGGCTATCCATTTAAGTGTGGTATCAAAAGAGAGCCCTATTTGTGCTTACAATAACAGTATATAATTTTTGGGGGTGGAATAAAAGACTTAGAGGGAAAACACTGTTGAACAAAGACATAGTCAAAAAGGTCAGAATTGCTCTGGTCCTTAAGGGAAAACAACCTCAGATTTTCCCGGTCCTTAAGGGGTGAAGTGGGTCTTTTAACCCCTTGGATGCTTCAGGTCTCCAACACATTGCTCAGGAGTGAGTTGTAGACCTCTAGCACTCAACAGGTAAAACATAATTTTTGGTTGTCCCCTGTGGTTCAGCTGGTTTTCTCCAGAAGTCCTCCAGGGGGGAGATTCACTAAGCGGTGATAAAGAGGTGATAACTTTCTATGTTATTCTTTGAAAACCATGCACTAAGATTTCTTCAGCTTTGGATATCTTAGTGAATGGGCTCTATAGAATAACATAGGAACTGGAGCATATCACCACTTTATCACTGCTTAGTGAATCTCCCCCAAGTTCTTCTTAATACAGTGCTCCCCCTAACATGCAATCTGGAATTTTTTGAGGCACATCTAACATTTTATAGACCATTTTATAAAAGATGTAATGAGTAGTGATGATCGAGCACCCCAATGCTCGGTGTTCGGGTGCTCTGGCCGAGCACCCCCGGAGGCTCGAGTGCTCGGCCGAGCACCCGAGCCCCATTGAAGTCAATGGGAGGACTCGAGCATTACACCAGGCACCCCCTGCTCTGATGAGGGGAGGGTGCCTGGTCCATAGGAAAAGGGCAGAAAATGATGGAAACACCACAGAAATGGTTCAGGGACAGCATAGGGAGGATGTCTGGATGCATCTTGGACTCCAACGTCGCTGCTGGGAACGATGTTTCGCCCGTAGTACGCCATTTTTACAGACTGACCGTAAAACACACAAAAAGGAAGATAAAAACGACTTTAGGCGAAAAATTGTTACCAAACAGTATTTGCTGTATATTTACTTGTATATCATCTGCAAATTCTGCAACAAATTTCATCGATTTTTCGGAACTGGGGCCATGATTAAGAGGGAAACGTGCGCAGAGGCAAATTCTGCAAAAAATTTCATCGATTTTTCGGAACTGGGGCCATGATTAAGAGGGAAACGTGCGCAGAGGCAAATTCTGCAAAAAATTTCCTCGATTTTTCGGAACTGGGGCCATGATTAAGAGGGAAACGTGCGCAGAGGCAAATTCTGCAAAAAATTTCCTCGATTTTTCGGAACTGGGGCCATGATTAAGAGGGAAACGTGCGCTGAGCCGACCATCTAAAACATTATGGGTGAGGGTCTGCTGCGGAGCTGACCATCCTAAACATTATATGCGAAGGCCCGCTAGTGAGCTGACGCTATAAAACATTATATGAGAGGGCCCGCTAGAGAGCTGACCCAATAAAACATTATATGAGAAGGCCCGCTGGTGAGCTGACCTATACAAAAATTGTCAAACAGCGCCCGCTGGTGAGCTGGCCCTATATAAAAATTATATCACAGGGCCCGCTGGTGAGCTGGCCCTATATAAAAATTATATCCCAGGGTATATGGAAGAGAGTCAACCATATACCCATTTTTTGGGTGGAAGGGGTGAATGGGAATACAGAGTATTCCCATCATTGTAAATAACATATTTAAAGTGACTTTATGTTCACCCGGGGCTTTCCTCCAGTGGAGTGGAGAAGTCAGGGGAAATCCAGGCCTTGTTCATTTTTATAAGTGTCAACCTATCAGCATTTTCGGTGGAAAGGCGGATACGCTTATCTGTTATGATGCCACCAGCAGCACTAAATACCCGCTCAGACAGAACACTGGCGGCAGGGCAGGCCAGCACCTCCAAGGCGTAAAGTGCCAGTTCATACCACGTGTCCAGCTTGGACACCCAGTAGTTGTAAGGCACAGAGGGATCATTGAGGACGCTGACACGGTCTGCTATGTACTCCTTCACCATCTTCCAAAACTTTTCCCTCCTTGTGACACTAGGCTGCGCATCAGGGTGAGGGTGCTGGCGGGGTGTCATGAAGGTGTCCCACGCCTTGGAGAGTGTTGCCCTGCCTTTGTCGGAACTGCTGTGTGCTCCCCTTTTCTCCCCTTCTCGGTTGGCCAAGGTAGCACGTACTCTGCCGCCAGCGTTGTCAGATGGAAAATTTTGGAGCAATTTTTCGACAAGAACCTTCTGGTATTGCACCATTTTGCTTGTCCTCTCCACCGGAGGAATGAGAGATGAGAAATTCTCTTTCTAGCGGGGGTCCAGAAGGGTGAACACCCAGTAATCCGTGTTGTCTAAAATGCGTATAACGCGTGGGTCACGGGAAAGGCAGCCTAACATAAAGTCAGCCATGTGTGCCAGAGTACCAACAGGCAAGATTTCGCTGTCCTCACCAGGAGGATGACTCTCAATCTCCTCATCCTCTTCCTCCTCTTCTGCCCACCCACGCTGAAGAGATGGAACTAAAGTTCCATGGCTACCCTCTGTAGCGGAGGCAACCGTGTCTTCCTCCTCCTCCTCCTCCTCCTCCGCCTCCTCCAATTGTCGCTGAGAAGACGAAGTGAGGGTGCTCTGGCTATCACCTTGTGTAAGCTCTTCCTCCCGCATTTCCACCTCTTCCACATGCAAAGCGTCGGTTTTAATTGTGAGCAGCGAGCGTTTCAGTAGACACAGAAGTGGGATGGTTACACTGATAATAGCGTTATCGCCGCTCACCATCTGTGTCGATTCCTCAAAATTGCGTAAAACCTCACAGAGGTCTGACATCCATTCCCACTCCTCACTTCTGATTAGAGGAAGTTGAACGGAGAGGCGACGACCGTGTAACAGCTGGTACTCCACTACTGCCCTCTGCTGCTCACAAAGCCGGGCCAACATGTGGAAGGTGGAGTTCCAGCGCGTGCTCACGTCACACAGCAGCCGGTGAGCTGGCAATTGTAAGCGCTGCTGCAGCTTCAACAGGCCGGCTGAAGCTGTTGATGACTTACGGAAATGTGCACACACGCGGTGCACCTTGGTCAAGAGATCATGCAAATTGGGGTAGGTTTTTAGAAATCGCTGAACCACTAAATTAAATACATGCGCTAGGCATGGTACGTGTGTGAGCTTGCCGAGCTCCAAAGCCGCCACCAAGTTACGCCCATTATCACACACAACCATGCCTGGTTGCAGGTTGAGTGGCGAGAGCCACTGCTCGGTCTGGTGACTAATCCCCTGCAACAGCTCTGAGGCCGTGTGCTGTTTGTCCCCAAGGCAGATCAGCTTCAGCACGGCCTGTTGACGCTTCCCCACTGCAGTGCTACACTGCTTCCAGCTACCGGCTGATGGGTGAGTGGCGCTGCGCGCTGAGAATTCGGAGGTGGAAACGGAGGAGGAGGAGCCAGTAACGTAGGTGCTGGCGGAAACCCTGATGGAGGTAGGGCCCGCAATCCTCGGCGTGGGTAGCACCTGTGCCATCCCAGGGTCCGAGTCGCTCCCAGCCTCCACGACATTCACCCAGTGTGCCGTCAGGGAAATGTAGCGTCCCTGGCCACAAGCACTTGTCCATGTGTCAGTCGTTAAGTGGACCTTCCCAGTAACTGCGTTGGTCAGGGCACGGGTGATGTTACGGGACACATGGTGGTGTAAGGCGGGGACGGCACACCGGGAAAAGTAGTGGCGGCTGGGGACTGCGTACCGAGGGACAGCTGCTGCCATCAGGCTGCGGAAGGACTCAGTCTCCACAAGCCTAAATGGCAGCATTTCGATGGCCAGTAATTTGGAAAGGTGTGAGGTTAGTGCTATGGCCTGTGGGTGGGTGGCTGGGTATTTTCGCTTGCGCTCAAATGCCTGGGGTAACGACATTTGGACGCTGCGCTGGGACAGGGAAGTGGATGTGGTCGCTGATGGTGCTTCAGATGGTACAGGTGCAGGGCGGGAGGTATGCGGGCCTGCGCCTTCGACAGGCGATTGGCCGGCGCCGAAAACAGGGGAAGAGGAGGCAGTGGTGTGGCCTGCAGACACAGATTGGCGATCCGGGCGTTCCTCCCACTTGTTACGGTGCTTGGATGCCATGTGTCGGATCATGCTGGTGGTGGTGAGGTTTCTAGTGTTCATGCCTCGGCTCATTCTGGTGTGGCACAGGTTGCAAACTACAATTTTTTTGTCGTCCGCACTTTCCTTAAAAAAACGCCATACCGCGGAACACCTAGCCCTTGGCAAGGGAGATTTAAGCAAGGGGGTGCTCCGTGGAACATTTGCGGGCCGGTTTGGTGCGGTCCGCCTTCTTTCTTTAGCCACACCACTGCCTCTTCCAGCCTGTTGCGGTGCTGCAGATGGCTCACCCTCAGGACTGCTGTCATCGCTCGGCTCTCCACCTTCCCAGGTGGGGTCAGTCACCTCATCGTCCACCAAGTCCTCCTCCACTTCCTCACTCTGATCATCCTCCTCATTTCTTGATCCCACCACATACTCAGTCATTGACAACTGTATATCATCCTCCTCATCAAGGTCTTGAGACAGTAATAGTGGTTGATTTGCTGGCAACTGTGTCTCATCATCATCATCATCCACTTCCTTTGACCTTAAATGCCGTTCCCCTCTGTCATCTTCTTGTGATTGGGTACCCTCTAGAGGTTGTGAATCAGGGCACAAGATTTCATGTTCCTCTGCAAGCGTGCTTGGAGAGAGGTTCAAATGAAGGATTGGTGATGAGACGAGCTCCTCACTATATCCCAGTGTGGGATCACTTCTTTGACCAGACCCTCTATGGTGGGAGGAAGGATGATCAGGGTGAGGATTATGTTGACCAGACTCTTGGCTACTGAGAGTGGACTTGGTGGAAGACAGGGTGGTGCTTAACCGACTGGAAGCAGTATCAGCTGAAATCCAACCGACCACCTGTTCGCAGTGGTCTGACCTCGAGAGTGATGTCCTGCGACGCCCTGTAAACTGAGACATGAAGCTAGGTATGGTGGATGTCTTTCTTTCTTGTGCTGTGGCACCAGGCACAGTTTCTACGCGTCCTGACCCGCGCCCTGAACTATCAGGATCACGTCCACTTCCCCGTCCCTTTTTACCCGCCTTCTTCATATTACACGGAATATGTGCTGCTAATCTGCAACTTTGCACACTAAACAGAATGTGCTGCTTATCTGCGGCTAGGCACAGTGAATGGAATATGTGACTTTTATTTTTTACACTTTGCACAGTAAACAGAATGTGCTGCTAATCTGCAACTTTGCACACTAAACAGAATGTGCTGCTTATCTGCGGCTAGGCACAGTGAATGGAATATGTGACTTTTATTTTTTACACTTTGCACAGTAAACAGAATGTGCTGCTAATCTGCAACTTTGCACACTAAACAGAATGTGCTGCTTATCTGCGGCTAGGCACAGTGAATGGAATATGTGACTTTTATTTTCTACACTTTGCACAGTAAACAGAATGTGCTGCTAATCTGCAACTTTTCACACTAAACAGAATGTGCTGCTTATCTGCGGCTAGGCACAGTGAATGGAATATGTGACTTTTATTTTTTACACTTTGCACAGTAAACAGAATGTGCTGCTAATCTACAACTTTGCACACTAAACAGAATGTGCTGCTTATCTGCGGCTAGGCACAGTGAATGGAATATGTGACTTTTATTTTTTACACTTTGCACAGTAAACAGAATGTGCTGCTAATCTGCAACTTTGCACACTAAACAGAATGTGCTGCTTATCTGCGGCTAGGCACAGTGAATGGAATATGTGACTTTTATTTTTTACACTTTGCACAGTAAACAGAATGTGCTGCTAATCTGCAACTTTGCACACTAAACAGAATGTGCTGCTTATCTGCGGCTAGGCACAGTGAATGGAATATGTGACTTTTATTTTTTACACTTTGCACACTAAACAGAATGTGCTGCTAATCTGCAACTTTGCACACTAAACAGAATGTGCTGCTTATCTGCGGCTAGGCACAGTGAATGGAATATGTGACTTTTATTTTTTACACTTTGCACACTAAACAGAATGTGCTGCTAATCTGCAACTTTGCACACTAAACAGAATGTGCTGCTTATCTGCGGCTAGGCACAGTGAATGGAATATGTGACTTTTATTTTTTACACTTTGCACACTAAACAGAATGTGCTGCTAATCTGCAACTTTCCACACTAAACAGAATGTGCTGCTAATCTGCAACTTTGCACACTAAACAGAATGTGCTGCTTATCTGCAGCTAGGCACAGTGAATGGAATATGTGACTTTTATTTTTTACACTTTGCACACTAAACAGAATGTGCTGCTAATCTGCGGCTAGGCACAGTGAATGGAATATGTGACTTTTATTTTTTACACTTTGCACACTAAACAGAATGTGCTGCTAATCTGCAACTTTGCACACTAAAAAGAATGTACTGCTAATCTGCAACTTTGCACACGAAACAGAATGTGCTGCTAATCTGCAACTTTGCACACTAAAAAGAATGTGCTGCTAATCTGCAACTTTGCACACTAAACAGAATGTGCTGCTAATCTGCAACTTTGCACACTAAAAAGAATGCGCTGCTAATCTGCAACTTTGCACACTAAACAGAATGTGCTGCTAATCTGCAACTTTGCACACTAAACAGAATGTGCTGCTAATCTGTGGCTAGGCACAGTGAACGGAATATGTGACGTTTTTTTTTTAAACTCTGCCCCCCAAAACAAAATATAACTGCTGCCCCCACACACAATAGTCCTAAAAAGGACTTTTGGGTTTTTTTGTTTTTCAAAAACACTTTTCTTTCCCTTCCTATCCTCATCTCTCCCTGGCTAAGACTGAGCCGAACTCGCTGGTCAGGTGCTATACAGCACCCGATCACGGGTTCTGGCCAGCCAATCAGTGTAATGCCAGCAGCCAACATGGCTGCTGGCATTACACTGATGTCAGAGCCTCCCCGCACGTTTATTGGCTGCGCTGCAGCCGCGAAACGTGAGGGGAGGAGACCCGAACATGGCCGGCGAGCACATGCGGTACTCGTACGAGTACCGCCATGTGCCGAGCAGAGCGATGCTCGAGCCGAACCGAGCTTCGGCCAAGCATGCTCGCTCATCACTAGTAATGAGTGTACAAGTCAGAATAACAAGACAGTCTACATCGGCCTCTGAATAGGTGATCTATACCGTCTGTCTACCCTCACTGGTGTCTCTTTGAATGGCGGCTCCACCCCAACATGACATCACTCACTAGCCTGTTAGCGAGTGGCAGCGCATGTCTTCTAGCTTAGTTTGAATGTAATGTGAGGCTGAGGCAGGCTGCCCCTGTCTCACACTACACTCAGATTGTGTTAAGGTTAGTTACAAGCCTTGCACCACTCCTTATTAGTAGGTCTGTGCAGGAGAGGGGGGCAAGTTGAAGGCACGGCAGCGAACAAAGTGCTTTGCAACCTTTAAACTGCCTCTCATGCCCTGTCTGTCCCCTAAATGCTGCCACTAGCAGCTGCATTAGCAGCCACACCAAGACATTAAAAACCCTATAGTTTAAAAGCATTTAACTGATAGAGGCAAACAATACATATTATTAAAACACATTGCCTAGGGGAGTTGTGAGTGTCCTTTTAAAAGATAAAAATGTTGCTGTCCTTGATATAAATTACTAAGATCAATTTTGAAAAGGAGTTGAAGTGTTCTATTGCAAAATGTTATCATTATATAGTCACTTAGCATTAAAGGGATAGTAATACTTCATTTTAACTTTATTTTATTTTGTAGGCATTAAAAAAACATAAAGAATGATATAAGTCTTATCTCTCAAACCTTTATGTTTTAAGAGATATTCACAAGCAAAGTTTCCCCCTCCCGCCCCTTTTACCTAGTGTAAGCCATCTCTTCTCAGATGTGAATCTGGTTGTAAGACCAGACAGATAACAGAAGGGGACAAACTTCTTTGTATGAAAAGAATGAAAGCCCTTCACCCCTTGACAAGCTTTTCAGCTTTTTCCCTTATCTTTATTGAAGATTGTCCCTCTCTGCAATCTACCTGGGCACCTCCCTTCTGATCTGGCTGAACAGGGAGGGGGATACTTAGCTTGTGAATATCTCTTAAATCATAAAGGTTTGAGAGATAAGACTTATACCGTTCTTCATGTTTTTTTAATGCCTACAAAATAAAATAAAGATAAAACGAAGTATTACTATCCCTTTAACAATGTTTTCTTCATTGTTCTGTGTTTTGTTTTTTTTAATTAAACACCATCCCAACCTTTAGACAAAGGCGATTTTTTTATATCTGATGATGGTAGACTAAACAGATGCAAAACGTTATATATATTTTTTATTCTGCTTATTTTCTGAAAATAAAACCTTGTACCAATCTTTGCAGCCATGCATTTATCTAATCTCAGATTAGTCTATACTTGCCATCAAAAGGCCAGGATTTAAGGATTTCCCTGCTTAAGCACAGGTGAGTTAATCAGAGTCTCAGTCATGTTGGCTTACTAACTGGTGCCCAGAGAGGCATAAGGGCTCTATTCAATTCCCAAGCACAGTAAGCTATCCAATGACCTGTGCTTTGAAAAACTACTGAAGGAAAAAAACAAGTTGGGTGCTAAATTTTGCATCCATTGGAAGCAATAAAAAGATGTTGAATTTCAGATTCAGTTCCTTGCGTTGGGTGTTAACATACGTTAAGGGACCCCACTTTATCACCAAAATCTGCACCTACAAAAAGTAGGAGCAGATTCCCCTAACTCATGGAACTGAAGTTGAAAAAAGCAAAGAAAAAAGCTAAGTTGCCAGTGAATGTATTGATGTGGGGCCCTAAGCCCCATATCAATCCATTCAAAATACTGAAAAAATGTGTCTAATGTAAAAAAATGAACCCTATGGGTCCCTGTGGGGTATGCAATGCATCAAAGGACGTTGCATACCCCACTGGCACTCAAAGGGTTAATCCCCCTAAAGCTAGCACCATCCCCTTAAAATAAACACTTACCTGTAAGTCTGCTGCCCAGTACCATGGTCATCCAGTGTGTCTTCTTCCGTAATCTTCTATCTCCCCTTCTTCTTTCTTCACATCTTCAATCTTCATCTTAACTTCTTTCTACTTATCGCCATCCACTTCCAATATATAATGCCACTATAAATAAATAAAAAATACATTTTTTCATATTAAAGATGCCCCCAAAGATATGCATGCCATACTTACCATCAGAAACAGCAAAGCAGAGCAAAAATCCCCCCCTTAGATACCTCTCAGGCTGTTGCCCGAGTCAAACTGAAGAAACTTTTAACAGAGACTGGCTTTTATATGACCAGTCCCTTTTCAAAATGGTTCCCATGCTTCCACTGGCTGGGATGTGTGGTTATGTACCTCCCAGCCAATCAGCTTCTAGCAGGAGGACGATGCTCCTCTTTCTAGTTCTGTACCTGCTACACCCAAGGACTTGTAATGGGTGTAAGAATGCATGTATGGATAATTGGCATGCATTACTCTGCCCATTAGCAGATAGACCATCTCATTTAAACACTGACACACACACAAACACAGGAAGGGAGGAGGATGCCTTTTCTCTGCACACTCACAGCTGTTCCTCACACTCAGCTCTCTCAGCCACATTTCATTCAACCCTCCATCTTCACATTCATTGACTTGTCCATCCTGCTCAAAACTGGGCAGTATTTCCATATGCCACCTGTGTCAGTTCTGATGCTACACACAAGTCCGCCTCCAATCCTCAATTTCATTCCACCCCCCCATGTACACATTAATTGACCTGTCTATTTAAGTATGTTTAAATTAGTTATTTAATTTAATATCTGCCATTTTATATTTAAAACTAGTTGAACAGCCCGTTACACGGGCCACAGAGCCTCTGGCAGCCGGTCGAGGGGCAGTCACCCGCGGTGGAGACTGGCCGCGTCTCGGCTGATACAGAGCTGGACGCTCCTTCGGAGCGCCCAGCTCTGTATCAGCCGCGGCGCGGGCAGTCTCTACTGCTCATGAGTGCCACGCGCCCAGCAGTGTCTACTGCGCATGTCGGGCGTTACACACAACTTAGCGAATTATTATATAGGATGTGTTTAGCTTTTGAAATTAAATTATTACATGCCATTTTTATGATGCCTTATGCCCATATGTTTAAAACAAAAATGGAGTCATCCTAGAGAAAAGTAACCATATAAGACAAATGAGAATTTACACTGAATTAAACTAAAGTAACACCTTCTAATAATAAGCCACAATTATCTTAATATAGCCAATAAATCTTGATTTGAGAGTTAAATTGTCAATCAGTCCTTGTTGTCCTGTCCATGAAGGCAGACTTGACAGTTGCTAGCATAAACAAAGGACACAAACTCTGCTCAAGGCACATGGTCATTTTAACCATTTAAGGACCAAAATGATCTATGAGTATAAGATAAATAATAAATTCCTGTGGAACTCACAATTAAGAAGAGTTTTAGGTGGATTGACCAAAAATACAAATGACCCATTAGTCCCTTGGATGCTGCTGAAGTCTCATTTGCATTTATTCATGTGTCCACAGTTTCTTCTTATTGCTTGCTGGTTACATTTATTTTGGAACTATCAAACTACTGTGTTGAAAATGGTCTAGAATGTTGTAGGTATAACCCAGCCAAGCATGTAAATAGCTCTCCTGTCTGACATTAAAACCTTCCATTCAGAAGAAATTTATATGCCCTACAAATCACCTTTGACTTGGTAGAACTGTGTCCACGGCTCTTAAATAGAGAAGTCAGCCATGTGAAGATAAGAAACCAAATGTAGCTCTTATTCCAAGAGTTGGATAAAGGTCCATCTGAGGCCAGTACACAGCAGGATTCAATGGTCTGCACTAAGAATCAACAATCCTATATAATAATTCTCTAGGATGTTTGTCACGATGCAGTCATGTGGAGCAGAGACTGCCCGAATGCAGGCAGTCTCTTCTGTGCATGATTGCATCGAGTGAGTGAGGCAATGCAAGACTGCATCGCGTGGAGCAGTGAGGTAGCGACCTCTTAACATTACCCAGACCTTGGTCTGTGTACATGGGCTTTTACGCTAGTATAATATAAATGGGCTGATTTAAAAAGAAGAACTTGAGCAGTTCTGGGACAATCTAACTGCATTATAGGGGACAAATACAAATTCTCCTTTATGTAAAATATACTTTTAACCCTTTGAATGCTAAAGAAGTCTCTAACACATTGCTTTGAAGGCGTTGAAAGACCCATTGAAATCAATGGCAAATGGGGATGTTTTTGTTTGTCGCCTGCGGTGCAGATGGTTTGCTCATCCTCTTCTTATTACGGTGTAGCTTACATTGCAGTTGATAGGTGTTTTCACTTGTTATATCTAACAGATTCCCACTGAAGTCTATGGATATATTTGTAGATAAGCCCTCGATAGCTTCATTAGCTGCAATGGAATCCAGACCTAAATTAGCATCTTAATATGGTTCCTAAGAGCAGCAGTGCATTTATTATTTATTATTTATTTATCCAGTTGACTGCATATACATCCTAGGGGCCATATTTAATTCCTCCCAGTCTTTCTCCAATCGCGTTATCTCCTTCTCTTATACTTGTCAAGTCTTCTTTGTTTATATTGCGAAAATGCTGCCATTCCTCGCCCACGCAACAGCTAAAACTCTCCTGCATGCTCTTACTCCATCTTGCTGGGATTATGGCAGCCTATTTGATAATTACTAATCACCATACTCTCTCCCAAAGCTGCAACTGCTCATGTTCACCTTAGATTTCTCACATTTCCTCCAATTAAGACCACATCACTTACAAGGTCTTTCTTTTTACATTTAAAGCTTCCACTGAGGACTCCCCACACACACACATTTCTTCTCTCATTTCTACATATGTTCCTAGCTGCTTCCTTTACTCAATACAGCTCCCTTCCTGTCACACAGCCACATCCATTGCCACTGATACTGAGGAAAATGTACATCAGAGCAGATCATTTTTCCAGAGAATATCATTGCTTTAATGCATACTGACACTCACAGTCCACCGTTTATTCAGACTTTAATTCTAACAAGCCCCACCCTACACCCCTTATAGCATCATAACGGTACACCAATTGCCTCTGATATTATTAACATGGTCTTGGAAAGCCCATACACTCCTACACTACACAATAAGGGGAGATTATTTGTTGTGTCCAGGTTAGTGAATGGGCAAATCACTAATAAACTGATTCCAGTGCTTGCTTACAGTGGAATCATAAGAGCGCCTTCCCGCTACTGAGGCTGATGTACTAAGAAGAACTGGGAGTTATGCAGTAAGATGTGCTAAAAAGATTCTAGTGCATAGGCTCCATAGAATAATATAGGAATTGGAGAATTTATCACACAGAATAAATAAATACATCTCCCCCTGGAGTAATTCTGTAACAAACCAGCTGCACCATAGGGAAGAAACAAAAATTCTCAAACTTCATACCGATTTAAATTAGGCTTTTAATCCATGGGTGTCAGAGAGGTATCCAATGCAGTGAAATGCACTGGATAACTTTCTGGCACTCAAAGGGTTAAACCCTTCAATGCTGTAGAGGGCACCAATGTATTACAAAGCAATGTGTGGGAGACCTCTATAGTTTTTAAGTGTTTAAAAGCCATATTTAAATCAGAGGAAGATTGTATTTGTCCCTATTCCACCAGATTTACTACAGGAGGAGATGCACTAAGGTGTGATAAAGAGGTGATAAAGTAGAGATGACTTCTCCAATTTATCGCTTCTCCACTTCCTATGTTATTCTATAGAACCTATGCACTAAGATCTCCAAAGCTGAAGAAATCTTAGTGTGTAGACTCCATAGAATAACATAGGAATTGGAGAAGTGATAAACTGGAGAAATCATCTGCACTTTATTACCTCTTTATCACTGCTTAGTGAATCTCCCCCAAGATCTCTTAGTACATCAGCCCCTATCTGTTGTGCTAGGCTGCAATCTCAGTTAATGGGTCCAAGCTTAAAAACAAAATTCTACAAAAAGATTTCTCAATTCCTGGGGAGTGATTAGCACCTAATACTTTATTTTTAAAAGTTTAAATTCAAAGAAAACACAGGTTACTTTTACCACTTCACAAAGGCCTCTTCTGTACTGTCTAGCACTCTTCCAAGTTCAATATTAATAGTCAACTTATCGGCCTCAAACTGTCAGGGACATTCTGAAGTCCTTGGGAATGCACAATGAATCCTATGTTTGGATTTACTGTTGTTTGTAAGTGAAACTTTTTCATTGGTCTGACTAGGAAACTGACTCTCACAGGGCAATCTCTGTAAAGACATTAAGAAATATATAGTTAAAGGGCTATTGTAGCATTAAAATAAGTGCCTCTTAATATCTTTAACTGAAAGATGTGCTTAGGAGTTTGTCCTTCTTACAGTAGTCAATAATATTATTTTACTCATTTTTATGAATTACAACTCTGCTGTAGTCTATAACTGAACAGGACAGATAACTATCTTGAATTGCCACTTTTAACATACATTGTTACACAGGTTGTTATTTGAATAAATCTCTTTTTGATACATTGCTCTTTGGTGGACGTAGTTTGTTGTCTGTAGACCTTTCCTGAGTAAAGACAGGGCACTTTCTCTGCATGCCGAACATGTTAATGTGTGGTATAAGCCCCTATGAAATGACATTATATGAGAGAGCAATCATCATATTATTATTTGTTTTATTATTTTATTACACGGGCTTTTACACTAGTCAGTGATGAGGCATTATTTGGGAACCTTCTTTTTTGTGTTTCTTCTGTGTATATGTTCTACTCCTTCTGGATGTTTTGAGAGGAGCTACCTTCTCTTAATGCCGGATTTGAAAGCGAAGCCTCTGAGGGCTGTGTACAGCCCCAGGGCCATACATCGTCCAACCCTGATGTAGATAATGAATAGGCACTCCAAGAGTTAACAAAATGATTTTCTTAGAAAGGAGTCATTCATACGGCAGCCCATTATTATCTTACTACATATCTTTTTGACATTGTCTCTGCTGTTGCCTGTATATAATGATTTCCAGTTCCGATTTCCTTTGGATCAAAGTTTTTCCCAACCAACAATAGTCTTCAACAGTCTGAATAAGAAATAGGTAATTGTATGTTTTACAATGAAATAAAATATTGACTCTGAGTTCAACATAAAATTGTTGTGGTGGCCAATTCACCCAGTGCTCAATTAATTTCTGTAGCCAGTGGTGGGGCATTACCAATCCTCTATAATAATTTGCTACATGTATGTTTGTCAGAAGCCGTCATGCGCAGTAGAGACAGCTGTGCGTGCTGCAGTCAGGCGCAGTACTGACTGCTCGAACGCGCCACGGTGGTGCACAGAGAGGACTACGGTCTGAATTCGGAGTGCCCCGCTCTGTTATCAGCTGTGTACCTCACATGATAATAATAAATGTTATCATCCCCTGTACTGCCAGAGAGTCCATAAAGATTTGATCTGCATGACAAGCTCGGGATGGATGGGTTAATACTTAACCCCTTTCTTTCTTACAGGACTGCAATGCATTTCAAGTCCACCAGGCAATGGAAGGGTCAGTATCAGCTACTGCAGGTGTTAGGAGGGTGGCAGGTTTACTTGGTGTTTAGGCCAGGGACAGGGAGGGCCTGAGATCTTCTAGTTACCATCCCTCTGACCCAAGTGTAAGAGAAAAGATGAATACCTGTGAAAATACAAAATGAGCTGACACTAAGATTGTTGAAATATTAGCCCTCGACATTCTCCAGAAAGTAGATTTTATGGAATATATTTCTGCTTGCTCTAAAACAGCGGTGCAGTCTATCAGTCCTCTTAAAATGCTGCATTACTGCTTGACCATACATAGGCCAGCAGGACATCTCTGCCTGCATCCCTGGTATAAATGACACCAAGTTGAAGAAGCAGTTAATTGGTTTAGGTCATATAGTAGGTAGCACTGGACTCTATCACCCTGAAAATTTGTCTCTTCAACCCGAGACCACAAAATTGGGTAAAAACCCTGAGTCTCAGAGTCAAACCCTTAGAGTTTACAAGTATGAAAATGTGTTATATTAAATTAATATATATCATTAGCTTGTGGTTCCTTGGAAATGCAATGACCTGCCATTTAATATTACCAGGGCCATTTAAAATTCTCTGGGTTTAGGGGACTTATTTGAGTGTTATACTACTTAAAACAGTGTTTCTCAACATCAGTCCTCTGTTCACACCAACAGGTCAGCTTTTTAAGATATCCCTGCTTAATCGCAGGTGATTAATCAGTGTCACAATCATTATGGTTAAGCTAACTGTGCTTACTTAGGGGTATTCTGAAAACATGGCCTGTCGGTGAGCCTGTTCAACTGGAGATGAGAATTGCTGATTTAGAACAAAGGTGCAATCTCATATTTGGCTATTTGCACAGCAAAAAAGCACCCAGCGAACTAAACACATTGTCGTTACTTTTCTCATCTAAACCCATATCAGTGAGAATTCTGGGAATTTTTTCTTGTTCCTTATGGTGAAAATTGGATTGCTCCAGAATAGCTCCATTTCCTCTTAATATATCAGCCCCATTGAGCCAGTTAGAGTGAGAAAGTGAGTGAGACAGAGATGAAGACAGACAATAAGGTGAATGTATGGGGTAAGCTAAATAGATTCCTCCCCCCAGCATCGCTTGAGCTATGGGAAGTAGTGATGAGCGAGCACCCCAATGCTCGGGTGTTCGGGTGCTCTGACCGAGCACCCCCTGAGGCTCGAGTGCTCGGCCGAGCACCCGAGCCCCATTGAAGTCAATGGGAGGACTCGAGCATTACACCAGGCACCCCCTGCTCTGATGAGGGGAGGGTGCCTGGTCCATAGGAAAAGGGCAGAAAAGGATGGAAGCACCACAGAAATGGTTCAGGGACAGCATAGGGAGGATGTCTGGATGCATCTTGGACTCCAACATCGCTGCTGGGAACGATCTTTCGCCCGTAGTACGCCATTTTTACAGACTGACCATAAAACACACAAAAAGGAAAATAAAAACGACTTTAGGCGAAAAATTGTTACCAAACAATATTTGCTGTATATTTACTTGTATATCATCTGCAAATTCTCCCAAAAATTTCCTTGATTTTCGGAAGTGAGGCCATGATTAAGAGGGAAACGTGCGCAGAGGCAAATTCTCCCAAAAATTTCCTTGATTTTCTGAACTGGGGCCATGATTAAGAGGGAAACGTGCGCAGAGGCAAATTCTCCCAAAAATTTCCTTGATTTTCTGAACTGGGGCCATGATTAAGAGGGAAACGTGCGCAGAGGCAAATTCTCCCAAAAATTTCCTTGATTTTATTGAACTGAGGCCATGATTAAGAGGGAAACGTGCGCTGAGCTGACCATCTAAAACATTATGGGTGAGGGTCTGCTGCAGAGCTGACCATCCTAAACATTATATGCGAAGGCCCGCTAGTGAGCTGACGCTATAAAACATTATATGCGAAGGCCCGCTAGTGAGCTGACGCTATAAAACATTATATGCGAAGGCCCGCTAGTGAGCTGACGCTATAAAACATTATATGAGAGGGCCCGCTAGAGAGCTGACCCAATAAAACATTATATGAGAAGGCCCGCTGGTGAGCTGACCTATATAAAAATTGTCAAACAGGGCCCGCTGGTGAGCTGGCCCTATATAAAAATTATATCACAGGGCCCGCTGGTGAGCTGGCCCTATATAAAAATTATAGCACAGGGCATATGGAAGAGGAGGAGGAGGATGAGAAGATTAAGAGTCAACCATATACCCGTTTTTTGGGTGAAAGGGGTGAATGGGAATACAGAGTATTCCCATCATTGTAAATAATATATGTAAAGTGAGTTTATGTTCCCCCGGGGCTTTCCTCCAGTGGAGTGGAGAAGTCAGGGGAAATCCAGGCCTTGTTCATTTTTATAAGTGTCAACCTATCAGCATTGTCGGTGGAAAGGCGGATACGCTTATCTGTTATGATGCCACCAGCAGCACTAAATACCCGCTCAGACAGAACGCTGGCGGCAGGGCAGGCCAGCACCTCCAAGGCGTAGAGTGCCAGTTCATACCACGTGTCCAGCTTGGACACCCAGTAGTTGTAAGGCACAGAGGGATCATTGAGGACGCTGACACGGTCTGCTACGTACTCCTTCACCATCTTCCAAAACTTTTCCCTCCTTGTGACACTAGGCTGCGCATCAGGGTGAGGGTGCTGGCGGGGTGTCATGAAGGTGTCCCACGCCTTGGAGAGTGTTGCCCTGCCTTTCTCGGAACTGCTGTGTGCTCCCCTTTTCTCCCCTTCTCGGTTGGCCAAGGTAGCACGTACTCTGCCGCCAGCGTTGTCAGATGGAAAATTTTGGAGCAATTTTTCAACAAGAACCTTCTGGTATTGCACCATTTTGCTTGTCCTCTCCACCGGAGGAATGAGAGATGAGAAATTCTCTTTGTAGCGGGGGTCCAGAAGGGTGAACACCCAGTAATCCGTGTTGTCTAAAATGCGTACAACGCGTGGGTCACGGGAAAGGCAGCCTAACATAAAGTCAGCCATGTGTGCCAGAGTACCAACAGTCAAGATTTCGCTGTCCTCACCAGGAGGATGACTCTCAATATCCTCATCCTCTTCCTCCTCTTCTGCCCACCCACGCTGAAGAGATGGAACTAAAGTTCCATGGCTACCCTCTGTAGCGGAGGCAACCGTGTCTTCCTCCTCCTCCTCCAATTGTCGCTGAAAAGACGAAGTGAGGGTGCTCTGGCTATCACCTTGTGTAAGCTCTTCCTCCCCCATTTCCACCTCTTCCACATGCAAAGCGTCGGTTTTAATTGTGAGCAGCGAGCGTTTCAGTAGACACAGAAGTGGGATGGTTACACTGATAATAGAGTTATCGCCGCTCACCATCTGTGTCGATTCCTCAAAATTGCGTAAAACCTCGCAGAGGTCTGACATCCATTCCCACTCCTCACTTCTGATTACAGGAAGTTGAACGGAGAGGCGACGACCGTGTAACAGCTGGTACTCCACTACTGCCCTCTGCTGCTCACAAAGCCGGGCCAACATGTGGAAGGTGGAGTTCCAGCGCGTGCTCACGTCACACAGCAGCCGGTGAGCTGGCAATTGTAAGCGCTGCTGCAGCTTCAACAGGCCGGCCGAAGCTGTAGATGACTTACGGAAATGTGCACACACGCGGCGCACCTTGGTCAAGAGATCATGCACATTGGGGTAGGGTTTTAGAAATCGCTGAACCACTAAATTAAATACATGCGCTAGGCATGGTACGTGTGTGAGCTTGCCGAGCTCCAAAGCCGCCACCAAGTTACGCCCATTATCACACACAACCATGCCTGGTTGCAGGTTGAGTGGCGAGAGCCACTGCTCGGTCTGGTGACTAATCCCCTGCAACAGCTCTGAGGCCGTGTGCTGTTTGTCCCCAAGGCAGATCAGCTTCAGCACGGCCTGTTGACGCTTCCCCACTGCAGTGCTACACTGCTTCCAGCTACTGGCTGATAGAGAATTCGGAGGTGGAAACGGAGGAGGAGGAGCCAATAACGTAGGTGCTGGCGGAAACCCTGATGGAGGTAGGGCCCGCAATCCTCGGCGTGGGTAGCACCCGTGCCATCCCAGGGTCCGAGTTGCTCCCAGCCTCCACGACATTCACCCAGTGTGCCGTCAGGGAAATGTAGCGTTCCTGGCCACAAGCACTTGTCCATGTGTCAGTCGTTAATTGGACCTTCCCAGTAACTGCGTTGGTCAGGGCACGGGTGATGTTACGGGACACATGGTGGTGTAATGCGGGGATGGCACACCGGGAAAAGTAGTGGCGGCTGGGGACCGCGTACCGAGGGACAGCTGCTGCCATCAGGCTGCGGAAGGACTCAGTGTCCACAAGCCTAAATGGCAGCATTTCGATGGCCAGTAATTTGGAAAGGTGTGAGGTTAGTGCTATGGCCTGTGGGTGGGTGGCTGGGTATTTTCTCTTGCGCTCAAATGCCTGGGGTAACGACATTTGGACGCTGCGCTGGGACAGGGAAGTGGATGTGGTCGCTGATGGTGCTTCAGATGGTACAGGTGCAGGGCGGGAGGTATGCGGGCCTGCACCTTCGACAGGCGATTGGCCGGCACCGAAAACAGGGGAAGAGGAGGCAGTGGTGTGGCCTGCAGACACAGATGGGCGATCCAGGCGTTCCTCCCACTTATTACGGTGCTTGGATGCCATGTGTCGGATCATGCTGGTGGTGGTGAGGTTTCTAGTGTTCATGCCTCGGCTCATTCTGGTGTGGCACAGGTTGCAAACTACAATTCTTTTATCGTCCGCACTTTCCTTAAAAAAACGCCATACCGCGGAACACCTACCCTTTGGCAAGGTAGATTTACGCAAGGGGGTGCTCCGTGAAACATTTGCGGGCCGGTTTGGTGCGGTCCGCCTTCTTTCTGTAGCCACACCACTGCCTCTTCCAGCCTGTTGCGGTGCTGCAGATGGCTCACCCTCAGGACTGCTGTCATCGCTCGGCTCTACACCTTCCCAGGTGGGGTCAGTCACCTCATCGTCCACCAAGTCCTCCTCCACTTCCTCACTCTGATCATCCTCCTCATGTCTTGATCCCACCACATACTCAGTCATTGACAACTGTATAACATTCTCCTCAACAAGATCTTGAGACGGAAATAGTGGTTGATTTAATGGCAACTGTGTCTCATCATCATCATCATCATCCACTACTTCCTTTGACCTTAAATGCCGTTCACATCTGTCATCTTCTTGTGATTGGGTACCCTCTAGAGGTTGTGAATCAGGGCACAAAATGTCATGTTCCTCTGCAAGCGTGCTTGGAGAGAGGGTCAAATGAAGGATTGGTGATGAGACGAGCTCCTCACTATATCCCAGTGTGGGATCACTTCTTTGACCAGACCGTCTATGGTGGGAGGAAGGATGATCAGAGTGAGGATTATGTTGACCAGACTCTTGGCTACTGAGAGTGGACTTGGTGGAAGACAGGGTGGTGCTTAACCGACTGGAAGCAGTATCAGCTGTCATCCAACCGACCACCTGTTCGCAGTGGTCGGACCTCGAGAGTGATGTCCTGCGACATGAAGCTAGGTATGGTGGATGTCTTTCTTTCTTGTGCTCTGGCACCAGGCACAGTTTCTCCGCGTCCTGACCCGCGCCCTGAACTATCAGGATCACGTCCACTTCCCCGTCCCTTTTTACCCGCCTTCTTCATCTTACACGGAATATGTGACTTTAATATTTGAGTTTGAAAACTTAACAGTATTTCTTCCTATTCTGCAACTGTGCAGAGTACACAGAATAGGCTGCTAAACTGCGGTGACACACACTGAATGGAATATGTGACTTTAATATTTGAGTTTGAAAACTTAACAGTATTTCTTCCTAGTCTGCAACTGTGCAGAGTACACAGAATAGGCTGCTAAACTGCGGTGACACACACTGAATGGAATATGTGACTTTAATATTTGAGTTTGAAAACTTAACAGTATTTCTTCCTAGTCTGCAACTGTGCAGAGTACACAGAATAGGCTGCTAAACTGCGGTGACACACACTGAATGGAATATGTGACTTTAATATTTGAGTTTGAAAACTTAACAGTATTTCTTCCTATTCTGCAACTGTGCAGAGTACACAGAATAGGCTGCTAAACTGCGGTGACACACACTGAATGGAATATGTGACTTTAATATTTGAGTTTGAAAACTTAACAGTATTTCTTCCTATTCTGCAACTGTGCAGAGTACACAGAATAGGCTGCTAAACTGCGGTGACACACACTGAATGGAATATGTGACTTTAATATTTGAGTTTGAAAACTTAACAGTATTTCTTCCTATTCTGCAACTGTGCAGAGTACACAGAATAGGCTGCTAAACTGCGGTGACACACACTGAATGGAATATGTGACTTTAATATTTGAGTTTGAAAACTTAACAGTATTTCTTCCTATTCTGCAACTGTGCAGAGTACACAGAATAGGCTGCTAAACGGCGGTGACACACACTGAATGGAATATGTGACTTTAATATTTGAGTTTGAAAACTTAACAGTATTTCTTCCTATTCTGCAACTGTGCAGAGTACACAGAATAGGCTGCTAAACTGCGGTGACACACACTGAATGGAATATGTGACTTTAATATTTGAGTTTGAAAACTTAACAGTATTTCTTCCTATTCTGCAACTGTGCAGAGTACACAGAATAGGCTGCTAAACGGCGGTGACACACACTGAATGGAATATGTGACTTTAATATTTGAGTTTGAAAACTTAACAGTATTTCTTCCTATTCTGCAACTGTGCAGAGTACACAGAATAGGCTGCTAAACTGCGGTGACACACACTGAATGGAATATGTGACTTTAATATTTGAGTTTGAAAACTTAACAGTATTTCTTCCTAGTCTGCAACTGTGCAGAGTACACAGAATAGGCTGCTAAACTGCGGTGACACACACTGAATGGAATATGTGACTTTAATATTTGAGTTTGAAAACTTAACAGTATTTCTTCCTATTCTGCAACTGTGCAGAGTACACAGAATAGGCTGCTAAACGGCGGTGACACACACTGAATGGAATATGTGACTTTAATATTTGAGTTTGAAAACTTAACAGTATTTCTTCCTAGTCTGCAACTGTGCAGAGTACACAGAATAGGCTGCTAAACGGCGGTGACACACACTGAATGGAATATGTGACTTTAATATTTGAGTTTGAAAACTTAACAGTATTTCTTCCTATTCTGCAACTGTGCAGAGTACACAGAATAGGCTGCTAAACTGCGGTGACGAACACAGAATGGAATATGTGACTTTAATATTTGAGTTTGAAAACTTAACAGTATTTCTTCCTATTCTGCAACTGTGCAGAGTACACAGAATAGGCTGCTAAACTGCGGTGACACACACTGAATGGAATATGTGACTTTAATATTTTAGTTTGAAGACTTAACAGTATTTCTTCCTATTCTGCAACTCTGCACAGTACACAGAATGTGCTGCTACACTGCGGCGAAGCACACTGAATGGAATATGTGACTTTGATATTTTAGTTTGAAGACTTAACAGTATTTCTTCCTATTCTGCAACTCTGCACAGTACACAGAATGTGCTGCTACACTGCGGCGAAGCACACTGAATGGAATATGTGACTTTGATATTTTAGTTTGAAGACTTAACAGTATTTCTTCCTATTCTGCAACTCTGCACAGTACACAGAATGTGCTGCTACACTGCGGCGAAGCACACTGAATGGAATATGTGACTTTGATATTTTAGTTTGAAGACTTAACAGTATTTCTTCCTATTCTGCAACTCTGCACAGTACACAGAATGTGCTGCTACACTGCGGCGAAGCACACTGAATGGAATATGTGACTTTGATATTTTAGTTTGAAGACTTAACAGTATTTCTTCCTATTCTGCAACTCTGCACAGTACACAGAATGTGCTGGTACACTGCGGCGAAGCACACTGAATGGAATATGTGACTTTGATATTTTAGTTTGAAGACTTAACAGTATTTCTTCCTATTCTGCAACTCTGCACAGTACACAGAATGTGCTGCTAAACTGCGGCGAAGCACACTGAATGGAATATGTGACTTTGATATTTTAGTTTGAAGACTTAACAGTATTTCTTCCTATTCTGCAACTCTGCACAGTACACAGAATGTGCTGCTACACTGCGGCGAAGCACACTGAATGGAATATGTGACTTTGATATTTTACTTTGAAGACTTAACAGTATTTCTTCCTATTCTGCAACTCTGCACAGTACACAGAATGTGCTGCTAAACTGCGGCGACGCACACTGAATGGAATATGTGACTTTGATATTTTAGTTTGAAGACTTAACAGAATGTGCTCTAATCTGCAACTTTGCACACTAAACAGAATGTGCTCTAATCTGCAACATTGCACACTAAACAGAATGTGCTCTAATCTGCAACTTTGCACACTAAACAGAATGTGCTCTAATCTGCAACTGTGCACACTAAACAGAATGTGCTCTAATCTGCAACTTTGCACACTAAACAGAATATATTTTTTTTTTTTTTTTTTTCCCCCCACACAAAATAACCTGCTGCCCCCACACACAGTAGTCCTAAAAAGGACTTTTGGTTCTTTTTTTTCACAATTTTGCTTGTTTTCCTCCCTACACTGCCTTTCCCTTCCTATCCTCAGCTCTCCCTGGCTAAGACTGAGCCGAACTCGATGGTCAGGTGCTATACAGCACCCGACCACGGGTTCTGGCCAGCCAATCAGTGTAATGCCAGCAGCCAACATGGCTGCTGGCATTACACCGATGTCAGAGCCTCCCTGCACGTTTATTGGCTGCGCAGCAGCCGCAAAACGTGCGGGGAGGAGACCCGAACATGGCGGGCGAGCACATGCGGTACTCGTACGAGTACCGCCATGTGCCGAGCAGAGCGATGCTCGAGCCGATCCGAGCATCGGCCGAGCATGCTCGCTCAACACTAATGGGAAGTACTATGGGACAGGCTGTGGGCAATACAGAGGGTTTATTTTGTCTATACCTTGTCTACCACTATGCGCTAAAGAAAGTGTAAAGGAAATGTTGTGTGCCATTTTCCTGATCATGCTATGGTGCTGCCTTACGGAACTTCCTGGAATGATAGTCATAATGATGTTACCATAGTGCCTATCTTGACATGTAGCCACTGGCATTGAAGGCTAATGCCTTTGCAAGTGCACTGGAAAATCCATGCATTTACTCCACTAAGACTGACACTGTGGGGGTATAGCTATAATTAGGGCCGATTTCCCAATAGGCAGAGTAGGCAACTGCCTAGAGTTTCGAAACTTTAACTGCCTTGACTATGCTGACTACACCCATATTCTGAGATGTGGGTGTGGCCAGAGCAATCTCACTGTGCCTGCACCAGTTTTATACCGCTTAACAGACTATTATTTAACTCCTTGGATGTTAGAGAGGTCTCCAACGCATTTTTCATCCTTGCTTATTATAGGCCAAGGATATTTTCTGTGTCAGGAAACAGTGGATGGGAATAGGGATGGGGTCATGTGAGGAGTAGGGGTGTGGTCATAGGTGGAGCTAAGAGCACCTAGAGCGCCCTGTGTATAATAGTCTAAATGACAGACACTGGGCAACACCATGCCATTACTGCTATTCATTTTTCTTAAATTATAGGTGACTATTTCTGACATGGTGAGTTTCAGAAGGTTTATACCGTACTGTGCAAAACACCTGCCTAAAACTTTTTCACAGTACTGTATAACTGATGATTTGGAACTTAAAGTAGAGGGTAGCCATTTTGCTATGTTGAATGCCTTGGTAAATGGGTAACTTTTCTGAGAAGGGTTGGTTTCATATATTATAATATACATTTCATGGAAAGGCATTTAACCATGCAGCAGCTTACAAAATGGTTCAGTATTCAGTAGTTAGGCTTTTCACTATCAAAATCCTTTTGTGATTTTCGTTAACACAAAGATGGTTATGCACTAAGGTGTGATAAAGAGGTGATAAAGAGGAGATGACTTCTCCCTGATATCACTTCTCCATTTCATATGTTATTCTATAGAGTCTATGCACTGAGATCCCCAACAATGGATAAATCTTAGTCCATAGGCTTCATAGAATAACATAGGATTTGGAAAAGTGATATAACTGGAGAAGTCATCTCCACCTTATCACCTCTTTATCACACCTTAGTGCATAACCCCCAAAGTGTTTCTTGAACAACTCAGCAATAGTAAGTCTATTTTTAAAGGGGAACTACAAGTGTCTCTTTATTTCATTAAGAGAAGGACTTACTAAAATAGGCATCCTACATAAAGCAATATTTTTTATCTGTATACTTTCTTATTGTAGTCCACTGCAAATGTATTCAGTTTACTAAAGACTAGTGATCCTTAGTAATCATTCAGGACAATAAAATACTATTGTTTGCAGTAAGGAGGTGTGACCAAGAGGCAGGCATCAACAAAAATCATTATATACAGAAAAATTCAAATTAAATGTAAAATATATATAGACAAATGATTCTGGTTGCTATATAAAGGACACTTACTCTGGTGAGCTAATCTGCTAAAGAGACCCTTATTTTTCTAGGGCATAGCTCCCATTAAAAGAATAACATTTATATGATTAATATTGCACTCTTTAAAGGCACCTAGAAAAGATGACACATCCTTCTGATGCAGGCATAAGACTTTTATGATTTATATATTACTAGATAATGTTGGTACTGGCCCCTTTGAAAGTGTTCAGTGCTGGAAGAATCTTGCCAGAGATTGTAGGAAATAAGTTCAGTGGGGTAGGAAAGGATGCCTCTCGATGGGAGTGCGGCTATTACTGCTGCGCTAGTGGACAGCATGTTGTCTCACGGTGGGAGAAGCAGTGATAGAATCCATAAGCTGCCTTTGACTCGGGTACCAAAACTTAGATTGTAAGCTCTCGAGGTCGAGACTTACTAACAAATTCGGTGTACAAGTTACATTAAATACAAAATGGTATAATTATATAAGAATAAAAATATTAGTATGTGCTTTTGCCAAGCAAAGGGTCTGTTTTCTGACCCCTTCAAACAGTTGACTGAAGAAGTTTTGTTAAGTTTTCCATGATTATACTTTAAAAAAATATGAACATTGTCCTTTAAGGCAAGGTGGTATTGCTAATGTGACCAGATGGCCATTTTAATGTGGTACATTCAAAAACACTCGCTGCATAATTGCACTGGTTCCTGCAGCCCTGCAAAATGAAAATGTAAGTATCCCACATTAATCTGGTTAAATTAGGAAGGACCAAACAGTCATGTAACCTATTAACATTTTAATGGCAAGCACATAGCATGCTTCTCTGAAGAAAGAGCCACAAAGATAATGAAGCTAATATCCCAGTTTAAAATCCGGGACAGCAGGTCATTAAACATGGAGTTAAAATTAGGTAGTATCCTTGAAAGTCTGAGTTGGCAATTAATTTAAATATGAGTTGCATTGCTTCCTTATGCCTATACCATCTTTACTAGGCAAAATACCACAATGCCACCTTGGCAGTTGGCCAAATTGTGCATTGCTTATCTAGCATAATCTGGGCACCATCTGTCGTAGGTGGGGTAAAATGAAATTGTAACATGCATGCTGAATTGATCGGTTTTAGACTGAGTAAAGTGAAGGGAGAAGTGAGTAGAGTGCGGAGAGGTGCGATTTCAGAAGGAAGGAGCCCAGTAGTTGGAAATGGAAAATTCACAGGATCTGAAAAACCTGAAGAAAGTCAAGTAGTCATAGTAGCTAGAAGGATAAGATTGTCACTGTTGGTCCTCTGGACTTATCTCTCCCTGAGTTTGAACAGGCAACCATCTGGTTATGGGTCCTGCAAATTCCATCTTTACCACAATTGAACCTTTCACCTGCAAGCTTTTCTGGCTCCTACTGGTTGATTGCCTCAAGCTATATCTTATTTAGAAACTATTTAAACCAGTCTGCATAAGGTCCCACTGCTCAGTTTTTTCCTCTGATGGGGAAGATTCAGTTTCCTTTTCTGTATTTGATTCTCTGGGTGACCTCAGCTTGTACCTTGAATTAGCTTGAACTCCTCTTGTCTCAACCTCGGCTTGTATCTTGACTTAGCTTAAACTCCACCTGTCTTGACCTCGGCCTGCACCCTGAACTTGCTTGCCCCCTGCCTGCCTCCGCTTATTGGCTTACCATGACTAGTCCTCAGTCTCCCACTCCAGTGTCTCTGCTTTCCCCAGACTACCAATGTATCTTTACTGGTCCGGCCCCTGGCTCAACCAGGGGTGGGATATCTGGCTTTGTGGCCTGCACATTTGAAACGGATTCAACTGCAGCAAGGGTACACTGGTTTCTGTCTCCACTCCCCAGCCTCATACTCAGGCTTCACTCACAAGCTTTCTCTACAGAGAGAGTAAGCCTTACGCTTCTCATTAGTCCATTGTCCTGCCATTGGGATTCAGTCTCCTGTATCCTTGACAAAGATTAATGTGGAGTGAGTAGATGGTCCGTGCACCAAATCACAGAAAGCACTAAGAGGAGAGGAAAAAGACTTGTAAAGGGTATGGTGTGAGGAGGTGGGGAGGCAATGAGAACTTTTTAAGTAATATAATGGAGGCTGGCCATGTCAGCTGGCTGTGTCAGCAAGAGGCATGAGTACGTAGAGAGTCTGAGTAGAGATATAGTGGGGCATGGGTATGAGGAAAAGAGACAAAATAAAAATGAGAGTGAAGCAGAATGGTGAATAGATAGGGGGAATTACTTAGACTTTTTTGGTTTGGTTTGGCTTCCTTACACAGTGTGTTAAGAAACATGCATTAGGACACAGCAGCGGACTCTAAGTGAGTCAGAGCCAGTTGCTAGGTAACAGGAGATGGAACCTAGAACCATGAGGGAGGCCCAGGACACTCTGCAGATTTGGTTGGATGCTAAGAGAGCAGCAGCACCATGAGGGGGAAAATAAGGACATCTGCTAAACAAACATAGGTTAAAAAGAAAACAAAAAGCTGGTAAAGTGGAGCTGGGACAGAAGAAAGGGGGAGGGGAAGCCCTATTGAAGTGAAACAAAATGGTGAAGGTATAACTTAGAATAGGAGGTGGATTAAACCTCCAAGTGTCACTGGGCTGTGCACACATTGCTTTGCAATGAGCTAAACACTCCTCTGGCATGCAAAGGTTAAATGAAAGACACTTTGGGGAGTAAACTAGTTGTACTGTGCAGGGTTAACTGAGATGAAGAAAAGGGAGGAGTTAACACAGGGGACCCAGCAAGACAGGAGGGCAGGTTGGTGAAGGGAAGCTAGGAAAAGTAAAATGGAGATAAGGGGTGATGTAAAGAAGGAAGCATGGCCAGAGAGGGAATATAACAGGTAAAGGGAGAAGCAAAGACTGTAAGGGTGTGGGGGGAGTGGGTAGTCAAGGGGCTGAGGGGAAAAAAATAACCATGGCTAGGAGTAGAAAATAGGGATAGAGAATTTACAAAAAGGGGGACAAAAACATACATGGTGCAAGGGACTTTGGAAGGTAACAAAAATAGTTCTTCAATATCTTGGCAGACGAATATTGTTCAGTTCACTGTTAAAATGATGACGTGAACAGTAATGGGCAGAACCCATCCTATAATATAAAAGGCCAGATGTATGTTTGTCTGATGCAGTCATGAGCAGTAGAGACTGCCCGAACACACAGAATGCTGGCCTATGTACACAGGCTTCCACACTAGTAGGTTTATAAAGGTCTACAGCTCCTCCCTTAAATTCAGGCAAAGCGTTATACTTTATTTATCAGTAATCTAATGTGTTCATGTATTCAATGTGCCTTATGCATAAAAGTGGTAAACCTACTGCACCATAGGGGAAACTGAAATTCTCCATATTCCAATTGATTTCAATTGAGCTTTTTAACCCCTTGAATGCTATAGTGGCCTTCAGTTTGGATGTGCCTAAGCACCTTACGCACAACATATTGCACCTTGATCCTCATAGCAGGCACTATACTGTCTGAGATCTCTGTCTCAGTTATCCTTCCTCTCAGTCGTCAGACATGAGTCATCTTGCGCTGCATATGAATGCCAATCAAGCATGTTGTAGGGAATAGCAATCTCATAAAGTTAACTTTAGGGGCACATGACACCTACACGTTTGGCCATGATTACATAAGACGTAATCAGTACTTTCATAATAGTATTTATTTAAATCTGTGTTTCTCAACCAGGGCAAAATGCCAATTTGGTGTGTCCTAGGCATCAGCTTAGGATGCCACAGTTTTCTCTGAAGACTATGACAAAAATGTGTATGTTGTGTTTCATATTCATAATTAAGGTTATTGTAATCCACAAGTTAATTTTTGTCATTCTGATTGTGACACCTAAGAACATTTTATAGATATGTATTGTCATGTTCAATAAGTCCTTGATAACGACCTACAAAATGTTAAGGAGGCCCGAAAAATTACAGAATGTTTGTTTAGGGGTGCCTTGAGCAGACAAAATTGAAAGACACTGATATAGATAAATGCACCTCAAGGTGCCTCCGTACCTCTTAAGGAGTCTTTTCATCTCAGGACCAGACTCCCCATAAAATTAGGAGGAAGGGGAAATCCTGGCTCAAGAGAGTAAGGCAAGCTTTATAACAAGGGCTGTTAAAATATGTAACCCACCAAAGACACATGTATTTTTAGTAGAAATTAAAAGGCAAAAAACATGTTAAAGCCAATAATAAACAGCAGTAATCTTTTTTTTAAGAACAAAATAGATACTTCAGGGTATTTCCGCCATACCTGGGAACTTTTAAAATGCACTCACCTTGAGATCTTTGAAATATTAACTCTAACCATCCAGAGAAAGTAGATTGTAGGTGCTGTGTCAGTGTTTGCTGTTACCCAGAAAATATCCAGCCACTTCTCAAGGAACCTTTAACTTGCTAAAGTTCTGAATATCACTTCTTACACGCTCACCAGACAAATAGGACTTCCCCTCTGTTTTTCTGGAACAAATGTCACTAATTTGGACATTAAGTAAGCAGTAAATTGGTGTAAATAGACAGCAGGAAACACTAGACTCTGGCCTTTCACCCTGAGACCCTGAGATTTCGTTCAAAACCCTGAGTCTCAGAGTCAAACTCCGACAGTTCCCAGGTATGATTTCCACTGATTAAAATAAGGATTCATTCAAGGGTTATTACATCCCAAACTTATTTTTATTACATACAATTTTAGCAACAGCATCAACAGGTACCCAAAAGGCAATTGTTTTATATATTATACTGTATGGAAGACATTATGGCTCTCCATAGTAAGTGATTGGAACAACAGCACCTGGGGGGAGTATGTACTAAAGCAAAATCAAGAGGTGATAAAGTGGAGAAGACTTCTCCAGTGATATCACTTCTCCAGTTCCTATGTTATTATATACAGCCTATTCACAAGATCTCCAAAATCCATTGGCTCCATAGAATAACATAGGAATTGGAGAAATTATATCACTGGAGAACTGATCTCTTTACCACGCCTTAGTGCATCTCAGTCCTGGTGGGTATAATGCAAAATTACAATTTAAACAAGAGCATGGAATTTCATTAACATTGCTCCCCACCTGTGCTTTATTGATGACACTACAAATAATGTGAGAACAAATACAATTAAAGCAAAGCACAATGAGGTATAGAGAAAATGTTTACGGAACTTTAACCATGAACATCTGTGCTTTTGAGCACATGAAAACTTTAGCTTTCACTTTAATGTGATTTTCCGTTGCATAGTTTTGTTTTATTTTTTTAATCACTATATTTTAACCAATTTTATTGCACCTATAAGCTCTTTCATTGTAATTTCTACAACTCTAGACGGTAAGCTCTCATGATCATGCCCCTCTGATCCTTTTGCTCTCCAGTTCAGTTGTACTGTTTACAGGTTGAGTATAGCATATCCGAAATGCTTGGGACCAGAAAAATTTCGGATTTCGGATTTTTTCGGATTTTGGAGTATTTGCATATACATATTGAGATATCTCGGGGATGGGACCCAAGTCTAAACACAAAATTCATTTATGTTTCATATACACCTGATACACATAGCCTACAGGTAATTTTACACACAAAACAATAGATCAGCACAAGCTATTACAGACAAATATAACTGGGCAATAATAACTTAATAGTTAGGTGCTCTCAGGCTCTCAAACCCCATCCTATGACTTCCCCACCAGTGCAGGTTTTCCGACTCTTCCCATATAAACACAGGTGAATCAATTGGTAGTTCAGTCATTCTCATACCTGTGCCAGAAGGGACCCTCCGTATCTACCTCGATGACTCCAGATTTTAGAGTTAACTACCCGGTCTCCAGGGACAGAGGGTGATTCTCCAGGGGTGGCAAGTTTCTCCTGAATCTCTGCCCACTTCTCCTCCTTCTCAACCTGTTCCCTGTTTGTCAAGAGGGGCAGGGTTTTCCTTATAGTTAGTGTATGAAGATTGTCCCTCGCTGCTAGTTGTCCGGTCTGATGACCGGATTCCACAAGTGTGGGGAGGCTAGGGATAGGTAAAAGTGGCAGGAACTACACATCGCATACTATTGTCATACCACTGTGCGTGCTCAATAATGTATGTAGTGCAATCCGAGCTCTGTTTTGGGGTTTTTTTTTCATATATTACTATTCCTTTAAAGGTTATTTTCTCAAAATAGTTTGCTTACAGAAAAATGGCCACTACAACAAATATGCAGATTTTAGTTCTTTGTAAAAAAAAGTACACATATACTGATATATGAGGGACAAATATGTAGTGGATGTCTATCACGGCACCCGTGATCTGGGCGACATTCTGTCCATCTCGCTGATATTGCTATCCTATTGGCTGCTCAGTACTGCTCCTCCTAGTGACAGCCTTTTTATACCCTGGGCTGTCACTCTGCTAGTGCCCTTTCGTGGTGTACCTGATGCCTGGCACTAGTTAGTGTTGTTCTGATCCAGTGTATGACCCCGAACTGCCTGACCACGCCATTGTCTTGTTCCTGATACCGTGTACCGATTTGGATTGGCTGACGTTCCTGCTTCCTGTTCTGACCCGGCCTGGCTGACGTTCCTGCTCTGTGTACTGACCTGGCGCGTCTGAGGATCATGCTCCGTGTACCGACCCGGCTTGGCTGACGTTCCTGCACTGTGTACCGACTCGACTTGGCGGTGGTTCCTGCTTCTGCTGTGCCTGGTTGGGCTCCTCCGAACTGTTCCTGCTGATTGCCTATCTGGCACCGTTACAGCTTACTGGGCTCCTTGTATTCCGTTATTCCGGTTGCCAGTATACTCTGCCAGTGGTCAAGAGCCTCGTTGTGCCTCCACACCGTGTTGCACTCGCTTGGTCTTTTTGGTTCAGTTGAGCGCCTCCGGTGGTTGCCGTTATCCAGACCATAGTGCTATTAACCCTTTCGGGGGTAGGGCCTCGTTTTACTACTACCACTCTGGGTTTTGTTGGGCTCTGTTTCAGTGTGCGATTAGTCTCCATTTGGTTCCGCTGTGCGCTTCCGGTTACCATCCATTTATACTATCGCACATTAACCCTTTTAGGTAGTACATGCACACGGTGTTGGGCTGCTCCGGTAGGGCCTCCGTTTAGGCACGAGCTCTGACCAGTCTGTGTATCGTTGGTGGGCGTCCACCATAGCCTCCGCTTACAGGCGTCCAGTGCCTGTGGTTTCAGTCCTGTCACTGTCGCCTCGCCTTGCCTATAGGCGACATTGGGCCTTCATTACGAATACTACCAGTAGTTTCACTGGTTACTTTGGACATTCATACACTGTATCAAATCCATTAACCTGACCTGTGTCAGTATTGTGTATATATTACATACTGGACCCGTGTGGGTTAAATTGCTTGTAACCTGTCCTATGTCAGTTTCTACTGTTGTTACTGGACCCGTGAGGGTTACTTCATTCCTTGTGTGTGTTAATAAAGTGTTTTTTTACCAACATCTGCCGTGTCTGAGTGTACTGAACCGTAACAATGTCTTTCTGATAAACAATTTCAGTGCCACTTATTCTTATGGTAATATGTTTCTGTTAATGTGTTATAAACCCTGCAGACAATACAGGTGCAAACATCCCAACTGAGTGTTTACATCAAATGCTATTTAACATCATCTTTTTGCACCCCTTCCCCCAAAAAACTGAACTTGAGGAAGCTGGCAAATATAAGAAGAAAGTATAATCAGTTAACAAGACAATAGAAAAACTGACAACTTAAGATTGCAGATGTGAAAGACTTACAACACACCTGCGAGAGGAGGTATTCCCATGTCTGAATTACCATCAAGTACAAACCCAGTATGAGTGTTTTATGATGTTGCACAAAGACTTAACTGACAGAAATGTAGCAAACGAAAGTAAGTGTATTGGCAGACTGACACTCTCACTGACTATGTCAATACATGGTAATAAGAACATGCTTTTAGAAAGCTATATGGTCACACAGATAACATCAACACACAAGTCTTGAAAGGAATTCAGTGGCAGATTCCCAACTAATCCTTCCTCCCACACCTGAACTGGTGAAATTCTGCAAACAAAGGGCAAGCACTATGGAGAATTTAAACAACAAGCTAGATAAGACCTTTTTGTCAGTTCTAAATTACAGCTATCATGAAGATAGTACCCTCTTGGCAGGATGATCTTGTATGAGTCTTAGTGGATCATCAAGAACTTTGAAGGCGGGTCAGAAAAGTGACTCCAGTCGGATCAAGCCATAGTACTGTACTGTGAAATTTGAAACCTTGCTTATGAAGATACTGAGATCCCCACAGAATGCTGGGAACATGTTTTCTACAGACTCTAAGGTTGTGTTTGGCCCTCTGCCAGCTGAAGGAGTCAACTTCTCACACCCCAAATACATAACACAGCCCCAGGTGTTTTGTTTTACTAAGGGCAATATGTTCAAAAGAAAGGTGGACTAATTCTAGGTCAAAGCTACTGTACCATATAGGAGAAATACAAATCCAATTCAGTTAAATTGGACTTTTAATTCCTTTTAATTCTCACAAAGTACTTCTTAACCCCTTACCGCCCGAGGACATACATGTACGTCCCGAGCGGATGTCCCAGGTGGACAGAGGACGTACATGTACGTCATGGAAGTCGTTTAAAAAAATGATAAAAAAATGTTCGTCAGGAGTTAAGTGCCAGCCGTGCGCATAAGGGGTTAAATAAATTGGAGTTTTCCTTTGTGTCCTATAGTGCAGTTGCTTTGTCACATAACTGCTCTACTTAGTCTTTATATATAAGGCCCAGCATATGCAAAACTGAACTTTAAATTACTTTTTAAAGATTAAACAATTAACATTGCATGATCTGAGATTGTTCTCCCTAATTAGTGATAAGTGTTTATATTAATGTGAGAGGACAGTGCCTGGTGTTCGTGAGTCCAGCTGTACTGTTTGCTCCAGATTGTCTCTACTTCTCTTTTCAACATAGGGCCCTAATCTTGGTCCCATAGGAGCAGAATCAGTAAAATGTGATAGTCAAGTCTTTTTCTATGCCACTACATTTAGTAACTAGCCAGAAGCTGCACTGTGTAGCTTCAAAATGGCTTCCTATAGCAGGTTTTGGAATAAAAATGTACCTTCTTGGCTGGCAGGAGGACTGAGTCTCTCAAGCCCATCATTGAGCACTTGCCCATTGCTACATGTGGGTTTATGTATGCAGCACTGAGGCTGATCTCTGAGACTTCCAAGTCACAGGGCCCAATTTAATAAAATTGTACCTGGGATTCACAGGGCAAATAGGTAATAGTACTGAATGTGCTTAATGTATTTAAAGTTTCTGCTTCATAAATGTGAAGTCTACAAAAACAAGTTTTTTACTGTTGTATTCTTGATTTGCTTTTGTTTACCATTCTCCCTCTCTGCTAAATAACTATAAAGAGCAGATTCCCAGATGCATTGCTCTGGTCACAACAACAGGTCAGGTTTCTCGGATATCCCTACTAAAACCTTTAAGTACCAGTAGGGGGGAATCATTCCTCAAGTAGATTCCTCAATCAAAAGGTATTTCAGCTCCAACTTTTTTAATTAATCATCTTCATCATCATCATCTTCAGCCATTGTCGATCCACTGCACGATGAAGGCCTCCTCAGCAAGCCTCCAACAACTTCAGTCCTGTGCTTTTTGTTGCCACTGCATACCAACAAACTTGGTAATTTCATCTACACATCTTGTCTTTGGTATTCTTTTTGGGTGTTAATATTGAATGGAATCCATTCCAAAATCAGTATGTTCCACCTACCATCAGGTCTTCTTGCTATGTGGCCTGTCCATTTCCATTTCAGTTGCTTTAGTCTTGCAATTACGTCATAGACCTTTGTTTGCTGATGAATCCATGCACACGTTTTTCAGTCTCTTTTTGATATGTTTAGAATTTGCTGTTCCATACTTCTCTGTGTAACCTTAAGTTTTTGTATGGATTTTGGCATTCAGTGTCCATGTTTCACAGCCATACATAAGGACTGAGCGGACACACATATCAATAACCTTTCACCTGAGGCAGAGTGGTAAATTTGTTTTAAAGACAGTACTACTAAGCTTTCAAATGCTTGCCAATTCAACTCTCAGTTTCCATCATGGGGTTTCCATCTGTTGACATTTTCTGTTCAATGTAAACATACTTGTCCACTTCTTCTAGTTCTTGTCCATCTGGTATAGTACCTTTGTTAAACATGACTTACGTTTTGTTGATATTCATCTTCAGACCAAAATTTTTGTTTTCCTGTTGCAGCTTTTCAATGTTTTCTTGTTCTTCAGGACTGCTGGCAAAGAGTATGATATCATCTGCAAAACGTAAGTCATGTAGGAAGTCTCTGTTGATCTTAATTCCTTTTGTGTCACAATTTAGTTTGCAGAAAATTTCTTCTAAACAAGCAGAAAATATTTTGGGGGAGATTGTGTCTCCTTGTCTGACTCCTTTTTATATGTTGATCTGGACTTTATCATTGTTGACCTGTATTGATGCAGCTGAATTTTCATATATTGATTTGAGGATACTAATATAAGCGCTATATATTCCTTGGTTGATCAGGACATCAATTATTGCTTGCTTTTTCACTGATTCAAAGGCGTTTTTTCATAGTCAGTAATCAGTGAAAGCTATGCATAAAGGAAGGTTGTATTCATTAGCCGCTCTGTAACTTGTTGCACTGTCTGGATATGGTCCATTGTAATGAAACCACTCCTGAAGCCTGCTTGTTTCTAGGGTTGTGCCTCATTAAGTATTGTGTCCATTCTTCTTGATAGTAACTTTGTGAAAACCTTGCAGACCACTGGCAATAGGCTTATTTGTCAGTAGTTATTTAGATTCCTCTCATCACCTTTTTTTGTGCAATAAGATGACTTCTGCATTTTTCAATGTTTCAGACACTTTGTCGAGTAGCAGGCATTTTGAAAATAGTTTAGCTAGGGCTTTGAATAAGGGTTGACCTCCAGCTTTCAACATTTCAATTTGTATGGGGAAGTATAAAATATTGTCCCATCCCAAGTAAGAAGGGCTTAATCAAGGGTGAATAAGGGGTTCTTGTGTTTCTTAATCAGGGGTTAATGTGCTTTTTACAACCACTTTCTGGGCCTAATCAGTGAAGTGCAGCTTTTCTCTCAAGGCACTTGTGAGCAAGGTGTCCACATTTGGATTCGCCTGTAACCCTCAGGGAGAGCAATGCCGAGGTTATTTTGCATATGTAAAGTACCGGTCAGAGATGATCAACTGAAAAAGGCTTGCCACGGTATGTAGCAGGCTGTATAGGACTGGTAGCCTACCCAGGGTGTAGTCTTTTTTTAGCTCACAAGTACTGTACACAGAGAATAAATAACCTGAATCGCATCAGACTGATCCTGACCAAATGACAATCCAGAATTTTTACAACTCTCCATAGAATGTGATAGTAGCAGCTTCATCACTTTGTGACAGTTTGAACAATTGCATATACAATATAATAATTTGCTAAATGTGCTCTTGTCAGAAGCCGTCATGCACAGTAGAGACGGCTGCGCGTGCTGCGAGCTCTGCAGTCATGCACAGTACAGACTGCTCGCGCCGCGGCTGATAACGGAGCGGGGCGCTCCAAATTCAGACCGTAGTCCTCTCTGCACACCAGACGACGGTCTGAATTTGGAGCACCCCACTCCGTATATGACGCCGCGCAGGCAGTTTCTACTATGCATGACTGCACCGCGACCGTTGCTGAGTGGCACTGTGGCCCATGTACATGGGCTCTTCAACTAGTTGTAAATGAAACAGTGGTCACTAGTGAGAGTTCCCTTGTGTTAATCAACAGAAAAAAACAAAACTATAACATATAGTTTATCATAAAAGTATCCTACTCCTTTAAGCACAGGTGAAGGAATTACAACAACTGACTGACTGTGATCAAGCAGGTATATCTATAAAACAGCTGCACTACAATTTCCATCATTCCCAAACAGCCTTTGTATTCCCAAACAGCTGGAGGTCCAATAATTAACTACCTTTGCCTTTAAACCTGTCCTGTTGGAGTGCCCTGCAATGTGTTCCGTACCCATATGGCACTCAAAGGGTTAAAGATTCTATCTTACTATGGCTATAGACCTCAATAGCAATCTGTCAGATAAAACCAGTGTTATCATCCTATATAATAATTCTCTAATGTATGTTTGTCAGAAGCTGTCATTTGCAGTACAGACGGCTGCACGTGCTGCAGTCATGCACAGTAGAGACTGCCCACGCTGTGTCGGATAAAGGATCTGGGCGCTCCGAGTTCAAACCGTAGTCCCCTCTCTGTGCGCCAAAGGTCTGAATTTAGAGTGCCCAGCTCCGTTATCAGCCACAGTCTCTACTGTGCATTCTGCACCGCGGCTTTTGCTGCCTGGCACCGCACCCCGTGTATACGGGCTGTTCAACTAGTTTATGCATAAATCACCTGCATGAGGGGTATAAAACACATTATTGCATACCCCTCTGGCACACAAATGGTGAAGGTGCTATGCACAAAAGTTACATTTAATATACTTGCCACAAGTAACAAAGATTAGGCTTTACATTGTATTTAAGATGTTTCTAGCAAACGGACTAAAACCAAACAGATATATATATTTGTTGAGAAATATGGTGTGTTGGTTTTGCCCCAGAACTGATGAACTTTTACTATATTTTAAAGAGACATTCAACAACCTGTTTGACTTTTTGCAAGTTCCAAAAATATAAAGTCTAATTGCCTTGACTTTTTATTATATACATTTTTCAACTTCAGCTTTTTGTTACACGTTTTTGTCCCTCACAGGGAGCTCATGAATTTCTGTTTTCAGAGAGCTTTTTGCCAGGGAACATGAATACAGATATATTTATACAATGTTGAAGCCCTTCTGAAGCACTAAGGCCCATATTAATCAAACTGCGGGAAGAACAGCATATCAAATACGCTGCTCTTCGCCGCGATCATTGATGGATACCTTCGGGTATACATCAATGATTTTGCAAAGCAGGGAAGCTTGCGTAAATTGGTCAGTCATGGGAAAAACACACATATATGCATACGTGAAAATGTGTATGCGTGTGTTCGCCCCATGCATTCAAGTGGGATTCGCCAGACTGAAGCCAGCGGATCACATTTGCAGACCTATCTGGCCATCACTTATTGAAGAATAAGCGATGGCCAGATACAATCCGAAAGTTGCTGAAGGTGCGAATGGTTGATACGCAGATAAATCCTCTGATTTTTCTGCGTATTAATCCATTCGCAGGCCTTAGTGGCCTGTATGCTGTAATGGCTGGTTTTAATATATTGTTTCACTGTATTTTGTACATTTTTTCTTTTTTTACTTTGTTGCACTCTGCTTTTATAGTCCCTAACAAAAAACTCTCTGGAAATAAATTCAGGTAGCTCCCTGTCGATGACATAAAAATGTAAATCCATAGGTGAAGATGATACAAAAATAGTATAGGCAATCTGACTTTGCATTTGCAGAAAGGAGGTTGACTGTCACTTTAAATATAACATTTTGAGGTATATCTCTTTCAAGCGTCTCTCTTTAGGATGGACAGTTCCCCTTAGAGACCCAAATCCCTCTTTCATACACAGATATCTGCTATATAAGCATATCACATTGCTCCACAGAAATAAAACTCACATTAAAATTTGTTTAAACAATTAATTGTGTTTATAAATTAATATGTGTAAGCAAGATAGTTTGGCTGTGTTCTAAATTATTTATTCAATGACAGAACTTAAAACAGACCATATTCACCCGAAAAAAGTATATCTTTGGCCATTTGAAATGTTGGGAGGTGTATGTGCAAGGAGCATCAGTGCCCTCTAGTGACTAAAAGTAATTAGGAGACTAGTCGAGTGAAATTGTGACCTTTATTGGCTGAGTAGCTTTAGAGTGCAAGCTTTCAAGACAACTTCGGTCTCTTCATCAGACCTACCTATCTTGAAAGCTTGCACTCTAAAGATGTTCATCCAATGTATCAATTTCACCAGTCTCCTGCTTTTTTCCACAACTAACATGGTTCCAATTTTTAACAAAAAGTAATCAGTGATTATAACTAAACCTTTAATAAATTGATTTAAATCATTGTAACATAGCATAAAAACAGGCAGATAAAATATAAATTGTTATAATAATATAATTCTATAATATATATATATATTAATTAAAGCTAGACAGCAATGTAAATTGGTGCATGTCCCATAAAAATGAAATGTATAAAAGTATACTGGAAATACTCCCAGTGGCGAGACAGCACACATAATGTTGAGAATGAAGAAAGTTAATTTAGTGAATCCATGTCTTCCCAAGAGCTTTTGGTCCTCAAAGGGTAACTGGCCAACTACATGAATAGATCAAGTATTTATACAACAAAATAGATACAGACGTAGCCATGAGACCCCATTCACGTCATGCACAGTGGGTGCCAAAATGCAGAGTTCCTATGCAGCTCAATGGGGAATGACATCACAGGATGCCATATGATTGTTACTCACAGTAAACAAAACCACTATTTCGCTGGTGTCAGCTGTAGACATCAGCGATAACACGATAATAAGACATAACGTTTCTTCTCCCTTACTAACAGTGAATAAAGTGCCATAATAACAACTGAAAAAAGATGGATGACTCCCTCCTAGAAAGCATCAATGTCAGAAAGCTGCCCCATATCAGCTTGCTGAGGTGTATACACACCATGACATTGCAAAGATAATACAAGTCTGATATTAACTTTGGATTTAAGGATACCAGTTGTGTATAACGTTCCATCAACTACAGCTCATCCGTTGCTTCAAATTATATGATCAATATTGTTTCAGTCCAAGGCTTAGCGGCGATCACAGGATACAAGCATAGTTATCAGGAATGAGTGTTTGTTATGGCACACTGTAAGTTCAACTGCGGTCCATAGAGATCCGTCAATCATAAATCATCTCAAATGTGGTGTGTTAAGGGTCCATTCTCTTGCGTGACCCACAGAGAGTGCCCAGGATTTACACCCCCAAAGTATAAGCGTCAAAAGTGAGTACTTGTCTTGGTACACAATAGACTCACAGCACTAGCGGTCCTTAGAGTTCCATCAGTAATAGATAATCCGAAGTATGATGTATGGAGGGCCCTTCTCGTGGGGTTCCCACAGAGAGTGACCAGAGCTAACACCTCTCGGGTAATGTTGGTGCCAATGAAGAATCCCAATAGTTACTTTAAATTTCTGTTAGTCCCAAGGCAGATGATGCACTCCCAGGCATCTCAACGCTTGCGCTGTTTGACCTTCATTTGCCTATGTCTATCATAAACATATGGTGTCACGGTTATATCATAAGACAAATACTTAAATTCAAGAGTTTATCTCATGCAATATCATCATGCGTGGTAGGTGAAAACCTGTCATAAATCTGAAGACGAGTTTGGTCCTTGGGAAAGAAGAAGTGCTAGAAGCATGGATGCCCATATTAACTAAGGCACTTGCACTGCATTTGGGGCGAAGACAATTACCAATGAAAATAAACAAACATATGGATGCATACTTAGTAGGGAATAAATCAGGGGGGGGGATTTTACATAAAACATCCTAGTTGGAATTCATGGTTTAAATAATTTGGAGCTTAAGTTCCAAAGTCATTTTGTTATAGCAGTTTGTGACTATTCCCTCCTCTGCTGGGTGTGTTAATCATCTTGATTGGCATGAATCGAAAATCACCAAGAGCTTGATTACTTAACTCAAAATGTCTAGCCACTGGTTGATTTGTTCTCTCTTTTATATCCAAGTTACCAGAGATAGCTTTCTTGATAGCAGACTTATGATTATTAACCCCTCAACTACTCATGGTGTGCCAGAACCATCATGGGTAAACTTCCCATAAGGATCCATGATTGTCCTGGTACGTCATGGGTTAAATTATAGCAGCGCGCCTCATTGCATGCTGCTATCCTGCTGAATAGGCTGAAACTGAGCGCTCCAGGACTGGAGCACTCACTTTTGGACCTTCTCTGTTCTCCTACAGCAGTCACATGTACCGGCTTTTTCATTCACAAAGGCAATGTGTTTTATACATTTCCTTTGTGACTGTTCTCTGCCTCTCTCTTCCTTACTATTAGAGTAAGGGAGAGAGAGAAGCAGAGAATAGAGTAAAAATGAAGCAATCTGAGGAAAAATGTGGGGGTATTAACCCCTTCAGTGCTGGATCTGTGGGCATAATGAATGCAGGTCTATTTATGATCTGCCAGCAGCAAGTTGCTTTGCTTGAAAAATAAATCTGAACCAGTGCAATCTGTTTTATTTACACACACACAGACACACACACACGTGTTGAAGTTAAAACAAACACAAATAGTACATTTATTGTTGTTGAGCAAAGTAATACACTCATACACGCTAAACAATGTTATACAACAAAAAAGTGGAAACTAGGGAGGGGGGAAGGGACATGGGGATTTTTGCCCCAGAGGGACAGTGACCAATTAAAACTGCCCCTTTCATGCAGTCTCCATAAACAGTTAACCCATTGCACCCAAATGATCTCAAGAGAAAAAAAAAAAGTTTTCTTTATTTTTAATAAAATAAATGGTGGGTTATCCATATAATTGTGGTATCAAAAGAAAGCCCTAATTGTGTGTAAAATGGTGTATACGTTATGTGGCTGGAATAAGATACTTAGAGGGAAAACACTGTTGAACAAAGACATAGTCAAAAAGGTCAGAATTGCTCCGGTCCTTAAGTGCAATCCAACACATATTTTCCTGGTCCTTAAGGGGTTAATACGGTCCTTAAGCATAGTGGTGGTCTTGCCTATATATCGCAACCCACAGGGGCAGCTAATCATGTAAATGAAGAATTTACATTCACAATTCAAAAACTCATTAATGTAAATATTTTTCCGGTCCTGGGATATGTATAGCTTTTACCAGTGATAATATATTCTCAATTAGAGCAAACCTTACACTATAAACTCCTTTGGGGCACCCCAGCCAGTGGGTACCACTGTCATACTTCTCCATGGAATTAATTTTGGTTAACCAGTCCCCTAGGTTCCTACCTCATCTGTAGCAAAATAAGGGAGGATTATTCAAGATTTTACCCAGTTTTCTGTCACCTTCAAGGATGGTACTCTAAGGACCAGCCTTGCCCAAACCTCAGATCATTACACCTTTTTGACAGTACACATACTGTTAACACAGAGTCTTGTGCCCCACCTGAAAATGTCTCATGCCCCCCACCCCAGAAGAGCTTGCCCCAAATTTGGATGTCACTGTATTAGATATTTATACTATAGCTCTGCAGAAAATAAAAAGGATTGTAAACAAAATGTATCTTCCATGATAGGATCAGGGAGGTTACTCTCCATCTGTATAAAAATCACAATAACCATAAACAAAATAAATGTAAGATGAGTATGAGTGACTAATTGGTCCAGTACATTTAGAAATATACAGGCATCTTAAGTGTATGCATCCATTTTAGATATAGATTACTGTATCCATCAAATTTTAAGATGATGTTATTTGCTGAAATTTGTAATAAATGTACACTTTGTCATCAACAGCAACTTTTTAAATCTACGGCAATATAATTTGAGGATTTTCCTAACTTTGTGAAGGAAAGTTAGGATTTTATTAAAAACACGGAGGCGAATAATAGGCTTTAAAGGGTCAGTAATGCCCATCTTTAACTTTATCTGATATTGTAGAGGTTACAAAAATAAAGTATTTGGAGAAAGTGCCATCTCTCAAACCCTTACAGTTTGAGAGATATTCACCGCTAAAGTTTCCCTTTTGCTGCTGTCAGCTGTAAAGCTGACAGCAGGAGATTCAAGTCGCCCGACTCGAGGAGGCTCTTCAGCAGAGCTGAAATCTCATTGTTTAAAAATAACTACTTCAATGGAACGGTCTACAAAGTGTACTTGCAAACCAGATGAGAGTTGGTACCATGTTAGCAGTACAGGCACACTTTATAGCCCGTTCCAATGAAGTAATTATTTTTAAATAACGCGATTTTGGCTCTGCTGCAGAGCCACCGGCTGGTCCCAGGACCGGGGTCTCTAACTGACTATCTCCTCATAAACACTTCCGCTTTTTCTGATGATTTCCCATTCTGATTCTTGAACTTTCCTATCTTTACTCGATTAATCACCATGTGATTTTAAAGGAGTAGTAAACTTTTTTTTATGAAAAACTGCATATTGTAGGGCTTTTCCTGTTGAGTAAAATAAGAGTAATCCCACTGCTGAGAGATGCATATTTCCAGAGTTATTAAAGTTTAAACCTGTTTTTTTACATTAGCAGTGCCCTCTAGTGGTCAAATTCCCATTAGTTTTTCTGTTGCATTCTAATGGAGAGGAAAGTTAGTGACCTACAGTTATCCATAGAACGCACAGTAAATTCACTTTCCTGATTATTTGAACTTTTATCACATGTGAATAAAACAACTGACAGTGGTGGGAGTGACCTTGTTTTACTCAGCAGGAAAAGCTCTATTACACATAAATTTTCATAAAAAAAAGTTTACTGCTCCTTTAACAAGTGTAGGTAAGTACTGATATGCGTTTGAGACAAACATGTTTATGGAAAACCTTGGCACTTTGTGCATGAGACACCAAACAATATGGGTCATACAGTAAACATACCAAAAGAAAGCATTTTGCTAAATAAGCATACCAATACTGATTACATGAAATAAATAACAGTAGCTAATGATATACATGGTACTAGGCTATAGGTTGTTGGTGAACCTGCAAGAAGGAAATAACTTGTTAGGAGGAGGAGGGGCAACTAAGGGTACATGAGAGGATGAATAAGAGTAGTAGAGGAGAGGGGTTACGAGGGGCGAAGAGAGAAGGAGCAAAGACGGAAAGGAGAGGGAAAGGAGGCATTGTCATTCCATTTTAAATAGTGTCCATGTGTTCTCCTGTATAGTATTTTAGTTGTTGGAGCTTCAATCTGCTTTGCATTTTACATTTTTTTTTTTGGAGGTCCAAGGTGGAGGGTTTATAGTTTATTATAACAGCCTTTTACTTCTTCATTTCTCAATTTCCCTCCCAATCCAGGGTGCCCAAAGTGTGTGTGGGGGGGGTATCTGTTTATTCATTGTTATATAGTTGAAACACACCATAAAATTATTATGATTAACTCCAAGGAAAGTTAAGCACCTGATTAAATAATTTTTATAATATATATATATATATATATATATATATATATATGTCCCAGCTATGAAAAAGCTGGACACAGGATGGGATGGCATGCTTCCATCTGTAATTATAACTTCACGTTAAAGTATAAACTTGGGCAGATGCCCTCTCCAAGGGAACTGGCCTGTCTCCAGTTCGAGATTATGGATAATGGCTGGGGAGTTGCTAGGTTCCCAAGAGACCATAGGCTTGGGTCAGCCTAATGCATTGTTAGTACACTGTACAGCCAAGTTGTACTATTACTTGTAGAGAGAATAGCACCATTCCATGCCCCAGTTTGGCAAAAAAAAAACACAACCTGGAGCTTTCCTCAACCAGTAACTAATAGCATCTCTGGTTAATGGGAATAGATGCCTGGTCCTTGGATTCTTGCATTGTGCTCCTTTTTGTCTCGCTACCTAGACCTTTGTGGAGTCCAGTTTTAAGGAAGAAACTTTCTTCAAACCAGCTTCAGTTGTAGTTCTGAACATCAAAAGTGGTTTATTGCATGTAGAGTCCCACTATAGTTTTGTAGCATGCATTTTTTATATTTGTCCCTTTTTAAAGGGATGAGAAGGCACAAATGACGGGTGTTGGCAGCTTTGTTTTTAAAAAACTGAAGCAAGCAGAGAGCATGAGCCTACTTAAGCATTTAAAGCGGAACTTTCATTGTGTATAAAGTCACCCTTCAATAATTAAGCAGGTAGTGACTATATTTATAATATATCTATTACCTTCCAAAATTACCCAATTGTAAAGAAATCCTTTATCTTAGGAGAATGACGGCCAGGTTAGTGCAGTCTGAGTGCCTGCGCCGTCAGTCCCTTCCGGTTACCTTGTGGCACACTACAATGCTTTACAATGGAGACCGGGACTGACAGCGCAGGCGCAAGGACAAGATGTCTATGCTGCTTCCTAGCTTCCAGTCTCCTAAAATAAAGAATTTCCTTATAATTGGGTAATTTTGAAATGTAATATATATATATATTATAAAGCTAGTCGCTACCTGCTTAATTATTGCAGGGCGACTTTAGTTAAGATGAAAGTTCTGCTTTAAGAACCACAGGCAATGCATTGCAAAACACATCATTGCATATTCATCTGGTCCTTAGGGTTAACATATGTAGTGGTTGGAATTTGTGTCCTGTGGTCCTACTAGCAACTGTCATGTCGGCCTCCATGGACAAGACATCCACGACTGACTGAATGTTATCTCTTCAAAAAAGGCTCTCTTCAAAAACTGCAAAATTCATCACGGCCATTAGGATTTTATAACCAGGTAGAAAGTAGAAATTTAGGATTAAGAGATGTTACTTTGCCATTAAGCCCTTGAATTTTGCCCTTTATGTCTGTGCACATAAACTCTTCACTGCCAAAAAAAACACACTGAACACTTCATAGTGTGTGATTTAAATTTTCACTGCCACAGAAGTGTGCAATTTGCAAAAATTCATTTCAACCACAAGAAATATGTGATTGCTCACTAATACACATTACACATCCCTTTAGCAAGTGACGTAGAAAATAGTCCCTTACACAATATAATAGACTGTACAGCACAATAATTATAAAAAATAGAGCAAACTCACATTGAAAAACAAGATGTTAACCCTCTGAATGCTAAAGTTGCACACTTTACAAGCCCTTCTGGCACTCAAAGGGTTAAAGATAACATAACTTGTATTACATAACAAATACAGCTTCACAACATTTGGCAATAAAGGGTCTAATTCAGCAAATGAAAGTGTAACAAGTCTGGAGGAAACCTAGTGCACCATGGGGGAGTGAAAATGCTCACTGTATTAAATGTGGCCTTTGACCACTTGATTGTTAGCTATATCTCCAGCACAGATTTTCAAAAAAAGCTGGAGACCTCTCTAGCATTCAAGTGGTTAAAACACCATCTGACTCAATGTGAACTTTCATTTCTCCCCTATAGTGCAATTGGTTTGTCCCAGAATTCTTCCACTTTAGCTATAGCAAAAGTGTTCTGCTCCAGCACTCGCGTGCACAAGGTCTTATTCACACAGACTCATTTAGCAACACATATACTTGTGTAAGCCCTTTAAGGATCCATGATTGCCAGGACCGTCATGGGAAAACTTGCGTTAAGGACCCATGATGGTCCTGGCATGTCATGGAATTCAGGGACCCCTAAATACATTTCACAAATAAAAAAAGGTCTACGGTTCTTAACTGCCGGCCACGCGGCTGGTCCTTAAGTGCTTAACCCGTTAAGGACCCTTGACGTACCAGGACCGTCACGGTCCTTGAACTACTCAAGGACCTATGACGGTCATGGTACGTCACGTACTTTTTACTTACAGCGCTCTACCGGGAGCGCTGTAAGTAAAAATAGGGCCTGAAATAGACCGCTCCAAGATCGGAGCGATCTCTTTCAAGCCCCAAAGTGATGCGCCGATACACGTGACAGGTCACGTGTACCGGCGCGTCAAAGTGCCCCTATGCGGTCATTATGGGACGGAAATGTCCCATGACCGCCGGTCCTTAAGGGGTTAAAGAAACATTAATGTGAGTCTTATTGCAGTGGAGAAATTATATAGTAACTGGTAGGGTTTTGTAGTAAATAGATACTAGTACAATGTAACCGCAGGTCTCTAAGTTAAATAATATATGATGAGAGATAATCAGAGAGGAAAGATTGTAACCTTATCTGGTGCAAGCAATTACACCTGGTGTGGAGAAATGTAATACACTTATAAAAACACCACACAGTCTAATCACTGAAATACATGCCTTCTAAGTGTTCTCTTGAGACCCAGACCCTCTGTGCCTCTTTCCTCCCCTGGGGTGCCTCTTTTTAGATCAGTGTGGTTATGCAATAAGGAGTGATAAAGAGGTAATAAAGTGATATCACTTCTCCAGTTCTATGTTATTCTACTCGGAGATATCAATGGAGTAGTCACGTGTGCTTTATCACCTCTTTATCACGCATTAGTTCATCTCCCCCCAGGCTGTGTGGTGTGTATATATCACATTACTCCACCGCAATAACACTCACATTAATGTTTGCTTGAACTTCAGTACTTGTGTTTATAGACTAGTCTGTGCAAATAAAATACTTGCTCTAAACCATTTATTCAGTTGCACATGGCATACTTCTCAACATTTCAAATGGCAAAAGAGGGACACATTTGTTTTAGGTGTTGTTGTTGGGAATGTAGCATTACCGAGACTTTTTTTGGATATTTCATGACACATCTCTTTGTGTAACTGATTAAATTATTTAGAGCATGACCGAAGTAATTATTTACACAGGCTAATTTATAAACACATATACTGAAGTTTAGACAAATATTTTTAGTGATGTGGAGCAACTTATATACACACATACAACTACACAGTCTGATATGCTAAAAAGTGGGACAGAGGGATTTGGGTCTCATAGAGGGACATTTGGGAGGTATGTATGGGCCTTATGTTCTAAAGAAAAGTAGAGGATTTCGGGGGCAAACCAATTGCATCAGAAAGGGAGAACTAAAATTCTCCATTGATTTAACCCCTTGAATGAGAGATTTCTCCAACATATAGCAAAGAAATCTATCAGAGTAGGGTGACCACATTTCCTTTTTGCCATTCAGGGACACCGTCATGATGGGAGTTCTCAGCTCAGATGAGGCTGCAGTTGACATCACACGACCCCTCATTGACATCACTGGATGTCAGAGAGTAATCTGCTGCTGCACCAGTTCTAAACACTATAGGGATATACAAAACCTGTGATAGATTGTATACTGTATACATTGAGGCTGATCTACGAATTAAGACCTAGAACAGGGCTATTCAATTTTCAGACAACCAGCTGTTGGGGACTACAACACCCATCATCCCCAACCAGTCATTGGCTGGATGGGGATTATAGGAGTTGTAGTACTCAGCAGCTAGAGGTCTAACAATTAGCTAACTCTGAAATAGAACAGTTCTAGAACAGATGTCACCAACATACTGCACGCACATTCAAGGAGTTAAAAGCCCAAATTAGCTCAATGGAATTCTCATTTGCTCCCTACAGTCCAGTTGACTTGTTACAGAATTGCTCCAGTTTTGACTTTATACATATGTATATGCAGATGAGCTTTTAGGCATCAATGTGTATTATACACATATATGTATGAACACTTCTGTATACATATATGTACAAAAGAAATGTGGAGAAAATAAATATTGAGATAAACACATTTCTATGTAAAATATATCTTTATAATGACCACCAGTTATTTCTTGCATGGTTATTTTTAAGAGAGAAGCATAAAACACCGTGAATACCTCCAGTACACAGCTCGATCCAATGCCTCCGCCTCACCTCCCTCCCCCTCAGCTTGCCGTCCTCATTTGTCTGCATCAGCCTGTTATAGAGCACCACCAGCCACAGTCAGCCAGTGAGAGAATATGACATGAAAGTACTCCTCTCTCATTGGCTTACAGCACTCCTGCGGCAAGTAAATTCCTTATGATGCATGATTTTTATATAATTAGTATTTTTAGCTCATTTAGGTTTCATTATTCACCAATCATGTATTAATAATAATGATGTTTTGCTAATTAATCTCTCGTTTAACACATAAATCATGCGAGATTTACAACATTATTGCTACTGTGTGTCCTATAGATCATAACCGATAAGATTATGTTTCTTGAGTTCAATGTGTTGGATGTGAATTTAAATTGTATTGTACTATGTTATTTACAAATTCAATGATGGGAAGAGGTTAATCCTCAATTATACTTGGGTCCAATTACATGAGCTGATTAATTGGATGTGTAAATGTTTAGGGCACTTGATTGAAGATCCAGTTTTAATATGCAAATATATTTAGACTTTGAGGATCACTGTTATATGTGCATTTATGCCTGAAGAAGTGCTTTGACCACGGAACATGTCAGGTGGTTATTTCACCCATTCTACCTAACAGGATCCAAGTCTGCTTCACTGCAATCATTCCTATATTGTGGCCTTAGTGGGATTGATCTGCGTATTTTTGTCGCTATAGACACGGGCCATCTAGCCCAGCAAGGTAATTGCATACGGGGTAGTTGGTTAGAGTCTGACGGGCTTATAACTTTCTCTTCTTTTATACAAATACTAGTTTAAAAGCCCGTGTACGCGGGCCACAGTGCCACCCTGCAGCCTTGGCTGGTGCCTGGAGCCTCTCTGCTCACTGGCCACGCTGCAGTCATGTGCAGTACAGAGTGCCCAAACGAGCCGCGGCTGATACAGAGCGGGGCGCTCCGAGTTCGGACTGTAGTCATCTCTGTGTACCTTGCAGGGACGTTTGTTATAAAAGTAGTTTGCAGAGTCTTCTTTATATTAAAAGTAACACATTGCGCTATGTGTAAGAGCTTACTTGTTTGTAGTTCAAAAGTTATGAAGTAGAGAAAGATCCCCTGCCCGCCCCTTCTGTCCACGTCACTCTGAATCTGCAGTCTGGTCCAGACGGATGCAGCGAGGTACAAACTTCAGTATGCAAAGGAATATCCTGCCCAAGGGGGACAGGGTTTTCCTTATACTTACTGAAGTTTGTCCGTCACTGCATCCTTCCGGTTCCATGACCGGATTCCAGATTCAGAGGGAGGCAGCCAGAAGGGGCAGGCGGGGTATCTTTCTCCACTTCATAACTTTTTAACTACTTAAGAATACTCTCCCTGGACCTCTCATCGTTAACCTTTTAACAACCAGCCATGCAATGAACGGCCAGCAGTTAAAGGGCATTTTTTTTACGGGGCATTTTTTTGTGCAATGGATTCAGTGGTCCCCGAGCAGCATGCATCCATGCAGGGACCTCTGAATTTCATGACATGCCAGGACTGTCACTGGTCCTTAAAGGGATGTATCACCCCTATACAAGTTAGAATTGTTAGTTTATAGAGCGAATATACGTAAATGTTTATTCATTTTTTTTAAAAAAAGCTCCTGTTCGTCTAAATTGAAGTAATAATATCTGGACAGACTGCGGTTACCTGCTCAGTTCCGCAGTCCGTCACTCTGCCTTTGCTCCCCTCCCCCGATGACGGAGGTTTTCTGTCTGTTAGCTGGAGTGATCTCATTGGCAGAGATCGATATCTAGCCAATGAGATAGTTTCAGCTTCAGGCAGAAAGCCTCCGTCATCGGAGGAGGTTGCATGAAGGGAGGGGTGCAGAGGCAGAGTGACGGACTGCAGTACTGAGGAGGTAACCGCAGTCTGTCCAGAAGTAGCTGCAGCACAGATATTATTACTTCAATTTAGATGAACAGGAGCTTTTTTTTTTTTTTTAAATGAATACACATTTACTTATATTTGCTATATAAATGAACAATTAATGCTAACTTGTATAGGGGTGATACATCCCCTTTAAAGGGATAGTAATACTTTGTTTTATCTTTATTTTATTTTGTAGGCATTAAAAAAACATGAAGAACGATATAAGTCTTATCTCTCAAACCTTTATGGTTTAAGAGATATTCACAAGCAAAGTTTCCCCCTCCCGCCCCTTTTTCCTAGTGTAATCCATCTCTTCTCAGATGTGAATCTGGTTGTAAGACCAGACAGATAACAGCAGGGGACAATCTTCTTTGTATGAAAACAATGAAAGCCCTTCCCCCCTTGACAAGTTTTTCAGGTTTGTCCCTTATCTTAATTGAAGATTGTCCCTCTCTGCAGTCTACCTGGGCACCTCCCTTCTGCTCTGGCTGAACGTGGGGGGGGGGGTACTTTGCTTGTGAATATCTCTTAAACCATAAAGGTTTGAGAGATAAGACTTATATCATTCTTAATGTTTTTTTAATGCCTACAAAATAAAATAAACATAAAACGAAGTATTACTATCCCTTTAAGTCCAGAACCTCCGTGGTCCAGTTTACGTCATGGGACCTTAAGGGGTTAAACACTCCAAAGACAAAAAGTAATTCTCCTTCTGCGTTTCTGGCTCAAATGTCACTAATCTGGACATTAAATAAGTAGTAAATTGGCATATCAGATAGTAGAAAACACTGGAGCCTCTCACCTTGAGAATCTGGCCCTTCAACCTGACATTTGGGTTAAACCCTGAAAGTTCCCAGTTAAGGGCCTAGGTGTTGATAGGCCATAATAACCTACAAATTTTCAGTGATGCTCCGCCCACCAGACACACCAATTATCACCACCTAAAACAAGAGCCCCCAGTGTGGCCATTTGAAATGTGTGTGTGGGGGGGTAGCCTATAGAGGAGCCAATTAGGGTTTGAGTGGCAAACAGACACTTTAAAGGACCGTAATAATCTATTACGCATCACTCCCTTCCCAATGCCGCTGTTTTACAGTAAATCTTTTAGAAAGCCCGCCCCGCCCACGTGTGATCACATGACTGCTGATGACGCGAATGTCTTTAGCCCAGTAGTGTGTCACTGTTGTAAGACGTTGTCTAATTGGAAATGCTGCAGCTCTTACCTGTGCCAGGTGTAAATGTGTTCAATGTAATCTGGCTGCTACTGGGCACAGCTTTTCTCTGTGGTTTGCTCATACAACTGGTAGGGAGTTGCACAGGCAGCCGATCGCTTCTTTGCAGCTTGTTTCAAGATGTCATTCGCTATGGGAAGACCAAAACTGGACAGAGGCGCCCTGCTTGGCTACGCTGCTTTGATGTCCCTAAAAGGTAACTTGTAATGTCAACCAATTAATATACATAGTTAGTTTTAACCCATCGAATGCCAAAAATAATGGATTGATATGCAACGTACTGTCAAACCATTTGGGATTCAAAGCGTTACACCACCGCTGGTAATTGGGCTGTAACTTTAGGACTTACACAAACTGATGTAAATGCCCTGGAGAAAAAAATACATGAAGATCTTTCCGTCAAATGAAATAGTTCACTTTTGATGTCATGGTCTGTGTTGTGAGCTGAAATTTTTTGGCTGACTGTTACCCACTATTCAGACACCCCCTCAACGACTGCAAAATTGTAGAAGCCAATACAAAGTACAAACAACAATGACTGGGTGACATTTCTTGTATCTGGAAATGGTTTCTTGTTTAAAAAATGCCTTTGTGGCAGTACAGGCTTGGGCAAAATAAGGTACGCCTAGGCGTGGGTAAACTGCAGGGAGTCTTGCTGTCTGTCTTAAATAGTCTTTTTGTATGCATTTAACCCATTGAGTGCCTTTGGGTGCACAGCGCATTACATGATATGCTTTTACGTGCCCTCTGATGTTTAAAGGGTTTATATTGGTGTATATATGATACATGCATTTCACATTACTCTTGGTTCATAACCAGGATTGCACAAATGATTGGGTACTACTTTTATAAGATTATGAAAAAACTGTAAATGCTGCACTTCAAATGTATTTTTATGGGAATTATTATGCAAAATATGCTCTTTATTTGTCATTCTTACAGTATGACCTAGGAATAGAAATATTTTTACCTTTTTAAGGTGTTAAACTTCAGGCTGAGGCTGATGTACTAAGAAAAGCGATGCATATTTAGGTCAAAACAACTGTACCATAGGGAACAAATAGAATACCCAGCTGATTTAAATGGAGCCTTTAATCCAGTGAGTGGTAGGTTAAAAGCCAATTTAAATCAGTTTAGTTTGAGAAATGTTTTTGGTCCCCTATTCCGTTGTTTTACTCCAGAATTTCACCACGTTTTTCCATGTATCAGCCTCTGTGTTATGGTGCTTTCAGCAAAATAAGACTGAGATCCACTGATGTACTATGTATTTTTTATCTACATAGTACATGTAGCACAAATGGGAGTTGTTATTAAGAAGACATCCTCTAAAGGAGAAATTAATAATGTGTCAAAGTTGTAGTTTACAGGTTGGTGGCTGCTGCCAGTGTTCCCTTTAAGATGTGCGCAAGTGAGAGAGTTAAAGAGGGCAGTTTATGCAGTTGAATAACAGGTGCATTCTGCAGCACATACTTTGACAAATAACCTATCAGTGAGGAGAGAGGGACGGACAGGGCAGGCACACAGTCTCCTCACTGGTAGGTTATTTGTCAAACGGGGAGTTGCATTGTACCACACAGTACAGGCAGGGACAGACAGCGCAGGCGCACAGATCCCTCTGCACCAAGATGTCTGCTCTGTCCTGTATGAGGTGAGTCTCATAAAAATAAAATATGATTCCAAATAATGCCAGCACATAATAAACATAACTTATTACACACGCACACTCTCACCACTCTGTAGATTTAAAAGTTACACTTTACAAGTAGGCTGAACTGTCTAGGGGGGAAAAAAGGAATTTTGCCATTTGGTAACCCCCCACCCCTCCTGTATATTGGATGTAACATCAATTATTCATTTTTAACATATGTTATCTTCTCTTCAGGTGGTTCTCTCATTTCTACTTTGTGTCAGTGATCTGGAATGGGTTTTTACTCTGGATTGTACTTCAGTCACTGTTGGAAGGTATTCCTGTTCCAGGATGGATTACATCATTGCTTCATAGTCTCAATGTAGATCCCCAGCAAGTCTTAGGTGAGTGTAAGGTCTGTGGCTGCACAATAAACATCTGAAGATTCTACATGGATTAGGACAGGAATTGGCAACTGGTTGCACTCTGGTAGTTGATGGGCCACATCTCCCATCAGCAGCCACCCTTTGGCTTGCTGTTGCCGATGGTATTTGTAGTCCAACAACAGCGAGAGAGCCTTAGATTGTTTACATCTGGATTAGGGATTTAAGGTGCGGTTTAACTCTTTGTATACAAGAATGGTATGTAATGCATTGTGAAGAGGTGCAATTCTGGAGCAAACCAGAAGAAAAATTCCCATTGATTTAAAATGGGGTTTTCAACCCTTTGAATTCTAGAGAAGCAATGTGTCAAACCTTACTAGCATTTAAGGGTTAAAAGCCCTATTTAAATCTTCAAAATTCCCACGGTTTTATTTGTCCCTTAGGATGCAGCTGGTTTTCTCTTTTGTTTATTAAATTATATCTTCAGTGGGGAATATTTCAAAGCATCCAAAAGGTCCTTGAAATGCACTATGCCACTCTGCTTCCCTCCCCCGGTGCTTGCCACCACTCTGCCCCCCCCCCCAGCACTTTCTGCCACTCTGCCTCCCACCCCCAGTGCTTTCTGCCTCATGACTCCCTTCAGTTTCTTTTATTGCTAGTGTGTCCCATATATAAATGTGCTGTAATACGTCCCAATAATTACCCTCACTTACCTTATAATGGCCCTTCTGAATTTTACCCTTGCACCTTTTTTCAAGAGAGAACATAGTTGCCACATCATATGTGCTTCCTGGGAACAGACCTTTGATTCTGAACCCCAAGCAAACGAACAGTGGAGTGGTGGTGGTCTAGAAAAGAAATAAATAAAAGATCCCCAATGCGCCTCCCGGTGTATCTATGCTGCATTGTGTATCATGCAGCATACACATTGAGTGAAGTGGTGATGTGACACACACATTTCCAAATTCTCAGTGATTTAAATGGGGCGTTTAACCCCTTGAATGCTAGAAAGGCCTCCATTGCATTGCAAAGAAATATGTTTGAGACCTCTTTAGTATATAAGCAGTTAAAAGCCCCATTTAAATGGTTTATTTTAATGCAGTTGATTAGCCCTAATATTGCTCCATTTTGTGTTTATCAGCACTCACAGGAAATAAGTGGTACATATATGTGTGTGTGTGTGTGTGTCTGTCAGTCGACAGAAGGGACATACTGTGAATGCTGATGCCTTTGCAGTAACAAATACTGAAACTGGGAAAGCTATCTTCCAATAACGCAACAGACCCAGTTCCTCCAAGCCCTGTTGTACCCACACTGATCTCCACCATGTGGTGCAAGATTGAATAATATGGCTGATCTCAGTTATCCAGTTAAATTCAAGGAATACCACTCAAAACTCAGATTGTCCCCATAATCAAATAAACACATTCTTTATTGTTGCATTTAGAAAACAGTCCAGGTAGACTGGCAATAGAAGGTCTTGCATGTTTCATGTGACTAACCACTGTTCTTCATAGATTAGTATGTTACAGATCAGTCTGCTTGCCCGGTGGAATGCTTAACACTTGGTCTTGTTAATCTACTTGAACTGTTCTCCAAATGCAAAAGTAAACAATTCTTTTATTAGATTATGGAGATGGTCTGCTGGTTTGAGTGAGGTTATTTTGGTTCTTATCAGGTGCTTTAGTACATTACATATTGAACAAATGCTTATGAAGAGTATGTAGAGTACACCATTTTCGTGGGGGGCCTCTGGCAATCCGTAGCGTCGTCTTCAGCGCAGGGAAGTAGGTGATGTCAGCAATGCTGTTTGTCTGTGTCATCCACTCACATCGCTAGATACACTGCACAAGCTGGCTATGTCAGTGGATGCTGGCAGTGCTACTTGGCAAAATGTCTGGAGATGTGTGAAGATGTGAATTTGCAAAGCAGCACTGCTGGCATCCACTGACATTGCCAGCTTGTGCAGTGTATCTAACAATTTGAGTGGATGACCTCACCAAACAGCGCTGCTGACATCGCCTACTTCCTTACACTGACGATGATGCTACGAGCTGCTTTTAACCTAGAGATGCCATGGGCTACTTATATGCTAGAGAGATCTCCAAAATATTGTCTTGTGCATTGGAAACCTCTACCATTCATGGGGTTAAAAATTCTATTTAAATAATTGAGAATTGGGAAATTATTCCGTATCCTATGGTGCACTTGTTTTGCTTTAAGTCTGCTTCATCTGGAGAGGGGAAGAGATAGTTTTGTGTGTGTTTGCATGAGAGAGAGATTACATGCACTGGTTTTGTGTGTGCATTTGTGTATAATGCCTTTTGCCTAAATAAACTAGGTGGAATCACAAGAAGTTCCAGTCACTATGAGGTTCTGTATATTTAAGTGTGGTATAGGGATTGAAAGCCATATTCCTATACTGTGCTATCTACCAGGGGATTACTTATAGGGCCTGGGAAGAGATCCATTAAGTAAAAAGAAAATAAATGTGGAATTTCAGTCTGTGTCAGGGGTTAACTGGACAATGAGAGCAACAAGTAAGTATTTTCCTACTTTGTATCTGGAAAAGTACAACATCCTATCCTATCCTATATAATAATTCGCTAAAACATGTGTAACGACGCAGTCATGCGCAGTAGAGACTGCTTCGCGTGCTGCAGTCATGCGCAGTAGACATGTGACGAGGCTGATACAGAGCGGGGCGCTCCTTCAGAGTGTCCCACTCTGTATCAGCCGCGGCGCAGGCAGTCTCTACTGTGCATGACTGCCTCGCGACCGGATGGCAGTGGCACTGTGGCCCCTGTAACGGGCTCTTCAACTAGTATTTGAATAAAAGCCTCTCTGTACAGTTCTCAAAATGTATTTACACAGTAGTCATGTGTGTGTGTGTGTGTGTGTGTGTATAAATCCGTTTTACCAAGTAAGTCTGTTTGCAACACTTTAGAATAATGAAGCCAACACAAAGATACATAAATACACCCTCATCTATACACTTGTACAAATATTAAGGGGTTGTGTACATCTCAACATTATTATCTCACTCATATGTGGAGGCTCTTGTGGGTTTCTGTCTGTAAAAAGTCTTATTCCAGAAGGATATAACAATTAGACTGATGATCTTTATAGCAGTTTGCTTTCAAAGTAATGCTATGATACTGCTGTTATAAGATATCAAATCAACTGGGTTTTGCATCTTTAGGTTCTTAAAGGATCCAACCACCTCGACCAAACCATCTACACTATGAGCCTAGAGCTGACCCTTCTCCGATATCTAGATAATCTTGAATAGAGGAAAATAAAGGTGGTATCCCACAAATGTAATAAGAACACTAAAAGTAATAATATTTTTTAGTGTTCTTATTACATTTGTTGGATTCTGCCTTTATTTTTATTTATTCAAGGTTAGGCTAATATTCTGTGTACATCTCAACATCACCAGCCTCAGGATGTTGTGCCTTCAACACAGATCTGACACAACATTACCTTCCTACGCAAGACGAGTTTGAGCTGTAATACTTTGTATTATCTCAACATATTAAAACAGTGCTGTTTCTTTAAGAGGAATCCACGCTCAAGCAAGCAGACTTGGTTTTCATACCCTTTTCTTCCTGTCTATAGGCACAGAACTCTCCAGTGTTATTGCTCTTGTTCTTGTGTGGATTCATAGCCTCAGAAGGTTGATGGAATGCTTGTTAGTGAACGTCTTCTCCGGTGGAGTTATTCATCTGGCGCAGTATTGTTTTGGCTTAGGATATTACATTCTACTTGGGATGACTATTCTCAGTTCTTCTCAGCTGGATGGCAAAATTGGTAAGTGTTTTCCTCGTATAGACTTTATTATTCTACAAGTGGGCAGCTGCAGAGTGAAATGAGTAGTTATATCTAATATTAACCTGTGATATATATATATATATTTAAAGTGGAACTGTCATGTAAAGGTCACCCCCAATTCATTGTTAGTATCTTTCTAATTATGATAATAGGGTAATAAAGTTTGTGTCAGCATCATTTGAAATCATAACTTCATATCGGACTTACAAGAATAGGAGAGTGTGGCCATCTTGGCAAAGAGGTATCTGTGCTCCTACACTGTCTGTCCCTGTCGTGCGCAAGGATTTGCCAAGGAGGGGAGATACTTTGCAATGTACGGTATTATAGGGACGGACAGTGCAGGTGCACAGATCCTACTTACCATATGGCCGCACTCCTCCTATTGTAAGTCTGATACAAAGTTATGATTTAAAATTATGCCGGCACTATTTTCATGATTACAAGGATACTAAGAAGGAATTGGTGGTGACTAATATTTATATGACAGTTCTCTGCATATTTTGTTGAAAACTATTAAAGGAGTACTATTGTTTATTATCTTAAATAAAAAAGCAATACAAATTAGTCACGTGATCTCTACCGGACAAATACCTGGGTTGGCAATGGGTGTAGTAGTGCATATGAGTGCATTCTGGGGATTTGTAGTCCTGATTTTTGTAAAAAATTTTTTCTCTTCCCTGCCTGCTCCTGAGCCTAGAAAACTACAAACCATCAAAAGTGAAACCGAATATTTGTATCAGATCATTCAACTCGGCCTCGTTAAAAGACTCCATAGAAAACAATCTGCTAAAATGAGTACAGACTATAGCAGGGATGTTGGCAAGTGGCTCTCCAGCTGTTAGACTTCAGCTCCCATCATCCTCAGATGGGGAAAGAGATGGATATACATAAGGGGTGGGGGGACAGACATCCACAGACTTTTAACAGATAGGCAGACTGAAAGAGAGAGCTGTAAAGAGAGAGAGAGACTTACACTGTGAGACATCAGTGAAAAAGTTTGTGTTAGTCATCCTAAGCATTTGTTATTCACATTAAGCAACGCAGAGACATTGTTGAAAGTTATATACAATAATATGTGAGACCCTTAATGTGTTCCTACATCCTTGTCAGACACACCTGAGGCGGCATTATGGTAGAGTTGAAGTAAATGCATTTTGGGATTTGCACTTTTCATGAAGTGAAAAGTATGCATCTCAATTACACACGCTCTTAACCTGGGCTGTGTGACTGGAACATAAACGGAGAGTGAAAGAGCACACACAAGGCAGAGTACATGGGAGAGTGCTGGCAAGAAAGGAGTACAGTGCACACATGAATGCAGAGAGAGAGAGCATGAGTAAGAGTACACGCAAGAGAAAGAGAAACTAACATGACTGCAAGACATCACTAGCTAGAGGGAAGAAGAATTTGAGAAAGGGAAGAGTGAAAATGAGTGTGCCAAAGAGATGAGACTGCACTACTCTAATAAATCATAAATTAATATGGTTAATATTGGGGAAACTCAATAGAATGTACCATTCAGAGGAGGGAATATGTTGCTGTTTGGTGCATACTAGTAAAGTGTAACATTAAAAAAAAAAAAAAAAGTACAATACTCTGAAAAGGGTTACAATTTCTCAGATACACACTGAGCCATTAAGTTCCCTCCAAAAGAGAGAAAAATGTCTTACTCTGACAAAAGCACAATTACAAGATATAATAAAATATCAGGATAGACTAAAGGATCTGAACACTTATAGCCTGGAGGAGAGAAGAGAGAGAGGAGATATGATAGAAACATTCAAATACATGAAGGGATTCAACAAAGTACAGGATGGAAGTATATTTCAAAAGAGTAAAAACGTTAGGACAAGAGGCCATAGTCTAAAACTAGAGGGACACAGGTTTAGATGTAATGTAAGAAAGTTTTACTTCACTGAGAGGGTAGTAGACAAGTGGAATAGCCTACCAGCAGAAGTGGTAGATGTCAATACAGTGACAGAATTTAAAGGGATAGTATTACTTCAAAATTACTATCCCTTATATTGTAGCCCTTAATAAACTGAGTTAAATGACACCAGCGGCATCTCTCAAACCTTTATGGTTTAAGAGATAGCCACTTTCAAAGTTTCCTCTCCCCTGCTGTCAGCGTTCTGCTGCCAGCAGGGGAATCCGGTCCCGGGACAGGCGGAGGCTCTTAAACAGAGCCGGTATCTCGTTATGGAAGGAAAAATGATTCATTGAAACAGTCTGCTACGTGTGCTTGGAAACCAAGCACACGTAGAAGACTGTTTCAATGAATAATTTTTCCTTCCAGAACGAGTTATTGGCACTGCTGAAGAGCCTCCGCTTGATTCAGAGACCGGATTCCCCTGCTGGCAGCAGATCGCTGACAGCAGGGGAGAGGAAACTTTGAAAGTGGCTATCTCTTAAACCATAAAGGTTTGAGAGATGCCGCTGGTGTCATTTAACTCAGTTTATTAAGGGCTACAATATAAGGGATAGTAATTTTGAAGTAATACTATCCCTTTAAGCATGCATGGGATAGGCATAAGGCAGTCCTTAACACAGTAGGAAATTGGGCAGACTAGATGGGCCGAATGGTTCTTATCTGCCGTCAAATTCTATGTTTCTAATACCCAGTGCTATGTCCTGGTCATGTTATGCACAGATCAGTCACTGATGGAAAAGTGTCTGAGCTTCTAATATAATTTAAACTTTTACTGAGGTATGACGTGCCAGGACCGTTGTCAGTCCTGGCAAGTAATGGAATTCTTCACTGCAGTCCCAGAATTCATTGCAGTAAAAAAAAAACAAGTGCTGTGGTCCTCTAGGACCGTACAACCACAGATCGCACCACCGTTAAGGGATTAAATAGGCCAATTGTATCATCCCTGTCTCCTCCTATGCCACTGGGTAACAGTTTTTTGTTTAGTTAAAAAAAAAAAAAGTGACAGCAGTGGTTGGTTGAGGTGGCAGGGGGTGTTAACGCTTTCCAGCTATGCCCCCTGACAGCAAACCAGATTTACATAGATTTCTATATACTATATAATAAAACACTAGAATGTTTGTCCAATGCAGTCATGCACAGTAGAGACTGCCCGAACGCACAGAATGCTCCCAGCTACATGCATCATGTGCACCTCCAGTGAGGTGGCAGAAGTAAGAGCAGAACCATCCTCTTAACCCTTTGAGTGCCAGAGGGGTAGGCAATGCATTGCACACCCCTCTGGCACTCAAAGGGTTAACCTCACCCAGACCTTGGCCCGCATACACAGGCTTTTACATTAGTATAAAATATATTTAATGGAGAACTAACCCCTAATAATAATCTCCACGTATCTTACTATGACCAGAAAATCTTAATGGCCCCTCTGAACAGTTCATTTTCTCCTTGGTTCATGAAATTACATTTTCAATCAGTCCCAGATGTTAGGTCCATGGAGAAGAACATGATAGTTGATTGTGGGACCATGAGACCTCGAACCCTTCTTGCAGCACATGGTAATTTTTTAGGGATCAGAGGGGTGTGCAGTGGTCCTTAAACAGTTATGTAGGCTAATGCACTATGCCTGCCTCTCTTTGAGAAACACCCAAGGAGCAAAGAAAACTTTCATGGGGATCATTAGGATTTTCTGGCTGTATAAAGGTAAATGTGTGTAGGGGGTAATATTAAGAGGTGTTAGTTTTTTTTTCTTTAACCTCGTGGATGCTAAAGACACCTGCAAAGCAATGAGTTGGAGATGGTTTGGAATCCATAGGGTTAATCAAAATCTAGTTTTGGAAGAACTGCCAATAATTCACGTTGTTCTTTCAATGAATAACAGAACTTTTTTTATTATTATTTTTAAGAAATCAAACATACGTAAATGTTAAATTACAACCTGTGCATCATTACCATATTCTTGATCACAGGCCCTGAAGCTGATGGGGGGTTTACAACTCCAATTATCCCCAAGAGCCATTGGCTTATTGGGGGTGATGTGAGTTAGCCTACCCATCAGCTGGAGGGCTAAAGCATTACTATTTCATTTTAGATTGTGGTTTTCAATGTTTCTTCTATTTTTTTCAGTCTCTTTTAAAGATCTTCTGATGCAGACTTGCTGGTACCATATCCTAGGTCTGATGTTGTATATTTGGGCCTCCTTACATCAATACAGATGTCATGTGATTCTTGCTAATCTTAGGAAAGACAAATCAGGTGAGATCTTTTTATTCTAGTTTCTAATAACTGGAAATATTTGATACATATAATTCTGTTACTACTTGTTCATGTTGTACACCGTGAAAATTCAGAAATATTTAACCCCATAAATTAGAAAATGGGTCAAGTGGCCTCCTTGCAGTATTACAGTTCCCATCATCCTTACCCAGCAGCTGGCTTTAGTATAATCAGAGTTTTGCCCTCCAGCTACCCTGGAACTATAAGTTTCCCACCCCAGAGAGAAGATGCACTGAAGTGTGATAAAGAGGAGATGTCTGTAATGTGCAGCTCTACAGTTCCGGTGTTATTCTATGTAACCTATGCACTAAGATTACTACCTTGAGAGGTGTTTTTGTATAGACTCCATAGAATAACATAGCAATTGGAAATTTTATCATGTTTCTCCTCTTTAGTGTATAAGTCCCCTGGTATTTAACAGGACCATAGGGTATGCAGAAAATGTAATCACAGGTTTCCAAGCAAAAATATAGATAATACTAAAGAGACTTATTAAAAGGGACGATAACACTTATTATGTAATAAAATGTATATTGTAGGACCTCCTGTAGGATATTGTAGGACCTCCTGAGTAAAACAAGGGTACTCCCACTGCTGAGATGTTACAGTGGTGTTGCTGTTACACCATCTTATGGGACAACTCTGGTCAGTTGACCATAAACCTCCATAGGATGGTGTAGCAACAATGCCACTAACTCAGGCCATTGAGATATTATACCTAACTAAATCAAGTTTCAGCTGCAACAGCTTTTGAATAAAATACCTTTCAGCAGTGGAAGTTGATTTGTTTTACTCAGGAGGATAAACCCTACAATATATCATTTTTACATATTAAAGGGGAACTCACTGTAGTGAAATGTGACTTCCTATTACAGCTCAATGTTGCTGAAGCTGTAATCTGTTAGTTTGTTTCATGATGTCCGTTTTTCAGGCTGTGGGTACAGCTCCAGCCCGCAGCCTGTCAGTCTTGCTCCCCCTCCCCACATAGTGCCTCTTCTCCTCCTCCGAAGACGGAGGATTCCTGGGGCGCTGTCTACCAAAAGTATGTCCAGGTCATTGTTCATGCACATGAACTTGCTTCTTCCTTTATAATCCGTGCCAGTGCGCTTTCCTCTGTTGCAGTTTTTAGTAAGGCAAGAGGACTGGCACGAATTATAAAGGACATAGCGCGTGAAAGCACTCAGTCTGCGCAGGGGGTACCCGAACTGCACGGCCTGTCCAATTGTACAGGTGCTGTTCACAAGTCTATAATGATATTACAAAAAAATGTAAACACATTGTTTATGTAGAAAATGCTTATTTGACCACTATTCTCACTGCACAGTGCTGTGGAACATGTTGGAAATTTAGTAAATACTAGTAAACCATGAGCTCTGTGAATGTGTTTATTTTTGCAATAACACGTTTCCTATTCTATTTCAGGTGAAATAATAAATATGAGCCATGTGGTACCTTGTGGAGACTGGTTTGAAAAAGTGTCCTGCCCACATTATTTTGCAGAGCTGTTGATCTACATATCTATAGCAGTTATTTTTGGACTTGTGAACACCACCTGGTGGCTGGTGGTGGTATATGTTTTGTTTTGCCAGGCTTTAGCTGCAGTTTTATGTCATGAGTTTTATCATGAGAAGTTTGACACCTACCCTCATAACAGGAAAGCATTTATACCATTTGTATTTTAAATTTTATATATATATTTTGTTTGTTTATAGTATACTATATATATATAATATAATCTGTAAATTTTCATGGTAATATATGTCTGTTTTTTTTATACTTACTTACTGGGCCTGTCATCACCTTCTCCCCCCCCCTTTCCCAGGAGACCAGAATGGTGTATCCCTTAAGGGTTTAAAGTGGACCTGCTTGAATTCAAGTTTGCATGTTTGAGAACTTCATTAACCCCTTAAGAACTAGCGGGATAGGCAAATTTTAATTGTGTGAGTATCTGTGGGCATAAAAATGGTATCCAAAATAAATAAGTGGAAGAATCCTCATAATCTACTGTGCAGAAAAATACTTGGTGTCCATTTAAGGCCCCAGCCAGCTGGGAATTCTAAAGAATTCTATTTTCTTCTGTGTTTCCTTGCATGGTCATAGGTTTGTATAGTCTCCTCCCATTAGCTGATATAGGACCAAGCAAGAAGTTTATAAAGATCCTCTTCCTCCCCTTCTGGTTGTCTTTTTTGGATCTACAGCTGAGGTGGGAGAGCTAGTGTTCAGCTCCTGTTCATTTTATAGTTACACCCTTGGGATATTTTGTACATATGTACCTACAGTTGGAATCGGCTGCATCCGTTGCTGCCCTGCTGGGAGAGATTGTTCGTTCCTCCTGAAGCACTGAGTCGGTCAGGGAATATATCAAACTTCCCGCTTCAGTTTCCTGCATGGACAATTCAGCAGGCGGGTGATGCAGGAACTAGAAGTACCATGATGTTGTGTTCAGCATAGAATGCATGACAGGGGGAACATGGCGAACCATGCAGTGGAGATGCTCCAGTGGAAATACCAGTATCAGGAGGTCAGGTAAGAAGAGTCTTGCTTTTTATACCCTCCATTGTTAGTTTTGGGTGGCAGGATGATTTGTTCCAAGCTGGAATGCAAGCCACTATAAATTTCTCTGCTGGTTAGGACCTCTTCTATGCAATATTATGGGCCCATGTTTATATGTGTTTTTTCCTTTTTATGTATACTATTAAAAGTTACTTCTCAGTTAGCATGTCTGCCTCAAAGCCTTCAAGTGCTAAAGACAAGGGTCCTTCTGATCCTAAGGAAGATAAGGGGAGTCAGAATTTTAAACAATGTCTAGGTTGTGGTGCTCAGATTCCCCTATCTGACTCTGGCAAGCTTTGCCCTGAGTGTCTTAGGAAAGCAGCAGGTCAGTCTATGCCAACCCAGTTCCAGGACTTCCTTGCATGGAAGAAAACATCCATGTAGGATACATTTTCATCTGTATGGAATCGGGGGTATAGGATATGCATTGTTTACCAATATCTTGTTTAGACCACGAAAGTCAATGCATGGACGTAATTCTCCGTCCTTCTTTTTGACAAAAAAAAAAAAAAATCCAGCACCAGCAGGCGATGTGGATTTACGAATGATGCCTCTGGCCAGCCCATCAGACACATATTCCTCCATGGCCTTATTCTCCTCCACAGAAAAGGGGTAAGTATGGCCCCTTGGAGGTGTAGTACCAGGCAACAATTCTAACATGCAATCATATGGTCTGTGAGGAGAAAGAACCTCAGCCTGACTTTCGCTGAAAACATCTATGAATGACGAATACTCCTCCGGAAGGAGTGGAGTCGAGGCTTGAGTAGCTCTCACGGGGCAAGACAGACAAGACTTTGAGCATTGTGGGGACCAGCCCAAGACATCAAAAGTGTGCGATTATATCCTGGGGTTATGTTTCTGTACCCAAGGGAACCCCAGGACCATGCCATGATGTGGAGAGTTAATAATCTGAAATTTCAGGGTTTCAGTATGCAGGGCTCCCACCCTCAGGGTTAACAAGGCGGTCTCATGTGTAATATGTGAGGGCTGTAATGGTCTGCCATCAATGGCTTCTACAGCCAGAGGGGAAGCAAGAGGCAACAATGGGATATTCTCACTGGCTGCAAATTCCGCATCCATAAAGCAGCCAGCAGCCCCTGTGTCAAGTAGCGTTGGAACTGAGGCAGGTTTATTTGCCCAATAAATACAGGCCTTCTACATGGGCTTATCCAAAAAATGTTCTGGGGACAATGAAATGCCACCAATCACTTGTCCCTGACTGGGTCTTGAGTTTGTGCATCTCTTAGGACGAATCGCACAGGACCGCAACAGATGTCCTGCCTTACCACAGTAAAGACAAAGTCCCTCCCTCTTCCTACAGACTCTCACCTCCCTTGAAAGCCGAGTCACACCCACCATCCTAGGTTCACCACTCTCAGAGACCAGATCAGGAGGCATGGGAGGATAAGGTGGGTCAGAATCCTGAGGAGATGTCTCCCCTTGAGGCCTCCGCAGCCGCTCAGCAACCGAGGGTCTCCTCCTGACTATGGCATCCACCTGCATAGGTTCGGTATCCTCTGACATAAGCCCAGGAGGCGAGGGAGGATAGGGTGGGCCAGAATAACGAGAAGACATTCTGTTTGAGGACCTCCGCAGGTACTCTTTAAATGAGGGTCTCTCTCTGATTCTGGTATCCATCAGAATACAAAAGTCAATCAGTCTGTCCAAGTCATTAGGTAGATCGCGAGCAGCGATTTCATCTTTCATTGTGTCACAGAGCCCTTGGAAAAACACTGCCATCAGAGCTTCGTTATTCCAGTCTACCTCAGCTGCTTGGGTACGGAACTCTATAGCATAATCGGCTACTGTGCGAGTACCCTGACGTAGGGTCGTAAGGTGCTTGGATGCCAAGGCCACGTGGCCTGGCCTATCAAAGACTTGCTTAAACTATCTCAGAAATTCCGTAAAATCGTGAATAGGTTTGTTCATCTCCCATAATGGATTGGCCCATGCCAGCGCCCTGCCCGTCAAAAGGGATATAAGGAAACTGACCTTACTGCGCTCATTAGGAAAGGCATACTGTACCAACTCAAAATATATGCCCAGCTTGTTCAGGAAGCCACGGTAACCATCAGGATCCCCACCATATCACTGTGGGAGCTGAGCGGAACCTGTCAACCTCTTGACCATGTCTGCGTCAGGAGAGTTGGGAACTACTGGTGCCTGGGAGGGCTCGGGAGCGGCCACCAGTTGATTACAGACTTGTTCAAGGCTCACAGTGCACTGTGAAACTGTTTGCATGGCTAAAGACAACTGATCCAGTCGCTGACTCGGTGTCTCCATCCTTTCTATGATGCTTTGAAAAACTGCATTACTATCACCGTCTGAACTCATGGTCCTTGCGTACTGTCACGGTTACCCAGAGAAGTTCAGTAGTCGGTACGGTTCAGTTCATGCAGTTTATTAACAAATGACATACAGCGGATATATACAATAAGAATAAGCACAGTGTAATAGCCAGCAAGCCTGCTATCAGAAATAATAGGTTGCAGAGCTAAACCACTGTGCTGGAGACTAGTCCTTAGCCACTGGAAGCCTTGGCTGGAACCAGGAACTGGAACAGGAACTCAGGATCTTGATCCAAAGAGGAATAGGGTCTAACTCAGCCTGCAGTCAGATATGCGACTCTACCAGGCCCACACTATATTGGGTGTCTGATCACCAAGGGAAAAGACGAAAGAATAGTCAGATAGAGCCACTAGTCAGCACCAGAGGGGGTAGTCAGACAAGCCGGGTCATACACAGATCAGGTAGTCATCCAGAGCCACAAGTCTGCACCAGATTGGATGTCCACTGTTAGGGGTTAGGCAAAAGAATAGTCAGACAAAGCCACAGGTCAGCACCAGAATGGATGGAAGGCTAGCCAGGTCATACACGGAGCCCGCTGCAACAGATCTGCTTTGAACAACAGCGCAAGGGCATCTGAGTCAGGCCTCAGTCTGCCCTTTAAACCCCTCCACAGGAAGTAGGAGGAGCAGCTCAGAGGGAGGAAGTAGGAAGTTGGTAGGAGGAGACTACAGTAAGCAAACAGATAAAACAGAGGCCTGCAGCATGCTTGAAGCCTCGCGCCTGAAGGTGATGCTGAAGTCAGGGTAAGTTGTAACAAGTGTTTGTGGCTTGGGTCTGTTTTGCTGGATTTGGTCCATAAGGAGTGACATATAATCGCTTTTTTTCACGGGAGATCCGGGACGTCTAACATAAGAGTCCTGTGCTATATAATGTATGTAGATTAGAAGTATATTTTATGTCTTATTATTGAACATTTCATGTTTCTTATCAATATTTGTCATCTGGATTTTGGGTTAGATATTTACCTATTAAATTTTTTAGAATAAAAGTATTTTGGATTATTTTTACTCTTATTGTATCACTGTATCCTTTATCCTAAGAGGTAAGCATAGCGCTGATCTTTCTGGTTGTATATTGTATATTTTGTCTTTAACAATTGGGAACATGGTTATTTAGATCTGGCTGCTGGTTTCCTGTGTTTGTTGGTATCATTGCACTACATATTTGTTTTGCTACCTAAGTGTCAAAAAGTCTTCTCCAGCTTTCATCATCCAAAAGCAATAGGAGAAGATGCCATGAGAATACAGTTGGGACTTCGATCAGGCTTACCTGTTTTCCCCTATCTCCATGGTCCCACACTTAGGGTTGGTGGCAGTATACTGGGCTGCATACAAATTGGTTTGGGAAACAATTTCACCTAAAATGTCTTCCCCCAAAAACAAATCAAAAAAATTATCATGGGTAAATCCTTCCACATCAATTTGAATCCCTGGGTTGCCTGTGAATTCTGAGATTTGTGGGCATAAATTGATACCCATTCATTAGGATCCGGAGTGGCAGGTGTTGGGGCATTTCTTTGGGCAGGTCTTTTGGCAGGTCTTTGGGCAGGTGCTGGGGCAGTTGCCAGGGCAGCTCTTGGGGCATTTCTTTGGTAGGTCTTTGGGCAGATCTTTTGGCAGGTGCTGGGGCAGTTGCCAGGGCAGCTCTTGGGGCATTTCTTTGGGTAGGTATTTTGGTAGGTCTTTGGGCAGTTCTTTTGGCAGGTGCTGGGGCAGTTGCCAGAGCAGCTCTTGGGGCAGTGCGTCTTTTCTTGACAGAAGGCCCAGCGTCATCACTAGAGCAGCTCTCACTTTCTGAAAACTGCGCTATGTCAAAATCTGACGCAGTGTCTGTTGCCTCAGAGTCAGACGCCAAAAAGGCATATGCCTCTTCAACGCTGTACCTGCGCTGCATTTTGCCCACTAAAAAAACTTTTTTTTTTCTTACGCTATCCCTAAACCTAAATCTAACCCTAAAACTTACCCTAGCCTACGTATATCCTGAACCTACCTAACCCAAATGAACTACCTATCTAAAACTGCACTTATTATATATATATATATATATATATATATATATATTATTTTTTTATTTTTTTGGGGGGGGGGGGGGGGGTTTGGGGTTTTTTTTTTTTTTCCTTACGCTATCCCTAAACCTAAATCTAACCCTAAAACTTACCCTAACCTACGTATATCCTGAACCTACCTAACCCAACTGAACTACCTATCTAAACGGCGCTTATTATATATTTTTTTTTTGGGGGGGGGGTTCTCCCCTAAACCTAAATCTATCCCAAAAAATTTCCCTAACACACGTCTACACTAAACCTACCCAACTACCTACCAAAATACCTAAACTATATTTACTATTTAAAAAAAAAAAATAATAATTTTTAAATTTAAAAAAAATTTAAAAATTTTTTACAAAATCTAGAAAAATTCAAGGGGGATGGGGGGTGTCCCACAGATCAGAAAACACTGATCTGCAGCAAATTGATCACTCCAAGAGTGATCAGATGGGGGGGCACTTATTGATCACTGCAGAACAGTGATCAAAGGGTTAAATGTCTTTATTTGAACTTTTTTTTTAACTTTTTTATTTTTACAGTAAGGCAGTAACAGCATGTCTCTCTGTCTCTCTCCACTTCAGCAGTATGCAAGGTGGAGGGAGGCAGAGAGATCTGACAGGGACAGTATTTACAAATACTGTCCCTGTCATTCAGGTTTTGCAACATGTCATTCGCTTTTGAAGCGAATCGCATGTTGCAACAATGTTTCTGCCGCTTGTTACTAAGTGTCCCGATACCGGGACACTTAGTAACAAGCGGCTTGAACTCTTCCATCGCTCCGTGCGGCCGCGATGGAAGAGTTTAACCCATGACGGTGCAGGACCGTCATGGGTCCTTAACGGGTTTGCAACCCATGACGGTCCTGCACCGTCATGGGTCCTTAAGGTGTTAAGCCAATAGCACAAATTGATCACGGTAAGGGGTACCTGTGATCACTGGGTCATACACAGAGAGGGTTCTTGTACTGAGCTGGGTCATACACAGAGAGGGTTCTTGTACTGAGCCGGGTCATACACAGTGCGGGTTTTCGTAGATAGCCAGGTCACACACAGACCCCAAGTCACTGTACCTAATAACAACGCAAGGGCGACTGAGTCAGGACTCAGTCTGCCTTTTAAACTCCTCCACAGGAAGTAGGAGGAGCAGCTCAGAGGGAGGAAGTGGGAAGTAGGTAGGAGGAGACTACAGGAAACAGATAAAACAGAGGCCTGCTGAATGCTTGAAGCCTCGTGCCTGTAGATGACGCTGCAAACAAGGTAAGCTGTAAACTGTAACAGGGGAGGAGACTCTACACACCTATGGCTGTGGGTAAACACAGAAGAAAAGGAAGTAACAGTAAGAATCACCCTATCTGCCTGCCAGAAGACTAGGGCAGGAACAGTGTGTGTGTTGGGGGGGGGGGGTAGCCAAAGCTAGAGGTGCATGGGCAAAGGCAGGGTTCAGAGAGAGAGAGAGAGGTTGAGCTGACTGGCTGGTGTGTGGACATAATCAGGCAGGAGGGATTGGGAAAGGAGAATAAAATAAGACTTTAGTGTTACCTTGCTAAATCCTTTTCTTAGTCCATATGGAATACAAGTACTATGGGAGATGATCGTCCTTCCTTGGAAGGTGGAACATTTTCAGAAGACAAGGTCTTGAAGGTGGAGCTTTCCTCTTCCTTCGTCAGGCTAGCCCTGCCTCGGCCCATCCAGTTTTGATATGAGAAAATCACTAGATAAGACAGCATGATTGATGAACTGAAGGGACTCCTCCAAAGTCCAGCTGCCCTGGATCCTCAGGTGACCCAGAACAGCACGCTAGCATCTGTTGGGACAAAGGTCCACTCCGGAATCACAAATGGCTTTCCCTTACTCCAGGTTGCTCCTATGCAACCAACTCTGCAGATTCTAACTTAAAAAAATATATATTTTTTTAAATCTAAGGAGATAATGGGAGTAAGTAGCAAAATAGGGGAAACCCATGGAGAAGAGGACCTTGAGTGTCTCAAATAATTAGAAGGCCTGCAGGAATAGAATGAGGAATCTGTGTTGGATCACATAGGAAGTACAAACTTTAAGAAACAATCATATTTCTACCATACAAGCTACAAAGGTCCCCAGTGGTGTTGGAAGAATTTAATTCAACTACAAAGTATAAAACTTTTTTTAAGCGGTATAATATGAGCAGGGGAGTGCAAGAGGCAGTCCTCAATTTGGGAAAAAAAATTATTTCCCTGATAATTTGAGAAGCGGATAAAGGGGAAGCCCTTGTAGTGCAAGATACTAGGACCTACATCCAGGAAGGCTTTACAAACCTGGGTGATAAGGAATCCTACCAAGCACTCAAGGGGGACTCCTCTAGGGAATTTTATGACTCTCTAAAATTGCTGATGGATGGAGTATTGCGAAGAGGGTTTTCTTTTTTATTGTGACAGAAGAAGGTAAGTGTAGGTTGCTCTATAACATTCCTAAACTTCAAGTTCCTGGTAGACCCTCTGGGATATCTCATAATTTCTGGAATAGGCTGCTGTACCTCAAACTTGTCAGCTTACTTGGATCATTTCCTTCAAAGATATGTAACAACTCTTCACACATATTTAAGTGACTCATAAATGGTTTTGGAGAAGATGGCTAGAACCATTGAACATAGTTTAGGATTGGAGTCAGTGGCTTCCTTTATAGATATGGATACCAATATGTCCCTTTTACAGAAGTAATTTTATTGAAAGGTATCAAGTTAATTTTAAGCCACAACTTTTTTGTGTACCGGGGCCAATTTTACCTCCAGACCAGGGGCATCACCATGGGCACCAGATTTGCCCCCTCATATGCCAACCTCCTTATGGGGCATTTTGAGCATATCCACGTAATGCAGGAGGGAGGCTGTGGGGGTCATCTGGTGGCATATGACAGATATATTGATGATGTGCTTCTGATCTGCGAGGAGGATAAGGAAGCCTTGGAAACAATAGAGATGTGAAATGGTAATGAATGGGGTATCAAATTTACATATTCCATTGATGAGAGGACAGTGGATTTTCTAGCTTTCACCTTGAATGGACAGGAAACAGGTACCATCAGTAGCTGGTCTCATGCAACCCTTATACTGGCGCAGACAGTTGTCATCTACCATAGGCACTTAAAAATGTCCCCTATGGACAATTTCACCATCTAAGATGGTACTCTTCAGAGAAGGGGGATTACATGAGACTAGGAGAAATTCTCAAGGGTGATTTTATCAGAAAGGGTTATGTGTAGAAATAAGTAACACAATCCTTTGATACAGCACGGTCCTTGGAACAGGATTCACTTTTGGTCTGAAAAAAGAAATGGGGCAAAGGGAAATCCAGTTTGTAACTCGGTAAAAAGCTTTTTTCAAAGCAGATTAAAAATATCCTAAGAAAACAACTGGGGGATTTTAAGACAGGGTTCGCTATTGGTTGAGGAAATTAAAACCACACCAAGCATTGTACAAAGGAAAGGTAAGAACTTAAGGAATCTAGCTGCACCTAGCAGACCTAAGATTATTAAAAATAAGGTCACTACAATTACCATTTTTTTCCTACTGCATAAAAAGGGAATTATAGATGTAACATAACAAGATGTGTAAGTTTATGAACATCAAACTCACGCTTTAAAAAAAAAAAGAGGGTAAGTTACATACTATAAAACCATTCATTGTAGTACACTTTTCGTTATCTATAGAATAAGTTGTGGCATGAAATATATAGGCAGAATAGCAAACACTGCAAGAGTGAATAGGAAATCATCGAAGGAAGATTATGAAAGGAGTGACAGATCATATTGTTCCTGGACATTTCGGATCATGTGCAAAAGGTGGAATCCAGAATTTTAAAGTTTTGGGATTGGAGAGTATCAACGGTTCTGTGTTCAACAGAGATATGTGGAGCTCTGCAGGAAGGAGGCCTTTACGGTCTTCCTTTTGAGTACCCTAACACCTAACAAGGAGATTAAACTGGCATCCTTCCTGTAGGGTTTGTAAGGTTTTCAGATGGAATCTATTGTTTTTCTGTAACTAATTGTACTAAATTTCAGGTAATCAGTTTCAATAGTCATCAAATCCAGGTCAATACTCATCAATTTTAGATATAGAGGTATTGGAGATTTTAGGTTGGGTTAGTTAGAAGCCTTTTTCTTTTTAATGGAGTCCAAGTAGCAAAAGAGACAGGAACTTAGATCTAGATCAGTGTTGAAGAGGCCAGATGGATTTACATGGAGCCAATAAGAGGGTAGGTTTTGCCCGCTGGTGGATTACATGTAGTGTTCATTCTCTTTTTTTTTTATTCAGTGTTAAGTGTTGACTAAAGAATAGTCTTTACACTGGACTTTTTTTTTTTTTTATAATTCTGTATTGGTATTTATTTTTATTATTTTTTTTTTCCATTACTAATGCTGCTATCTCCATAAGCGTTTCAAACAAGCATTTATTCAACTCCCCTCTGTTAAAAGTAGGAAAGAAAAGTGTTCCATGTTTACCAATATTTTAAATTTGAACCATATTTGTTCTGAATTTACACTGATTAAGCAGTAGAGCCGCCATTGTTCTAAATTAGTATAAGATTGGTCATAAAGGAATATTTGTATAGGATAATAAATTTATTTTAGACAATGTTTATTACATTTAGGAGCACATGGAACTTTCATTGTAGCAAAATATGGGGGTGAAGAAATTTATGATAGGGAGGCTTGAGAAGCATATGGTGGAGTATGAAATTTAGCGCCAACTGATTACTAGAAGTGACATACTATAGATCACAATCGAAAGTACTTGGCTGGAGCAGGAACGAATAACTGTTCAGGTCAGTGAGTAGTTCTGGTTATGCCCCCTGATGAAGCAATAAGGCAATCGTGAAACGCATTGGGCCAACGCTATATTTGTTTTATATTTATATTGTGGAATACTTCTTAAATTAATAAAACACTTTTGCATAACTGCCTCGTTTTTCCCTTTCCTAAAATTTTCACTATATGGTGGTACTATACACCTATCCCTTCCTTCACGATTTCCCTCACATAGTGAGGTGAGTGTGCCTTACATTTTGGAAGTATTGGGACTCTGGTACAATATTTTGGAAGAGGTGCTAATCCAGTTTTTGTATGCACTCGAAATACTGCCGGACAGATGTCATACTATTAAAGGTCTATCTGGTGAACCGTACGCTGACACTAGTTACTTTTAAATGTATCCTTTTGAGGTTATCACATAGTATGTTGTGATTTTGTTGAAATTCAATATTCATACATATAATCATTTGAACATCTAATAGAATTTTATATAAGATTAATTTTGATATAATTTTGGGGATTTGATGAATGAGAGATAATAGCACTTGATATAAAGGAAAAGGTCTAAATTCCTGTTACAGTTATGTACCCCACAGAAATCATGCCCAATCTGTAGTATGCAGAACATATCTAATCTGAGTTTGGATGTCTAATAAGAGCAGAGTTTGTTTTTTTTTTAAAGCCCTTTTCACCTTATGTGAAGTGTGGTGTGGGTTCGTATTATACACGAGATAAACACACACAAATGAAATGCTCCACTCAGTCTTTCTCCCACCTCAGTACAGTTATTTGTACCCACCACTTTCCCTCTACTTACTTCCGTGTCCAGGACCCCCCTCCTGGAGCTCCGTGCAGGGCACTAATGTATTCTCAAAGGGAAGCGGTCCTGAAAGGATGCAGTAGAGTAACAGGGGAAACGGGAAGCAAATGGAAGCATGCACCTGCTGCACGGATCTCCTGGTTGCCTCTGGAGGTGGGTCCTGGTCATGGAGGTGGGTGGAGTGGGGGGGGGGGGAGATTGAGATGAGCAGAAGGAGGGAATGGGGAGAGAGATAAAGGGGAGCTTTTTATATATTGTAGGTAGAGGGAGGCATAGGAGGAGCACATTAAACAAATGTACTTTGTTTTACATAACTCTTGGGTATAATTTACACCTGTATTATACCAGAGATTTTACAATACATGTAGAATATTTAATCTTTGAGTGCCAGAGGGGTATCAAATGCACTGCAAAGCAATGTGTTGGATACAGCTCTGGCACTCAAAGGGTTAAAATAGCTTGTATAATTCCCATGTTTCAGTGAAACATGCCCTCTTTCATAAGAGATTGAAACATGCAAAATATATATATATGCTACTTTAGAACTGGTGAAACACAGAATTTGATGGCAGATAACCATTCAGCCCATCTAGTCTGCCCATTTTCCTGCTATAAAAATCTCAATGATAATTTGGTCCTTGGTCTTGTCTTATGTTAAGGACAGCCTTATGCCTATCCCATGCATGCTTAAATTCTGTCATTGTATTAACTTCTACCATGTCTGCTGGTAGGCTATTCCACTTATCTAATATGATTCAGTGAAGTAAAACTCTCTTACATTACATCTAAATATGTGTCCCTCTAGTTTTAGACTATGGCCTCTTGTCCTAACATTTTTACTCCTTGAAATGTACTTCCATCATGCACTTTGTTGAATCCCTTCATGTATTTGAATAGTTCTATCATATTCCCTATCTTCTCTCCTCCAAGCTATACATGCTCAGATCCTTTAGTCTATCCTGATATTTCTTTTCCTGTAAACCAGTCAACATTGTAGTTGCCCTTCTCTGAATTTTCTCTAGAGTATATTTATCCTTCTGGAGATGTGGTCTCCAGTATTGTACACAATACTCTAGGTGAGGTCTAACCAGAGATCTGTAGAGTGGCATGACCACTTCCCTTTTTCAGCTACCAGTGCCCCTAGCTATACAACCTAGCACCCTGCTGGCATTACCCACAGCTTTGTTACATTGTCTGCCTACCTTTAAAGGGATAGCAATACTTGTATTAAACCTGAGTTCCAAGTCTTTGTTTTTTAACACATAGAGCTATATTTGATTACTTAATTTTGTAGTTCAAGTGCTACTCAATCAGAAAGGATCCCCCTCCCACCCCTTCTGTAATCCGGTTGTGGGACTGGACAGATGCAGAGAGACAATCTTCACACAGTAAGTATAAGTAAAACCCTGCCCCCCTTGACAAAGGAGGACAGGATTTTCCTTCTGCTTACTGAATATTGTCCCTTGCTGCGCACCATCCAGACCAGACAGAGGCAGCAGGATGCAAGAAAAGGGACGGGAGGGAGATCCTTTCGGATTGCATAGCTCTTGAACTACAAAACTGTAAGTACTCAAATATGGCGCTATGTGTAAAATAAATAAATATAACTCTGACCTCAAGTTTAATACAAGTATTAATATCCCTTTCAAGGGATAGTAATGTTTCTCAAAAACAGCAGCTCCAATTAATCTTCATAGTATTTGAGCCATGGAGAGTTATTTCAATACTGTCAGACTTGTAGCTCAGGAGAAATTGAATGATAAAATATCCCCCTCCCACCCCTTTTACCTAGTGTAAGCCACCTCCCCTCAGATGTGGAATCTGGTCCTGGGACCAGACAGCTCAGCAAGGGACAATCTTCTTACTGTGAGCATAAGGAAAACCATGCTCCCCTTGACAGGTTTTTCCTGCTTACTGAAGATTGTCCCTCTCTGCGATCCATCCAGACAGTCTTGCTGCTCTGAGATGAGCAATGTTACATCCGTAAAAGGGACAGGAGAGAGACCGTTTATCATCCAATTACTCTTGAACTACAACTCTTGAAGTAACACTCTCCATGGCCCAAAGACTATGAAGATTAATTGGAGCCGCTTTTATTTTGAAACATGACCATCCCTTTAAGTCATCAGAAATTATTACTCCCAAGTCCCTTTCCTCTGTTGTCTCTGACAGCACAGTACCCTTAATAGTATATTTTTCCTTTGGATTTTTACATCCCAATTGCGTTATTTTACATTTATCAGCATTAACTGCAGCTGCCACACTCTTGTCCATTCTTCTAATTTACCTAAATAATTTGTAATTTGGCTTATTCCCCCAGGAATGTCTACCCTGTTACAGATCTTGATATCATCTGCAAAAAGGCATACCTTACCTTGAAGACCTTTTGAAATATCCCTCATAAAAATTTTTTTAAAAAGGTGGGCCCCAGTACAGATCCCTGAGACATCCCACTAGTAACACTCCCTATGAATATTCTACATTGACTACCACACTGTCTCCTGTGACTCAGCCACTGCCTTATCCATTTAACTATTTTTACATCCATTTTTATTTGTAAGGCTTCATTTTATTATTACAGAACAACATAGCTAGTGAACAAGTCATGTTTTATTAACTAAAAACATCAGTACCCCAACAGGGGCTTCTTATGTTGGCGGTCATCGGACATATGCAGGAAACTTGCAAAAAGAAAAAGATCAATTCTGAAGCAAGCCAACTGAATCACAGGGAGTAAGTTTACTTTGATTTACATGGGTTTTTAATCTGTTGAACACTAGAGAGATCACCAATGCAACGCTTCGTAATTTTTATTTCACCCTTATAATACAGTTGGGTAGCTCCAGAATATATAATTTTTTTCTGCATAAGTCCTATATCCAGTAAGTTGTAGAGGAGCAGGTGTGGGACATCATCCACAAAAAAGGAGCAATTCTAGAGCAAACTGACTGTAACAAGAAAAAAAATGATTTTAAATGGCGATTTAAAGTGTTAGTAATGCCCCAGTAAAAATATTTTGCATTGTGTAGAGCTTAAAAAGTTGAATTGACTGCAAAAAAAAGTATCTCTCAAACCGCTGTGGTTTGAGAGATACATGCATTCAAAGCTTGGTTTGCAAGCACACTTTTTAGACCATTCCAATGAAGTCATTCGTTTAAAATAACGCAATTGCAGCTCTGCTGCAGAGCCTCCGTGTTGGCCGACATGGATCTCCTGCTGACAGCTTTACAGCTGACAGCAGGAAACATCAAACTTTGTATGCAGATATTTCTCAAACCACAGCGGTTTGAAAGATAAGTTTTTTTTGCATACAAAATGCAAAATATTTTTTCTTGGACATTAGCATTAAATTCTAAAGAAGTAATCAATGCATTGTGAATCTGTGAGTTAGGAGACCTATATTGCATTCAAAAAGGTAAAATCCCCATTTAAATAATTGCAAGTTTTTAGTTCTTCCCATGGTGCAGCAAGTTTGCTCCATAATTGCTTCCCTTTTGTTCTGTGGATAAAAAGGTGCAATGTTGGAGCAAACCAAATAGTTCCTACAGATTGACTTCTGTAGGAGGTATTCAAAGCATTGCAACTCAATGGCTTGCATGCCTCTCTGGCACACAAAGGGGTTAAATAAGGGCTATGATCCCCTGCATGCTAGAAAGGTCTCCATCACATTGCTGGAATATTTTTATTTGTCCCCATGATGCAGTTGGTATGTTCCAGAACTGCACCTGTAGAATCCACCATAAGGCCCTTATTTGCCTGTGATCATTTTACTTTATCAGCACAGAAAGCAACCAATGTTCAGCATACAGATGTTACCTAAATGTACATAACCCTTGACTCCACTTGAACCAACTTGTGAATTGCTAGGTGATAAGCAGTTATATTGTACTTTCCAGAAGTAAAAAAATATTCTCTTTCAAAAATAGATAAAAAAAAAAAAAAACTTTAAGTTCTTGCAGTTCATTGAAATCAGTTATCCATCTCTTCTACAATGTCTATGGTCTTGGAATTTTTAAGATCTGTATTGTCTCCATCAGCTTCACCTGATATTTCAGAAAAATCAACTTCAGGCAGTGGAGGCCTCCAGTACTCGAACGAATTGAATTCTCTAAATGCTTCATCATTCTGGCACTTATACACAGGGGCTTTGCTGGACTGGCCCTCTGCCACTCTCTGCTTCTTGCAGGGCACGTGGGAGGTGATTTCTGGGTCTCCATCATCATGGGATTTCTCACCCAAAGATAAGATAGTCGCTGCTAGGCGAGGTGCTGAGTCTGGATCAAGCTTCCGCTTTCTCTTGGGAGAAATGTGCAGTGCCTGTGGGGGACACTGTGTGGGTGAACTGGGCACATCGCTGCTACGCTTCTTGCAGGGAGGGCTGAGGGTAACGAGCTGCTGCTCTGCTTTTCTTTTGGCCATCAGCTGTACAGGTACAAGACTGTGGAGGAGTGTTTATGCAACAGGGAATGTGATGACTGAGATCCCCAAGTATGTGTATAGGCAGATCACTGTAATTCCAACACACACACACACACACACGTTTATAATAGTGGGCTTAAAAAAAAAAAAAAAATTCCATCCGGCACTCAAAGGGTTAAATCTTTGCTGCACGAATTTATTTGCACAGCCTGTCTTACTTGTACTGCATATTTACTTTGTTTCATTTGTACTCGTGCCTCTGCTAGATCTGTCTATAGAAATAAAAGACCGAGAAACAGACTTCAGATTTTCATGTTTCTTATCAGCGCTTGGTCCCTGCAACAAAAATCACAATATTTTAGCATATAGAGAGTTAGAAGTCTAATGCATGTCACCAAATATATCTTTATTTATATTGTAGCAATATAATAGGCTTCTATGCCTGGCATAGAATACACTACTGATAATTTTTTCCCCTTCATTCTTTTTCTATTCACAGTATTTCCACATGTATTTTTATTAATATGTACTCTAGTATGTTATCTTGTATGTGACAGTTCAACTTTAAGGTGAAATGTCCATTTTAAAGGAGCAATAAACATTTGTTAGGAAAATATATATTATAGAACTTTTTGTGTTGAGTAAACTAAGGCTACTCCCACCCATAACAGAGGTAAATTTCCAGTTATTACAGGATCCTCCCATTCATAGTGCCCTCTAGTGGTCACATTCCAATTGGTTATTCTGTTACATGACTGCTAAGGGACGCATACCCTGTTACCTTGCTACCACCTTCCACCCTAAAAGACAACCTGCATGGGTAAGAAGAGGCTACAGTGTTTATTAACGGTGACATAAAACCAAACGTTGTGCTGGATACCAGGCAAGGCCAGGGGCAACAGTATCCACCCACCCCAAGTCATTAGCCAGTGGGAAGGTGCTAAATCCCCAAAGGCCTGAGGGGCAATTAACAGTTGCTCATCCACTGGCAAGGAAAAAAAAAAAAAAAAAAAAGCAAACCAAGAATGTGAACATGCTGTTGCGTGTGTGTATATTGAAGGCCCCTGTAATTCCTTATAGAGATTTTCACAGGAGTGGCAAGGGATTGAAAAGCCATCTTTGTTTTTCGGAAGAGGAGATGGTGGGGGAGGGACAACTCCATGTCCTGTCAAAATCACTCCGCCCTGTATCTCTTGGACAGGCAACATACAGGAGATTTGAATATCTCCTCCTTACTGCCTCCCCTGGGTGTCTATGTCTGCCCTGGGGTGTGTGCAATGGAGCTGGAGAATTCTGGCACCTTGCCAGCCTCCTCCTTTTAGTAATGATAATAAAACTATGGAATTCCTGGTTCATTACCAACCACTCCCAGAAGGGCAGAGTTAGAGAGAACTGATACTTAACAGGATTGGGCAGGGGTAGAAATCCCCATGCCCATTCCTGTCTAAAGCAATGAACAGAGTTTCCTAGTGCACTTCTTTAGTTACCCTCCCATTTGTCACATAACGTCTCTCCTATTATCAGTGCCCCTTTATCAACTACCTCCCTCTAATTTACAGCATCCGTTTCTCAACTCCCTCCCTACCAGTGAAGCAACATGATAAACATATAATGGACAATAAAACTAGCAAGTAAAAACAGAGGGCAATGAACAGAGAGTGTCTTTAGGTTTCCGCAAGGCTGTGCCACTCTTATTAGTATGTATCTAAAAAGTTATATATGGTAGTAATAATAACTAAACAGATAGATAGCAAATATATTTAAAATGTAAGCAACAAATATGATATAAAACATCCCCAACTCTCTGGTTCAGAAAGTGTTATCAGCTGTACAAAGTGGGGGTTATGCACAAAGGACTGATAAAAAGGAGATGATTTCTCCAGTAATAACACTTCTCATTCCTTTGTTATTGTATAGAGCCTAGACACTAAGATCTTCAAAGTTTCAAAATCGTACTGCAGTGGTTCCATAGAACAGGAATTGGAGAAATGACATCACTGGAGAAGTTATCTCCACTTTATTACACCTTAATGCATCTCCCACAGATTCTGGTGGTGCCGCTACTTTAAGATGGACCACTAGTGACTGTCTACACCAAAAGATTTCAGGCCATCCTATGTGGATCACTGATGGATAAGCAGAGGGTCAGGCGTTTTTATTGATTTACTTGCACTTAATTAACGATATCCTTAAAAGCGGACCTGTTGCTGTGGTCAGCACTGCAGCTGAAAGTATGTGCTCTAGCATGTGCCTGCCCATAAGAAAAGTGTTAAATGTTGAAAATTGTGCACTGTAAGTCCCATCACGCAAGACACGTAAACATTTGATTTGGCGAAATAACACAGGCCACCAGAACAATGCAGCAGTGATGTACCACATGGTTGTACAATACATTAATTTTGCCAAGCAAAGGCGGCAAGGCCTGGTGCCGTGATGGATGTCCTGCTAAAAATAAAAATTATTGTCTAATATCGGCTTAGAAATCACAGATTTCCATTTACAGCCACAAACTAAATGACTACCCAACAGTTGTCACCCATTCAATAATGGTAGAAAAAGCTTACGAAGAGTCTTACGTATGTGTTGCTGGTACGATATCCATGTGTGAAACGTACCCATGCGCGGAGCCGTACTACGTACGACGTTTGTCGTTTTGACGTAATCCGAGACTGTCTGCATGTCTGTCCAATCAAGAGTCAAGCGGCTTGTAACGTCACCATGCTGTAAGGGGTGGGTTCTTGCAGCTGACGATGACAGGACTGAGGCGGTGGATCTGAGGTCCGGACCGAACCCTTGAAAGTGGTCGGACACGAGCGAGGTGATTTGTATCCGTTCGGTACAGCCGTATTGACGTAACCGATAACATCCACCACCACATACACTCATCGGTCGGCAATAAGATGTTCTTGCCACGAGGAAAGAGGAAGCCGGGTGCTCAAGTCCCCAGAAGTCCACCGAGCACGTATGTAGCTTTCATCGTCATCTGCCTGCTGCAGATGGTCAGCCTGACCTGGGCTATCCAGGAGGATGATGGGACCCACCGGAATAGGGAGCCCCCACTACCACAAAGACCGGAGCCTGCAGGCCGACCCGAGGTGAGCCTGAGCGGCTTGTAAGATCATTAGATTGTGTCATTACCCAACTAGACGGAACCGAGATGTGTCACAGGCCATTTGACTAGGTTACTGTTATATACTGCGGGTGCAATTCTGAAGCAAACAGCACAAACATTCCCCAAGTTCTCGTTGGTTTAACCATTTGAGCTCCAGGTTTGCATCTAACGCATTGCTTTGCTATGCATTGAATAGCCCTCGATATCTCAAATAATTAAATCAGTCTGTATCCCCTGGAATGCTAGAGAGGTCTGCAACACGTTTCAAGGTACCGTATTGGATACGTCTCTGGTATTCGATGGGTTAAGGCACCATCTGAATCTAGAAGTTTTTATTTCTCTCCTAAGGTCCAAAATACAAATATCAAAAATAATATAAATGTGTCTTCGTTATACTGGGTTCTTATGGACGTGCACAAATTATAAGTGAAGCAATACTTTCTCAAACCAGCGACTCAATAGGGGATAAATTTTAAAAAAACATTAACCCTTTGAGTGCCCGAGAGTTAACCAATGCATTGCAGTACATTGTATACCTTCCTGGCACTCAAGGGATGCATATAATTGGTTGCTAAAGATGACTTAATTGCATTGCAAAGCACTGGAAATCGCTAACGTTCAGAAGTTTAAAACCCTCTTTAAAATCACTGGGGTTATCATAATTTGTATTCCATTTGTTGGTGTCTGTGCTAAAAATTGCCTACATTTGTTGCATATGACCCTAAGTACCTTTGTTGGAGACAGTGCAATATCTCTGTAAATTCAATCTCGGAAACCAAAGGCCCTCCAGCTGTTGCAAGGGATCATGGGAATTATAGTCATGAAGAGCCAGATTGTCTCAGGTTTCCCATTAGTGCTGTAAATGGTGCTTTTCTAGAATCACCTGTTTGAATGTCTTGGGTATGGCGACCCCCATTCCCTGTTTCGCTTATAATGCAGCGCTGGTATTTAAGGTTAAAAACAACACTGTAAATAACAGGTCATATAGCTTATGAGCTATTACTAAACTACAGAGGTGCCATGGATTAAAAATATTCAGGATATTCAGATTGTATTATGTCAAACCACTGACTGATACCCATTGCTGACTTCACAATTCTTTCCTGTTTCATAATATGTGGCGCTTGTGCCACTCGACTTCTTCCCTTTTGTTGGTAATCTTATGACTTTATTATCCCCTCCCTACCACCTACAGTTTTTTTACATAGTCCTGCTAATGTGCATAGGTATGTACACCTAATGTTTTCTGATTCAATACAATTTTATTCTGTGCTGTTAATAGGATTCTTTTGTGTCTGAGCCCCCTTGCTTTTTTTCCCACTAAGGCACTTTTCACATGGGCAAAACCAATGCAGAAATTCTGTAGTGATGATGTCACACTTTGTTTAAGATGTTTTGCTGGGCTACTGCGCCTTTCTCTTGAGTGACTGTTGCCTTGTGTGAACTCACCAAAGTCCAGCATACTGCATCTTTGCTGTTTTTACAAAGTATTTCAGTGTAAGATCCAGTGAGTAGGGTCTGCACTGTGTCGTCTGGGTCCATCAGCATACCCTTCATATGATTGGAAGTTGCAGTGCTGATTTCCAGTTTCAGTGAATGGTCTGTCCATGTGGACACCAGCCATAGTCTTGTACTTGCATGGGCTGATCATTACATGACTCCTGGGGCTGATTTGGTGGAGGAATTGCGAGAGAGGGAGTGCATGTGTGTGTCTGTGTGTAAAAACACTAGCAGTTCTTTTTGGTACGTGAAAGAGCCCCGAGTGTGCAAAAAAAGCTAATATGGGAACTAGGCCAGGTTTCCCCTTTCAAAGACTGTGTAGTAATAAACAAGCCAGGGTACTGTCTCTTGCCCATCTGGATGAATGAAGGACTCCTTTGAGTTCGCCACTTGCCTAGAGCCATAAGTACAGCGACAAAAATCTAGTAATTCTGGGGCAAACAAACTGCGCCATAGTGGGCAAAAAAAAAAAACCACATACACCAAGCTTATATTGATTTAAATGGTTCTTTAACTCTTTAATGCTGCTGAGGTTTAACCCCTTGTGGAGAATTGTCTAGCATACAGGAAGCTAATAGACTTGTTTGAGCAATATGAATATTGAGAATTGGTATTTGTTCCCTGTGGGGCAATTGGTTTGTCCCAGATTACTGCACCATGGGGGGAAAGTAAACATTTCAATTGATTTTAGATGTGGCTCTGAGTCTCTTGAATGCTAGATAGATTTGCAGTGCATTGTCCAGGAATTGTGGTGCACTCTCCCCCCCCCCATTTTTTTTTTTTTAATTAAGGATATTGTCCCTTTGCGTGCCAGAGGGGTACACAACACATTGCTTTGCAATGCTTTGTGTACCCCTCTGGCACTCAAAGGGTTAAACAAAAGTATTTTGTAAAAAAAAAAAACTTTATAAACTCTGAACAGGAAGATTTGGCAGGAAGCAGTGCAATGTTACATTAACATAACTTACACAAACACAATGTAGGTTTTATGGGATAAGTAAGCAATCTTTATGAATTCATTGGTACTCACTGGATCCTTTTTACTAGCCTGGAAAACTTTCAGACATTTTTAATAAGCGGCAACTTAATAACAAAATCTGGAGCTGACTCTTTCATTGAAGAGGATTGTTACCACTTAATGCATATCCTCACTGGGAACATTCTGAATGTGACATTTGATACCTACAGATAGTTATCTGAAAGGGGTAGTGCAGGGTGCAGGTTTTCAGTAAACTTCCTTATGTTAGTGGTCACCACCAACACTTCTTTGTTCTGTTAGTTGCATAGTTATGCTGTGTTCTTGGCCGAGCTACACATATGATGCTCATGAGTTTATTTAAGAATAGTTTACTCTGCATTTTATGTAAGTAAAGGATAAAATACTTGTTGATTTTATTTTAATTGGTCATTTTTAGGTGTATTTTTTTCCTTCATGTAAGACAGTCAATCATGGCTACTCATTGTGAGCTACTACTTACTGAGATGAGGAAATGCACCTTTTTTCTGCTAATCTGATGGTAGACTGATGTTTGCCCATGGGGAATAGGAGGGATTTGAATCTTCCCACCACTGAGCTCTGATATAGAGGTAGATGCAAAAGTTTGCTGCTGTTTAAAAACAGGTGTTCAGGTACAGAACCTAGCTCTGCACCTCGGTAGCTATTTAGGGCAGGAGCAAGTCTTGCATAGAAGTGCTTCTGGAATCAAAGAAGGACTAGAAAATTTAATGTAATCTCAGTTTTCTCTTTCTAGTTTCAGTGCTTCTAGAAGGCAATGGTTGAGTGAGACTGTTCCATGCGTTCAGTGTGTTGTGTTCTAGCAAGATGTCACAGCTAAAAATATGGAAACGGGTCATTCTAACCTTGACACAACTAAACTTTTCAAACATGCCAATATTTTGCAATAGTTTTAATTGCTATTTTTAGTAAGGTTTACAAGAGATCTACTAATGTCTAGCATCTGGATGGCAGCAGTAGTGTATATTTCAACAAATACTTGGATTCTTGTCTGACTGTGCTCATGTCTCATTTTGTGCCACTTGTCTTTGTGTGGGTAGTAACCTGATTCTTGGAGAAGTCTTCCCTACCCATGAGATGAGTTACTTGCTGCAGCGTTTGCTCACATTTTCTATACATCAGGAAATGGAACACTACTCTGAGAATATTGTTTTATGGTGCAAATAGCTTTATTACCCTACGGGTAAGTGGTGCAATTCTGGATCACCACATATCCCCCGTAAGTTGGAAAGGTAAATTCTGCAAATTCTCATTATGTTAACTAGGGGATTAACCATTTGAGTACCAGACTGCGGCATCTAACGCATTGCTTTGTAATGAGTTAGCTACCCTACTGGCACTCTATGGGTTAAACCCATTAAATACCAGAAAAGTCTGCATGGTATTGCTTCATAATGAGCTGGAGACCTCTCTAGCATTCAAGGGATTTAAAGCTCCATTTAAAGTGACAGTAATGTTTCACAAAAACAGCAGCTCCAATTAATCTTCATAGTATTTGAGCTATAGAGAGTGTTATTTCAATACTGTGAGAGTTGTAGTTCAAAAGTAATTGAATGATAAAGTTTCCCCCTCCTTCCCCTTTTACCTAGTGTAAGCCACCTCCCCTCAGATGTGGAATCCAGTCCATAGACCAGACAGCTCACATCAAGGGTCAATATTCTACTGTGAGAACAATGGAAAACTCTGTCCCCCTTGACAAGTTTTTCAGCTTTTTCCTTTCTCTTAACTGAAGATTGTCCCTCTCTGCAATCTACCTGGACACTCCCTTCTGCTCTAATCTGAGCAGTGTTACATCAGTAGAAGGGACAGGAAGGGGATACTTCATCATTAAATTACTCTTCTACTACAACTCTGACCGAATTGAAATAACACTCTCCAAGGCCCAAATACTATGATGATAAATTAGAGCTGCTTTTATTATGAAATATTACTATCCCTTTAATGTGTCCCCCCCCCCCCGTCGGTACACTTGGTTTGCTCCAGAATTGCACATCTCTTTATCTTGATGCATATTCAAGAAGCAAACCAATGTATAAAAGTCCAACAGTAAATACAAACTGAGTGACTTATTTCTAGGATAAATTTTCCCTTTAAGTTAATTTTGCAAGATGTATATAATAACAATAAATATATTGGACCACAGTGGAAAGGAACACAACTGCAGCCTATCAACCTAAGGTCTGCAATGAGGAGAACTGCACAGTCTAAGACAAATATCTACTGTGAAGAGCAAAAGTTACTCAAAACTATAAAATATTCCAATAAAGTCCCAATATGCATCTGGATTCAGTAGATCTTCAGAACTTGCTTTAATTGGTTTGGACTCCCAATGGCACAAATCTGTAGTAGAAAGAAGACAACAGCAGAGCAGAAAGATCTTTGTGTAGTATAAATCTTACCTTCTGAAATCATTACCTTTACTCTGTCTTCTTAAGGCTTGAACTCTCACGTATAAGAGGCCCAAAGTACTACCTCTAAATATACCGTATACTTCCGGTATACACACCGGGAAGTTTTGCAAGTCTCCATCTCCTTGAGTTCCACAGGTCTTCAAATCTTCTTCTCCTCTTCTCTCTCTCTCTTCTCTTCTGTCTCTTTTTCTCTCTCTCTTCTCTCTCCACAAAGTGGTATCAAATGCAGGCTAATTTAAATATTTTTTGATTTTACTAAATTCCTGAGAGTGCCAGCTTTTGATATCAAATCCATTTGTTACCACTTTGTATATACATCAAGATATAGCAAGAGCACCCAGGTACTATAAAAAAGTTTTGGAGTGCCCATCATTTTGGTTTTGTATGTATATGTATGTGTGTGTGTGTATATATATATATATATATATATAATGTATAGAGAGAAAAATATATAAAGAGCACTAAATTAGGGCCGATGTACAGTGAATGTATTTTAATATAAAATTTCACATATAGAATAATCAATTAAATCTGCCATCCATATGCATTGTTACTTTTTGGGAGAAAGCCAGTATGAGGGAAATGTCAGTAAGGCATAGTATTTTGGAAGGTAGACATTGACCTACATCATTTGGCTTCTTATCCCTAGATTAGTATGCACAGCTCTTTCCAGAAATGTGTGATTCCATGACTATCAGTAGGACAAGTATGGGGGGGCGGGAGTCAGTGTGTTCTGGTCTGTGACTAATAGTGAGCAGAGCAACCGGTTGGGGGGGGATCTGTGACCTCTAGTGGGCAGTAGAATTAGGCTTGGGGTCTGACAGTGAATGTGGGGATCTGTAGTGGAACCAGGCATGGGGTTCAGATAGTGTATGTGAGTGTTACTGGACAGTATATCAGAGTGCTGGGGGGGGTCATATGTGTACTTTCCAAAAGCAGTGTCCAATGCATTGCAAAGATGCATTGGACACCCCTCTGGCACACTTTATTTTTTAAATTATTATTATTTTTTTTAAAATTCCTACCTGAACTACCAGGTAGGATGGACGCTGGGGAGCCCTGCTGCTCCCCTGAGTCACCTATGATATCCTAGCCAGATTGGATCAATAACAGGGGGAGGGGGCATTAGTAGGGGTCCAGATGCCCCCTCCATCAGGTTTACATGCACCGCATGCCGGTAATACTGGCTTATGGCTCATCTGCATTACCTATGTATAATGTACAGGCTTTGCACAGTGGGAACATCTGGTCAAGCCTGTATATTGTACCGCCATTGCACTCTAGGGGTTAAAGAGTTATATAATTTTTTGTATGTTTGTGTGTGTGTATGTAAATAAAGAATATTGTTTCTCTGTGTATATGTAACTCTTTACTGTAAAAGCTCTCCATAGTATACTTGAAAAAGAGAAATAACAATGTATTCTTCCTGGTAAAATATTTCCTAAACAAAAATAAGTAAGTTAATATTTGTTGATGTTATGTTATATCCCTTGCTTAATGTACTGTTCTTTATTCATTGCAGTAGTTAAATTGATAGGAGGGTAATGGTCCTGGGGCTAAAATGCATTTTGTAAATAGTCCTTATTAGGGCTGCAACAACTAATCGATGAAATCGATAAAAATCGATAATGAGAATCGTTGTCAACGATTCTCATTATCGATTCGTTGCGCATCGATTAGTTGTGCCGCCCAGCAGCCCCACAGCCGCCGGATACTGCTGTCTTACTTCCTGCACTGATGACATCCGGAGCGCAACCACTCCAAACGCGGAGACGCCGCGTGGAGTTTGCAGGTATTTTCTTCCTCTGCTCTGAGGCCAGTTTAAAACTGGCGCCCAGACAGAGGAAGAAAACCCCTGCACGCTTCATGCGGCGTCTCCGCGTTTGGAGTGGTTGCGCTCCGGATGTCATCAGTGCAGGAAAGTGAAAAAGAGGTACGGGGGAGAGAGAGAGAGAGGCACAAGGGGGAGAGAAGTACATGGGAGAGAGAGGCACAAGGGGGAGAGAAAGGGAGAAGTACATGGGGGAGAGAGGCACAAGGGGGAGAGAAGGGGAGAGAGGCACAAGGGGGAGAGAAAGAGAGAAGTACATGGGGGAGAGAGGCACAAGGGGGAGAGAAAGAGAGAAGTACATGGGGGAGAGAGGCACAAGGGGGAGAGAGAGAGAGAAGTACATGGGGGTGAAAGAAGCACAAGGGGGGAGAAAGAGAGAAGTACATGGGGGTGAAAGAAGCACAAGGGGGAGAGAAAGAGAGAAGTATATGGGGGTGAAAGAAGCACAAGGGGGAGAGAGAGAGAAGTATATGGGGGTGAAAGAAGCACAAGGGGGAGAGAGAGAAGTACATGGGGGTGAAAGAGGCACAAGGGGGAGAGAGAGAAGTACATGGGGGTGAAAGAGGCACAAGGGGGAGAGAGAGAAGTACATGGGGGTGAAAGAGGCACAAGGGGGAGAGAGAGAAGTACATGGGGGAGAAAGAGGTACAAGGGGGGGAGAGAAGTACAAGGGGGGAGAAATAGAGGTACAAGGGGGGGAGAGAAGTACAAGGGGGGAGAAATAGAGGCACAAGGGGGGGAGAGAAGTACAAGGGGGGAGAAATAGAGGCACAAGGGGGGGAGAGAAGCACAAGGGGGGGAGAGAAGTACAAGGGGGGAGAAATAGAGGCACAAGGGGGGGAGAGAAGTACAAGGGGGGAGAAAGAGGCACAAGGGGGGGAGAGAAGTACAAGGGGGGAGAAATAGAGGCTCAAGGGGGGGAGAGAAGTACAAGGGGGGAGAAACAGAGGCACAAGGGGGGGAGAGAAGTACAAGGGGGGAGAAATAGAGGCACAAGGGGGGGAGAGAGAAGTACAAGGGGGGAAAAAGAGGTTCATAGACCCCATAGTAAAATAATAACAATGACACATGTTAATGTGTAAAGTTTTTTATTCTGCTGTTTGTTTTTAACACTGTTCATTAAATCAGTTTAAATAATGAAAAATTAGCATTTTTTATCCGATTAATCGAAAAAATAATCGGCCAACTAATCGATTATCAAAATAATCGTTAGTTGCAGCCCTAGTCCTTATGATCAAAGGGATAAAGACAAAAGTTGTATGATCAACAAAAATAAGTAATTGTATGCATGAACAATGTATTATCTACACAATATACAACAAAAAAACTAGTATTGTCCGTCATCTACTACAAAACTCCGGAATTGCTGGGCAAAGGGGCGGGGCTAAATTATTCACAAGCATCATATAGGGGTAAAGAAAATTTGTTTTATACAACGACAAAAAATTTGCCAGGCAAACGATAGAATTTGTACATTAAGAAAAAAAAAACTGTTACATACAACAATTCCATTCAGGAAATTTACTTCAGCATATTCCAGATCACAACCAACACTCTGAGCATTTCACTGAGCCCAACAACACCGTACGTTGAAATGTTGTTACAAATGACAAAAGCTATTTTGCTACTTCTTTGAACATACGGCCCTTAGTAGATCCTGCCTTTTCCTCCCCCAACTAATCATTAAAACATTCTGCTTACATTGTTTTGTCCAAGGGTAACAATACACTTTTGTCTGGAAGTTTTCTGTAGCTTATTTGAATGTGTGCAGGTAATATAGCCTGCAGGGATAGCCAGCCCTGTTCCTGAAGCGCTACCAACAGTACATGTTTTCACAATATCCTTGAGTGATCAGAGATACACACCAATTACCAGGCCACTAATAAGTCCACTTGTGCTTGAGCTGGAAGATTCTGAAAACACTTATGATCCATAGAGATACAGCCCTAATCTGAAAATTGGTCTCTGTATGAAGCACTTGTTTTCTTTGTAAGGGTACCTATTACAGTGTCAAGCAACATTTGGAGCTGAATTGGGTGGCTTGAGTGAGGCCCTCTAGCTGTTCAGGACTACAACACCCATCATCATTTGTTAGCCAGTATCTGGCAGGAAGTTATGGTAACTGTGTTCTATTACAGATGGAAGGACTCCTTTTACTTATCCCTGATTTAGGTACTTGTGTATATTTTCAAGAACAGCTGCACTGTTTCATATGAAAAGCCGTAATGTTTTTAATGTGCTTTTTCCGTTAACGCACATCGCAGTTGTTGTTTCTTCCCCAGAATGCCTCACCTCTAGACTTAATGCCTATGCCCTATTTTGTTACTGATCAATGAACATGCTTGATAAATATTCATGTATTCTGCATCATTGTAATTTACCTCATTCTGCTTATTATTGTCACCCAAGGGGTTAATGCTAAATGTGTCTACATGTTTCTGGTGTTTAAGAGGTTAGTGTACAGTGCAGGTTTACTAGATACAGACATATTGTTATCCATGTAATAATTCACACACCTCAATTTAAGAGAAGGGGAGGAATTCTGGAGCAAACCAACTGCATCAAGATGTAAAACTTCCCATTGGTTTAAATGGGGTTGTAACACTTTGCTAGATTTTCCAACACAGTGTGAAGCAATTCTTTGGAGATATCTCTAGCAGTCAAGGGGTTAAAGAAAACTCAACATTTTAAACAATAGAAATAGTTTAGTTCTCCCCTGTTGTCCAATTAGTTTGCTCCAGAACATCTCCATGGCATTACTCGCACAAATCAAGAAATCAGATTCTCGCAGGTTCATACAGTGACATATTAAACACAGGACCCCATGTTCAGAAGAAAAGTGGGGGTAATTCTGGAGCAAACCAACTTATCTTAGGGGAGAAATGCAAATTCCAGTTGATTTTAAATGGGTTGTTTATCCCCTTAAGGGCTAAAGCATTGCTTCATAATGCATTGCAGAAATATCTAGCCTCCAAGGGGTTAAAGCCCAGTTTAAATCATTGATTATTTGTACTTGTCTGTTATGGTGCAGTTGGTGTTCCACAGAATGACACAACTTTTTTGTTAATATAATGTCCTTAATGCTGCCACTTCAAAGCTTTAACCAAAAGCAGAGCGTGTCATGTGTCTATGAGAAAGCTGCACTCCCATTCTGCTACTGGTTACTTCCTGGATTTCCATCTGCTGCTCTCTTCACTGACATTTTATTAACTACTTTAACCTCTCATTACTTCACTAGTTGAAAAGCCCGTTTACACAGGCCACAGTGCCACACAGCAAGCCGCTGGATCCTGTCTTGTCACTGGCCATGCTGCAGTCATGCGCAGTAGAGACTGCCCGCGCCGTGGCTGGTACGGAGAGGAGCACTCCGAATTCAGACGGTAGTCCTCCCTGTACACCTTCCTGGGACCGCTTGGTCTGAATTAGGAGAGCCCCGCTCTGTATCGGGCACGGGCAGTCTCTACTGCGCATGTCTCCAGCGTGCACAGCCGTCTCTACTGCGCATGACAGCTTCTGACAAACCTCCTTAGCAACTTATTATATAGGATGTTTCCAGGTGACAGTACTCGTGGAAGGGCTGCTGTTTGTAACTGGGACAGGTGCAGCTGGAAGTAAATAGATGTGATAAATCAGACAGGAATCTGGGTTGCAGCATGGCCCACAGTTACAAATGTGGCTGGAGCACCAAAATATTCTGAATTTAGAAATATAGTTTATTATTTTCAGCAGTTTCGGGGTAGTTATCTACTGCATCCAGACATCACCATCACAAGCAATGGGAGTTTTATGGGTAGGTTTTGTGATATAAGCAGATTGGTTTAGTAATGTGTATATACCTGTATAAATAAAAATTAAATATAATAAAAAAAAACATTTGCTTCCTCTGAATTGTGCTGTTTTAGTAATCTACGGGATTCATTGTGCAGTACTTTTTTGATTTTCTTTAATCACAGTCTTTTAATTCAATAGAAGATACTCTATCAACCTCCTGCAGTACAAACAGGGAATGAACTATCCTCCAGTGCAAACCTGGGATTTATCCATGCATTTGTGGCTGCAATATCTGTCATTATTGTGTCAGAGCTTGGAGATAAGACCTTCTTCATAGCTGCCATCATGGCAATGCGTTATAACCGACTAACTGTTCTGGCCGGTGCAATGCTCGCCTTGGGATTGATGACCTGTTTGTCAGGTAAGCAGTAAGCATATTCTTTTTATTCTAACTATAACATAATGTTTGAAAAGAAAGGCAAATGACCATTAGTTAGCTGTCAATAATAATAATCCTTCCAATGTACACAATGTTGTTAATTGAATTTTAGGGCCCATTAATTCTGTAGAGTATACAAATTGTGTTTGGTGTCTCATACTCTGGTGTATAAAATCAGTGTACTAAGGTAAATACTCTTTTCCCTTTCCTCTATTGATTGTCCTCTCTAGTATTTAAAGGGATAGTAATGTTCCATAATAAAAGCAGCTCCAATTAATCTTCATAGTATGTGGGACATGAAGAGTGTTATTTCAGTACTATCGGAGTTGTAGTTCAAGAGTAATTGAATGATAAATTATCCCCCTCAGAGCAGCAGGGTGGTGTCCAGATGGCTTGCAGAGAGGGACAATCTTCAATTAACATAAGGGAAAAACCTGATAAACCTGTCAAGGGGGGCAGGGCCTTTCATTGTTCTCAAAGTAAGAAGATTGTTTACACAGCAAGGGACAATGAACTAGTGGAGCTGTGCCAGAATCAGACAAAAAGTCTGTATCCCAGCAGACTTACACAGGGAAGGGTGCACTACCTATAGGAAATTCAGTTGGTAAAAAGCATAGTCATAGTGAGCCTGCGCTGTCAGTCCCAGCTGGGTGTAGGAGGCTTTGCTAGGAGCTGGTCGGCTCCAAAAGGGACTGACAGTGCAGGCGTGCAGACGTCACTATAGCAAGATGTCTGCACTCCGTGCTGCTGTCAGCCAGGTAAGAATGCATATTTCTTTTGAATAAGGTAATAATTCTGGCGACTAGCGCTACTAAGCTGCTATTCGCCAGATGGGGAGTTATTTAAGTTAAAGTGTTTAAGAGGTGGTAGTTCCACTTTAATTGGAGCTGCTGTTTTTTGTGAAACATTACTATCCCTTTAAGTACAAGCTTATGTATGAGGCAGAACATTAATTACATTAGGTCTGTGGGGCACCACCCTGGCTGTGTGAGATCATGTGATCTCATTCACTGGGAAATGGGAGAGTAGCTCTTGCATAGGTGCATAGGTGCTGAGTTATTTTCTTCAGGCAGAGCTGGAGAACCTACTTGCAATAGAATCTAGCCCTGGATCTGTTCCCATTCTCTGTAGACTCAGCTACAAGAGTAGAAGACACGTTTCACTTCCTGAAATCTTCCATTCTGCTGTTGCTAGTCCCATGCAGGATAAACTCACTTGCTTTGGCTTTCACTGCTGGTAGTGCTTAGGTTTTCAGGAAGTCAGTGCCAGAAGCCTTGCCCATTGTAGATAGTGGATTGTTAAGGTAATACACAGCGGTCAGTGGTGTCCTAAACATTGTGCCACAAGCTGCCCTTCCCGCAGGGGATTTTTTTTTTTTTTTCTTTTCCTTAACCTCGTCAGCACTACAGAGGTATCAGACACATTGCAATACATGGATACCTCTGCCTTTCAGTGCCACATAAGTATACAAAGCATTGTCAAGCAATGCACTTGACATCCCCCTGGCACCCAGAGGGTTAAACCACACGGGAAATGCCGTGACTATTGCTAGTTGATCATAAATGTTTTCTTATTTAAGCTGCTTAACTGCTGCTTGCATTTGGATAAAAAGCTGTGGTGATCATTTGGGGCAATTTTATACTTTGAGTTCAGGGTTTGGCAGTTGTAGAAATGTGTTAGTTTTTCGTATTGTAGTATGTTAAATGTCACAGCTCTTCAGTATTCAAGAATATATAAGTACTTGTTCCATAATTATTAACCTTTCAGTATTTCCGTGTGCCGTTCATGAAGTGTATGCCTCTTTTGTTCTTTCAGTTCTGTTTGGGTACGCCACTACCGTCATTCCCAGAGTCTATACATATTATGTGTCAACTGCACTGTTTGCAATATTTGGTATTCGTATGCTTCGGGAAGGCCTAAAGATGAGCCCTGATGAAGGGCAGGAAGAGCTAGAGGAAGTACAAGCAGAAATCAAGAGAAAAGATGAAGAAGTAAGGATTGGTTACTGCACGAAACAATGAATATATTTAATGCCAAGTCTAATCTGGATCTAAACACCATGTGTTAATTCAAGTACACTGTTAACCCCCCCCCCCCACGTGCTCTAGAGGTCTCGCTTTGGAGACCATAGTATCATTCAGAGGGTTAATCATAATATTGTTTCAGCTTTCCATTAATACTAAAGAACATTTTGAACTTGCCATTTACTTAAATTATACAGAGTTCATTTGTTCTTAACCCTTTGAGTGAGGGGTTATTGCTTTGCAATACATTGCGTACCCTTCTGGCACTCAAAGGGTTAAAGTAGAACTAATACTTTAGAATGATTTGGGTGATTTTACCACCTCTACTATCCAAGGGCTTTTTTGCCTTGTATACTCATTTAAAGGGGAACTACAGTTGGCTTTACTTGAATGCTCATTTGCAATGCATTTGTAATTGTATTTTTTTTTATATAATTTGGTGTTCCCCGAGCTGCTTACTTTTAAACTTCAGCCCATTACATCACTTCTGAACAGGCTGCAGGTCATTCTGCTCCACAGCCTGTCAGTCTTCATCTGCTCCCCTCCCCACATAGCGCCTAGTGAGCCTGTCCAGAAGTGATTTAAATAAAGCCAACTTTAATTCAGGTGATAGTTCCTTTAACTGCTGTTTTCCTGGTTTTTGTTTTTCTCAAATCAGATCATTTGATATCTGATTATTGTGTGAGTCAGTCTTGTATTAATCTGCCAATTGGCTTATTTACTTTTAGCTTGGTATGTTTATAAGTTCTGACAAAGGAGTATCTTGGATATCTATTTCCAAGCCACTGTTGAAACAAAAGCGAAGCATGGTTTCAGTTATGGCAACAATCGTTACTCTTTGGACTGGGTATGTACCAGTACCTCTCTCCAGATCAAAGTGACTCTGTTCAAGTTCCAAGAGGCGCACATGTATAAAGGCAAAAATGTGTCAACTTTGGTGCAATTCAACTACGCCATGGGCTCTCAAACCTGTCCTCAAGTCATCTCCATTATCCGTTTGAGTGCCAGAGGGGTGAGCAACACATTGCACAGCAATGCTCTGCATAACACTCTGTCACTCAAAGTGTGAAACACAAGTGAATGTGGTTGACTCAGGCAGATCGTTGAGAATGATTGAAGTACTGATTGATTCACCTGTGTTCTTATGAGAGGATCCAGAAAACCTGCAGTGGTGGTGATGGGGGGGGGGTGAAGACTGTTTTAAAGCATACATGAATTACTCCATATGAAACAAACAAATTACCTTGGATTTAAAGTTTAATACAACATACAGGCACATTTTCATTTTCTGTAAAATAAAGTAGCCACCTCTTGTAGTAGTTTTTGAGAAATCAACTTTTTTGTGGCACTTTAAGTTCCTTTCCTGCTCAGTATTCTTCTTAGTTCTCTCATTGTGCTATTAGAAACTCTTCTAGTGTGTGAGCGTTGCCTAGTTCCAGTTCATATAACCGTGTGTAGTAATACTGGTCCATAAAAGACGTCATTTAAAATGCCAGTGTAAAACCATTTAGATTACAAATAATTGTATATAACACAACATATAGGCCTTTTATTCTATTTAACCTTTTGAAAGCCAAATGGGTGATCAGTGCATTGTATCCTCTGGTCATCAGGGTGATTAAAGTTTATCTTCAGACTGTTTACTTTAAGTATTTTAACCCTTGTATTCCAGAGTGGTTTCCAACAACATATTGCTTCTAAATGGATTACAGCAGTGTTTTATTTATTTATTTATTTATTTTTTCTGTAGTGAAACTTGAGTTTCAAATGAAATAACCAGTTGAACCATAAATTTCAACCCCTTGGGTTCTAGCAGTCTCAATGCATTGCTTTGCAGTTTATGCAAGGGACTTTCTAGCTGTTGGACTGAAACTCCCATCATTCTCCCCTTTTTTTTTTTTTTTTTTTTTTTCTCCTTAGCGTTTCAATCTCGTGACAACTGCATGCATTTTGTCTGCTCGTGGTTTACAACAGATGTCTGCAAAAGAAGAACAATTTTGTGAACAAAACACTTTGAGAACTCCATTGATAATCTGAATGCGAATCTATACCAAAGCATATTGCCATGTATAAAGAGCTGGATGTGACTCGGGATCTGCAAGATCTAGACGGCTTGGAAGAGATGCACTAAGGTGTGATAAGAATGGGATAAACAGTAGCTGACTTCTACAGTGGGATCACTTGACCAATTCCTATCTTTTTCTATTGAACCAATGCACTACGATTTCCCCTCTTTGAAGACCTTGGCTTATATGCTCTATAGAACAGTATAAGAACTGGAGAAGTGATATCACTGAAGGAGTCCTCTCCTCTTTATCATACCTTAGTGCACACCTTTATATTGTATATGTTTTTACATAGGGTTTCTCATTGTAAAGTGCTGGGAAAAATGTTTCCACTTTAAAAAGTTCACTAAAACTTATGAATAAAGGGATCATTTGCTATTCTTTAACCGTAGAACAGTACAAAATATAGCATTCATAAAAACAAATCATATTTATGCTGCTTGCATTTACCTACTCTCGCTCAGTATTTTAACTCCTTGCAATGGTGGTGCCTTTAACATTTCAGGTGTTATAGAAAAAAATGAAATATTATTTGTATCTCTTGTAACATTTCTCTTAATGTCTATAACTAACATATTCTACTTTTTGTTTTATTAGCTTCAGCGAACCAAACTCTTAAATGGACCTGGGGACGTAGAAACTGGTGGAGGACCAGTAACACCAAAGAAAAGATGGATGCAGTTCATCTCCCCAATTTTTGTTCAAGCTTTCACATTGACGTTTTTGGCAGAGTGGGGAGATCGTTCACAACTCACAACCATTGTTTTAGCAGCCAGAGAGGTAAGTGTCCAAAACCATAATACTGTAGCCTTCCTTAAAGAAGAATGAACACCTTCTATTAATAAGTCCTAATTTCCTTACTATGACACCTATGAATTTTGTTTTTGCTTGTTTTGTTCAAGAGATCTATCAAATTTATTCTTTCCTGGAAGTCATGTCAATGGAGACCAACAGTTGGTGGGGTTTTTTGGGGGGTTTTTTTTTGTTTTTTTTTTTCTTCCCCAAACTGAAGCAGGCGGTGTGTGTGAAACTAAGTAACCTTTTAAAGCGGAACTTTGAGCATATGTAAAGTCACCCTGCAATAATTAGGCAGGTGGGGACTAGCTTAATGATTGATATCTTACCTCTTACCTTTCTTAAAAAAAAAAAAAAAAAAAAAAAAAAATCCTTACTGTTCCAAGGCCGGAAGCTAGGCATCAGCACAGACATCTTGTCTGCGCACCTGGGCTGTCGGTCCCGGTCTCCATTGAGACACATTACAGTGTGCCACATGATAACTGGAAGGGAATGACTGTGCAGACTGCACTAATCTGGCCGTCAGTCTCGGGAGATTAAAGAAAGGAGTAACTCTAAGTGGGACGATAACTATAATTAAGCTAAACGCCACCCGCCTAATTATTGCAGGAAGACTTTAGCTATGCTGAAAGTTCCACTATAAGCACCAAATGGGTTTACATTACTTTGCCACTCTCTTCCTTAAAGGGATAGTAATGTTTCATAATAAAAACAGCTCTAATTAATCATCATAGTATTTGGACTTTGGAGAGTGTTATTTCAATTCTGTCAGAGTTGTAGTTCAAGAGTAATTCAATGACAAAGTATCCCCCTCCCTCCCCTTTTACTGATGTAACACTGCTCAGCCAGAGCAGAAGGGAGGTGCCCAGGTAGTGGGCAGAATTTGGTAACTAAATGATACATTTTGTAATTTTAGGGCTGTAGGAACATTAACCCCCTGGGGACCAGAGGGGTATGCAATGCCATTGTTTTACATAGTGTTGCTCATCCTACACTAGCTAGTTGTGGCATATTATCCCACTGACATAAAGCTTCATGAAGAGGAAGTAGGGAGTGAAGGCCTTACTGGCCAAGCAGTTGCTATCTGCACCATTGACTATTTGTCACTAGTCCCTCTCCAGTGAACAACCAAGGAGGAAAGAAAAATGTTGGCTATGACTTGTGCTTTACACCTTGCGTGCTCCCTGACCATATTAACTTACCAGTGCCTGGTTCTGTTGATGAAAGGAAGGAGACTTAAGGAGCTAACAGATGGGGTGGAGGTGTATAATCTAGATTTTGAGTACTTGTAAATATTTATGTTTTTGTTCCATCTGTATAGGATCCTTTTGGTGTTGCTGTGGGGGGAACCATTGGACATTGCCTTTGTACTGGTTTAGCAGTTATTGGAGGGAGAATGATAGCACAGAAAATATCTGTTAGGACTGGTAAGTAAATAGTGTGTACATCTGCAGTTTAACACCACAGTCACTGATAGAACATTTGATCGGTATATAGTTTCAACTCACTGTTAACATTATTTAGACACTTAGGGTCATATGTTTGCAGTGGAACTTTCACCTTTAATTCAAGTTTGCAACAAATATACAGTTGATATTCACACTTGTTAACATATGCTTATGTATTCTAATTGCAGTACCAGTGAAGTTACTTATGCTAATTAAGCTTTTCAGTGCCGCTTTATATGCTGATGAACGTTTCGATTACATTTAATATGCTAATGAAGCTCTGTGATGTACCAGGAGATTTTCACTTTCACTTTGCCCAGAAATAAATGTGAATATCTCCTAAACTATGCATCTGCTGGAATTTTGGTTAACATGACCTATAGGCAGTTTTTAATGCAGCTTTCAAATATGCAGACTTAATTTAAGGTGAAAGTTCCACTTTAAAAGAAAAGTGGAGGAATTTTAGGTCAAACCATTTGCACTATAAGGAAGAACTAAAAATTCCCATTGATTTAAGTGGGGATTTTAACCCCTTGTATGCTAGAGGTTTCTAACATAGCATTTACCATTCAAGGTTCTAAAGTCCCATTTAAATCAATAACAATTTTTTAATTTTCCCCTATAGTGCAAATATTTTGCCCCAGAACTCAGACTTTTTTTTTTTTTTTCTTTTGAACGTATGTGGCCCTTATTGTTAATAAGTCCATTAATATTTCTCCTTCTACAATGAAGTAATTTATCATTTTCAAAGCAAAGACTTTTATTAGCAAATGTCAGAAAATCTTATTAAACGAGCAGTAACGTTTATATTTTGGATAAGAATATTACAGCAGTTCCAAACTGCTGGGAGAGGTATCATTTAAATGTATTTTTATTTAAACTGTGAGTAACAGCAGCACTTGTGATGAGTACAACATTTTTCTGTAACTTTATTGCATCTTAGACTAATGATCTCCACACAGTGATAACTGTTCCGCCTGGGGACCACAATAGAGAATTGCAGCTTAAAGTGTTAGTAATGTCTAAATAAAACTTTTTTGCATTTAGAAGAGCTTAAAAAGCTGATCTAAATGCAAAAAAAACGTATCTCTCAAACCGCTATGGTTTAAGAGATATGGGCGTTTAAAGTTTGATTTCTCCTACTGACAGCTGTAAAGCTGTCAGCAGGAGATCCATGTCGGTCGACACAGAGGCGATTGAGAAGTTCCGGGATCTTGTTACTTACACGGAATCCCTTCATTGTAATGGTCTAAACGTGTGCCTGAACACTAGGCACATGTTTTAGACCATTCAAATGAAGGGATTCCGTGTAAGTAACAAGATCCCGGCACTTCTCAAGCGCCACCTTTCCTTTAAAGGGATAGTAATACCTTAAAAAAAAAAAAAAAAAAAAATGCAGCTCTGATTGATTCTCCTATAACACGGGCCATGTAATGCTGTTTCAGTATTCTTCATTAAAGGGATAGTAATGTTTCACAATAAAAGCAGCTTCAATTAATCTTAGTATTTGGGCCATTGTGAGTGCTATTTCAGTTCTGTCAGTGTTGTAGTTCAAGAGTAATTGAAAAAGTATCCCCCTCCCACCCCTTTTACTGATGTAACACTGCTCACTTCAGAACAGCAAGACTGTCTGGATGGATCGCAGAGAGAGAAAATCTTCAGTGAGCATAAGGAAAAACCTGTCAATGGGGACAGGTCTTTCATTGTTCTCACAGTAAGAAGATTGTCCCTTGCTGTGACCTGCCCAGTCCCAGGACCAGATTCCACATCTGAGGGGCGGTGGCTTACACTAGATAAAAGGGGCGGGAGCGGGATACTTTATCATTCAATTATTCTTCCACTACAACTCTTGACAGTATTGAAATAAACACTCTCCATGGCCCAAATACTATGAAGATTAATCAGAGCTGCTTTTTTTTGTGAAATGTTACTATCCCTTTTAGTAGTTCAACAGTAGTTCAATTCAAAAGTGTCCTCCTCTCTCCCCTTTCACTGACATCATGCCGCCTCTCTCAGCTGGTTGGATGGAGCACAGCGAGGGACAATCTTCATTGAGCATAAGGAAAATCCTGCCCTCCTTCGTCAAGCGGGGCAGTGTTTTCCTTATACTCTGTGCCTGAAGATTGTCTATTGCTGCACGCTGTCCGGTCCAAGCACCGGATTCTACAACTGATGGGAAACTGCTAAGGATTGGTAAAAGGGGTGGGAGGGGATACTTTAGCATTGAATTACTGTTGAACTACTAAACAAAAAAAATATTGAAACACAGCGTTACATGGACCGCTTTATAGGTATAGTATTTATAAGTATTATTATCCCTTTAACCCTTTGAGTGCCAGAGGGGTACGCAACGCTTTGCAAAGCAATGTGTTGCGTACCTCTCTGGCACTCAAAGGGTTAAGTAAACCTAGAAGCTAAGCAGATATGGCCATGATGGATTATTGTAAAAGTATTGGAAAAAATACTGTGTTTTCAAATCCATTTCAAACATGCTAACAAAAACTTTTCTCTGTTTCAGTGACAATCATTGGCGGTATTGTTTTCCTGGCCTTTGCTTTCTCTGCGTTATTCATCAGTCCAGATTCTGGTTTTTAGCAGTGTTTTGTCTTCAAGAATTCAAGTTGTGAATGAATGCACACGGTTTTTGTACTGTACTGCTGTAAATAATGTACAAATTGTAGCTGAATTTACAGGGGTGGGCAACCTGTGGCTTTCCATCTGTTGGCATACAGTTCCCATCATCCTCAGCCAGCCAGCTGTAACGGAAGCTGTAGGCCAACAACAGTTGTTGAGCCACATTTTGCCCAACTCTGAACTAGTATGATGATATCCACACTGTAAAGAATCACTGTATTAGAGACTCCTTTTTCTTAGTCTCTACTTGTGATCCATCTTGCAGAAGTATTAACCATTTGGGGGGGCACATTTTGTGACTCGTTATTTTTGACGGCAGACACATTTACAGATTCAAATGTTTAGTTTTCCATTCATTTCCACCTTTGCTTCTGATACTTTGCATGTATTAATATTGTGTAGTGTAATCTCACAATATTTGGTGATTATAGTCGTCAATATTTGACATGAAGCTTTTCAGACATAATAGCAGTGGGGCAATACAGATACTGAGTTTCATGTATCCATATTTTTCCACAAAAAGTGTAGGGTAACAAAAATGGTCCTGTGAAAACTTTGTCATTTATCATACTTGCTACATAGACAGAACTTAGACACCAAGTATTAAGGGCCCTATGCTTGAAAGGAAAGTGGAATAATTGTGGTACAGTCCAACTGAAACAAGAAATTATTATTATTTTTTTTTTTTTTTTTTTTTTTTAGTTTAGTCTGTTGACCTATTTAGCTTCCATTCAAATTAATGGACATTCTGGGAATGTTTGTTCTGCATGTGGTATTTGCCCTAGAATTACTCCCGTTTTTCATTGTACACAAGTCTCAAAGACCTTGGGATTTCCATGGAACAGAATGAGCTTGCCAGTCTTGACTCCTCACCGCAGATTACTTACATTGTATTTTCCTTTTTTGCAATTTGTCATCCCAACTTAATTTCTGGAATACGGTTGGTTGGAAGACAATGGTTGTTCTACTCATCTCCAGTCCATGTAGTGGCCATGTTGCAAAAGCATTATATTGTACACTTTGTACTTTTGGAAGTCAGTCTGAAACAGTGGCCTCTAATCTGCACTAATCTGGCCGTCAGTCTCGGTGGCGCAGTTCAGTGGCGCAGTTCTGGAGCACACAAGGGGGACATTCACTAAACGATGATAAGATGGAGATGACTACTCCAGTTTATCATTTCTCCAGTTCCTATGTTATTCTATGGAGCCTACTCACGAAGATCTACAAATTTGAATAAATCTTAGTGAGTAGGCTCCATAGAACAACATAGGAACTGAGGAAGTTGTCTACTACGCTTTATCACCGCTTAGTGAATCTCCCCCCCAGATCTACTTTTGGGCATAATTAACCATTCCCAAACTGCCCATTAATTTTAAATGGAGCTTTCTAACTCATTGAATACCGTTAGTTTGCAATGCATAGGAAATCTTCCTAGCATTCTGGGTTAAAAGATCCATTTAAATAAATGTTTTATTCTTCACCCTTGATGCAGTTTGTCCGATTTCCCCACTCTGATGTTATTCTTATGAACTACTGTTGCATGTGTTTAACCCTTTGTATACATCTCTGGCACTCAAAGGGTTAAAACGCCAGGTACTTGTAACTTTTTTTTTTGGGGGGGGGGGGGCTGGTTACAAATTGTCTTCCTTAAATTAGTTCTTTGGATAGTTATATTGCAGGTTTTGGCTGGTTTGCTGCTCTAGGCATTCCTTGGTAAATCAACTCCATGGCTCCTAGAGATATGTATTAAGTGGTTATGGCTTAACAACACCGGTTACCAAGACTCTTTAGATGTATTGTCTGTAAACAAATTTTATACAGTTTTTATTCTATACAGTTGTAAGAATTAAAAAGACAATTCATGTGCTGTTTAGTCTATTGCAAATGTTTTGTTTATTTGTTTTTTCTGGGCTTCAGGGTTGAAGTACTTTCTTGCCACAGATTAGGGTTGGTCATCCAGCGGCCCTGCAGCTAATGTCAAACTACACCTCCAGGCTTGTTGACTGCCAGAGGATGATGGGAGGTGTAGTCGAACAGCTGGATGGCCTCTTGTTGACAGTCCCTGATTTATGCTGTCTTAACTTTAACAGATTTTATTTAACGCAATGGATATTAGGTGACTTCCAACACAATGCAAAGCAATGGTTGGACAAGCAGAAGTTAAAGAAGGGGTACTAAATTGTTAGGCCTCCCTACAACTCCCACCATCCCCAACCAGCCATTGACTATCTCTGGATTAAAGAATAGCACTACAATTTAATAGGCATCATTTGCTTTAGAAGACAAGGTAAGCAGTGAATTAACTGCTACTCAATTTCCTTACGCTTTCTGAGCACATGCATGTTTTTAGGAACTATTCCCTAGGAATGTTTGGCTAAGAATAAGTTTAAAAGATTGACCTATGGGGCTAGTTGGCCTTCATACAGCAATAAAGTGAATAGTTCTGTTTTGTATTATATTTGCAGGGTTTTTTTGTTTTTTATATAGTCATACCTCCTCCTTGTAACTTTAAAGTTAGCCATAGACTACAACAGAGGCCAAATGCAAATAATGTACCTATATGGTGGGCATCTACCCAGTTAAGTAAAAAAAAAAAAAATCGTACCAGGATCTCTTAACCTTTTGAGTTGCCGGATGGTACTAAACAGAAATGGGGTAATACTGTGCAATTTTGGTTCCATCACTACACTCATTTATTGATCTTTGTTTGTGCAAGGCCTTTTTTTTTGTGTTTGCAATGGCCATATGAATCATTTGCTAAATTGTTTATTTTATGGTAGTTGTTATATGGAAGCAGCAGGTATGAATAGAATGTCTTTAAGCCATTACAATAACCTTTCCGAGTGAAATGTTTTATACTGCTTAATTCCAAAGGCACTGTGAAGTAAAGATGGAGCAGACTCGATGGTTAAAAAGCTGTCAAATGTAAATTATTAAAATATTTTTAAGTGATCTCCTGTATCTGTGTAGTTTTTTTTGTATGTTTTTATAGAAAGTAAGACTATTGGCATCTGTTTTAATTATGCACAACTCAGTCATTTATATAATTTGCTCTGATGAACTTATATCACCTTGTTAGATGAGATTTTAAAAACATGTTCCACTGTGTCCTGAAGCAGTGGTATTGTGTGCAGAAAGTCTCTCCACATCCTGGTCAGTTTCATCAGGAGCAGGAGGGGTACATATTCCTCCTCCCCTTGTACCACTGATGCAGTGGGAGTGACCACAGAGTATTTTAGAGCATCCCTCCCACCCACTGCTACAGTCTTGCTTCCAGTTGTGTCTGGTGTTTTTGTTTTTCTCTTTGGGGCAATGCTTCTTGACCTTAATTCTCTGGATTTAACAGGCCAGTACTTGAGGATTTCCCAGTATGAGCACTAGTTAGTCAGAGACTCACCTATTTTTATTCTCAAGTCTTGGCCTATTTGGGGTCACTCAAAGCAGGTTATAGAATCTGATCTTTGTAATAATGGTAATCACAACAGAGATAGGAATTGAGAATAAGGCTTGAAAGACAAATTGCCTCACATGTTGAGTACTCACTCTACATCAGAAGTGCATGGAGAGGAGAAACACTTTCCTTGTGGAGTATGTTTAGTTGACATCTTGCCTGCCATGACTTATGTCATATGTAGCACTGCTTGGACCCACAAGGACATTTTTAAAGCACTTTTATTAAGGTGATATTTTGCATAGCAATTTATGTGCACAGCTTATTCAATATTAAAGGAATACTGACATGTCCTGATTTGGAAGCATTCCCACTGAAGTTTGGGGGTGCTTGTGTGCGGCAATAAAGAATCCTGTCTGGTACTAATTAAAGTTACAGTAAAATGTTTTGACATTACAGATTATACAAGTGAATAATTTGTAAAGGCTTCCCTTTTTCTTTTATGTCCTTTGGAAATGAGCTCTTTTCATGTGTATCTAAAGTGTTTTCTTTGGGGGACTGTGAAAGCAGGCATAGTGATACAAATATAACACTGTTCCTGCAGCAGAAAATCCTGCCTTCAGTCTGTTAAACACAACATATGGAGTATAATCTGGTCTGCTTCCTATATAAAGTTTGAGAATTGGTAATTCCCCCATTAGAATTTTGAGTGCCAGAGGGGTACGCAATGCATTGCAAAGCAATGAGTATCCCTCTAGCACTCAAAGGGTTAAGCCTTTGAAAGCCAGAGGAGTGTGCAACGCATTGTGATAAAACCAATACCAAACACAGAGTATTTAATAGACTAGAGGCAGGCTTTTCTGCTGCAGGGATATTGTTACATTGTATCACTATCCCTGCCTGGAAACAGATCAAGAGAGCTCCGTGGCACTGTCTATAAATGTTAAAACTTAAAGGATTAAAAAAGTATAGACCGCTTGTCTTTTTACATTATGCACCTGTAGAATATGTGAAGTCAAAACGTACATTACCTGTCACTTCAAAGGAGATTATATATCATTTTGTCTTTTCTAGCCAATCCACAAATAATTGATTGATAGTGGCAGATACAGTTTTCTGCACATATTTTGATTAGTGATGGTTGCTATTGGGAAGTCTTAATGTTATTTAAATACATTTATACAAATATTTACTGAGAGAAATATTCATTAATTTAAGGAATTGCAAATCTAGAGTAAACCTGGGGCACCATGACAGATAAATTAAAAGTGCAAGTGATTTAGGGGGGGGGGGTCTTTAAACCAATTGAGTGCTAGAAAGGTCTACTGTACATTCTAACATGCAAGCAAGTAAAAGCTCCATTTAAACCTTTAGGAATTTTTATTTATCCCCTGTGGTGCAGTTGATAAGCTCTAGAATTGCACTTCTTTTTAGATTTAATATGACTCATTCACATTTTAGGTGTGTTAATGTTGAGTATAAGTGTGTAGACTGGAAGCAGGTCTTCCAAAACATGTATTCTTAAATACAAAATGTATAACTTTATTGACTTCTCAATATACAAACTTGACCTAGTTTTTATGGAACTTATTTTTTGACGCTAGAGTCCATGTTATTTTAGATCTGTAATGAACAATAAATCTATTATTGAATATCTCAATGCTTTAATTTTTCCAGTTTTGTCATGGAAGTATGCATGTGGTGCTGTGCCCACTAGTATGGCAGTATTGGGCGTGTGGTGCTGTGGCCAGTAGCATGGCTGGATTTTTTTTTTTTGTGTGTGTGTGTGTGTGTGTGTGTGTGTGTGTGTGTGCGTGCGTGTGCGTGTGCGTGTGCGTGTGCGTGGTGCTGTGACCAGTAGTATGGCAGAATTGTGCGTGTGGTGCTGTGCCTTGTAGCATGGCAGAATTGTGCGTGTGGTGCTGTGCCTTGTAGCATGGCAGTATCTGTGGTCCATATGGCACAAGGAACAGTTTTGTGTACTAATTTACCAGGGGTAAGTAACATTTGGCTCTCCAGTTGTTGGAGACTATAACTCACATAATCCACAACCAGCCTTTTGGAGTTGAAGTCTGGAAGGCCAAATGTTGCCTCCTCCTGTTCTATACAGTGAACTAATGGCAGTATCCAGCTAAAGAGCTGCAATTCTACTACAAAGGTAATATGGCAAACATTGCCTTTATGCTGCATTTTACTGATTCTTTATCTCTTTCAGTGTCAGAGCGTTGTTCCCCACATTACATTACATATCCATCTGGTTTTCAATGAGTTACCAGAAAATAAAGTAAATCTCATAATACACATTGTTAAAAACGATAAAGGAATGTCTATATGCATATTATTGGTCTTTTACCTTCCTTAAGACCAAACTCATGTTAAAAAAAAAAAATTCTGTTCAATGTGGGAACCATGGGGTATAGTCTCCTCTTCCAGGAGGGCAGGGTACTTACAAAAAAAGATATGGGGCAGAGACTCTCGCCTCCCTTCACTGCCTTGTGTTATACAACAGGCTTGAGCACCTTTCTCCTTGTGGGGGACTGTCATTACTATAGTGAGTTTTTCAGTTGAATCACTCACTTTGTAATCTACTTTTTTTTTTTTTTTTTTATTATTATACATGTTGTGCAGAAGCTGGTCTGTCCCTCCTGTTTGCCCATTAATCTCTTGCAGCCAGGTAAGTACTTTTGTATATATTTGAGTGCTTCTCAAATGTATGTATATGTGAAATATCAATAATAAATTTATGATGCATGGTGTGTCTAAACACAGTTATGATTAGGCACGGTGTGTCAAAACCTCATTTAGACCCCCAATCCTATTGAGAAAATTGTGGGGCCCGAGAGAAGCACTAAATATACCAGATTCATAAATAGGAAATCCTTGTGGATTTTTACTTTCTCTTACGTCCTATATGGAACACAGTACTACGGGGTTGGGACCTTCCTTTTGGAGGGAAGGACACCTCTCAAAGACAGACTGTTTTGGGTGGACTCCATCCTTATTCTCCAGCTCAACCCCTCCCCCGCTCTGTAAGTGCCCCAGAATGAATGTGTTCAGTGAAGAAGATTGATGGCAGAAAACACTCTTGGTAATTTTTCAGATAGATATGGCTCTGTCACAGTTCCCACATTAAGCAGATTGCCAGTACTGAAATTCCCCTGGAGTGTGCTGAGCAGTGTGCAGGTGCTGTGCGAACCCTTGAAGCCCTGTGGAGGGAATAATTCAATCAAGTTTTCTCTCCCATTAGAGTCTCCTGGAGTTGTTTGCTTTCAGCTACAATGGTAACAAAAAGACTGGTGAGTAACCCTTTGAGTGCCTTGGTCCACATTTGTCCCAATCCTGTGCCTTTCCATACAGAGGCGTTCTGAGCCTTTGCGGGCTCTTCCACTCATGTTGGGCATTTTCTTATCTATATATTCATCACTTAGGGCTTTGGAGTAAGGATGGCTGCAGTTTGGGTAGGGATTGACCCCTTTTTTCTCTACTTTGGTGCGTCAGGGGCTTTGTGAGATTTGTTTGCACTTTCCCTTCACATGTCCTTTTTATGTTCCCTGGGGCACCTTAGTAAATTTGGCCGAATTTGTTGTAGCGGCCACTTTTATAATGGAAGCCTGCCCACCGCCATCTTTGCTTCATCTCTCTGCAGCCATTTGTCATACGAAAGTCAGAGAGGGCTTCTATCTTCTTGTCTCCTCATGCTCTTTCACCCAGTATACATACCGAGCATCCAAGGGGATTGTGGTGATTCCACAAACAGTTGTAGATGTTGCTAGGCGCAACATAAGACTACATTTCCCAGAATGCCTGTTTCATGGGCTTTCTTCCAATTGGCTGCCAGTTTTGCCACCACCATTTTACTTCTTGCTTATCCTACACAGAGGTACTCTCCTTGCTCTCCTCCAGATTAACCCTTTGTTTGCCAGTTCTGGGTTTTGAAGGGTGTGTGGTTTTTTTTTTTGTCTGAGATTAATTTCTAGTATTTCATACTAGTGTGGGACACTTTACTGACAGATTGTCAGACTCTAAAGAGCATGGGGTAAATCTAAGGCTAAGAACTCAGGATGTTCCCTTACCGCCCTCACTTACTGTTCATTATGCTAAATGGGGCTCCCTAGGGAGTATTCAAAATATCTCTGCCCCTCTTGTGCTGTGATCCCCACTACTCCACCAAAGCCTTCCAGTAATAAGAGCCAGCTTGGGTCAAAACGATTGTTCTCAGTGGCCCAAATTCCTCTTTCTCTTTAGGGAGTACTTATTGTGTAAGCCCCCCACTACCTTGTGTAGCCCCTGTGTCTGAATGTTCCTCAGATTCAAGGGGCTTCCTCAGAGGTGCAAAGATGAGGAGGGGGAATGAAGATGTGGTGACTCATATGAGACTGACCCCCTTCCCTCAGCTGAGGGGCTCATTAAAGCAGTCTTGGAGACCCTTCATGTCTCCGATACCTCTGATGAGGGGTCTTCTTCAGAAGCTTCCATAGGCTTAAGAAATATTTGCCCTTCCCCTACCCCCCCCCCCCCCCCCCCCCAATGCTATTCATTGCCAGATCCATCTGGAAGAGTGGAATACTCCACACAAATATCTGTCTATCACGAAGAGGTTCTCTAAGTAGTACCCCTTTTCAGAGGCAAATGTGGAGCAGCTGTGGACCCTCCTGTTTCCCGGTTGGCTAAGACTACTGCTCGGCCTTTGGCAGATACAGCAGAGCTTAAGGATCCAGCTGACAAGAAGCTGATTTTTGGCCGCTGGAGCGTTACTTAGACCTATTATTGCCTCTGGGTTAACAGGGCTATTGCCATGTGGAATGAACAGCTGATAGTCTGTCCGTGCTGAGGTTTCCAAAGAGTATTTGTTGGTTCTTTTGACCCACCTGCTCAAGGAGGCATCTCAATAGCAATATCCTCATCCCTACACAACGATAGTGACATCGGAATCTTTCTGCACTTCCTTCACCACACCTTGTACTTGCACTTATAATCATCCACCTACTGTCTCTGTATGTCATCATGAACTCTAATTTAGATTGTAAGCTCCTTGGGCCAAGGTCCCTTTCCTAGTGTATGTTTCCCTTGCTGCACTTTCCCCAAAAACTAATGCAATGATCGCACTTTAGCTTAATGCTCTTAACCCTGTTCTGTATTTTTGCATTGTATTATTTCAAATTCTGTTAAGCGCTGTGTACATGTATGGTGCTATATAAATAAAGATACATACAACATTAAGCAGGCTAACAACTATGAGTCTGAGGATCTTTTTGAGGTGGACAGGTTAGCTAAAGCCCCAGCCTTTTCAGTTGCTACACAGTGTACTCTGTGGCTTAAGATTTGGTCTGCAGACCAATCTTCCAAGAAGTCACTAGTTGCCTTGCCTTTTCAGGGTAAGTCCCTGTTTGGGCCTGAAGTAAAACAGATTTAGTGATGCTACTAGGGGAAAGTGCACCTTGTTATCTCAAATGCCCACCAAAAGTTCAACTATGGTGAGGAAACTGCATAATTTTTTTTTTGTTCTCCCCTCCGAGCAGAGGCACAGAGACCGCAAGGTTTGTCCCTCTGTTCCCTACCTGCTGGGGTCTTTTAATAGTTCCTTATAACTCCTGCACTCATATAGGGTATTTTATTGTTTGATCCCAGGGTCGTTGGAGCTTGGTTGGATGCTTTTTTTTTTTTTTTTTTTTTTTTTTGTAATTCACCCTTTCCCTGTTTTCTCTAGGTTTGGGGGGGGGCTTATTTTCACACATCCTTTGGGAGTTATATGTTTTTATTTGTCCTTACATGTTCTATTGTGTTTTGGGTACTTTTATTCATTTTTGAAACATTTGTGTTTTTGGGTTTTTTTTTAATTCCACTCCTTTAAGAGCGCACTTTACTGCACAGCCGCACTTGCTCCATTGACTTCTATGGGACAGACTGCTTTGGGACATATCTCTGCAACAGTTTCACTTACAGAACTGAGGTCTCATTCTTCTTCTTTCTCCTTGCCCTACAATCCAGTTCACATCCCCAGTGTCTTGGGGGCCCCTGAGATCCTGCGAGTTCGGTTTCTGCCATTGCTAGGTGACAGTACAGTGTGAAACTGTAATGGTTATTCAGACTCTCAGACCAGAGGTAAAAAATAAAACACAGTTTTATTGCGAATAAGAGGAACACGGCCCCCTAAGGGCAGAAATAGGTAATTACACATAACTGAAGGCAATATGGTAATATAGCGGACACAGTATGGATAAAGAGCAATGCATACAAGCAATGGAACTGAGTAAGGCTACGGTTAAGTCCAATGCAAATAATCAATCTCTGATGTGATGTGTAAGACAACGCCCAGTAGTCCTCAAGGACTGGTGATAAGCAAGACCAACACTGGTGCTAGAGCTAAATAATACCAGAGCCAAGGGCACTCTGCCGTGCGTAACGGAATAGGCACACTGCATGAGCTGAATGGGACCGGAGCCACAGCACTCTGTGGTGCTGAAAGGGTTAATGACACTGCGTGAGCTGAATGGAACCTGAGCCAGTAGCACCCCTCGGTGCGTCAACGGATACCCGCACTGCCAGAGCTGAAAGGGACCAGAGCCAGTAGCACCCCGTGGTGCGTAAACTGATACCCCAACACTGCTAGAGCAGAGTAAGACCAGAGCCAATAGCACCCTTCCGGTGCACCAATGGAGCGTAATGTTGCAAGAGCTAACGGTAGATGTTAATGGAAACCCACTGCTCTGCAAATGTAGCGGATGGCTCGGTAAGGAAGGTGAGAGCTCAGCAAGTGTTAATGGAGAGGCTCTGTATCGGAGGCAACAAGCTCTGCAAGTGTAAACGGACAGGCTCGGCAACGGAAGCAACAAGCTCAGCAAGTGTTAACGGATGGCCCAGAATCGGAGACAACAGGTACTGCAAGTGTCAGCGGACAGGCTCGGTAACCGAGACAACAAGCTCAGCTAGTGTTAACGGATGCCCATTATCTGAGACAACAAGCACAGCAAATGTTAACGGACAGGCTCGGTAACGGAGGCAACAAGCTCAGCAAGTGGGAGGTCAGCTTTAAGAAGCACAAGTCTGACAGTTCACAATGTCGCCAAGCGACATAGACAAAGCCACAATGGAACCGGAACACAGGAAGCTGGATACCAAGCAGGAAAGTCAGCCAGGCCAGGTCATACACAGAGCAGGAACGTCAGCCAGGCCGGGTCATACACGGAGCAGGAGCGTCAGACAAGCCGGATCAATCACGGAGCAGGAACGTCAGCCAGGCCGGGTCATACATGGAGCAGGAACCAAAAGAATAGTCAGACAAGACTAATCTGTACGCAGGAACACAGCAACGGAAGCACTGGTACTGGAACACCATGAAAGGGCACCTGACAGGTGCCAGAGGCCCGGTATAAGAAGGCCATACTGGGTGGGCATAACAAGCGCTGCCATTAGGAACACACCACCTCAGAGAGTGACAGGTAATCACGGGAACAGTGATAGAAACTCTGATTCCCAGAATGCCTGTTTCACAGGCTTCTCTCTGACTGGCTGTGATTTCAGATGCCATTTTCTCTCTTTTCTGAGTATCCTATGCAGAGGCTGGTCTCTCCTTACTCTCCTCCTCTACTGGGCTTTCCGAAGTGATTTATTAATCTGGGTGACAGTATTTGGGTTCCTTTTATTGTACAGGCACCCAATTCTGTTGGATTCTAAGGGACATGGGGCTAGACTTAAGGCTAAGGACTCAGGTGCATCTTTGACCCCCCCTTGCTTACTGTTTCTCATGCTAAACAGGGCTTCCCAGAGAATGCTCAGGTCACTTATGCCCCTCATGTACTGTCGCCCCTATCGCTCATCCTGGGCCCTCCAACCTTGAACAAGAGCCACTTTGGGTCAAGGACTTACCATCCTGTATGGCATAGTTTCCTCTTTCCTTCCGGGGGGTCTTTAAGTCTTGGAAACCCCCCATGTCGTTCAGGTTTGTGGCCCTTAAGGCCCCTGGCATTCCTGACCTTTCAGATTCCTCTGAGGAGGATTCGGAGGAAGGGGATTCTGCCTATGGTGACCCCTTTGAGGCTGACCTTGAGCCCTCTACTGAGGGTCTCATTAAAGAGGTTTTAACTACCCTACAAGTTCCTATTAACCCTGTTGAGAGCCAGGCTTCCTCTGACGTCTTTCAAAGGCGCCTAATCCCACTCTGGACCAGGTTATCCCGTATTAGTGGAAAACGCCTGACAGATGCCTTTCTCTTTCTATGAGATATTCAAAGCTGTACCTCTTTTCTGATTCCGCTATGGTACAGTGGGCTACACCTCCTCAGGTTGATCCTCTATCTCTAGACTTTCTAAGTCTACTGATCTACCCCTGGCTGCTGCCACAGCACTCAAGAATATGACTGATAGAAAGCTGGAGGCTATTCTGAAGTCTAAGTTTGCTGCCATAGGGGCTGCCTTACAGCCTACCATGGCCTCTGTATGGGTCAATAGCGCCACTGCTATATGGTGTGAACAGTTTACTGAGGCTCTGTATAGGTGCCCCTAAGGAGGACCTTTAAGTCCTCTTGGCCAACATGTCTGAGGCTCAGACTTATTTCACTGATGCTCTTTTTGATTGTCAACTTGCGTCAAAGGCTTCTGCCTTCTCTGTTGCTGCCAGATGCACATTGTCGGTCAAGATTTGATCTGCTGACCTTTCATGTAAAAAGTCTCAGATTTCTCTCCCCTTTCAGGGAACATTTCTTTTTGGGCCTGAACTGAAGCAAATTATCAGTGAGGCCACTGGGAGCAAGCGCACTCTGTTACCTCAGGTCTCCAAACACCCTAACCTGGTGAGGAAGCAGTGTATTTTTCGTCCCCACCAAAGTGAAGTGCAAAGGCCGAATCCGAGCTTGTCTCAGGCCAGCACCCAGTGCTCCGCGGCCAAATCCAGGCAGCAGTGGAGGTCAAAACACACTTCCTCCAAATCCACCAAACCTTCTTTTGCATGACTCACAGAATCCTGGTCCGCACATCCCTGTGGATGGGCGCCTGCAACATTTTTCTAACATCTGAGCAGGCTCTGTTGTAGATCAGTGGGTTTTTTTAGGTGGTTTCTGGAGGCTACAGGATCCACTTCATATTACTACTTGCCTTCAGATTCTTCCAATCAAGAACTCCGCTAGGCCAATAAAAGCGGTGTCTTTTCAAGGAGGCAGCGCGGCCTTGAACAAGGGAGTCCTGGCTCCAGTTCTTCCTCCAGAGAGAGGTTTAGGTTTTTATTCAAACCTCTTTGTGGTTCCCAAGAGGGAACCATTTTGGATCTCAACTCTTTTTGTGGTGACTAATCACTACAAGATGGCGTCTTTGCGCTCTGTCATTGCAGCTGTGTGTCCGGGAGAGTTTCTGGCTTTTTTTGGATCTGCAGGATGCCTACCTGCATGTTCCAATTCATCCGGACAGTCAGAAGTAGCTCAGGTTCGCTTGCACATTGAGGCACTTTCAGTTCACCACTCAGCCCTTTGGGCTCACTACTGCTCCTCAGGTGTCCTCAAGGGTCTCAGGGGCATTGATTGCCTACCTGGATTCCTGGAGGATTCAGGTGACTCCCTACATAGATGACCTTCTGCTGAAGGCAACATCCAGGACTGTGCTCAGATCCTCCTCCACCATGGGTGGATTCTGAATAAGGAGAAATCTGGTCCAGTTCCCTCTCAGGTTCGACACCAGCCAGGGTACATTTGACAGCTACCGAGGATTCTATCCAGCAGATCATTCATCGGGTGTCCCGAGCCCTGGAGTGGACCTCAGCTCCAGTGCGCAAGTTCTCGTCTTTGAAGGTCCACATGGTGTCCACCATGGAGGTGGTTCTGCACTCCATGGCGCACACCAGGGAGCTCCAGAGGTTCACCATCCAAGCTTGGTATGGGAATCCGGATCTCTTGGATCACCTGGTCTCTCTTCCTCAGGAGGGGAGACAGGATCTGCTTTGGTGGCTGGACAAATCCAACCTAGAGAAGGGGAAGCCCTTTGTCATTCAGGATTGGACCCTGGTGACAACGGACACCAGCCTCATCGGCTGGAGAGAAGTCTTGGGTCACCTGGGGGTTCAGGGCAGATGGACTGTGGAGGAGACCCTTCAGCCCATCAATGTCCTGGAGCTCAGAGGGATTCATCATGCTCTGGTGTACTGGTCTTCTCCTCTCTGGGCTGTCCAGTCCTTGTCCATTCAGACAATGCCAAGGCTGTGGCATACATCAACAAGCAAGGTGGCACTTGAAGAGCTTCCGCTTAGTCTGAGTCAAGGCTATTTTATACAACAAAGGTGGAGCAGAACAATTAAAGCAGGAGACGTAACAACTCTTCAGCTGTCTGACCAGAACCCCTACTCCATGAGATCAAAAAAAAAAAAAAAAATTATAGTCTGGAGCTTGAATAGGTGTAGGGACTAACTCACAAACAGAGAACAGTAGCAACTGAGGACACTACATATATATTTAAATAATCACATGTATTTTAATAACACATTATAGCATCTCACTGCATACCATAACAATATATAAAATACCACAAAAGAAAACGCACATAAATCACACCCTCTCCAACTGAGGGGGGATAATCCCTAAAAGTGACGGGATTTGTCTCTGGGGCACCAGGAACACACACAGAGTTCAGATGCCAAGATATATCCCTAAAGTTTATTCTAAACGATGTAGCAACTGCAGGGAACAAATCCACCCTGTGGCAACATCGTATCAATGTAACTACTACAAGGCATTAGTTACACACTATGGCAACCTCATATCATCGTCTCCAGCATACTATACATACAAAAATATACAGACAACCAATATAAAACTCCTACACTGTAGATACTCCACATAAAATGGTATACCCTATATGCTTTCCCTCTCTATATACCGGTATCTAAAAAATAGAAAAAAGTGGGGAAAAAAAATGCAAAAAATAATCAACAACAGAGTGATGCTTCTCAGTTCGTTACACCTCCAAAAGGATTTAGAGATCATGTGACTCAGTTAAACAACCTGCTGGTTAATTAAGTGCAAATAAGCGCAAAAAAGATGGTGATCTTATATGCAAGTTCCATTCATCTCATGCTTATTATACTTTTCAATACAGTTGTTGACTGACTTCAATGTTGATGTGCAAACTTAAATTTTGGCAGGACAATATCTCTTCCTTTAAGTGAACCTGGTGTTGGTCTTCTTAAAAATATGCTTTGGCAAGTACGGGGCACTTTTTAGTTTGGGTTTATTTCGCATATGTGATATATATAGTACACAGTAAGTGTACAGCATGTTTTACATACACAAACACATACATTCTCCCTTCACTTATCTGCCTTCCGTGTCCATTCCATTTCTTGGCTAGACTGCCACTCGTTTATCGATGACCTACACCTCCAGGTTCACGTCACACATTATGGATAGCACCCTCTCACCGCGCTTCTTCTTCCATTCTTCCACTGGACTACCTTTCGTTTCTCTGTGACCAGTGCCTCTCAGTTCACATCACACAAGGCTATTTTAGCCCTGGCAGAAGAACGTCAAGGCCATCTCCGCAGTGCACATCCCAGGGGTAGAAAATTTGCCAAAAAACTCAAGTCGCCAGATGGTGAACCAAGGAGAGTGGGAACTCTCCACAGTAGTTTTCAACCTGTTGATGCAGAAGTGGGGTCTCCCTTGGATAGACCTGATGGTCACCAGGGACAACAGGAAGGTTCAGATGTTTTGCTCTCTCTGGAGGGACCCTCTGGTGTTCGCTGTGGACTTCCTGTTGATTCCATGGTGTTTTCATGTGGCATACATCTTCCCTCCATTCCCACTCATCCCCTGGGTACTGAGAAAGATTCGGATGGTTTACCGGTCAACATGATTGCCCCCTACTCGACCAGGAAGCCCTGGTTCCTAGAACTAGTGGCCTTGTCTGTTCAAGATCCATTTCCTCTGCCACTCAGACAGGGTCTCCTTCTGCAGGGTTACCTTTGGAGAGAGGATGCGGAGAGCTTGGCTTTGATGGCAGGGTTGTTGAAGCCTCCATCTTAAGGCGGAAAGGCTATTCTTCTGAGGTGGTCTCCACAACGATTCAGGCTAGGAAACCGGTCTCTTCCAAGGCCTACCATAGGATTTGGTCCATTTTCCATTTGTGGTGTGTTGACAAAGACATGTCTTCACAGGAGTTTGATCTCCCGGTTATCCTATCCTTTTTACAGGATGGTGTAAACAAAGGGCTCAGCCTTAGTTCATTGAAGGCTCAGACCTCAACTCTGTCTTCTTTCAGAGACACATTGACATCTTGCTAGATGTTAGTCTTCTTTCAGGGAGTAGCTCATGCTTTCCCTGCCTATAAGGTTCCCACTCCCCAGTGGGACCTTAACTTTGTTTTGGGAGTCTTGCAGCAATCTCCCTTTGAATCCTTGGCTTCCATCCCTCTGCGTCTTCTGGTGTGGAAGATGGCCTTTCTTCTGGTTGACACAGGCCTCCCAACCAGAGAAAGGGACCTTTGCTGTGGTCTTGTCTGTCTGGGCTGCAGAGTCTTTTTAAAGTCTTTCTTCTCATGCTTGCCTTGGTTGTGTGGTTTCAGTCACATTCATTCTGGGGAACTTCCAGAATGGGGGAGGGTTGAGGAGAAGGGTGTCTCCACCCTTTGATTCTGTCTTTGAGCTGTTTCCTGCCCTCTAAAAGGAGGGAATCAACCCCATTGTACCTGTGTTCCATATGGACTAAAGGGAAAAGGATTCAACAGGAAAGAATACTACAATTCTATTTTACATACTTTGAGCCCAAAGGTTGTTAATGAGAGTATAGAATCTACGGTCTAAAATCCATGCAGTATTTCATGTTGTATTTGTTTCTCTGAAAATATGATTTTTTTTGTGGACCTGATTGGCTTTAGATATAGGTTAAATGACAATTATGTCCACTGCATCTTGTGCAATATATAGGCGATGCATATATTTAATAAGAAATTTATGATTTATGTATATTTGAACACATTTTAAAACATTTATAGTTCTTTACTAGGTCTCTGTGTGCATATGAAATTTCTCTCACTTTTATTTTTAATATTGGTATACATAAGATTGGTATATATAAGATTTTTATACAGTTGAGGGCATCTACAACATTGTATAGTAGAGATGTTTGCCTTTTCCAGTTAGCAATTTTGTACAGAATTCAATTTGAACTTTTCATTTCATTGTATAAAGATATAAATTCCTGCTTTAAACAGCTGCCATTTTTTTAATATTAAAATTAATCTGAATATTGCAAACTCCACTGGGTTTCTTGCACAAGTTTGTTTCAAATTTTCCTCAGCAACCAGGATATTTTCTTGTCTTCTGTCTGTCTGGCTCCTTCTAATAGACAGGCACAGGAACAGCATTTGTTGGATGTGGTAAAATGCTTGAAGTACTGCCTTTTCAGAGATGTTATTCACTCTAGCTGTGTGCAGGCCAGGCTGTGTGTAAAGTTACTGTTCCATCCCGGATTAAGACTACCATAGGCATATATGTCCTCAGGAAGAAGCCTGTATTCTTTCAGGTCACTTTGCATTCCACCAGTTCAGTGGGTGCAGCTGTGGCCTACAAAAATCAAGTAATTGCTGAGCAGTTGTGTAAGGTTGAGATACAGTAATTTCTACACACCTTTACAAAACACTGCTGTGTAAAGGTGCTAGCCCTCAGACGTCACCAGCCTTGTGTGGAAGGTCTTTCAGGCTGTGGTGCCCATATAGATGTCCTTATTTTTCATTTTTTGGATATCAAAACTCTGTTGGCTTTTGTTTGTGTGCTGTTATGTGGTATACATTTGTGGGATTTTTGCAATTGCAATTCTTTGCAATGTGTTGCATGCCCTTCTGGCACTCAAAGTGTTAAGATCCAGTGGTGTCTGCAATACAACACTTTGCAGTGGTTTCAGCAAACCTCTTGCCTACATAGAGTTAACAATCATAGCATGCTCATACAGAGAGACTCTAGGTCAGATTGTTCTACCTAATAGTGCAGGTCAAAAGGGCACTTGTGTACAGGTGACATTCATAGTCAGGAGCACAATGGTCTGAATTTTTATCCAAATTTTTTTGGGAACATTTTGCACAAACACACTGGCTGGATGTTATATAAAGACATGATTTAAAAAGAGAAATCTGTGAACAGGAATAAGTGGCTCTCCAAAGAACACTTGAGGAGCTGCGCCCCCCCCATATTTATTTATATATCTATCTAGATCTATATAATGTGTGTGTGTGTATATTATATATACACTCACTTTAGTAATATACAAAGTGTTACATGCTTTAATGCTATGCTTGCTTGATTGTATTTATGTAAGTGCAATACTTGTTGAGTGCCTGTTAATAGAGCTATGTGGGCTCCTGGCTTTCGGCTCTTCGGTGCAGCGATTTTGACCCCTCCTGAGACCAGTTCTGTTGTTTTGGGGTCTGCTATACCATCCTTATGTGGAGAAGTTTGTTGGATTTGCATTTGAGGCCAGCATTTTGAGAAAGAAGTATTTTTCTGACTGTCATTGCTACTATGCTACAGGCTCAAAAGCCAGTTTCTTTCAAGTCATATCACAGTGTATGTAAGAAAGAAAAGCAAAAGGATGGCGCCAACAGGGCCTTATCAGACGTTCCCAGTATTAAACATATATAATACATGTGATGTATATGCATATGTGTCATTAAGGACAAGTACACCCGTGAAGAGAAAATAATCAAGTCTCTGCTTGGGGAATTTAGTATCAGTCCTCAGGAATAAAAACTAGCACTTCTTTTCTAATGCATGCTGGATACAAATTGTTTTTTATCTAAATGTTAAAGAAAATATTAGTGAAGCCACACTATATGATTGTCAGCTTTACCAAGCAATGGTGACAGAGGAAAAAAAACAAACAAAAAAAAAAAACAAAGGGAGACAAACCGCTAAAACACAACTTTAAATGCGGCTGCCTACTATCACTGCTGCTTCAATGGATATGGTTCCACCCATGCTTGTTGAGTTTTAGCTCTGTCTCCCTTTGTTTTTTTCTGTAGCCATTGCTTAAATTCCCTGAGCAGAGACGGTGTTGTTTCCACTGCATCTGAGTACTTGTTGTTGGTGAGGTATATGCCTCCAACCATCAAACCCTGTGAGTGTATTGGCTACAAAATCTCTGATTTTTTCTTTCTTGTGTTTCTGTATGACAGGATATGGTCCCTGTTCTGTAAATGGTGTGAAGATGGGAGAGGGGGGCAGTAGCAACCTTCGACCACAGGTGCACTGGCTTTTTTTTAATTTTCCAGGATGGTCTTCAGAACAGGATTGGTTTTAGTTCTAGTAAAGGTCATATTTTGGCTGTTTTTGCGTATTGCCTCATTGAATGTGCAAATTTTTGTCCAAGGGGTGGCTTATACCTACTCAGTCACAGCATTTAGTGTTTATGCACCAACATTTTTTGTATTTGTTTTATACAAATTCTGGTTAGAAATACTATATGATAGATAGATCGTATGAAATCTTAATTTTAAGGTAAGGCTGTCACTTTCAGCAAATAAAACAAGATATTTTTTAATCTTCAGTGAGATTTAAAAAAAAAAACAAAAAAAACAGGTCAAACTGCATTCCAGAAACACAGACTGTACATTTTAACTTCTTGAAGGCCAGAAGGGTGTGTAATGTATTAGGATTAATGCATTCCACACTGCCTGCGAGGAATTAAAGTTATGCCTGATTTGGCAAGGTGTCCGAAGTCTCAGTCACATTAACAGAGCAAATAATTGCATTACTTCTGGACAAGCAGGTATATTATGACTTGCTATATTTGGTCCTTTTTCGAATGCAGTTTGACACTGCTGACCTTATGAATAGTCAAAATTTAAAATTGAATCCTTTAAGAAGCAAAGGCATGTATAATTAAAGGTACAGTAAACTTTTCATGACGTTTTAGTGAACTTGCCACTAAATTATTTTCTCTTTGTCCATGTGGAGCACAGAAACAATGGTGGACATGGGTTAAAGTCCCCTCCTCCTGGAATGAAGGGCACTTCTAAAAACAATGGCTCTGAGGCAGAGACTCCCTCCTTACCTCCACCTCGTTTTATCCTACAGGAAAGCAGCAGTGAAAAAAGAAAATCTCCTAATTAGAGAACCCGGGAGGACACCTCTGCCCAGGAACCAAGAAGGCTCCTTCTACAGGCACAACAGCCTGAAAGACCTTCCAGCTAAAGCCAGCTTTAGCTGAGGCCAGGAAATTTACACGGTATTCTTTGCTGAAAGTGCGCAGCAATGAACACGTTGCTGTGTTACACAACTGCTCATCAGTGGCCTGATTCTTATAGGCCCAAGATGCGCCAATCTGATGGAATGAGCTGTGGCTCAATAGGGAACGGCTTTCACCCTGATGTCATATGGTTGGTGTATGGTCGCCGTGATCTAGGAAACCTGACCCAAACACAAGCCCTCAGGGATAACAAAATGTGAATCAGATTTCTGAAATGGTTGTGTGCAAAGAATATAGTGCTTTCAGTAACATACTATATCCAACAGATGTCGCTCCTGATCCTGTCTATTAGAAGGAGCCGGACAGAAAGCAAGAAGGAAGGACAATTTCCTGGTTCATGTGAAAATCCAAAACTACCTTGAGTAGAAACCCCCTTGGAGTATGTAAAATTAACTTCTCCTCCTGAAAAAATTAGAAAGAGTGTCTTACAGGACAAGGCCTGGAGTTCAGTCACCCACCGAATGAGCAGAATGGCAAGTAGAAAGGGCATTTTGAGCATTGGAAGGCATAAAGAAGCAGCTGAAAGACTCAAAGGGGGCATCTGAAGCACTCCTAATATCAAGTTCCATGAAGGAATGGGATCTTGAAAGGCAGAGTAGGCATGTGCTAACCCTGGAACAAAGCAATACTCCACTATAAAAGAACAGAGAGCTGAGATCTGAAGCTTAATAGAACTAAGCCCTTTCTGAGCACCATCATGAAGAAAAGCCTACAACATTGGAAGCCTAAAAAGCCACAGTCATGAATCACAATCAGAGCACCAATGATATAAGAGGGACCAAATGCTATGATAGGAATTGGATGAAAGACGCTGTCCTTAAAAGCCAAGCCCTCAAAGCCAGGTTCTCCACCTGATGATGGCATACCAAGTCTTGGATCAGAAGGTCCGGCCTCAAGGGGAGGCAAAAAGGCTCTGCAAAGGACAAAGTAAGATCTGAAAACCAGGCCTGATGGTGCCAGAAGGGTGCAATCAGGATGACATGAGCCCTGTCAATCTTGACTTTTCTCAGCACCCTGGAAATTGGGAGAGGGTCAGAGAAAACTAATACAGTAGAGGAATGTTCTACGGCAGGGCTTATAATTTTAAGTCCTTTGCTACTAGCCAGACCTGAAAAGTTACTCGACACTGCAAGCCATAACATACCCACCAGGGCTGAATTTCTACTCGCCAGGGCTGTATTTTTACTCGCCATTGGCTAGAGGCGAGTGGAAATTTTGAGCCCTGTTCTACGGGATAGTCATTGTATCCACCACAAATGCCAGAAAGTCTCGCAACATGGCACAAAACAGACAACCTATTGAAATAATGTAATAGAATTGATTGCAAATGAGGCAGAATACTGCACTGTACACCGTAAAGGACGTTAGCACTCACCTCTAGCTTCAGTCTTCTATTATAATACAGTAAGAAGCGCCAAAGCAGCTCACTACTGAGGTAAAATCTAGAATTCCAACTTGACCGCTGCAGGTTTAATGTCCTGAAAATGAACCTTTGAACTGGGCAATCTATGATACAGGATGCCAGTATATAGGAGCTTTACAGTGAATGCGTTCACCCCCACAAACAAAAAATATAAATACATTTGCTATCACTTTTGAAAATTCTTAATTAAGGAAAAAAACATACAAAAAAAACAGGGCAGTTCCCAAAAATAAAAATGAAGACTGTACTAAGGTGTGAAACTTTGCAGTTCCTATGTTATATGAATCCTATACACTGAGATATCCCACTTTCTGAGAGATGTGAATGCATAGGCTCCATAGAACAACACAGGAACTGGATAGTCGATCACATTGGAGAAATCTTCCCTTTATCACACACTTTATGAGATTGGGGAGATATACAATCCCATCAGACTATTGATCTACTGGCATCTTTGCACAGTTCTATGAACTTTTATATAACATTTTGAATCATATATAAGCAAAGAGCGAGATAAACTAAAATCAAGATAGACGATGCAGATGATCAAATCTAAACAAAGATTTTAGATATTACCAGATTATCTCTCAACTCAGTCATGAGTGAGCAGTTCTCTGTAGCAGTGATCTGGTACCACTAAAAGTCAGATACTAGTAGAAAGCTAAAAAAAATGCATAAACACAAGAGAAATAATCTCTAACTGCAGCAATGTAATGCAAATTCCCTAGTAATAAAAGTAAATACTAAACACTCCCATTTCCCTTCTCCTGGTCTTTATCCATCTCAAGTCCTTTCCTCCTTGAGCCATGATGCGGTGTCCTGCTGTCCGATGAAACCCAGGATGTGTCAGTACCACTGTACTCGTCTCCTTTGCAAGTACCTTGGTTAAAATCACAGTGCAAATCAATGGTAATTTTCATTTCTCACCTATGGGTACAGCTGGTTTGCAAAAAGACTCATATGGAGCTAAAATATTGGGCTTTAAAAGAGCAGTAAACTTTTGTTATGAATGAAATCACACAGTATAGTTTTTCCTGCTTATAGAAATATATTTCTACATTCATTACAGTTTAAACTTGTATTTATTTTTTTACTACGTTAACAGTGCCCTCTGGTGGTCAGAATCTATTTCTGTTGCATTCTATAGGAGAGGTGAGTCACTGGAACAGTTCTCCACAGAAAGTGACAGTTTTGACAGCATAACTCTGCAGTTTCCATCAGGAAGTAGTCATACTGTAACTCACTTCCTGATTATTTGAGCTGTTATACCTTTTCAATAAAACTAACAGCATGGGGAGTTTACATGCTCTACTCAGCAAGAAAAACTCTAAACGTAAGTATGTTTTCATTAAAAAAAAAACCTGCTTCTTTAACCCCTTAAGGACCCATGAGGTGCCAGGACCATCATGGGTAAACTTGCCATAAGGATCCATGACAGTCCTGGAACATCACGGAGTTCAGGGCTCCCCATGCAGCTGCAAACCTTTCAGGGAGCCCAGAATCTATTCGCCAGTCCTTAAGGGGTTAACACTTTCAGTTCTAGATCGGTCTCCAACATATTTCCAAGCAATGCCTTGATACCCTGCTGGCCCATTTACAGAACAAAAACATTCCCTTACTCCCAGATATTTAAACAAGGTTTTTAAACGTCCGAATGCTCAGCCTCCAATGTTTTATTTTGCAGAGTGCTTGAGACCTCTATATTATTCAAGGTGTTAGAAGCCCCATTTAAATCTAATTCGAATTTGTATTTGTCCACTATATAGCAGCTGATTTGTCCTATAATTCTTCTACTTTGTCTTCACACATATGACCCTATGACACTTGTAGATATATTCCTCTTTACATCTATTAAAGGGGACCTGTTGCCTTAGAGAAGTTTAGGGATAAGTCAAATTTGCTGATATGGTATACCAGTCATTTTGTCTATAAAATAGTTTGAAAAATTAGCCTTTGTGTTTTAGTAAAACAGTGTGGCACTTTATGCCAATTACTTTTGGACAAGACCACGCTTCTGACTCTGTGCTATTATAAATGCCCCCAATGTGTGCGGCTCTGCGTAGAGTCATTTATAGTACAGTGTGTGGTAATACTGGTCCAGCACAGAAACCAACTGGTGTAAAGTGCAGACTGTGCCATGAACATTAAAGCTAATTTAGTAAAAAAAACAAACAAAAAAAAAAAAAAAAACCTAATATTGTAAACAAATGGCTAGCATAATATATAGACAGTTTTCACAGGTCCTTCTGATGAACTAATCTTAAAGGGATAGTAATACTTCGTTTTAACTTTATTTTATTTTGTAGGCATTAAAAAAACATGAAAAATGATATAAGTCTTATCTCTCAAACCTTTATGGTTTAAGAGATATTCACAAACAAAGTATCCCACCCCCTGTTCAACCAGATCAGAAGGGAGGTGCCCAGGTAGACTGCAGAGAGGGACAATCTTCAATTAAGATAAGGGAAAAAGCTGAAAAACTTGTCAAGGGGGGAAGGGCTTTCATTGTTTTCATACAAAGAAAATTGTCCCCTTCTGTTATCTGTACTGTCATACAACCAGACTCACATCTGAGAAGAGATGGCTTTCACTAGGTAAAAGGGGCGGGGAGGGGAACTTTGCTTGTGAATATCTCATAAACCATAAAGGTTTGAGAGATAAGACTTATATCATTCTTCATGTTTTTTTAATGCCTACAAAATAAAATAAAGTTAAAACGAAGTATTACTATACTTTTAAGGTGACAAAAGCCCTTTAAGAACGCCTGGGAGCACTGTTCTTTTACAATATGCATTTTCTTTAACCTCCGTTTTATTTTTTATAGCTGGCAATAGCAACATATTCTCCCAGTACTCACATCATGGTTAGGTGCACTGTCTATCCAGCTGTTTTAGTCCAACAACACCCGTGACCCCCAGCTGGCCAATAACAGCTAGAGACTGACCTCTCCAACTTAGAATGTACAGTTCTAGTTATGAGTGTTCTGATAATTCTGAAACCCTAAACCATAGCCTGTTATCACAGTAAAATGGACATTAATATAGTACCAGAACCCTTCTAGTGGTAAAGTTATGCTGTTGATTTCAGAAATAAATCAGGGCTATTGCAGTAATTCTGTTCTTTTTGTATAGACCTGTACGCTCATATACCTACACCATAAGGCAGGGTGGCAACTTATACCCCCACCTCCCCAGATGCTGTTGTACTACAATCTCCATACTTTAGAACATTTTTGTGTTATATACATGTTGGAGTGAGTAACATGACACCCCCCCCAGCTGAGGTTGGAGCACAACTCTAATCATTCTTAGCCAGGTAATTGCAGCAACCCAGCCATCTTGGTCCACAATTGCCCTCATTCTCACCCAACTGCAGCCTATCCAGCTGTTGTAGGACAAGTCCCATGTCACTGGCCAGATATTGGCTCACTGAGGATAATGGGAAGTGTCAGCTGGAAGGTCACGTTGCCCATCCCTGCTATAATCACCAAAATAAAGTTGTGTTCACAGGAAAAAGGTACATGAGTATTTCATGGGTTGTCCATAGCACCAAGCACACCTAAAGCCAGTTCTTATTTTATGATACCATTTGCAATTGAATACCCTAATTGACACTAAAGTACCAAGATAAAGTGGTACAACTGTGGCGTAACCCAGCTGCATTAGAGAGAAAAAAATGAAACTCCCATTAATTTAAATGGGGCTATTACCCCTTGAACACTACTAGCGAAGTCTCTTTGGAGACCCATCATTCAAGTGGATAAAAGCCCCCTTTAAATCGATGGTCATTTTTTGGAATTTGTATTTATTCCCTATAGTGCACTTGGGTTGCAAACAGAATTGAATCACTTCTCAATAGTAAACAATCTTCATTGTCACAATGGCAGACTGAGACATCCAACACATCCATAATCCCCACGTAGAAATCAGACAGGCATTGCATATGGTTATTTTTTATGGTCTCAAACAGTGGTCATTTACACACATGGATAAAACAGATGTTCATGATTTGACAAACCTTCTCTGCACACAAATTAAGATTACATTTCATTCCACCATAACAAGTGAGTAAAAACAATTAATATTTACAATAGTGAGATTGTGTCAGCAATTTCCATACATTTGGGTATTATGATTTTCTGCGTGGGAACAACAACTAACATCGGAGTATCTAAAGCAGCAGTAGGCAACATGAGGCCCTTCAGCTGCTTGCAGACTACATTTCCCATAATTTGCTGGCGGAGAAAGATGGCAGCGTTTATTTGGCAGAAGCTGGAGGGCCTCATGTTGCCTTGATCTAGAACTGGGGTGTCTAAGTTCCATCCACAAGGATCACCAACAGGCCAGGAACGGAGGATTTCTGATTAACCCCTTAAGGATCCATGATGTGTCAGGACCATCATGGGAAAAAGTCCTTAAAAGACCAGTGACTGTCCTGGCACATCATGTATTTCAGGGCTCCTCATGTGGCTGCACACCATTCTGGAAGCCCTGAATCAAATCCCGTAAAAAAAAAAAAAAATTAAAAACATTAAATGCTCGATGGTCATTAAAGCAGATCTCTCACCCCTACAAAAGTTAGGTTCATTATGTATATATATCGCTATTGATAAAAAAAACAAACAAAACAAAAAAAAACAAATACTATTTGGGTTAAAATGATTGCTTATAGAGTGCCATGCACCCTGCTTCCGCATACACTTCTGTTGCAGCAGATTGCTGCTCTGCCTCTGCTCTCTTCCCTCTCCTCTGATGACGGAGGCTTCTGTCTGTAAGCTGGAGCGGTCTCATTAGCTAGATATCGATCTCTGCAGATGAGAACGCTCCAGCTTACAGACAGAAAGCCTCCGTCATCAGAGGAGGCTGGGTAGTGGGAAGGGAGCAGAGGCAGGGCAGCAATCTGCGGCAACAGAAGTGTATGTGGAAGCAGGGCACTCTATAAGCAATAATATTAACCCAAATAGTGTTTGTTTTTTTAATTCAATAACATTTTCAACAATATCAATATATACTATATAATAATTCGTTAAATGTATGTTTGTCAGAAGCAGTCATGTGCAGTAGAGACGACTGTGCTCACTGCAGTCATGCGCACTACAGACTGCCCGTGCCGTGGCTGATAATGGAGCAGGGCTCTGAATTCAGCCCTTAGTCGTGCGCAGAGAGTACTACGGTCTGAATTCAGAGCGCCCCGCTCCGTATCAGCCACGGCGCAGGCAGTCTCTACTGTGCATGACTGCACCACGGCCGTTGCTGGGTGGCACTGTGGCCCGTGTACACGGGCTCTTCAACTAGTACTCTATATAACTATATAGCCTAACTTTTGTAGGGGTGAGAGATCCCCTTTAAGTGCCTGCGAGTTAATCAGTGGCCCATTCATTTTCATTGTCTCACATATGCTCAAACAGTGAAATCCTTAACAACACTGCCTGCAGTTACAGGCCTCGGAGCTTTTTAAAATTTTTATTTTTTTTTGGGCTATGGATTCAGGTTCCCCTGGTGGCATGCAGCTGCACAGGGAACCCTGAATTCCATGATGCAAGGTCATCTATGACAGTCCTGGCACGTCACAGATCATTAAGGGGTTAAATCTGAGGCTGTTAGTAGCTTTTGTGGACTGAATTTGGACACCCCTGATCTAGGGGGAAGTTAATGAAAGGGTTTAACTCTTTGAGTGCCAGACAGGTATCCACACATTGATTTGCAAAGCACTGGAAACTCTCTGGCACTCAAAGGTTACTGCTGACCAAAGGTACATTGAACTGGTACAAAGTCACCTGAATCAGCATATGAAGGCACTATGGGCAATATTCATCAGGCTAACAAGGTACAATTCTGAGGCAAACCTTTTTCACCACAGGGGATTCCCACTGATTTAAATGGTGCTTACCATCACTTAAATGCTAGAGAGGTCCCCAACGCAATGTTTTGGAATGTGTCGAAGATCATTCTTGCACTTAAGGGGTAAAAAGTCCAATTTAAATCAATGGGAATCTGCAGAATATGTATTTTAACCCTATGGTACAGTTGGTTTTGTATAAACTTGCACCTCTTTAGCTTGATAAATAAGGTCCTATATTTTATTTCTTTCAATAAAAGGATAGTAATATATTATATATGAAATCAAGCAAAACAGTAACAAGTCCCAAAGCTGAGATACTACATTAAAATGTTATTACAGAGTAAACTTACATTTTGTGAATTTGCGTGCAATACTTGCCGTCTAAAAAATAAGCTCTGCCCACCAAGTATAGATCTGCAGACTGCAACAGAAACAGCATCACCATAAAATAATTTACCTACATCTTTTTCTCTTAGTCCATGTGGCACACAGGAACCATGGGTTAAAGTTCCCTCCTCCAGAGGGCAGGGCACTTTAATAATAATAAAAAAAAAAAAAGCAGGGACTTTGAGGCAGAGACTCCACTCTTCATTCCAGCCTTACCTCGCCATAGTTTCAATGTATAGCAAAGTAGCATAAAGGAACACTAACAAAAGGGAAGAAGTAAATCACCTGAACAAAGACCCCAAGAGGACTCCACAGCCCAGGGACTTAAACCATGTTGCTTTCTCTGTGTGGCAATTCTGTGTTCCACATAGACTAAGAGGAAAGGATTTATCAGTTAGTTCACTAAAATCCTCATTTGTCTTACGTCCAATCTGTAACACAAGAACCATGGGGATATATCAAAGCATCCAACACAACTTCTGGGAGTGATAAAAATTCCTCAACAGTAGACCAGTCTTCAGTGGGACTAACTGGTACCATATAAACCTCAGGTGTCAAAGGACACCAACTTGCACACCAAACACCTGAATTAGAACAAGAAACAAAAGGGTTCAGAAGTCTGCATAAATAAAGAAAAGGGGGTCCTTAAACAGGCACAACTGCTTGAAGGACTTTCCTGCCAAAGCTGGACTCTGCAGAGGCCATGAAATTGACACTGTAGTGTTTGGTAATGGTGTGCTGATGACCACGTCTCCATCTTACACAGCTGCTCAGCAGAAGCCTGATTCTTGTAAGCCCAGGAGGCACACACAGATCTGGTAGTGTGCTCTGTGACTCAGAAAGGAACAGGTCCTGATCACATACTAGTCGGTTAACAAGATAGTACTTGTAGTTTGACCACTCTGTGAACAGAGACAATAGCCAAAATGAAGGCTATTTTTTTGCTTGTGGAGATGCAAAGAAAAAGACGATGCTCAAAGGGAGGCCTCTGGAGAGGGCCTAGGACCAGGATCAAATGCCACAGATTTCTGGGATCCACAAAAGTAGGGTAAGAATGAGTCACCCCCTGAACAAAGGTTTTGACATCAAGAAGGAAATAATCCGCTTCTGAAAAATTAAAGAGAGCTGAGATCTGAACCTTTATAGAACTCTTGTTGACACCATCTTGAAGAACCGTAGGAATGGTGAAAGACTGTGTGGACACATTCTGGTCAGCACACCACTGGTAGAACAGATTCTATGAACCATCCTAGCCTGGAGATCCGGCCTTAAAAGGAGGTGACAGATTGAGAAGATCTGAGAACCAATCACAGATTACTTAACCACACTCTTAAAATTCATCAGAACCCTGGGAATCAGGGTACGGAAACACACATAAGCCAGATGAAATTTCCATGGAATGGACATAATGTCCATCGCAAATGCTAGAGGACCCTTCTTTCTTTGTGCAAAATAGAGGAACATTCCTGTTCTCACAGGATGCCATGAGTTCCACTGATGGTAGATCCCAGAGGTGGACAATCTGGCCGAACACACACAGTTCCCAATTTATGATATCCAGATGTTGGCAACTTAGAAAGTACTCAACCACGTTTTCCACACCCGGGATGTGAACCGCCAAGATGGATGGTAGATGAGCTTATGCCCACTAAAGGAGCTCCTGAACTAGAGCCCATCTGACTCGCTTCTGGTTCTTTCTTGGCGATTTATGTTGGGGATTGCCTCACCGGTCTGCCCAGCAGTACATGGGACCAATGGTGAAGCGCTAGGAGACTAGCCGGTATCGCCAGAATATTGACTGGAATAAGACTCTCCTCCCCGATTTAGTGACCCTGCCCTGTTAGGAGATACAGGGAACAAAGATTCTTAATGATTAATATATATATAAGAATCTTTGTTAATATGTATACACACACACACACATATATATATATATATATATATATATATACACCTAGCGAAAAGCAAGGAAAGACCGAGTACTAAACAGGCAAGAAAACCACATTTTAACAAGTGCCTAGAAATAGCAGTGACGTAATAGTACTCAAATGGTTAACTTACCAGTCTTTAGACTCCTGTTTTTAAATGCAGAACCTCAGAGAAGTTCAGTACTGAGGCACAGACTCAACCAGCACAGGGAAATGGTCCAGAAATACACCTGCGAATGGGGAAATCCAACTTCAGGCAGTTAATGGGAGGCCGTCTAATGGAGATAATATAGCCTCATATCGAAGTAAAGAAGTCTAAAACCTAAGAGAACAGTGCCCGCTGGAGGGAGTCTCTGCCTCAAAGGCTCTGCCTTTTTTTTTTTTTTTTTAAAGTGCCCTGCCCTGTGGCAGAGGGAACTTTACCAGATGGTTACGGTGTTCCACATTGGACGTAAGACAAGAATGGTCATAAAACATGCTGCACTCAAAGGCTCATTAAAATTAAATTTTGTGCTGTAATAACATTTGACTGAAGCATCTACCATTAGTAAGACTGACCTTGTTTTACTCTGCAGGAAAATCTCTACAAATATGCTTTAGTGTTACTATCCTTCTAAAGGGACAGCCTAATATTATAAATGGGTTATTTACATTTAAATATTATGTAAACCTCTAAATTCAGATATTTCATTTTATTCCAGAAATAAATGTTGTATTTGCTTGAAGTACGGAGCAGCCATTTTGTTCTTGCAGCTACCTCACTAGAGGCAGCTGTGATTACGGCTAGTTAATGCCTTATTGTTCCCACTTCTTGAAGAGGCCACAAATTATATTAGTGCTGGCTGCTACTTTTCGTCCAGGCCTGTGCAATACTGAAAATAAGTTCTAGCTTACTTAGAACACTCACTGTCATTGGTGCCACATTTTAGGCTGATGTAATGAAAAAATGGACACCTCAAGTATTGAACTTTCACAGCTTTGTTAAGCGATGAAAATCTGATGTAGAAAATGCTAATTTCCAAAAAAAAAAAAAAAACACATAATATTGTCATGTAACTAACCCTTTTATAATTTTAGGTTATATTTTTTTTATTAACCAGTTAAAAGACTAGGGAGGTGCTCAACAAACTTCAGAGTAAGGTGATGCACAGACTCTCTGGTCTTTAACCCTCTGAGTGTCAGAAAGATAGCCAATGCAGTACAGCGCAATATGTTGGATACCTCTGTCACTCCAAGGGTTAAAGGTTTAAGTTTTGTATAGCAACCCTCAATAGTTTCTAGCACAAATATAGGGCTTTAAGGGGGAAATTAACCATCTGAACACCAGAGGCGAGTTAAACACATTGGAAAGTAATGTGTTGCAGACTCTTCTAGTCATCAAAGGGTGACGTGGAAAAAGAAAACATTATTTCCACTTATCCAATAACACATGAATACGGCAAAAAATATATTGTACATTTATATTTGTATAGAATTCTGTGCAAATCACTCCTAGAACGGAACATCCAATATGTAGTTTCTTTAAATGTTTAGTTTAAAATATAGTTTTTTACATAAATAGACAAAAATAGCTTTGAGAAGTAAATTCATTTTTTAAACCATCTGCAAGAACAAAAATAGCTTTGAGAGGTATTTTTTTTAAAACCATCTGCAAAAAAAGTGCAAATGCCTATGTATAAAACAATGTAAATGATACAGGTGTTGGAGGGAGCATTAAACTGTATTTGAGCCACTTGAATGTACAATATCTGCCACTAAACTATTCATAAATACATTTCAGAGGAAAGAAAAAAAATATCTATAATCCCACAACATTACACTGTCAACTTAAAACATAACACAAAACAAAACTCAATTAACACTGAGACCCATTAAGGTATCCATTCATTGCACAATGCGTAGAATACCTCTCTGGCACTCAAAGGGTAGGACAGATTGTAAACAAATTAGGAAAGAGGGAAAAGGATTACTTTCAGAAATCTGGTGACTAAGGCAGGAGTTAGGCAAGCCAGGTCTCTCCAGTTTAAACCCCTTGAGGAGCAGAGGGATATGCATACACCCTTCTGGTCTTTAAGGGGTTAAAGACATGGTAATATTGTTTTCCTGTTGGATGCTACAGTATTAGAGAGTCAATCAGACATAAATTTTAGTCTTTAAAACAGAGTATTTTAAAAGGTGTTAAGGTTTTTATTTCCCATACCCACTCCCCTCTCAACGCCAACTCCTACAGCAGCGAAGGCGCTGACTTAGTCAGACAACAGGGGCTCAGTTGCCATGGCAACCAGGGTAGGGCTCACATTCACTGAGGCATTTGTCTCTGAGATCTTTCAATGCAACCTGAGCGCTGAATACAACAAAGTCAGTGCTCAGGATCATGTTGAAAGAGTTCACATGGAGGTAAATGCATCAATCCTTTCTCTACAGAAAAAAAAGAGCAAGAGTGAGGCTGATGTACTAAGAACTGGGTTAATTCTGTAGTAAACAAACTGCATCATAAATGAGAAACAAAAATACTCATTAATTCCCCCTTTAGTGCAGCTGGTTTACTCCAGAATTACTCCAGTTATCTATCATACATCAGTCTCAATATCTACTCAATATCAATGATTCTCCCTTTAACTACAACTCTGGCTGGGCTGGGGGGCGAGGGGCAATGATAAGAGATGCAGTTCTACAACAGCTGAGGGCAAGAGGGTTACATACCCCTACTTTAAATACACATTAAAACCTACAGTCATGCATCATATAAAATTAATTTGTTTTAGATTAACTATATATATTTATGTATTTACATAATATATTACATTTATCTATACAATATAGAACTCGATTTCACACATACTCAAAATCTTATGTAGTTAAAAAATAGTGATAGTTCTGTCTCATTTTTTCAAACCAAACGCATATTCTCAGATTTCGTAAATTCAACAATAACAGAACTGTGAATTCTGTCTATCCAATCCTTCTGTCTAGTTCCAGAGCTGTCTGCAATGTATTTGTTAGTAGCTTCAATCATACAACTGTCCTAAAAAAAAAAAGTAAGGGGGGATGGTGAAGATTATACAGGAGTAATTCATTAAGCTAAAAAGTGTGCAATTCTTGGATCAAATAAACTGTACCACGGGGGAGGGGGGGATAAAAATCCCCCTTTAACCCATTGTATGCTTTCCAATGCGCTTTCTAGAGAGGTTTCCAACAAATTGTAAAGCAATGTTATGGACACCTCTATTATCCTAGGGTTAAAAGGATCATTTAAGTCAATGAGGGATATGTGGAATTTGTGTCTCTCCCCCCCCCCATGGAATAACTGGTTTGCCCTAGAATCGTGCCTCTTTAGATTGCTGAATACAGCCCTAAAGGCCTTATGCACAAAATAGAGGAGCAATTCTGGAGCAAACCAACTACACCACATGGGAGAAAAAGACTTCAGCTTCCATTGATTTAAATTGTTCATTTAACCCCTTGAATGCTGCAATGGCCTCCAACAAATTGCTTTGCACTGGAGGCCTATCACTCATGAAGTTTAAATCTCATTTAAAACAATGGAGGTCTTTATATGCCCCTTATTGTGCAGTTGGTTTGCCCCAGAATGGCTCCTTTTCTTTTGACAATGATGTCATAGAAGAGTGGTGGTCTCTTGACTCACAAACAGGTCAGATTTGCGAGATATTCTCAAAGGGGAACTATAATTATAGGGTAACTGGCAAAGAGCCACACTAAAGAGAGTGATACTGGAACAAACCAACTGCAATAGGTTGTGTCTTTAACAAACAATGAAGGCACCAACTGGGCAGGTTCCTGTTGCTCCACCCCTTTTCATCACTAGTGTATCCTATTCCCAGTATTCAGTCACTTCCTGTTTTGCTACCATACCATGTCCTTTGTCTGCCCCCTGTCTATCCGTGAAAGGCACGTACTATGACATATTACACTAGTGCTTCAGGGGACTTTGGGAAATGTAAAGGGCTTGGGGCAATACCTTTCCTTTAATACATCAACTAATTATACCATACGTTATTAGAACTTAGTCCGGGAGACCTCATACAAGATCTTGATGTTCACATCCCCCTACAAGTTTTCAGGATGGTCTCAAACACAAGTGGATGCCATCATGCTGGGCAGATCCTTTTGAATGAATGAGCCACTGATTGCTGAACCCATTTGGACTTGTATAAAAAAGAAAATGTGGTCTACCTGTGGTTCTCTGGGGCCTAGATTCACTAAACAGTCATAAAGAAGTGAAGAAACGGAGATGACGTCTCCAGTTTATCACTTCTCCAGTTCCTATGTTATTCTATGGAGCCTATTCACTAATTCCAAAGTTCACCATTATCCAAAGTCGAAGAAATCTTAGTGCATTGGTTCCATAAAATAACATAGGAATTGGCGAAGTGATACACTAGAGAAGTCATCTCCACTTTATCACATCTTTAGTGAATCTCCCCCATGTTGTCTTTGACCTACAATATTTATCATTCTCAGCCAGCCAGCTGCTAATGGGATTTATAATGCAACAGCTGCAGACACACATTCTCCAGGTTCAAGCTGAGGAATCCCTTGGAAGTGTGCAGTGCATTGCAAAGCAAATCAATGTGTTGCACACATCGCTGGAACACAGGGGATTAAGGCATATAATTCTGGATTGTTCAAGCTCTAAAATGTATGCAGTTACTGTAACTTGTTCTAAAACGCCTCTGGCTGACAGCAAATGGGACACTTGGAGAGACAGCGGAAATCATGCAAAAGCAATGTGACTCCATAATCCGAAAGAAGAAGAGAAAGGGAATGAATACAGGCCTTCAGCTGGGAAAACAGGTCTACAGCAGCTACCAGCAGAAGAAGTCGTCTCTAACTGAAGGTCAATCTGACGCTGGTCCCTCTGGTAGTGAAAGGGTTAAATGATGTATGAAAATGTACAAATTAGTATGACATAGCTCAGGGGCAGGAAGATGGGCTTGGATTGTCCAGAAGTTAGAGACCATGACTACCATCATCCCTAATTAGCCAACTTCTGCTGGTAACGGGACTTGTCCCCAAACGCTGCAGAGCCAACGATTACCTGCCTTCCCTGTCACCAGGCTCATATTCATTTTTCAAGCCATTTCATTACATTCTCAATGGTCTTCCTGGTCTTTAACCCTTTAAGAAGAGGGCTATGCAAAGCATGGCTTTGCAAAGTGCTGCACATCCCACTGAAAGGGTTAAACATTTATTACGGTGAAACTTTGGCTTTTTTGTGGTCTTTTAGCTATACCATTAAGCATATTTAGGTATATAAAACTGAACATTTCGTCTTCTTAGGAAGAAAGCAAGTATTTAGTGGAAACAGTTTCAGTCCTTGAGTCTGCCTCCTTAACCCTTTGAGTGCCAGAGGGGTATGCAATGTATTATGTACCTCTCTGGCACTCAAAGGGTTAAAGACTAATTTTGTAGAAACAGTCCACACTGACTCGCAGTGGACATTAAAAAGGTTTTGCACAGACTAAGGGCTGGATTCAAATGCATGTGCAAATGTTATCTTTGTTTTTATCTCCAGGTTTCCCCATAGACTTCCACCAGGAAAATGTTTGAAAAAATAGGAGGTAACATGTATCTCCTGCATTTGAATCCAGCCCTAGGTCCCTAGAATTGAATCCAGAATGTTGTTTTCAGATGCAGGTGTAGAGAGCTGGATTACTGGTCTTTACAGTCCGTGCTCATCTACTCTTGTTTGTGCAAGCTATGATGAGAACTATGGCAGTGAATTTATTGTATATTCTATTATTGAATACTAGTTGAACAGCCCGTTACACGGGCCACAGTGTCACAGTCACACTGTCACGGGGCAGTCGCTCACAGTAGAGACTGCCCGCGCCTCAGCTGATACAGAGCCCTCTGTATCAGCCACGGCGCGGACAGTCTCTACTGCGCATGATTGCAGCACGCGCAGCAGTGTGTACTGCGCATGTCGTGGCGTTACACACAATTTAGCGAATTATTATATAGGATCTTCTTCCATTCAGTCCTCAAGGCCACCAACAGGCCAGGATGTAAGGATTTCCCTGATTAAGCACAGGTGGGCCAATCAAAATGAATGAGCCACTGGCTAACTCACCTGTGCGTAATCAGGGAAATCCTTACATCCTGGACTGTTGGTATCCCCTGAGGACTGAACGTGGACACCACTGAGCTATACTATAATTTCTGGGATTTTACTGCACCATCATGCTGGATACACTTATCGAGCTTGTTTATATTAATGGATGTCTGGGTGCTCTACACGAAGCATGAATGGACACTTATATAGGGGGCTCCTTCAAAATGAGGTGTTAGTCCTTTGGTGATAGAGATTTTTCATTTTAGTAGATGTTGTCCTGGAGAACATAATGTTTACATTTTACTCTATGGGTGCCAGAAAGCAATGCATTGCACAAACCTCTGACACGAAGGCCCTTATGCAAAAGAAGAGAACAATAATTCTGGAGCAAACCAACAGTACCATAGGGGGGGGTATAAAACATTCCCAATAATTTAAATGGGTCTCTAACCCTTTGAACATTATTGAGATCTCCAATGCACTGGGAAGCAATGCACTGGAAACTTAATATTCAAGGGGCTAAAAGTCCCATTTGAATCAATGGGCTTTGCAGGCATTTTTGTTTGCACATATGGCCCTAGAAGGATTAAGACCTTAAAGTTATGCTTTGCTGTGTGTGGAAAAAAAATAATCTGTATCTCCCAAATGTATCCCAATAAATACATTGTAACATAACCACTAATATACCGCTGGCACTCAAATTGTTAAAAGCACATTAGCCCTTTTAGTGCAGAGAGGTATCCAATGCATTGCGTTGGATATCTCTCCTGCACGCAAAGAGTTAAAACATAAAATCTGGGGCAGATTTCTTTGAACCCTTTCATGGCCAGAGGGGGCAGCACTGTACTACGTTTGCAAAGTGTTAGTGAACAATCTAATGCATTTCATAAATAAGCCTGCCTTGCATTGTCATAGTGAATGCAGCATTTATCAGAAAGTAACACTAGTGATAGTGGACTGCATACGCAAAAAAAAGAACAGCAATTCAGATAAATGGGAATTTTCATTTGTCCCTTGATGTGCAAGATTAATTTACTCCTCTTGACTTGCGCATACCCTCCAGTGTTCTTATCCACATCACAAAAGCCATGCCATGGATGAGATCTTGCAGGTATCCCAGTGGTCCTGAACATATATCTGTGCCCAATGTTCTGCGATAGTGAATCTCTCACTTGAGTCTGTAGGACATGTCAACAGTGATGCAGTACTGTTCTGGTCAGGATCTGACCAAGCGCAGCTTCCTCGTACCAAACATTCATCATGCTGCATATGTAGTGATTATAAACTCAATACCGCCAGTGAGTCCATCCCCCTCTGTCCAGCAAAGTGGTGTACAGCTTTCCATTCCACACTGACTCTACTGCTGCTGTACTTTTGAAGGATCACTCATACTGTCAGTCCTGTGTCGGGAGAGCTGCTGCTGGTGCGATTGAGTAAAAGTGTTTTGTTGTACAGGGATAGAGGATAGAATGAGCTGGGTGGATGGGTTTCCATGAACCAACCTAGAGGTCTGAATAAGAAAAAAAAAAAAAAAAAAAAGTAGGTAGGTACAATAGTACAGACATCACACTTTACAGAGATAATAATGCTTATCTAAAGTTTTACTTCCATAGTTTTTCCAATAAAGGCTGAATTCACAAAGGTGCGTGTTCTGTGTTGTTGTTTTTTTAGCCAGTTGGTAAAACTTCTATACTAGGCAATGGTGCCTTCCACATGGACGACTATCACCTTGTTTGAACGCACTTATGTCCAGCGAGCTGCAACTTTACAGTACTCTCTCCAGAACACAGTAATGTGACCCTAAGGAAAGTCCGTACAGTAGTCTATGGGGCTGCCTGCACACCTCTCACACATTCTACAAACTGCAAATAAAGGGGGCTCACATAATTGAAATTGGAAAGAAGGGAACACAAATTAGATGAACTAAGGTACGTACACAGAATTAAAGAATTATAAAGTCATTAGATAAGTAGATTAATTCATACAATACAAGCTTAAAAAAAAAACAAAAAACAATGAAACACCCCCATCACATCAGTGTTCCTTTAAAACGTTGAGTGGTAGGGGGGCTCTGGCACTCAAAGGGTTAACAATGCTCTCATGTTAATTTGGCCTTAAACGGGAACCATCACCCTACAAAGTTTCCCCCAAGAATTACCCATGTGGCGACTAGCTGAGCAATAGTACAATTCACCAGAATAATTACCGCCTTATAAAGAAATCCTACTGCTGCCAAGACTGCCTGCCAGGCAAAAGAGCAGACATCTTTGCTTAGAGACGTCTGCACTACTGCGCTGTCAGTCCCTGTCTCCTCTACCAGCCGTTGCATGGTACCTTAAAGTACCGGAAGGAATTGACGGCGCAGGCGTGCAGATTTTTCTAAAACACTGTTGCATGGCCGTCAGTCTAGGCAGGGGTATTTCTCTAGAAGGCGGTAATTATTCTAGCGAATAACATTATTGTTCAGCTAGTTGCCAGATGGGTAATTCTTGGGGGGGGGGCTTTATTTGGGGCAATCATTCCTCTTTATACATGAGCTGGGAATAATGAAAGCCAACCAAACAGAAAGGCAGATAAAGGAGCCTGCAGTAAAGCACGCAGTAAAGTATGTATGTAATTACTGGAATTTGGATTCAATGGAGATAAACAGATTAACAATGAGCTACACAGGACCCTCCTCACAAGTAGTTACCTAAACTTCACACAATTGTGCATTACCTGTAAAAACTGCTGAGGCTGCTGAGCCATTTGTGCTTGAGCAGGTTGCTGGACAGTTGTCATCTGCTGCTGCTCTTGTGGATTCTGTTGTTGCTGGGTTATGGAGAGTGTCTGGGGTTGCTGCTGTGTAGTGAATGTAGGATACGCAGTAACCACCTGACTCATGAACATTGTACTTGGGACCATAACCGTTCCACAAGCCACTGGTGTTGTCACTAGTTTAGTCACAATTTGTTGCGCTTGAGAAAACCTGGAAAAAGAAAGATAACATGCTCATTTTATTCCAATACCTCATTCCCAGGGTAGTCTATCTTTGGACCTGCATTTGTTGGGCAAATAGAACTTCTGTCATCAGGCTGGTTGGGGGTGATGCAATCAGCTGGTACTCAAAGGATTAAAACCGCATTTAAAATCAATGTGAATTTTCACTTTTCCCTTGTGGTACAGCTGGTTTGCACAAGAATTACTCTTCTTTTTGCACAAGGACCATAGTTCAAACACACAGATATTTGTTTTTACCAACCTGATCTGTCTGTCCTGGGGGAAGGTGGTGATGGTAGTTCCTTGGTTATTCTGGGACATGCTGCTTGACATTTGTACCATATTGCCAGCGGAGGGCTGTGAAATCAGCATGGTGTTGTACAGTGGAGCACTGAGGGTCCCTGGGGTCTGGCCAGACAGGGATGTTTGCTGGCTGTGCCCTCCATGCATGTTCTGCTGGCCTTGCTGCAAGACAGATTACGTGGAAATACAGAGGACTAGCACCTTGTTTTGTAAATAAACTGCAATACATCTGGATGCAAGTCATAGAATATGTATTTTGCATCCAAGAGGTTAAACCACATTAATATTAATTAATTTAAATATGTATTATTTTAACTCCTTTCTTGTTAGAAAGGTCTCTGGTGTATTGAAAAGCAATGTGTTGAGACCTCTTTAGCATGTGCAAGGTTAACCCTTTGAGTGGCAGAGAGGTATGGAACGTATTGGAAAACAATGTGTTCCGTACCCCTCTGGCACTGAAAGGGTTAAAGCCATAAGGACTTTATGCGGAGATCAAAAAGTAACAAAAATAAAACAAATGAACCCCAAAGGACAAATAATTGCCCAAACTCTGACTTTTAACCCCTTGAATTCTAGAGACTTACAAGGCTCTGGATAGCTCTTTAGAATTTTTTGGGAAGATAAAAGCTCCACATAACCCTTTGAATGCCACAGGGGCATGCAACATGTTGCTAAGCAATGTCTGGCACTCAGATGAAAATTCCACTAGTTTTCATTAATTAAAATGGGGCTTTTAACCCTTTGCATGCTACAGAGGACTCCAAAACTGTTTTCCCATCATCATTCAAGAGGTTAAAAGCCCCATTTCAACCAATGAGAAAGATTCTCTTCTATGAAGTAATTGGCTTGACCCAGAATGGTACATATAAAGCTTGATGAATAAGGTGCTATGGGACACAAGTTGAAAAGCAAAGTGAATCAATTCTGGGGCATACCATCTGCACCACAGGGGCAAATAAAAGTTTCCTATAATTTAAATCGGGCTTGTAACCCTCTGAATGCCAGAGAGGTCTTCAGCACATTGCAAAGCAATTCACTGGAGACAGCTCTTTCATTTAGTGGGTTATATAAAGCTCCATTTACATTTTTTCTTCCCTATAGTGTGGTTTGTATGTTCCAGAATTTCTCCACTTTGCTTTTCTATGTAAGAAGCAATGGCCTATATCCTATATAATAATTAGCTAGGATGTTTGTCAGAAGCCGTCATGTGCAGTAGAGACTGTGCGCGCTGCAGTCATGTGCAGAAGAGACGGTGCGCGCTGCAGTCATGTGCAGTAGAGACGGTGCGCGCTGCAGTCATGTGCAGTAGAGACGGTGCGCGCTGCAGTCATGTGCAGTAGAGACGGTGCGCGCTGCAGTCATGTGCAGTAGAGACGGTGCGCGCTGCAGTCATGTGCAGTAGAGACGGTGCGCGCTGCAGTCATGTGCAGTAGAGACGGTGCGCGCTGCAGTCATGTGCAGTAGAGACGGTGCGCGCTGCAGTCATGTGCAGTAGAGACGGTGCGCGCTGCAGTCATGTGCAGTAGAGACGGTGCGCGCTGCAGTCATGTGCAGTAGAGTCGGTGCACGCTGCAGTCATGCGCAGTAGAGACTGCCCGAACGCTCTGCGGCTGATACAGAGCGGGGCGCTCCATATTCAGACAGTAGTCCTCTCTGCACACAGTCCCAGGAAGGTTGCACAGAGAGGACTACCATCCGAATTCGGGGCGTCCAGCTCAGTATCAGCCGTGGAGCGCGCAAGCAGTCTGTACTGAGCATGACTGCAGCGTGGGCAGTGAGTAGAGAGGCTCCGGGCACCAACTGAGACTGCTGGGTGTCACTTTGGCCCGTGTACACGGGCTTTTAAATTAGTTTATAAATAAATTATTTATAATTCTGGAGTAAACCATCTGCACCATAGGAGGACTAATAAAAATTCCTATTAAACTAAATTGGGTTGTTCAACCCCTTGAGTGCTACAGAGGTTTCAAATGCATTTTGAAGGAATTCATTGGAGACCTCTAGAATTCAAGGGGTCAAAAAGCTTTATTCAAGTACATAGGAATTCTTATTTTCCCCAATGGTGTGGTTGGTTTACTCCATCACAACTCCAGTTTTCTCTTATAAATATGGGCCTTTGTTCTTTGCTTTTATTTAATGCCACACCCTTTAACCCTTTGAGTGCCAGAGAGATACATAGCACATTGCTCTGCAATGCATTGCTTACCCTCTGGAACGCAAAGGGTTAAGAGATGCACCCCTCTCTCTTCCTGGCACTGTATTCAACGTAGCTTATTCACATATGGGGCTAAGCAGCAGTGACATCATCAGGAGGCGGCCAGAATCATGAAAACATGGGTCATTTTTTTAAAACCGAGCACTTGCGAGAATTTAGGCTAGTGTAAGTTACTAGAAACATTTTAAGTATATAAATAAAAAAATATATATTTTTGTAGGGATGAGAGAGACAAATTTGTTATTTTAACCTCCTTAACCCTTTGAGTACGGAAGGCATTGGAAAGCAAAGCTCTGGCACTCAAAGGGTTAAACGCTAGAAGTGATTCCAGCGCATTTCTTTGCAGTGAGTTGGAAACATCTCTTATATTCAATGGATAAAGGGCCAGGAGGCACACATTACCTGATTGTTGTTTTGTATTGTCTGCTGCATTATGTGCTGACTGCCCATGTGCCCAGTGTTAACGCCACCTTGAAGTTGGTTTGCTTGAACAACTTGGCCTTGCATGGTAAACTGGGGCAGCTGCTGTATGTTGGACGTATTTCCTGCAGAGACCTGCACTGGCCCAAAGTTTAGTCCAGGTGCCTGCTGCTGTAAAAGCATCTGCAAGACAGAAACCTATACAGTCACCAAAAGACATGCACTCCACACATCAGAAATTTCAATATGCACTATTGTTTATCATTGTAATATGGATTAATATTAAAGGCATAGTGTATGGCCTTTAATTTTGATTGGCTTGCTTGGCCCTAGTATTGTCTTTAATCATGGTTTGTTCTACAGAATATATCTAGTTTGTAGTGGGGAGTGGGATAGACCTACAGAGGGGGGACTGTTGGTGGTGTTCCAGTCCTTTTGGGTCCCCATTCACTGACTGCAAATGATTCCTGTTTGAAAGCAGGTCTGTCTAACCAAGAGGATGCTAGATATTTAATTTCTTTGTGGGAAATGTTTTAGGTCTTTAACTATGCAATCTATGAGTTTCTTGAAAATAGGATTTTAGTCTTACCTGTTAAATCCTTTTCACTTAGTCCATACAGGTTACTGGTAACTTTGGGTAGGTGATCAGCCCCTTTAAATAGGCAGGAACAATTCTGAGAAGTGACTGCTGGGTAGAGCCTACCTCCTCTCCTTAGCTTGCAGCTAGCCAATCCCCAACCAGTAAGATTTGAAGACTAACTATTGACTAGGTAGTAAGAAGGTAAAGGAAGGCTCCTGTGAGCATGAACCCGAAAGGACCCCCACGTTCTGCTAAGCATGGTCCCTTAACAGGATGGGAGACCAGTAACCTGTATGGACTAAGAGAAAAGGATTTAACAGGTAAGACTAAAATCCTGTTTTCTCTGTCATCCAATACAGGTTACTGGTAACTTTGGGATGTCCAACTATTAAATTCCCCAGGGCGGGAACATAGGCAAGGACCAGGCACAAGCCCCCAAAGTCACCAGAGCACCAATGAACCTACTGATCATAAATAGCTCAACACTAACCGCAAAGTGTCAACAGACATTGAACAGGGGTAAAACAAACCACATGAACTGTTACACAGCACACTGAACTAGAGCCAACAATGCTCAAAAGTGAAAAAGTACTGAGAGACTAAGGAGATCCTAGAAAGGCAAGGCTGCCTCCAGGATCTTCCTCCCAAAGATGGCATCAGCCGATGCCAGCACATCCACACGATAGTGCTTAGCAAAAGTATGCACAGACAACCAAGTGGCCGCCGTGCACAACTGATCAGCTGAGGCCTGATTCTTGTAGGCTCAAGAAGCCCCAATAGAGCTCGCAGAATGAGCCGTGAGCCTGAATGGAACAGGCTTCTTCCGAAGTTCATAAGCCTTATGAACTGTGGACTTGATCCTGAGACAGGATAGCCTGGACCGTCAGTACTTTCTGATGAGCCACTTCGTCCGTGAGAAATACCATCCCTCTCTGAGTGTCAAAGAAGAGGCCAAGAAAGACCATCCTCCGGGAAGGAACAAGGTCTGACTTGTCCAAGTTGATGATCCACCCGTGATGGGAGAGAGCATGAATGCAGTCCTGCACCTGCTAGTGAAGGCATTCCGGAGAAGCAGCCTTCAGAAGGAGGTTGCCCATATACGGAGACACCCTGATCCTGTTCCGATGAAGGACGGAGATCAATGCCCCCAGAACTCTGTTGAAGACTTGAGGAGCCGTTGTCAGGCCAAAGGGGAAGGCAGAAAACTGAAAATGCCCTAGTCGCTGGCAAAGCGGAGATACTGCCGACTCTCTGGAAAAATGGTGATGTGCAGATAGGCATCTTGAAGATCCAGAGGTGCCAGAAATTCCCCAGGAGACATGGCCGCTATCACTGTGCACAGAGACTCCTGGAAGTATTGGGACCTGACCACAAAGGAGTTGAGATCTTTCAGATCCCAAATGGGACAACAACCGCCATCCTTCTTAGAAACCACAAATAGGTTGGAGTAGAATCCCAAGCCCCTATCCTGAGGGGGAATTGGCTCCAGGACCAACTTGTCCTGAAGGGCCTGTATAGCTTCCTCGAAAAGGCATCGCTTTTCTGCTCCCAAAGGAGAACGAGAAGCAAAGGTCCTGGGAGAAGGAAGAGAGGTGAAGGGAATCCTGTACCCCATAGCTACCGCCTGTAAAACCCACGGGCCCACCACAGAGGCCCGCCAAGCTGAGAGGTAGTGGCACAAGGGCCACCTACCTGTGGGTGGGGACCTGAGTTTGGCGAGTCATGCAGAAAGAGGTTTGGAAGCCTTGGGCTTCGCGGAGGACTTGGATCTCCATTGCTGCTTAGACTTGGATGAGGAGCACGGAGCTTGAGGGACTGTCTGGGTCGCTTGTCATGAGTCTGCTTGAAAGGGACGAAAAAGCCGATTCCTTTTAATAGGGGCCTTTTTCCTCAGAACCACTGGCAGGTGAGTACTCTTCCCTCCAGTGGCCTCGTTGATGAGATCCTTGAGCTCAGGCCCAAACAGGGAGGAGAGCCCTGAAAAGGCAAAGACAGGACAGCCTTCTTGGATGTCATGTCAGCAGACCAGATCTTGAGCCAAAGAGCACGTCTGGCTACCACAGACATGGTAGATGCCCTTGCTACCATACGCACAGCATCAAACAGGGCAGCAGAAACATATTGCTGAGCCTCAGCAATGTTAGCAAGAAGCCGTAACATGTCAGAAGTAGGGGCCCCCTGGCAGACAGCAGAATTGAGCTGTTCAGGCCAAACAGCCACAGCCCAATTTACCCATGCAGCAGCAAAGGCAGGGCAGAGGGCAGAGCCTGCCGACAAAAAATAGCTTTGAGAGAAGTCTCAAGCTTCTTATAAATCCAATCTTTGAGAGCAGAGGTGTCAGCCACAGGCAAGGCAGTGGACTTAGAAAGTCTGGAAACAGAGGCAACCACTTTGTTGGGTTGGACCCACTGCATGAGGGCTGTTTCAGAGAACTGGTAAAGCTTAGCGAACTTCCTACACACAGATGGTTTCTTGCCTGGAAACTTCCACTCCTCAGACACCAAGCTGTCAATGGTGGGGTTAGGTGGAAAACAAGTATGGGGCCTGCATAGGATACTCGATCTGCGAATACACAAAATGGCTGCCGCAATGGGAGCCAATCGGAAACGAGCGCGCAAAGCGGGCGCTCATGGGAAAGTAGATTTGCTAATGGAGTACCCCAACAGTGCCTGAAGCCCCCAACATATCCAGAACGTTGACCGGATGACAGAGGAAGGGCAAACACACAAAATTAGCCATCTCTGACCTCGCTACGTGGAGCCGTTGCAGAGATATGTCCCAAACTGTAAAGTCCCATAGAAGTGAATGGAGCAATGGCATCTAGGCAGTAAACACGTGCGGAACATAAAGTTAACAAGGTGAATACCAAAACGTAAAACCACTCAAAAGTCCACTAGAATTAAACAGTAGACCCAATAAACACTGGTCCCTGTAGGAAAAGTGCCCAAAGACCACCCAAAAAGTGCTAACCGGCAACAAAAGGGTTAAGAAGTTACCACAGAAACTTGCTCCAAAAACCTCACAGACATACAGATAAACCCAATGAGTGCATGAGTATGTAATAGGAACTCCAAATGAGAACCCTGTGTGGAGGGGAAGCATGGAACATGTGGACCTCTCAAAGGGTGCTCACCTTTTTCAGCAGGTCTTATGTCTTCAGATTACTGTATATCAAGATGAAGCCTCAGTGGGCAACTCCTGGGGAAAGAGCTTGCAGCCAAGATTTTCCCCCCAGGGCTTAGGTCTACAAAAGCACCTGGTAAACTTAGCTATCCACATTTGGGTGATGGGAATTGTCAGTGATGGTAATCCGCCTAATGGTGGTATTCCATATCTAACAGAAAAATAATAAAAAAGCTAAAACTATAGCAGAACTGTTCTCTTTCCTTGACCAAGGAACAAATCTTACTGGTTGGGGATTGGCTAGCTGCAAGCTAAGGAGAGGAGGTAGGCTCCACCCAGCAGTCACTTCTCAAAATTGTTCCTAACTATTTAAAGGGGCTGATCGCCTACCCAAAGTTACCAGTAACCTGTATTGGACGACAGAGAAAGGCAGTTTAATCAGGAGGAATTTGCAAATGTGTTTGTAATCTAGAATGTTTCTGTAAGTCATAAAATGGCAATCTGTCTAATATAAATTGCTGGGCTGCGAAGCTCCCTGTGTACGTAACAGCACATGCACAGTAGAGACTGCTGGAACGATACAATCATGCGCAGTAGAGACGATCCGAACGGCTCACCGCCTGTCTCTGCTCCTGGCTCTGGGGCAGCAGCTGGGGACGCTGGGTGGCACTTTAGTCTGTGTATGTTATATATAGATATATATATAGATATATATATATAGATATAGCTATATATTAGTTATGACTCACTTAATATGGGGAACCTTGGAAAGGTAAGCTTAAATATACTTTGGCCAAACTATGCAACAAAACCCTCATTATTTTCAAAAAAGTAAATTCACACATTGGTCTGATATATGTTCTACACAGAGTTCACGTGTTGAATTTGTATGGAGCAGTACAGGATTGTATTTTGTTTTTTCACTCCACACATCATGATAATCTGATAGCGTTGAGCAGCCAGAGGACTGGTTCTCTACAGTCTAATCCACTGTAGATAAAGGAAGGGTGGTGCTGCACACAATATACTTTGCAATTCAGTGGTTTAATAGGGTTATGGTACACAGCATGTTGCACCCTTCCTCCAAACGTATACGGGCAACTATTAAATGGATCATAACGGAGATTCTGCAGCATTTTAACAGAAATTCAAATTATCTGTAATACGAGACTTGAGAGAAAAAGCAATGAAACAGTAGGGCAACTGTATGACTTAGCCAGTGCAGCCAAGCAAGCATTAGCTTTCAACGTTGGGGCTGCACTCCACGTGTGCACTAAAGCACATGATTTGTGTAGTGCATAACAGTGGACATTCTACACCAGCTTTAGGACTTTAAATCCAGCAAGACCTGCACCACCAGCCTCATAGCAAAATCACACCATTACCTCTACATCTTGTTTAGTGCAGAGATGTGAACAAGGAACACCGGAAAGGAACACTCCAAAACACCTACAGACTGCCCCTTGGTGCATGTGGCTTTTTGGCATACGTAGCTTAGTAAATTGAAGTTAGCCAGGCATAGGGGGCAAACATTCCAGCAACTGATTTAGCATGGAATCAATGTTGCTAAAAACACTGCCTTGGAGATCTTTCTGGCATGCAGGGAGTTAAAGAATGATGATTCAAAACACAAAGCTCATCATACATAAATAAAATAAATGAAGTAAAATGAAACCAGAAACAGACTCAGAGGCCAACCACTAGATTCCTATGCAAAGGACACTGAAAGGGACAGTACAACTTAATATGTAAACAAATATATATTTTAGGGGTTATCCTCCTGAGTAAAACAAGGGTTCTCCCACTGCTGAGAGGTGTTTTATTCAAAATTTATTGCAGCCCAAAATTTTTTTAGTGGCGCTGTTGCTACACCATCCTATTGACATCTCTAGTCAGTTGATCATAAAACTCCATAGGATGCTGTAGAAACAGCCACACTTTAAAATTTCATGCCACGGAGATACTGAACCTAAAAAAATGCAGGTTTGGACTGTAAATTTTGAATAAAACACCTTAGCAGTGGGAGTACCCTTCGTGCACTTAGAAAGCTAAACCCTACATTATATTTTTACATATTAAGTGTTACTAGTTACTATCTCTTTAAACACAGCTGCGGAGGATAAAGGAGAAGGGAGGAGTCAACATACTTTTTTGTTTCCAAGCCCTGCCTACTAGTGAGCAGAGCTTTTCTCCATGGTGTCTGTCCCCCCAGTTGAGCACAAATTATGGTAATGCTCAATGCAGGTTAGTCGCCATAAAGTGAATCATAAAATATCCCAAATGAAGATTCATCTCTAAGAATTGGTGTAGGGTAGTTAATTGTTTGAACTCCAGCTGCTGGTTTGGGACGATGGGAGTAGAAGCCCCCATAAGTTGGCGGTACAGTAACGGACTACCCCTGCCCTAGACACAAGTCACCCTTGCTACATCATGACCAGTAAGTGAAAGCCATTCTCACCGGGAAGCCTTGTCCATGTACCATCTGTAGCTGTTCCTGGATCTTGCGCAGCTCTTCCTGCTGTCGGTGGATGTTCTCCTCAATCATTCGTGTTCTCTGCTCCAGCTGGTCCTTCAGGTGCTTCATGGCTCCGAGTTGTGCCGTAAACTGAAAAATGGACTTAACAGCATTAAAAAAACAGCAGTGTCTCAAACGCTTCCCACCTCGGTCCACTAAATCTAGTGCTCATGTTTCAAATAGTGTCCAGGTGAAAGAATAAAAACAAAGTAAAGTGGATCAATTCTGGGGCGAACCAACTGCGCCATGGGGAAACAAAATATACAATTGATTTATAAGGGGATTTTTAACCCCTTGAATCCTAGAGAGGTCTCCAATGAATTGCAAAGCATTCAAAGCGTTAAAAAGCGACCTTTAAATCAATGTGAAATTTTGGATTTGCATTAATCCTTATGGCGCACTTAGTTTGGCCCAGAATTGTGCCACTTATTTTAATGCACAGCCCCAGAGCACAGCCCCAGTGAAGCTAATGTACCATGGGAAATGCAAGCCCTTCTAGAGCACTCTATCTGTACAATAGGGAATAGATAGACCTTTCCATTGCTTAAATGGGGCTTTTGACCCTGTGAGTGTTAAAGGGATAGTAATGTTTCACAGAAACAGCAGCTCCAATTAATCTTCATAGTATTTGGGCTATAGAGAGTGTTATTTCAATACTGTTGTAGTCCAAGAGTAACTGAATCATAAAATTTCCCCCTCCACCCATTTTATCTAGTATAAGCCACCTCCCCTCAGAGGTGGAATCTGGTCCACAGACCAGACAGCTCACAGCAAGCGACAATCTTCTTACTGTGAGAACATTGAACATCCTGCCCCCTTGACAGGTTTTTTTCTTATGCTAATTGAACATTGTCCCTCTCTGCAAGCCATCTGGACACAACCTTTCTGTTCTGAGATGAGCAGTGTTACATCAGTAAAAGGGGCGCAAGGGGGATCCTTTATCATTCAATTACTCTTCAACTACAACTCGGACAGTATTGAAATAACACTCTCCATTGCCCAAATACTATGAAGATTAATTGGAGCTACTTTTATTATGAAACATTACTATCCCTTTAAGAGATGTCTCTAAGGCACTGTAAATCAATGGGCGTTTCATTTGCCCTTATGGTGCAGCTGGTTTGCAGCAGAATTACTCCATATTTGTCTTTGTAGCTATATCTCAGTTTGTTGTAAAAGCATTATTTTAGTAACCAATAAATTCTCTCTCTTAACCCAGTTAAGGGATGCAGGGACTAACAGGAGATAAGGTACTCTGTGATGAAGTTCCCCTCACATTCTGCCATATATAGCCCTCCCAACAGCCAGCTAGCGTAATTTATGAATAACAAAGCCGAGAGGGAAGGACAGAAAACAAAGAAAAAATTGGAATGTAGCTAGATTTACCTCGTATGCCTAGGGACCAAAGAAAACCCCCTGGTTCCAACAGAAGCTAAACAGATCTGAGGTCTGAACAAGTAAGTGGCAACAGAAAAGTACTTCAATAAGAGGATTTTAGTCTTATCTGTTAAATCCTTATCTCTTAGTCCATACAGGTTACTGGTAACTTTGGGTAGGCGATCCGACCTTTAATTAGGCAGGAACAATTCTAGAATTGTATGCAGGGGTGGAGCCTACCTTCCCTACTTCGCTGCAGCTAGCCAACCACCTCAAGTAAGATTTGAGACACTATTAACTAGATAGTAGAAGGGAAAGAAGATTCCTGTGAGCATGACCCTGAAGGACCCACACAGTCTGCCACAGGAGAGCCAAGCATGGTCCCTTGAGAGTGTGGGAGACCAGTAACCTGTATGGACTAAGAGAAAAGGATTTAACAGGTAAGACTAAAATCCTCTTTTCTCTGTCGTCCAATACAGGTTACTGTTAACTTTGGGATGTCCAACCACTGACCTTCCCAGAGACGGGAAGTAAGGCAAGGACCAGGAACAAGGCCCCAAAGTCACCAGAGCAGATATGTGTCAATGGAAATTGAACAGGAGTAACAACACCCCAAAACGGTTACACAACACACTGAACTAGAGCCAACAGGGCTCAAAAGTAAAGGAAGCACCAAGAACCAAAGAAGATCCTAGACAGGCAAGACTTCCTCCAGGATCTTCCTCCCAAAGCTGGCGTCAGCCGATGCCAGCACATCAACACGGTAGTGCTTCGAAAAGGTGTGCACAGACGACAAAGTGGCAGCCATGCACAATGGATCAGCGGAGACCTGATTCTTGTAAGCACAAGAAGCCCCAATAGATCTAGTAGAATGGGCCGTGACCCGAAAGGGAACAGGCTTCTTCCTGAGCTCGTAACCCTTACGAATAGTGGACTTGATCCAGGATGCAATAGTCACTTTGGATGCAGGTCTTCCTGCCCTGGGACCCTCAGGAATGACGAACAGCGCGTCAGACTGTCTAATGGACTCAGCGCGATGTACATAAAACGTGAGACAACACACCACATCCAACAAGTGGAGATCCCTCTCCTTGTCAGAGGTAGGGTCAGGGCAGAAAGAAGGCACCACAATCTGCCGATTAATGTGGAACTCAGAGACTACCTTTGTGAGAAACTCCTGAGAAGTGTAAAACACTGCCTTGTCCTTGTGAAACACCAAAAAAGGTGGTTTACAGGACAGAGCATGTAACTCCGCGTCACGGCGAACAGAAACGATCACCAGGAGAAAGGCCATTTTCCACGTCAACAGGGGTAGAGGAATAGTAGCCAAGTACTCAAAGGGAGGGCGCTGAAGAACGTCCAAAGCCGAGTAGAGATCCCACGGAGGAGCGGGATTCTTAAAGACAGGAGGAGTCTTCCCTGAAAGAAGACTTTGACATCAGGAAGAATGGCAATGTGCCTCTGAAGGCAAACAGAGAGAGCAGAAGTCTGAACCTTAAGGGAACTCAAACTGAGGCCCTTGTCCACGCCATCCTGCAAAAAGGCCAGGACCGTAGGCAGATTAAAATCCTGAGACAGGTCCCTGTCAGCACCCCAAGATAGAAAGGTTGGCCAGACACGATGGTAGACCTTAGAAGAAACAGGTTTGCTGGTACTGAGCATAGTAGCCACCACACCAGAAGAAAACCATTTCTTCTTCAGTATTGAGGATTCAATTTTCAAGCCGTCAAAGCTAGACGATGAACATCCTCTTTCCACAGGTAACCATGTAGAAGAAGATCTGGACGCCAAGGCAGCCGGAATGGAGCCGCCAGTGACACATCCAAAAGCTATGAAAACCAAGCCTGTAGAGGCCAGTACGGAGCAATCCGAATGACTGGACAGCCCTCCAGTCTCAATTTCCTCAACACCCTGTGCAACGCGGGGATGGGAGAAAAGATGTAGCCACCCACAGCAGAATGGGCACCTGGGTTTCAGCAAGTCATGCAGAAGAAGGCTTGGAAGCCTTAGGCTTGGAGGAGACCTTGGGCTTCCATTGCTGTTTGGGCTTGGAGGAGGCATGCGAAGCTGAGGGAACCACCTGGTTCGCCGGACATGTTCCAGTCTGGAAGAAGCGAAACAAATTATTACGCTTGAGAGGCGTTTTCTTCCTGGGGACAAAAGGCAGAAGGGTACTTTTAGCCCCCGTGGCCTCACTAATCAGATCCTTGAGATCTGGCCCAAACAATGAAGTGCCTTGAAAAGGCAAGGAGAGCAAGGCTTTCTTGGAAGAAGTGTCAGCAGACCAGATCTTGAGCCAAAGAGCCCGTCTGGCAACCACAGATATGGTGGAAACCCTAGCCACCACATGGATGGCATCAAATAAGGCAGTAGAAACATAGTGCTGGGCCTCAGAAATATTGTTAAGAAGTAGGAGCACCCTGACGGACAGCCAGAGTGAGCTGTTCAGTCCAGACCGCGATGGCCCGGTTAAGCCATGCTGCAGTGAAAGCTGGACGCATGGCAGTACCAGTAGTGGCAAAGATGGACTGGAGGGAAACCTCAAGTTTCTTGTCAGTCCAGTCCTTCAGAGCTGACGCATCAGAAACTGGCAAGGCAGTAGACTTAGATAGCCTGGAGATAGGAGCATCCACTTTGGGGGGGATGAACCCAGTGAGCAAGCGCCACCTCAGAGAAGGGGTAAAGCTTGGCAAACTTCTTGGAAACAGAAGGTTTCCTGTCCAGAGATTTCCACTCATCAGACACAAGGCGGTCAAGAGTGGGATTAGGTAGAAAACAAGTAAGGGGCTTTTTAAGCTCCTGAAACACCTCAGAGGGATCTGAAGAAACCTCCTGAACTAAGGGAATGTTTACGGTAGTCAGGACAGCCCTGATCAGGCCCTCAGCCGAGGTCTCAGGATCAGCCTCAAAGGGGTCCAGAGGAATCTGATACGTCAGGTACCCCCTGCGGTTTTGGAAGGGAAGATTTAACCAAAGAAGGGGTCTTCCATGAATGGAAGACCCTCTGAAACTGGGATGGGAAGAGTTGCAATGTAGACCTAAGGTCCCTAGTAGCAGCCTTGAACTCTTGCACCCAAACTGGCTCTAATGCATGGCTGGAGGTCCCTGGGAGAGACTCAGGTACATCAGAAAATGCTGGGCATAAATGACCTGAGAATTCTTTAAGTAACCCTGAATGACATGAGGAGCAATACGCAATAGGGGACACAGAGACCCCAGCGTCCTTAGTCTTGGGCCTGGCACCAACGGATTAGACATTCTCACAGTGTCAAAAAGTTTAGAGTATAAGGAATCCCCCAAATACAGTGTGTTAGATTAAAATTTCACCCCAAAAATTGGCAAAGGTTTAATCTGCAGAGGAGAGGAGAGAAGGAGAGTCCAAGCCCTGCGTAGGATACTCGTTCTGGAAAAGGCACAAAATGGCAGCTGCAGCGGGAACCAATCAGAAATTACCTCGCGAAGCAAGCTCTCATGGGAAATGTAGTTTTCCCAGAAAAAGTACCCCAACAGTGCTCGAAGCCCCCTGAGCTCCCCCAACACACTTAAAACATTAACCGGCTGATAGAGCAAGGGCAGACAATTAAAATGAGCGGTGTCTGAAGTCACTACATTGAGCGGTTGCGGAGATATGGCCCAAACTGTACAGTCCCATAGAAGTGAATGGAGCAATGGCGTCTATGCAGTAAAGCACTCAAATTTTTACAAAGTTGAAACAGTAAAATAAACGTACATGAAACATCACTGGAACATGTTAGAAGACCCAAAAAACACCGAACCCAGTAAGGAAAGTGTCAATAACCCCCCAAAGATGCAAAACCAGCATCTAAAGGGTTAAGTTACCACATAAACCTGCTCCAAAACACCCAACAGACATACAGATAAACCCAATGAGTGCAGGAGTGCGCAATAGGAACTCCAAAGGAAAAAACCCTGTGAGGAGGGGCACTGTGGAACATGTGGATCTGCAGCACTCAAAGGGTTGCTCACCTTTCCTGCAGATCTTCTGTCTTTAGACTACCATGTATTAAGAAGAAGCCTCAGTGGGCAACTCCTGAGGAAAGAACTTGGACCCAAGATTGGATGACAATTAGGGCATCGGTTTTACGGAAAGACTCAGTACGGTGCACATAGAACTCAAGGCAGAGTACCATATCTGACCAGTGGAGATCCCTCTCCTTGTCAGATTTGGGGTCAGAACAAAAGGAAAGCACCACAATCTCCTGATTGATGTGGAACACAGAGACCACCTTTGGAAGGAATTCCTGGGAGGTATGGAGAATAGCCTTATCCTGGTGAAACACCAGGAAAGGCGTTTTTGCAGGACAAGGCCTGCAATTCAGCAAACCAGAGTACATAGACCACAACCAGAAGAAAGGTCATCTTACAAGTCAGAAGGCGTAGAGGAATGGTAGCCAAGGACTCGAAGGGAGGCCGCTGTAAGACTCCCAAAACCATATTAAATCAGAACTACCACCGCTAAACATCTTTATGTCTAATAATTCCCCGGCTAGTTGCCAGAATTATTACCTTATTCAATAGAATTCTCCATTTTTCCCGGGCTGACAGGCAGGACGGAGCACAGACATCTTTCAATAGTGACGTCTGCATGCCTGCGCTGTCAGTCCCAGCCGACTCTAGGAGGCTTTGCTAGGAGCCATTCGGGTCTGCAAGGGACTGACAGCACAGGCATGCAGGCGTCACTACTGAAGGATGTCTGCGCTCCGTCCTGCCTGTCAATCCGGGAAAAATGGAGAATTCTATTGGATAAGGTAATAATTCTGGCGACTAGCGCTACTGTGCAGCTAGTCGCCAGATGGGGAATTATTAGACATCAAGTTGTTTAGCGGTGGTAGTTCCGCTTTAAGGTCCCACTGTGGGGTGGGAGCCTTATAGGCAAGGAAGGCATGAGCGATGCCCTGAAAGAAAACATTATCTGGCAAGATTGAAATGCATCTCTGGAAAAATACAGAGAGCGCCAAAGTCTTAACCTCCGAGGCACTAAGACTGACTCCTCTGTAAAAAAGACAGGATCACAGGGAGATCAAACTCCTGACATGACAGGTCCCTGTCAATACACTAAGACTGAAAAATGGACCAAACCCTATGATAGGCTTTGGAAGAAACCAGTTTCCTAGCCTGGATCACAGTGGAGACCACCTCAGAAGAGAACCTTTTCCTTATTAAGATGGAGGCTTCAACATCCATGCTGTCAAAGCCATGCACGCCACGTCCTCCTCCCAGAGATAAACCTGAAGGAGGAGATCCTGTCTAAGTTGCAATGGAAACAGATCCTGAATGGAGAGAGCCACCAGTTCTGGGAACCAGGGCTTCCTGAGCCAGTATAGAGTGATCAAGATAACCTCTGGACGGTCCATCTGAATCTTCCTCAGCACCTCGGGAATGAGAGGAAGTGCAGGGAAGATGTAGGCTAGATGAAAGCGACAGGAGATCAACCAGTACATCCATGGCTAAGGCCAGATGATCCCTCCCATGGAAGCAAAAGAGCTGAACCTTCCTGCTGTTCCTGGTGACCATCAGGTCTATCTGACGAAGACCCCACTGCTGCAAAAACACGTTGCAAATGTCTGGGTGGAGCTCCCACTCTCCTGGGTCCGCCCTTTGACGGCTGGACCTGTTCAGCCACCAGAGCAGGTCCTGCCTCACTGCCAGAGGAAGAGAGATACTACAGTACAAGAGATCCGGGTTCCCATGCCAAGCAAGGATAGTGAACTTTTGGAGCTCCCTGGTGTGTCATGGAATACGGAACTGCCTCCATGGTGGACACCATGTTGCCTATCAGGGTCAAGAATTTGTAGACTGGAGCCATTGGCCACTCCAGATGAATCACTTGTTGGACAGAATCCTCCGTCGCGAAGACAAGTATTGAACCTGAGACCAAGGAAAACCAGGACCCGAAAGAGGACTGGAGCAAATTTCTCCATATTCAGAATCCACTCATGGTGGAGGAGAATCTGAGCACAGTCCTGGGTGTGCTGGTCCAGGAATTCCCTGGACGGCACTTTCAGCAAAAGGTTGTCCATGTAGGGGAATCACCTGAACCCCCCAGGTAGGCAGAAAGGCAATCAATGGCAAAGACTGTGGCAAACAGCCGAGGAATGGAGGTAAGCCCAAATGGCAGAGCGGTGAACTGAAGTGCCCCAAGTTGCATGCAAACCTGAGGTACTTCTCCAGATGAATTGGGACATGCAAGTAAGCATCCTGCAGATCCAGAGAGGCCAAGAACTCTCCTGGATACACAGCTGCGATGATAAGAGCGCAGGAATTCCATCTTGAAGCGTGCAGTCTCCACAAAGGAATTGAGGTCTTTGAGGTCCAAGATAGGATAACTGCCGCTGTCCCTCTTGGTCACCACAAATAGGTTTGAATAGAAACCTAAACCTCTCTCTTGAGGAGGAACTGGAGTCAGGACTCCCTTGTCCAAGACATCTTGAACTGCCTCGCTGAAAAGACACCGGTTTTCTTGTCTCAGAGGAGTTCTGGACTGGAAGAATCTGTAGGGAGGTGGGAATTGAAGGGAATCCTGTATCCTTCCGAGACCACCTGTAGGACCCACTGATCCCCAACAGAGGATGCCCAGGTGCCTGCAAAAATGGACCAGGCTCCTACCCACCGGGAGCTGCAGACCAGGATTCTGCGAGTCATGCGGAAGCAAACTTGCCAGATTTGGGCTTGGCAGTGGCGTGCTTTGAGTGCCACTGCTGTCTGGTGGTCTGGCATGGGATGCTGGCCTGATGCACGCTCGGATTCGGCCGTTGCTCTTAGTTTTGGTGGGGAAGAAAAAGATGCTGTTTCCTCACCAAGCTGGGGCTCTTGGAAACCTAAGGCAAGAGAATGCTCTTGCCTCCAGTGGCCTGCTTCAGTTCAGGCCCAAAAAGAGATTTCCCCTGAAAAAGGAGAGAAATCAGTGACTTCTTAGATGAGAGGTCCGCAGACCACATCTTAAGCCACAATCTGCATCTAGAAGAAACAGAGAAGGCAGAAGCCTTAGCTGCAAGTCTGACACCATCAAAAAAAAAGAGCTTCAGTGATTTATGTCTAAGCCTCAGACATGCTGGCCAAGAGGGCTAAAAGGTCCTCCTTAGGGGCACCTTTCTGATAAGCTTCAGTAAGTTGTTCATCCCTGATGGCAAGCACTCCAGTGACCCAAACAGATGGCAAGGTAAGCCTCAAGGCAGCACCTATGGCAGCAAAATTAGACTTCAGGATATCCCCCAGCTTCCTATCAGTCACATACTTCAATGCAGTGGCATCCGCCAAGGGTAGAGCAGTAGACTTAGAAAGCCTAGAAATAGGTGGATCAACCTGAGGAGGTGTAGCCCACTGAATGAAAGATGCCTCAGAGAAGGAGTACAGCTTGGAATATCTCTTAGAAAGAGAAAGGCCCTGTCTGGCATTTTAATTCATCCAGGATAACCTGGTCCAGAATGGGACTGAGTGGAGAAACCATAACGGATTTCTTACGCCATTGAAAGAAGTCAGAAGAAGTTTGACCTTCAGCAGTGGTAGTAGTGACCTGTAAGGGTGTTAACCCTTTGAGTGCCAGAGGGGTACGCAACGCGTTGGAAAATAATGCATTGCGTGCCCCTCTGGCACTCAAAGGGTTAAAACTGCCTTAATGAGGCCCTCAGTGGAGGCAGCAGGGTCAGCCTCAAAGGGGTCGCCATAAGCATATGAAGATGCCCCTTCCTCACACTCCCCTTCCACCGTATCATCCTCAAAGGAATCCTCCTCAGAGGTTTCTGTGAGATCAGGAATGCCAGGGGCCTTAGGGGCCACAAACCTGAAAGAAGTGGTGGGTTTACAATAATGGAGGACCCTCTGAAGAAAGAGAGGAAACTGTGCCATAAAGGACTTTAAGTCCTTGACTCAGAGTGGCTCTGGTTCAAGGCTGGAGGGCCCGGGTGGAGGAGTAGGGGCCACAGCACACGAGGGGCATAAGTGTCCTCAGTATTCGCTAGGGAGCACCGTCTAGCATGAGGAACAGTAAGCAAGGGGCGCCAGAGACGTCCCTGAGTCCTTAAGCCTTAGGTCTAGCCCCATGTCCCTTTGTATCCAAAGTCCTAACAGGAGAAGTGTCTAGACAGTATAAGAAACCCAAATACTGTGACTCAGATTAAAATATCACCTCAGAAAGCCGAAAAAAGTATTCTGGCAGGCGAATGGTTAACCGAAGTAGGAGAGTAAGGAGAAACAAGCCTTTAAGAAGGATGCTCCAGCAAAGAGAGAAAATGACGTCCGAAATCACAGCCAATCAGAAGAAAGCCCATGAAACGGACATTCTGGGATTTGTAGTTTTGTCTCTTTGCTGTTACCTAGAAGAATGAGTCCTCACTCAACTCTGTAAATCAAACGGTTGCAGAGATATGCCCCATTGAAGCCAATGGAGCAAGTGCCCCTTAGAGACACAAAACTTAAAAAAGAAAAAAAAAAATTCAAAAGTGAATAAAAGTACCCAAATACCCAAGGGAATATGTAGATACAAATAAAAACACATGAATCAAGAAAGATAAGCCCCAAATAAGCCCCATAATCCAGAGAAACCAGCAGGGAAGGTGTTAAATACATAAAATGCAGCCATTCAAGCTCCAAAGACCCTGGGATCAAAACAGTAAGATACCAAACATGAGTGCAGGAGTTTAAAACTCCGATAAGACCCCTGTATGGAGGGGAACAGAGGGACAAGTGGTCCATGGTGCTCAAAGGGTTGCTCACCTTTTCACTTGGCTTCTTTCTTCAGACTACCATTGAAAGAAAGAGCCTCAGAGAGACCCAGTCAGGAGAGAGAAACATTTATTTTATTTAGAAAATGTTTTACCAGGAAGAATACATTGAGATTTCTCTCGTTTTCAAGTATGTCCTGGATAGTTTTCAGTAAAACATGCAACATGGGTTGCATGATTCTCCCCACAGGGCTGCAACGGTCCACAACAGCACCTGATAGCTGGACAATCCTCCAGGGGAAGCCGGGAATGGTAATCCACCTAAAGGGGGAATTTTGACACACCATATGTAAAAGAAAATAATAAAATATTCTAAAAACTAAGCAGAAAAGTTCTCAGCCTCTATCGAGGTTATTGGACAAGCCTATCTGGGGCGATGCTAGTGGGAAAGACTGATAAGGAGGAAGGGAAGGCTCGACCCACAACTACTTCTAGAATTGTCATATTGGACAACAGAGGAAAAACAAATGAGGTGAACATAACTTTGGCAAAAGAGAGTGCCCAAAAACATGTTCATATAATGATGGTACATTTAACAGTGCACGTGACCTTAAAGGGAAAGCCTTTTCCTGAAGCTTTCCTTCAAATGCACTGCAACGGATTTGTGTATTGCCTCTTCGGTGTAGTACACTGTCACTAAAGGAAATTTTTGAACTGCTACCTTCAGATATTTTATTCTTCAGGCCTTTCAGAGGTTGAGTAATCATAAGGATGTGGCCCATGAGCTTGCCATTGAAACCTTCCCTGCCCTTATACTCCTTTAGACAATCTAAGAAACTATATTCGTTGGCTGTTGGGAGGGTTATGTGCTCCTTCCTCCTGGATGACATTTCAGTATCTCAATTAATCCCTGCATCCCTCAGTTGCAGCTAGAGAAAGGCTGATGTAATTTTAACTACCACATACTTACAGATCGCATATGTAAAAATCAATTATTCATAACATCCCTAAAATATAATCCAAAACTTGCTGTTAAACACATGTAAATCATTCTGTCCAAAAGCATTTATTTAAAGGGATAGTACTACTTGCAAATTACTAATCCCCATATTGTAGCTTTGTAAAAAGAAACTTATTGCCCCCAGTGTCATCTCTCAAACCCTTATGGTTTGAGAGATAACGCTCAAAGTTACTCCCTCCCTCCCCCTTCCCTGACTGAACGCTGACTGCAGGGGAAGTTGTCGTACGACAGTCTTATGTGCATCAGGCGGCTCTGCAGCTGAGCCGAGATCGCGTTTATAAAAAAAAAAAAAAGACTTCTTTCACTGAAACGGTCTTCTACGTGTGCTTGATTTGCAAGCACACTTAGACGACCATTTTAGTGAAACATTTCTTTTTTATAAACGCGATCTCGGTTATGCTGCAGAGCCGTCTGGTGCAAGTAATACGGATATCCCTGCAGTCAGTGTTCAGTCAGGGAAGGAGGGGGGAACTTTGAGCGCTATCATCTCTCAAACCATAAGGGTTTGAGAGATGACACTGGGGCAATAACAAAGTTACAATATGGGGCTTAGTAATTTGCAAGTATTACTATCCCTTTAATGTTGTTTGTGCAGTTTGTAATGAGAGATAAATACTAAAGTCAGTTAACCGATTGTGCCCACTGTTCCAGTTTTCATAAAGGCTGTTATAGCTCTGCCCATTGACAGACAATCCAAGAGAATCAATGGAGGAACCCTTGAAAAAGCAAAAAATGGCTGCTCCCTCAGAGCATATGTAAGAATAAACTGAAAGCCTCAGAAAACAAAGATAATTTGTACAGATGCTAGCATAAACTAAAGATTATTTACCTGTTTACAGCCCCAGTTAATTGTTAGGTGTTCGTTTACCTTTGAGACATCATACAGTTTGTTTCAATAAAGGATCAGTTATACACTATTTATAGAGCCCTGACTTTAGGCATATAGAGAGGGAGTAATTAGGAAAGAAACAGAACAACACTAATGGTAGCGAGTGCCATGCTTGCTAGAGCTTGAATAATAATGATGATAATAATAATAATGCACACTTTGATAATACAAAATATTTATGTAAAACCACTCTCTGCTTTACACAACTCTATTTTCTAATTCAGTTTCCCTTTGCAGACTCAGAAACTGTCTCATTCTACTATAAAGATATGGAAATTTTTACACATCTGGAATTACACAACTGTACTTTTTCACATAACACCAACTTGTTTTATCCCCACATTTATTTCCCCTATAATGAAGACCAAAAGTCTGCGCAACACATTGCTCTGCAATGCGATCTGCATCCTCTGCTCCTCAAGTGATTCAATTCCTCATAACATAACAGGTAATAGCGTGGGCTCACCTGGGTCAGTCCTGGCTGCATCTGTAAGGCTGTTGCTTGCTGTTTCATTACTGGCTGAGACAATGACTGACTGACCGACTGAGAGCTCATGGACTACAACAAAGAATGGATATTTAGAACAGATATGTTTACCTTTCCAACTGTAATGTATATAAAGGTTTAACCCTTTGAGTGCCACAGGGTAGTTCAAGGAATTGATATGCAATGTGCTGCAAACATGTTTGCCACTCAAAGGGTTACAGACATACCAGGGCTTATAATTTTAAGTCCTTTGCTACTAGCCAGACCTGAAAAGTTACTCGCCACTGCAAGCCAAAACATACCCACCAGGGCTGAATGTCTACTCACCAGGGCTAAATTTTCACTCGCCTTTGGCTAGTGGCAAGTGGAAATTTTGAGCCCTGGACATACCATTTTAAAACATAATACAAATTTCCCATGTTCAATCTTACTTTTTAATTAAAAGAAAATAAATAAATCAATCAGGATTTTTTTGAGGTTTATATTCCCAATGTAATAAATGTAAGAGGAAAAAAACAGGAGGCATAAGTATATTGTATAAAAAAAAATCTGTTTGTCTAGGGTAATAACAGATATATCAGTAGTTTGTGTACCTCCTACCACCACAAGGTGGGGGATGGTGTGACAATCCACAGAGATACAATATTACTAAGATCTATAAAGTAACAGGCATGAGCAAACAAATAATAATACATACCAACTGCACCATGGGGGAAGGGGTAGGAGAATAAACATTCCCATTGATTTAAATGGAGCTTTTGGCCCCTTTAATGCAAGATGTCTGAATTGTATTGCTTTGTAATACATTGAAGACTGTTCCTAGAATTCAAGGGCTTAAAGTGGATCTAACACCCTTTTAAACGTTATCCTCATTAGTTAGAGCATTTAGTGAATAAGATTAAAACGCTATTATTTTCTTTTAAAAAAAAATGTTATATTCCGAAAATTAAGCTATAAAGTGTGTCCTGTACCCTACTTCCGGGCAAATTGCTCTTGCCGCAGTTTGCCACTCTGCCTCTGCTTCTGTCCCTCTACCCAGCATCCTCTAATGATGGAGGCTTTCTCTCTCTAAGCTGTAGCGATCTCATTGGCAGAGATCGATATCTAACCAATGAAATTGCTCCAGCTTACAGAGGGAAAGCCTCCGTCATCGTTGGATGCTGGGTAGAGGGACAGGAGCAGAGGCAGAGTGGCAAACTGCGGCAAGAGCAATTTGCCCGGAAGTAGGGTACAGGACACACTTTATATCTTAATTTTCAGAATATAACGTTTTTTAAAAGAAATTAATATTGTTTTAAGTGTATTCACTAAAAGCTCTAACTAATGAGCATAATATTTAAAAGGGTGATAGATCCACTTTAAAACCCCATTTAAATAAATGGGGATTTAGGGAATTTGTATTAGTCCCTTATGGAGCAGTTGGCTGCCTGGGGATCATGGGTACTGTAGTCCTGAACAGCTGGAGGGCCTCAGGTTGTCCCACTCACATAGATATGGCACTCACCTACTCTATGGTTCTGTCTCACAGGAGGTGTGCCCTTACAACACTGGACACATGTAAATATGTCTGTGGTCACATCACTTGTTTTGCTATGTCCTCATGAAGGCATGTCACACCAAGGTGCTGACTTACCCCTTTGAGTTGGGGGGGGGGGGGGAGTCAATGCGTTGTGTACCCCTCTGCAACTCAAAGGTTTAAAGCACTCATTTAGCAAACCTGACCCTTTGAATGCCAGATGGTATGTAACGCATTGCAAAGCAATGCGTTGCGCACCCCTATGGCACTCAAAAGGTTAAAAGTTTGGTATGCATTGGTTTGCAGTTAACTCTCTCTGTGCATATGGTTCATAGTTTTCCATTACTAAAAGCAAAGTGTCCTATCCCTCAATGGCATGGATGGGCTACCTGAGGCCCTCTAGCTGTTGTGGACTACATTTCCCATCATGCCCAGTAGTGGATGATGAGCAATGCAGTCTTCAAAAGCTGGAGGTCCTCAGGTTGCCCTATCCCCTAATCTAGGGCGGCTCCAAGAGAATTAACATTATAAATCCTCAAATGGCATTGTAAAACTCATTTTCTTTAACAAACACAATGTATAGCTGGTTTCATCAGCGTTACAATGTATCACTGGTTCTCGCTCAACATTTGCAATAGGAAGTTTGAAGAAAAAAATGTAAGGGCCAGATGTTCAAAAAGTTGTTATAATGATAAAATTGTCAAATCATGAGTTGGTGGTAAAAAAGACAATATTTTCAGAAGTAAACCCGTCACATTTGAAAATATGTCATAAAGACTTAAAAATGATGGTAAGAAGATAACTCTATAGCAGGATTCTCATTCAACAGTATTTTAATTTGTCTTCTCCAAGTTTAGACCATTTATATTTTGTCTGGAAAAAATGACGTTAATCAGACAAAAAAGTGTCTGTTAAAAGAATATTTTTTCTGAAAATACCTTACAATTTGACGGTAGATTAAACCACGCCCACTTTTAAGATGGCTTTTTCCCTTTGACGGAGATGGCGGAATTGGATGCAAAAAAACAACGGTAACGTGTCTGAGAAATGACGGACCATGCAAAAAGAACTATTTTGCTCTGATTACAGACAATTTCAGTTACCTTTTTGAACATCTCGCCCAAAATGTTTTTCACTTGCAGTTGAATCAAGCCGTGTGAAATAACGAACATACAGATGTGAGCAGTGTACAGATGTAGATTAGATTAACTGTACCTGGCTGCTGATGGAGGATCTCCTCTTGTCAAGGCCAGACATAGTATGCCTGGGAGGGGTGCTGGTGTCTGTATGTATTTTGGTTGGGGTTGCTGGAAACAAAATAAATACGGATTATGATGGGAATTTTACTTATTTCAGTGCTATTGGTTACTGTGGCACTGAAAGAGTTAAGCTATAATACATTTTGATACTGAGGCTAATGTACCAAGAGGAACTGGAGTCATTTTGCAGCAAACCCCTTGCGCCATAAGACACAAACAAAACTGATTTAAAGTGGACTGTCACCTACCAGCTGTAGTCTCATTAGATGTATCTTTGTAACCCTTTTGAGTAGCAAAGCGGTATCCAACACACTGCAACACGACGCGTTAGATACTTCTCTGGAGCTCAAAGGGTTAAAAACAGTCTATAACTTGTGCTTTTAGTTTTTAAATCAGTTTAAGAGATTTTTTTTTTTTTATTTAGTATGTAGGGAATCTTAAAGGGATAGTAATGTTTCACAAAAGCAGAAGCTCCAATTAATCTTCATAGTATTTGGTCCATGGAGAGTGTTATATCAATACTGTCAGAGTTGTAGTTCAGGAGTAATTGAAGGATAAAGTTTCCCCCTCCCGCCTCTTTTTCCTAGTGTAAGCCATCTCTTCTCACATGTGGAATCTGGTTGTAAGACCAGACAGATAACAGCAGGGGACAATCTTCTTACTGTGAGAACAATGAAAGCCTGCCCCCTTTGACAAGTTTTCCAGGTTTTTCCCTTATCTTAATTGAATATTGTCCCTCTCTGCAATCTACCTGGGCATCTCCATTCTGCTCTGGCTGAGCAGTGTTACATCACTAAAAAGGGTGGGAAGGGGATACTTTGTCATTGAATTACTCTTAAACTATAACTCTGACAGAATTGAAATAACACTCTCCAAGGTACAAAAACAATGATGATTAATTAGAGCTGCTTTTATTATGAAACATTATTATCCCTTTAACTTCATAGAGTTTTGTTCTCAGATCTGTCCGATAAACTGCATAATTACACACATCCAGATTATCAGCTCTTCCACCTCCTTAGGCAGCTGAAGCCAGTTTACACCAGAGGGCTGGAATAAATGAATGGGGAGGAATAATGATGCAAATCCTTTCATGATGGAGGCTCCCACTGACGGGAGGAGATGGAAAGGTGACAGGACCTTGTGAAGCCCTGTTTAGGTCAATGGAATTTTTAGGAAATCTTATTTACCTCCTTATGGTACATTTGTTTAATTGCAGAATTACTCCAGTTTGTCTTCTTAAATTAGTCTCACTGAGATTATGTGAACACATTAAACCTTTGTGTGCCAGAGGGGTACACAACGCATTGCTCTGCAATGTGCTGTGTACCCCTCTGGCACACAATGGGTTAACACATTTAGAAATCTCTGAGCCTTCTAGAACAGTGCATCTCAACCAGGGTACTGTGGAAAGCAGCTTAACCCTTTGAGTGCCAGAAGGATACACACCTCTGGCACTCAAAGGGTTAGTGTACCACATTTTCCTTTATGAAGGATTTGACAAAAATGTTGCATTTCAAATGTTTATTCATGGAAATGATTAAGCCCAGTCCTGACAGAAGAGATCAATCATTTGAACAAAAGCACAAGAGCAACATTGATAGGGGCCATTAGGATTTTCTGACTGTAGTAAGGTAAGTGGAGCAGTTTGGACTAATAACGTTTGAATGAAAGTGCTTCCAGCAGTGGAAGTCCATGTGTTTTACTCAGCCCTATGATATAAGTTTACTTCTCTGATGATGTTCCCACTCACATGATGGGTCAGACACAGCAGTGTGGGACGATGACTTAATAGAACTTTTGGATGATGGAGACGGTGTTCTGCTTTCGTCAAACCTTTCCAAAGCTTCCTTCAGGCTGACAGTATTGATGTGATTATCTGAGACAGAATCCTGGCTCTGTAAGACAAAATAAAATTGCCTTACCACCCAAAATTTATGCAACGGAAAAAACATTACCATCCACCACTTCAAACCCGAAGGCATTAATATGCAGGAAGTTAGATATTAAACAGTCAAAACATGAAGAGGATTTAATCTACAGCTGGGTTGGACAACCAGAGGTTCACAGTTCTCATAACTGGTCAAAGTAGTCAGTAATAGGAGTCCAACTAATGGTGAATACATCCCCACATCCTACAATGAAAAAACAAAAACAAAAAAGGAAAATCTAGCTAAGCGCTTTCCTCTGCTTCCATCCTTTTGAGAGCACTTTTGCAAACTGGGTGGGGTGAAGTGGTGCAGGACTGGAGTCTCTGCCTCAGGCAATTCTCTGACCTCCTGTGATGGGGACTACACCCTAAGGGATCTGTGTTCCACTTAGAATAAAAGAGGGACGTATAAAAAAATGTACAGGCACTTTGACTTTACATATAAAGTCACAGTCACTTGAACAAGCACAATTGCAAACACTGATTAACACTTTGAATGCCAAAGGGATAGGCAACGCATTGGAAAGCAATGCACTGCATACTTCTCTGGCACTCAAAGGGTTAACTGCTGCCGTGTGAAATGACTGTACGACTTGCTTACCACTTTGAAACAAATGGATTTAAACACAGGTCGCAGAGTCATTGTGATGAGTGCAGCAGGTCACAGATCTCTCCAGGGTGGGGCAGGCTGCATTAGATCACTATGGTGCAGTTCATCTGCCCCAGAACTGGTTCAGTCCTCATTAAAGTCTGGATTCCAATGCAGTTGATTTAGATTTATTATATACAAAATCAGTCATATTACTTAACTACAATGTAATCTAGGTGTAGATTAATCTCATGGTGATGGCAGGTTTAAGCAATTTGTTGCCACATTGCTTTGCAATATGATAGTGAAAGGGTTAAATATAAAATCATTTACAGTTTTCAGTACAGACTGCCATTGTAAGCCTTTTTGACATTAGCTGTATATTCTTTTCTGTATTTATTTATTATAACGTCTCCTCAGGGACCTTTTATATTACTTTTAGATAGGGCTTTATAGGTGTATTAGAGCAGGACTTGCTGCACAGTGAGATACCTTGACGTGGTGGCAAGCTTAAACACAACTTGGCCAAAAATCTCACTTATTTACTAAGAAATATTGTATATGCCCAATACAGAGCACACAGCAATATTTTACATAGAGGAGCACAGGTTTGTCTGTCTGTCTGGTTTGCACTTTGGGTTTTGGACTGATGTTTGGGGGACTGGAGAACCCTCTCATTGCATTTATTATATGGATATGTCATGGTGAGTTGGAGCTGTAAACGCTCTCACATTCTATTCTTTTCTGTAGTCTCTGATACACAAGAAGGCAGGGACTCACTTTATCTGCAGTTATTGGTGGAGGGGAGTCTTCAAAACCCAGCTCACGTCTTCTCTCTGCTCCCACCTCTGCATAGCTGCAAAATAAAGGTCTCTTATCTTGTTGAATTGGTAGTGTCCAACACATACAAAGTGTAGACTAAAACATATAATGTAAAAACACTACAGGTTTGGAATTCTACAAAGAGCTGCTGCCACAGTGTGACTATTAAAATTCAGTACTTAATTATATAAAACAAACAAAACATTCCCAGTTATTGACATATCTAAAGTGTGCCCATGCTGGCTCAGGTCTGGGTGTCATGTGCAGTGAGGTATGCTGCCAGTCAGCCCATACATATAAATGGAATGTGTGTGTGTGGAAACCATGATCACGTTACATGGAGGTCATAGGAAGTCACATGATGCCAAAAGCTGCACCTAAGCAGACTGGATTTATCTGTGGGAGAAGGGTTCACTAAATACAATTTAATTGTGCAGCCTTGTCTTCATGTGTTACTTTCTATGATATCAGAAAGTAAGCTTCCCGATAGCTTACATTTATAATGGTAGGTGAAAATATAATTTAGACAAATTAAATATCCCTTTAATTTGTGCAGCACTTTGCATCGCAACCTGAGGCCCTCCATCTGTTAAAGAGCAACAGTCATGCTTACACAAGTTATCCCCAACTATTAGTAACATGTTATCATGGAAATATCGTCATAAACGTAAGTGCCATTATGAGTTAGAATCATAACATTTAAAACTTACATCAGTAGGACAGTGCAGACATCTTGACGCAGAGGAATTGGTGCGCTTGCGCTGTCTGTACTGTGCGGTACAATGGAACTCTCCCTTTGGCAAAAAAAACCTAAGGGGGGGGGTTCCACTGCCTGAAACTTGGCGGACAACTGCAGCAATATTCACAGGAGTGGCTGGGGGCTTTACTCCCTGCTCACTCCTGTGAAAATCGCTGAGCATGGGCGGACAGCGAACCACGAACCACTAAGAATTGTATAGGTCTACTTGACTGATGCATGAAAACATTAAGAGTCACTTAATCCTATAGGAATAGTTTCCCTAACATCTAATAACTACCCCCACTCAACTTACTATGGCCAGAATATTCTAATGGCTCCTATGAATGTTTCTCTTGTCCCTTTGCTCAAGACAGAGCATATTCAATCAGTCTTGGATATAATGTCCCTTTAATCTGTGCAATTTTGCATCACTATGCACTGGTCCTTGAAGTGTTAAGTAGGCTCATGCTCTCTGCCTGTGTCAGTCTGAAACACCTGCTAGCAACTGTCATGTCTGCCTCCATGGATATGATATCCAGGACTGATTGAACAGTTTATTAGCATAAATGCATATGGCAAAAACTCATAGGTGCCATTAGGATTTTCTGACCATAGACAGGTACATGAGGGGTTATTACTGGGGGAGTGAGGAGGTTCTCCTTTAATGCAAATGCTACAGCCGAGTTCCCAAAACTTACGGTCATGTTAACCGTTTGCTTTCTAACTGGTCATTATAATCAGCTGACCAATCTGAAAAGACCTGTAGTCTAACAGCAGCTGGGTGGTTTCAGACAGTCCAAACCCATTCCATAATATGGAACCTTTGTAACTTAAAAGAACTTGCAGTGATATTTTTTAATTGTAATATTTTAACATAATGAGAGAATTCTACAAAGGACTACAATCTTCAAGTATTACAAAGTAATATTTTATTTAAAGGGGCAGTTAAGGGTTAAAATAAGACCATTTTAAACTATCACCAGTTCCTTCACAGCTATGTCAACAGGAGTTCCCATATTTTAGTACTCTGCACACTGTCCTCGATTATAGAGATCTGCAGAGCTTTGTGATCTCAGTGCCACACTCAATAGTAATAGGAGATTTCTCTCTGCTCCACTGAAGTGCACTTATGGCAGATTTGCTGAAATGGTGCCTCTGTGGAGAAAACAGCACTCTTACTTCCTCTCCTTTAGTCCCGAGTGTGGAGCTGATATCTCCTTTTCATGCAAATCTCTGATCGTCAGGGCAAATGGAGATAGAATGGTCAAGTTCAAAACTATAGGAACTCAGTTCCCATAGCTGTGAGGGCACTGGCTATAGTTTAAAATGGATTTATTTTGACCCTTTATTGAGGGAGCAGAGGGAGAGACCATGTATATAAATTTACCTTACTACAGTATGGGTGCAAACAATAAACTCTGGCCTGGAGGTCCATTGGTGGTAGGTGATATAGTAGCGAGTCTGCAACCATATCCACTGCTGCCCTTTAGTCAGGAACCTATAATAGCAGGACTTGCCTTTCCCATACTGCATTACTAAACAGACAGAGAAATAAGGGTTAGGCCTGTAAATATCCTATATAATAATTTGCTAGAATGTTTGTAACAACGCAGTCATGCGCAGTAGAGACTGCTGTGCATGCTGAAGTCATGCGTAGTAGAGACTGCCTGTGACGAGGCTGATACGGAACCACTCTGTATCAGCCGCGGCATGGGCAGTCTCTACTGTGTATGACTGTCCCGCGACCGACTGGCAGTGGCACAGTGACCCGTGTAACGGGCTCTTCAACTAGTCTCCATATAAAAACTACTAGTAAAGGTAGCCCAATAAAGTGGTAGTTCCATGTTACATGTAGATACTTACAGTGTTCATGGCATTTTGCAAGGTTTTCCAGGTCATCCACATGATAATAATCGTAACCAGAAGTTCCCAGCACCTCAAAAGGCAAATATCCTATAACTGGAGGAGCCCTAAAAAATGCATAAAGAAAATTATACAACAGCATGAGCTATTGAGTGTTAACTCAAGGAACAGTAATCTTTAAACGTAAACTTGTGCTTCCATGAAATATCATACTTATTATACAGAGTATGAGAAAAGTCCTAAATATTTATAGAACTCCGAAGTGAACAGAACGCTGACAGTTGGTTCCTCTCACGAAGGATACTGGTCTGTGAGCTCTGGACTTCTCTCAACTAGTTACTTTTGTCTGAAAGTGTTTAAAGGGACCTCATCACCAAAAAACAACTAAAGTAATAATAAAGTATGTTGTAGTAGTGATTTTTTTTGTATTTTTATTTAGACTATTAAACTATTTGTTAAGCTACTTAGATTTACAGATGACGCTAATTCAGGCATACCCTACAGGCACCTCCTGTCTTAGCCCTACATTATCAAGTTCACCCACTGACACTGTTGAGCATTTCATTGCCCCTTTTCCTAGCAATGAAAATGTTAAAGGTCATGAGGTATTCGCATAATCTACATAAATAAATAAATGTTAACATGCCTGAGGAAGGGACCTAAAAGGTCTTGAAAGCTTGCATCCTAAATCTATTTAGTTAGCCAATAAAGGTAACAACGTGACTATATTGGACTCCTACCTAAACCACTGGAATCTCAATGGGTTAAACAGACAGCCTCAACAAATACTTATTGATTGCAGTTCTTTTAATATTGTTTTTGCTATTACAAAACCATGGACACACTAGATAGGTAAAGTTGCTTTCATTTGCTACTTACATTTGTTACAATCCTATATAATAATTCGCTAGGATGTTTGTCAGAAGCCGTCATGCGCAGAAGAGACTGCCTGAATGCACAGAATTCTAGGAATTCTGTGCTGGGAGCATTCTGTGCTTTCAGGCAGTCTCTACAGTGCATGACTGCATCGGCGTCAGGACGCAGAGCAGGACCGGCCTCTTAACATCACCCAGTCCTTGGCCCATGTACACGGCTTTTACACTAGTGTTGTTTAAAAGACTAAAATAAAAATCAATACATCTGTAGTGCGGTTGAATACAATATTAGTAAACAACTGAGACAATGTAAACCTCTAAAAGGAAACAAGCAGAGTAATGTAGCAGTATTATACCATATAGTAAGACTAGCATCCAAAGGGTAAAATAAGGAGAAAATGCTTATTATTATAAAAAATATAAATGATTACAGCTTAAACTTTGTGCATTCCTCTGTTCCTTACAGGATTAAGTAGACTCATGCACTCTGTGTGCCTCAATTTGATAAAAAATGCCAGCAACTGTCATGTCTGATTCCACTGATATAAAATGCAGGACTGATTGAACACATCTTTTGAACAAAAGGCACAATGATAAAACTCATAGGGGCCATTCGGATTTTCTGGTCATAGTAAAATATTAGTATGAGATGGTAATTTTTTTTTTTTTTTTTTTTTTTCTTCTACTTCTCTTTTACATAAGAAATGGACATGTATGTGGAAAAATAAATAACTGCGTACAGAAAGACAACTAAAGTATTGCAACCTCATTTCTACCAACAGGGCTTATCCATCAGAAGGCTAGACGTTAATCTGTTTAATTACCAACCTATGGTCCAAGAAGAGAAACTTCCACTCCAGGCTGTGTCTAGATGTGAACTCTTCATTAGGCTCTTCTACAGTGCACATTTCCTTAAAAAAATAAAAGCAACAGTCAGACTGCACTATGGTGAACGGTACCTTCATATCTTTAGTGAACACAAACTTTAATTCTTCTGTACTCATTAGATGTAAACCTTTGAGTGCCAGAGAGGTTGAATACCTCTCTGGCACTCAAAGAGTTAAGGGAATCAATATCTAAAGAAATATGTGGCTCTTCATCTGTTTAAAGTAGAACTTTCATACTAAAAAGATTGTCCCTGAATATATTATTAACTTAGCGATATGCAAAGGCATACTATCTTTAAGTTCGATAAATTAGTGGTACTGCAGTAAAAACTTACCTTCTTCAGGAACCAGACGACAGACTGCGCAGACATCTTAGAGGAAATATACCTCTGAGTCTGCGCCATCTGTCCCGTTCTCTGCCAGCATTGGTGAGTGGCGTCCTTCCTGCCTTAAGGCAGAAGAAGGGACTGACCGCACAGATGCACAGAGCTTCTCTTGTAAGCTCTGTGCAGCCGGTGCCTGTAGAAGATATGTTTCTACTGCAATACACTAATTTATCGAGCTTAAAGATAGCATGCCTTTGCATATCGCTACGTTAGTAATACATTCAGGGGCAATCTTATTACCATAAAAGTTCCACTTTAACAGATAAACATTATTCCAATACATTTCAGTATATTTCTTTTTTTAATTCTACTGAACTGTGCTGTAGCCACAATGGCATCTGCAGAATCATTGTGATGTTTTTCTCTTTAGGATTTCTCAGCAGAATATTGAAGCTTGTTGTGTGTTGCAGGAAGGGGAGTGCTAAGTGCAGACTTCAAAGGAAATCAGTAAATACACGTAACTAAAGCTACAAGGCAAAAAGTTAACCCTTTCAGCGGCACAAGGGTACGCAACGCATTGCAAAGCAATGCGTTGTGTACCCCTCTGGCGCTGAAAGGGTTAAAGTAACACTATATACCAGATTGCTGTATAATTACATTTTCAAATATGCAAGCTTAATTTAAAGTGACAGGTCTACTTTAAAACAAGTTCAATATGTGTTGAACTTTTAACAAACTCCATGTTAAAACATTAATTGTATCAAAAGGAATAAATGGCTCTTCATTTGTTTAACTGAAATACCTGAGTAATCATTCTTTCAAAACCTGCCTATGAATCATTTTAGCCACATGAGTAGCAGATGCATAGCGGAGTATAGATACATATACATACAGGCTTTGCTCATTAAATGACAGGGAACACTGTCAGCCATGACAGCTCTCCTTGTCATCTATGACAGATTGCTCTCACTGTCAATTATCAGTAGACTCGACTGGGCTGTTACTTACAGTTCTGACTCTCCTGTCAATGAAGGAAGCCAATCACCAATCTGAATAGTTAACCCATTCCACCCAATCCACGGTATTACAAAGGCAAATGTACGAAGAGGGCACTCAGAGAGTGAGTGTGAGTGTGTGTGTTTCATTGCTGGTTTCTGAGTCCAAGCAGGAAGAATGTTTCACTGGGTTCACAATTTAAAGAGAGGAACATGTCCAGGATTTAGGGTTAAACTCTGTTGCTAATAACCAGTATCCCTCGAAAAACCTAAGAAATATTGTGTGCGCGACAGTAAAAGATTGTAAGACAGCGCATGCATGACCACGTGATAGTGAGGGATCGAAGGGGGTGGGGAAATGGTAGAGAGAGTGCATATGTTTAGGGCTGATGTCACCAGAAAGGGAATGGGTCTTCAGTAAAATACTTACATAATTACTTATTCTACATATTGAACAGAAAAAATGATGAACACTAATACTTGCAAAATGCAACACTTTCTAATGATACAATAATGATACAAAGTATATTCTGCATGCCAAGCTCTCTTTAAAGGGATAGTAATGTTTCACAAAAACAGCAGCTCCAATTAATCTTCATAGTATTTGAGCCACAGAGTGTGTTATTTCAATACTGTCAGAGTTGTAGTTCAAGAGTAATTGAATTATAAAGTTTCCCCCTCCCGTCCCTTTTACCTAGTGTAGCACTGCTCACCTCAGATGTGGAATCTGGTTGCTTGACCAGACAGTTCACAGCAAGGGACAATCTTCTTACTGTGAGAACAATGAAAAACATGCCCCCATTGACAGGTTTTTCCCTTATGCTTATTGAAGATTGTCCCTTTCTGCAATCCATCCAGACAGTATTGCTGCTCTGAGGTGAGCAATGTTACATTAGTAAAAGGGGCAGGAGAGGATACTTAATCATTCAATTACTCTTGAACTACAACTCTGACAGAATTGAAATAACACTCTTCAAGGCCCAAATACTATGATTCATTAGAGCTGCTTTTATTATGATACATTACTATCCCTTTAAGCTAAGTCCTAGTCTGTTTTTGCTTTAGAAATAAATCAATTACATTTTTTCGCTTTATAGATTTCTTCTAGTCAGCACTGCAAGTAAACTTGAATCTGTGACAAGTAAAAATGTAATTTAAAATATGAGGATTACCTTAATGAATTGAGGTGTAGCTAACCTTACAGTAGCCACAAAGCAGATCCTCTCTTCATATGAAGGACGTAATGTCCTCTGTAATGTGCTATCAAAACCATTGTGTGTGGAGCTGGGCACTGAAACAGGACCATTAGATATAAAGAAACATGTTATACAGCAAATCAACTAATCTCTCACAGATCAGTTAAGCAGCACATTCACGTTGAAAAAACTGGTAGAGATACAGAGCCTTATGCTCAAATGAGAGACGCCATTCTGAGGAAAACTACTGCATCACAGTGGAGAAATATATTAGTTCCCATGTATTTAAAACAGAGATTCTCAACCAGGGTGCTGTGGCACTTAGGTTTGCCAAGGGCATCCACTCAGATAGCCCCATCTTTTCTATAAAAACTTTGATAAAATGTGAGTACTGCATTTGCGTACCCCTCTGGTACTCAAAGGGTTAAAATGTTTATTTCTGGGATTTTTTCTGCATATGTTATGTTTATTTACGGCAAAACCTGTATACTTAGTGGCGCACTAATGGAGAAATTTTACATTTGCCTCTATGCAGCCGGACAAGGATCACCACTCTTCAATCCAAAAAAAACACATTTTATTTCACAGTCTGGGGTGTAAATGGCATATGAGGACCCACTCACTGAATGCCAATCAATTCTTTATTGCATATTTCCATATTCGCTACAGAATTTACTAGAGAGATTCTAAACGAACTCCCACAATTTCTTGATAATAGATATAATACAAATGTTAAAATTATTACTGTTATAACACTTTATTTATTGGTGAACTTCTGATACCAGAGTAAATCACCTCTTGTTGCGTACCCGCACAAGAAAGTCTTCAAAAGATATTTGTAATTGGGTAATAACTCTTTTGAAGAGTTATTGGATACGCCAAAGGTTCACTATTACCCTGCATGTTAGGGGTGCCTTGAACAAAAAACGGTTGAGAAACACCGATTTAAAGGGACCCCATCACAAAATCAATTTTGCTGGTTTAAAAGATCACAAATATGTTGTGTTAGTTATTTTTTGAGAAAACGGATTTATTTAGATTTATAGATTATGTTAATTAAGGCATGCCATACAGACAATTCCTGTCTTAGCCATCCTACAGTGATTTCCCCACTCACTGACAACTCTTTCAACTCTAGGCGAGGAGATCAATGTATTGCTGAACATTGTCAGTGAGTGGAGGACATAACGCACAGCTAGCACAGGAAGTACCTGCCTTGCATGCCCAAATCAGCAAAATCTATACAACTTATCTCAAAAACTAGTTTTAAAATAAAAAAAGGCTAAAACAATACATAGGCGATTTTGAAAGCTTTTTCAAAATCAAATTGTTTTTTGGTGCTTTATTCCCTTGATACAATTATGACGAAAGTGCTGGAGACCACTAGCATTCAAGGGAATAAAAGCCCCAGTTATATCAATGGGAATTTATATTTGTTTCCAGAAGGGATGCCTCTTGGACTATGATAAGAAAGGAATTTACTGGTAAATAAGATAATCCACTTTTCTCCAGCAATGCATAGAGGGAACAAATGGACTGTGGGGACATCCAAAACCTGTCACCAAACAAAACAAAAACCCTAGTAAGTTGGGGCTCAGATGATTACAACTCATGAACTAAATGGTTAGGACCAAAGCTAAATGTAATGTATTATTATTACAGGAGAACTAACACCTCCTAATGATATACCCCTCAAAAAAATAAAAAAAAAAAAAAAAATTCTAATGGCCCTTGTGAATTTTACGGATGTGCTGCTTTTCAAGAGATAACCTCTTCAATCAGTCCTAGAGAGCGTGTCCATGGAGGTGGAGATTACAGTTGCTGGGAGGACTAGAGGACATCAGCTCTGCTCATTGTAATCTTAACCCTTTAAGGAAAGATGTATAACACATTGCTTTACAATGTTGGTCTTTCAGGCAGTGATTCCCGACAATAGCCCACAGGCCAAACCAACAGTGCAGTTGTTTGATATTTCTGCTTGCTAAGAGGTGGGTAATCAGTGGCCGTTTGATCACACCACCTGTGGTTAATAAGAATGATCATTAAAACTTTACCTGTTGGTGTGTGCCTGAGGACCAGAGCTGAGAATTGTAACCTTAAAATGGTTAAAGCGGAACTACCACCTCCACAAAAGTCGCCCTGAAAAACTTAGGCAGGTTGCAACTAGCTTTGTAATCATTATTTTACCTCTCAAAAGTGTCCACAAATAAAGTTATCCTTAAGCTTCCAAGACTGATGGCCAGGTTACTGCAGCCTGTGCGTCTGCGCCGTCAGTCTCTTCTGGAGCCGCCCGGGCCAGTGCAATGCCTGTGAAGGGTGAAGAAGACTGACACCGCAGGCATGCATTCAACATGTCCGCGGTGCTGTCTGGCTTCCGGTCTCGGAAGCTTAAGGATAACTTTATTTGTGGGCACTTTTGAGAAGTAAAATAATGATTACAAAGCTAGTTGCCACCTGCCTAAGTATTGCAGGGCGACTTTAGTGGAGGTGTTAGTTCCGCTTTAAGTAGACTTTTGCACTCTGTCTGCTTAAGTGTGAAAAAAATCCAACTGTCATGTCTGCCTCCATGGACATGATATTTAGTACGGATTCAGAATGTTACCTCTTGAACAACGATACAAGGGAGACGTTTATAGGAGCCATTACTATTTTCTGGGTAGTTATTATTAGAAGTTCTATATTAAGCTAGACCAGCTTGTTTTGAGGTATACTCTCCCTTCTCATAAGGAAAGACAGAAAAAGGTATATAATTCACATTTCTACAGCGAACAAATCAAAGCACAATGCAGCTGGCCCTACTACAGTTCTCCAACAGAATGAATCAACAACTATCAAGGCCACTTGGATTCAATGTAAATATTAGATAGATAGATAGATAGATAGATAGATAGATAGATAGATAGATAGATAGTCCACAAAAAAACTGAGCCCATGGGTCTTTTTTGTCATCTTGACAAAGGCCCAAGTTGGGGCCGTAATGTTGATGGAATAAACCAGCACTTTTCTTCACTGTGAGTGCAATTCTTTTTGTGGACTTTATCAATCAGTTCTACTAGGGGACGGCACACAGGATTTAATAATAGAGAGACTTTGGACATATCTATATATAGATATATATATTTATAGTTATCAATGTAGATATCTATATATAGCTATATATATATGTCCCAAAAGGTACATTCCTCTCATGCTCATATGTACCCCACTATCTGCAGACCAGTGTTTTTACAATCCTTTTTCACTCAAGGCTCCCCAACAGTCTGGAATGTTCAAAGCACAACTAGCATTTTAAAAATAATTTTCCAGGAGTAATGCAGGGTACAGTTGCATAAATCAAAATAACAAAAACGTATTGTGCGCAACAATTTCTATAAATATATATTTGAAACTCAACATTGACATTTATTAGTCATTATAAAAATAAAGGTGCACTTGAACTGGATGTCCACTGCACATTTGTTAAGAATCATTTCTCTAGACTGAAAATCTCTTCTGGATGTGGACTTCACAACCTCTTTGTTTTCTCCCCACTGTATCATGTTAAAGAATATGCTAATACTCAATAAAGTATTATTACAACTACAACTAAATCTATCCCCAACAAAAGAGTGCTGTAACTTGTATAACTCACCATTGTTTAAGGACTTGAAATTTCCAATAAATTTTACATATTCATATGTGGATGGTTCCTTGGGGTCCACTGTCCCTCGTAACATGTGGCAGCAGAATTCAAGTTCATTTTTTGCTAAAAGGGCAATAACAATGTATGGATTAATGTTCAGACATATTCAACAACATATACAACAAACAACATATTTAACAAACTTGCATTTCTAAAAGCTGTACAAGCAGATGGGAGCACACTACTATTTATTTCAAGGATTTGAAATCTTTAATACTCAGAATACAATAACTGGCTGATTTCATAGTTTGTGAAACAATGCAGACCACTGTGGGCCTTATGTACAAAAGAGGAGAGGAGAAATCCAACTGCACTTTAGGGGCAATACAAAGGGATATTTAAACATACTAAATGCTACGTCTCCAGTGCTCTGCAATGCATTGGAGACTTCTCTTTCAACATTCAAGTAGTTAAAATCCCCATTTAAATCAATGGGATGTTTGGGAATTTTTATTTCACCCCTTTTCTCTCAATTTCTTACTCTGGTTTGTGAATTGCGCAGATACCACTCAGCCCTCTCATGCTCATGCTGCTCCTTCAGATCTCACCCATTCCACTCAAGCTCATACTGCTCCTTCATATACCACCCAGCCCTCTCAAGTGCATACTGCTCCTTCATATACCACCCAGCCCTCTCAAGCGCATACTGTTCCTTCAGATCCCACCCAGCCCTCTCAAACCAATGCTTCTCCTTCAGATCCCACCCAGCCCTCTCAAGCTAATGCTTCTCCTTCAGATCCCCACCCATTCCTATCAAGCTCATACTGCTCCTTCAGATCCCACCCAGTCCTCTCTCAAGCTCATGCTGCCCCATCATTAGATCCCACCCAGCACTCTCAAGCTCATATTGCTCCTTCAGATGCCACTCAGTCCTCTCAAGCTCATACTGCTCCTTCAGATCACACCCATTCCTCTCAAGCTCATACTGCTCTCCTTCAGATCCCACCCAGCCCTCTCAAGATAATGCTACTCCTTCAGATCCCCACCCATTCCTATCAAGCTCATACTGCTCCTTCGGATCCCACCCAGTCCTCTCTCAAGCTCATGCTGCCCCATCATTAGATACCACCCAGCACTCTCAAGCTCATATTGCTCCTTCAGATGCCACCCAGTCCTCTCAAGCTCATACTGCTCCTTCAGATCCCACCCATTCCTATCAAGCTCATACTGCTCCTTCAGATCCCAGCCAGCCCTCTCAAGCTAATGCTTCTCCTTCAGATCCCACCCAGCCCATTCAAGCTAATGCTACTCCTTCAGATCCCCAGCCATTCCTATCATGTTCATACTGCTCTTTCAGATACCACCCAGCCCTCTCAAGCTCATACCATTCCTTCAGATCCCACCCAGCCCTCTCAAGCTCATGCTTCTCCTTCAGATCCCACCCAGCCCTCACGCAAATGCTACTCCTTCAGATCCCCACCTATTCCTATCAAGCTCATGCGGCTCTTTCAGATCCCACCCAGTCCTCTCAAGCTCATACTGCTCCTTCAGATCCCACCCAGTTCTCTCAAACTAATGCTGCCCCATTAGATCCCATCCAACACTCTAAAGCTCATATTGCTCATTCAGATGCCACCCAGCTCTCTCAAGCTCATACTGCTCCTTCAGATGCCACCCAGTTCTCTCAAGATCATACTGCTCCTTCAGAAATCAATTAGTCCTCTCAAGATCATACTGTTCCTTCAGATCCCAGCCAGCCCTCTCAAGCTAATGCTACTCCTTCAGATCCCCACCCATTCCTATCAAGTTCATACTGCTCATTGAGATACCACCCAGCCCTCTCAAGCTCATACTGCTCCTACAGATACCACTCATCCCTCTCATGCTCATACTGTTCCCTTCAGATCCCACCCAGCCCTTTCAAGCTAATGCTTCTTCTTCAGATCCCACCCAGCCCTCTCAAGCTCATACTGCTCCTTCAGATCCCACCCAGCCATCTCAGGCTCATGCTGCTCCTTCAGATCCCACCCAGCCCTCTCAAGCTCATACTGCTCCCTTCAGATCCCACTCAGCCCCATTCAGGCTCATGCTGCTCCTTCAGATCCCACTCAGCCCCCTCAAGCTCAAAAATGGAGATTTACAGGAGAAAGAGTATAATGAAGAGAAACCAAACCAAATTACAGGAGCAAGAATAAGCAAACTGGATAAGGCCCTATAAAAACTATGCACCAACTGTAAAGATTAACAAAAAAATGTAAGATAATTATCTCATTGGTGTTACTTAGTGCAAGTTGCTCCCAGGGAGAACTACAACATAACGAAAGATAAAGTGGACTCAGAATATGTGTTATTGATGTAATTGTTAAAAAAAAAAAAAATGAACACAATTACAAGTTACGGATACTGTTCAAGGAAAAGGAGAAGAAGCCTGGCCTAGCCTAGTGAAGTCACTTGTGTGTTGCTAAGCAACAAACTACAGGTCCACTCTGTTACTGGCTCCAATAGCTACTTACTGATTAATAGGGTAATTTGTTCAAAATAAAAGTGGAGAGTTCTGGGGCAAACCATTTTTACTGTACGGGAGAAGTAAAAAGTCCCATAGATTTAAATGGGAATTTTAACCCTTTGAATGTTAGAGAGGTCTTCCACTCATAGCTTCATGAAGTGTTGGAGACCTCACTAGCATTCAGGAACACTTCATTTTAACTTTATTTTATTTTGTAGGCATTAAAAAAACATGAAGAATGATATAAGTCTTATCTCTCAAACCTTTATGGTTTATGAGATATTCACAAGCAAAGTTTCCCCTCCTGCCTCTTTTACCTAGTGTAAGCCATCTCTTCTCAGATGTGGATCAGGTTGTTTGACCAGACAGATAACAGAAGGGGACATTCTTCTTACAATGAAAACAATGAAAGCCCTTCCCCCCTTGACAAGTTTTTCAGCTTTTTCCCTTATCTTAATTGAAGATTGTCCCTCTCTGCAGTCTACCTGGGCACCTCCCTTCTGATCTGGTTGAACAGGGGGGGATACTTTGCTTGTGAATATCTGGTTGAGAGATAAGACTTATATCATTCTTCATGTTTTTTTAATGCCTACAAAATAAAATAAAGTTAAAACGAAGTATTACTATACCTTTAAACTCCCTATTTTAATCAATGGGAATTTTTTGGAAGGATTAGTTCTACCGTGTAGAGCAAATAGTTTTCCCCAGAACTCCTCCACTTTACTTTTTAACATATGGCACTAAATGTTAATCCATTTACAGTAAGAATAAATCTTTGATAGGAAAGTTGTGGCCCTCTGTTTGTTGTTGGAACAAAAATCACATTGCCTGTATTGACGGTGGGGCAGTAGTCCAACCTCACCTGGTGAGCCTCCCTGGATTTAAATGTACATTTTTCAAATAGCTCTATAATTAAAATTAGCACTTGAAGGACCAGAAGAAGTATGAAACGCATTGCTTCACAAAGAGCTGCACACTCCTCTGACATTTAAAGGATTAAAGGAGCAGTAAACTTTACTCAATATAAAATTACTTCACATGACTTTTCCTGTAGACCGAAGCAAGGCTATTCCCACTGCTAGGAGACTTTTATTTCGAAACTATTACAGGTTAAACATTTTTATTTTCTTTTTCTATCCAATTATTAGCAACAGCAAAATAGGTGTCCAAAAGACATTTTTCTTGGTGACTACAATAGAAAATTGCAGTTTCATTTAAAAATGTATGAGCTGCAAATAACATTTCAGTTGGGATTTGGGATAACTGGGAGTTTCTTCACATAAAATGTTTACTGCTTTTTTTAAGGGCCATAAAGACAAAAATGGAACAATCTTGAGGCAAATCAACTGCACCAAACAAATAATTTTCTTTGATTTAAATTAGTTTTCTATCCTCCTGAATGATTTCCAATGCTCTGGAGACCTCTCTAGCAATCAAGGGATTTAAAAGTTCCATTTAAAATCAATAGATATTTTATTTGTTCACCCAAGATGTTTCCACGTTTCTCTTCATGAAATGAACCTGATAGCTATACAGGTTATAAACAGGCCACTACTGACTTACATGAAGCACATCCAGCATCTTGGCTAATTACCTGGAAGCCACTTACTTTTCAGATAGTCAGATGTCAAAGAACCGCTTTCCAACATGCGTGTGGATAGGATTTTATACACCTCTGAATGTTCCCCCTCGGGGACAAAATTAAATATACTCTGATCAACAAGATCAGACTAAAAGGGAAACATAAAAACAGAGAGAAAAAAAAAACACATAGCATGAGATAAAGTCTTTTAAATGAAAAGCTTAATAACTAGGTCAAAAGATGGCGTGGTGTGAAATGGGAAGCCATGAATGGATTGTGTGTATGAAAATGCACGAATGTCACAAGGGTGAGACATCTGATACATCTGGCAGCAATACAGAAATCAGCTTAAGAGGAAACCATACCTGTAGGAATAAGCAGCTCTTAATTTAACACTTTGAGCAGTAGAGGGGTGTTCAATGCATTAACTATACATATTCTGCAGTTGTAGAATATGTTATAATCTATAGTATATTTTTGTTTGATTTTTCATCTTCGCTTTTTTTTTTTTTTTTTTTTTTTTTTTTTATACTATGTCCCTGACAGTGAACTCCTTGGATCTTAACTTCCAGACAGCTTTCTATCTGGGACTATGAAAGCAGGGAAGGTTATACAACATTGCACTGCAGCAGAAACCTGACTCCACTACAGCATACAGAGCAGTCTGTGTTACAGAGATAATATAGCATTTTATCACTCTACCTGCTTTCACAATCACTGAGAGAAAACTCTCTGGAAACAGAAATTCAGGGAGTTTCCTGTATGGAGCATAAATATGTAACAAATATAGGTGAAAATAAAAACAATAATAAGAAGTACAGGAAATTTGGCATTACATATTATGCACAATATGCAAAGTCAAAAAGAAGGTCACTTTAACCCCTTAAAGACCAGACGAGGTGTCCTTTCACTCAGTGCAATGCCAGGACCATCACACGCCTGTCCAGACGTTAAGGGCCGGTGATGGTCCTGGCACGACATGAAATTCTGGGATGGCAGCACAGCATGCATTGGGAAAGAAAAAAAAGTGCCACTGTCCTCTAGGGCTGCCCACCCCCAGCCCGTTTGGTCCTTAAGGGGTTAATACAGATTTGAAATGGGAGACCAGTAAACAAATCAAACTTCTAATACATTGCAAAAAAATACAATGAATGGCTATATTATGATTTGTATACTTACGTTAAACAAAGAGCAACTCATTATAGTTCCTCTTTGAATATCTTAATTAATCTTAATAACAGCAACAATTATATGAATGAAAAATTTTACCTTCGTATTTACCTTCCTATTATTTTCAGCACCTTAACCCTTCAAGAGCCAAATGGGTTTATATATAATTTCCAGGTAGCTTCTTAAAAATTATTTTGTTAGATCTCTAAAAAATCTAATGAACATTCGACTAGTCCTTAAGCGGTTTAAGAGATTTGGTTACCGTACAAAAAAAAATTACTTTTAGGCAAAAAATAGTGCTGTTATCCATCATAAGTACCGCATTTTTCAGAAATCCTACTTCTTCTGTGATGGACGGCCAGGCAACAGTGCAGACATCTTGGCTTAAAGACGTCTGCGCTATCCATCCTGGTCTCCTCTAGTAAGTGTTGCATAGCACCTTAAGGTAACAGAAGGGACCGACTGTGCAGGCACGCCGATGCCTCTAAAGCAAGAAGCCTGGCCGTCAGTATCAGAAGAATTAGGATTTCTGAATAACATAGTACTTATGCTGGATAATAGTACTATTTGTAAGATTATCGTTATGACTAATTATTGGGGGGGGGGCTTTATTTATGGTGATAGTTCCCCTTAAATGCATCTGTGTTTTGTCGCCCCCCCCCCCCCCCGCATATACACTCCTGATCTGATGTCACTGGGGTCCATCTCACAGGGACCCAATGCCATTAGAATACGCACTAAAGAGAAAAACCAAAACAACATCTGCCTAGCAAGATTAAATGCATGACCAACAAATACCACGTTAGTATAGCCGAAGAGTGAATTGAATGCGACAATGGAAAATGCTCAGGTTTAAAAGGACATCACCCATATTATTAAGTGTTATTATTCCATGTCAGCAATAGAGAGCAGAGAAACAGGGTTAACTCTTTGTATGCAAGTGGGAAACTAAATTTTAATGTACAAGAGAAAACTAATGAGTACCGTGCCGTAGGCAGAAAGAAACTTTCACAGTCTGAGAGTGAATTTAACCCTCAGAGTATCAGATAAGTGTCCAACACAAGGAGAATGTGCTTAGCACTAAAGGGCTAAAGCAATTATAGGGTTTCAGTTGGTTAATGATTATTTTATACAGGCACAATAATCATCAATTTGCTCTTCTAATTCAAATGTAACCAGTTGCATATCAATAGGTTTTTATGAACAATCACCCAAAAGAACCCAACAGAAAGAGGGAGAAACAAAAAAAACGTTAACTAGTCAATATTAGCAGATACAGGCCATATTCAGGAAGTAAGAGTGGAACAGGTCTGAAGCAAACTAATTGGCTACAAAGGGAACAATTCCCAATGGTCTGAATGGGGCTTTTAACCCCCCTTTTTTTTTCAATCCAGAAATGGAATCAGGGATCCGGACCCCTGAATTCCTTGTTGTACATATACGCAATGGGTCCTCAACGCAAGCTTTCCCATGATGTATATGTACATTGTGGGTCCTTAAGGGGTTAAACTATTGAATGTGAAAAGTCTACAATGTATAGCTGTCCAATGTTATGGAGACCTCTCACATTCAAGGACTTTAAAGTCCAGTTTTAATGATACTGGATTTCCATTGCTCCACTATGGTGCAGTTGGTTTATTAGACACAAGCATAAATTTATGGTCTCATTTCACTTACTGGTAAATGTTCAAGTAAGGAGGTTACACTCTCAGACACATATATTATATTTCCATCTGTCATGACAGCTAGGAAAAATCCATCAAGGGCCTGAAGGAAAAAAAACAAAAAAAAAAACATATGCAATGTGACGAAGGACTTATTTCAGATCCTAGACTACAGGACATTGCTTATGTTTAAACCTTTGTGTCCCAGAACAGAGTACAACACATTGACCTGAAGCAAGTTCTGGCATTTAAAGAAACAAGAACACCTAAAAATGAAAGGGCACTGTATTAATTTAACCTATTAATGCTTGGCACAGCCTTTGGGCCCTTAAAGGGTCAAATACCCTGTATTTCATACCAATATCTGTAGAAATGTACCCTTTTGTTACCCACGGCCCAAAATATGCCATGGTAAAGGTATCTAATCCGGTGGCGGTGCCTAGTCATTAACCGTTTGGTTGCTTTATTGTTTCTTGTAGTTTGGCTGCTGGGGAGGGCTCCCGTTTGCGCCCACTTTCCTTTTTCACCAAACAATACTGATATTTATTTTTATTCACCTAAAACCATTACTATTCATTTGTGATTCTGATTTTTTAGATTGCAGATCTTCTGGTCTCTCATTCCCTCCGTTTTATGCGCATACGATCAGTAGAGTTTTATTTTGACACATTGTTCTATTGTTGCACTTATATACCGGAGATACAGGTTTGTACCCAAACACTTTTCCCACTCTGGTAGGCTCTGTGACTCACCAGTGGTGGTGCTGTTTACACTGGTTGGACTACGGGGAACACACGGGGGGGGGGGGGATTTATTTGGTTTACAATGTTTATCACTCCATAATCTATATCTTATTTTTATATAGCTATGTTCAGCCATCTGTATTAGAGAACATTACATATATTGGTTTACTTTCAACCAATTTTTTACTTGTCACATTTTAATAAATGTTTTCTATTTGCGCATATTGAGAAGTCATTTCAATATACTGTTTGACGCTCTCATTTAATATATTGGTATTTGATGTAGCAGAGTTTGATGCACTGGAATCTCATTAAAGATTAAATATGTTGTACCGCGTTTTACACTCGACAGTGCAGCATGGCTTGTTTGCTGTTCCTCTCAGTTGCCCTCTCTCTCTGCAACAATAATTCAGTGAAATGTAACTACCTGCATTATTTGTGGGTTTCCACTGGAACCCATACTACAAATCAGTGGGTATTAACATACTGTTAGAGGAAAGAAACATAATCCTGTAGCACATGCCCTTGATAGTTGCGTGAAGAGACCTATAGGATACAATGATAACCAATTCATGTGTTTGTGTGTGAAATAAGTCCTATAATTTCAATATGTTGAATCAACACAAGTTTTCCATTGAAAACAAATGTAAATGTTATGGCTCTCACACACTGGTGGCAGAACTGTAGCAGCCCCTTCAACAGTTCTGTCGCCTGTGTTCTCATTCACTTTTTCCATCTCTCTCTACCACAAATCTGGAAGCAGGAGGGGCATATCTAACTGCCATCCCATGCAAATGCCAGAGAATATTATCGGTTGGCACAAACATGGGTCAGCCATTCACTGGAGGCTGCAATAAGCACTGCAACATCCAACAACTCTCACGTGAATGGTCTGTTGGCAGACCCAATGGCTGTAATGCATAACTTCCCTTCTGCATTTTTATTTGCATCCCTGTGGAAACACAGTACAGATACTGCATATTGGACTTTGGTACATTCATACAAGGCTATAGTCGCCTGCATGAAAGGCCCTATAGCCAGATAGCCAGCAGAGGACCTTTCTCTACTTACAATCCCCACCAATGCAGCATTGCTGTTTTCATGTCACTCATGTGAAAGGAGCCAAAGTGTCACCCAAGTGAACTACCCCATGGAAAACAATGATATCTGGTAGGTATGTCTTTTGCACAAAATTATGGAGGAAACCAAATGCACCACAGGGGACAAATAAACCCCCACTGATTTATATGTTTTATTTAACCCCTTGAATTCTACAGGGATCTCCAAAGTACTGTAAATCAGTGAAGTGGAGACTTCTCTAGCATTCAAGGGGTTAAAGCCAGATTTAAATCAGTGCAAAGTTACAGAACTTGTTTTTGTCCTCTGTGATGCATTTGGTTTGCCACCAAATCACTCCACATTTCTCTTGAACACAGGATCCTATAATATGTTACAATGAAGCTACACATATGAACTAGACCGGAGGTCTTACATTAACACACTAATGATAAGTGCTGCAGATCTCACCTACCTCCAACATGAGCTGTGTAAATTCCTCATTAGTAAGGAACGTAGGTTTCCAGTCTTGTCGAATTTCACTAGCATCAGTCTGTGCACTAATTTCTGCAGGTAAAGCACAATTCTGAAGTCAGTTATACTAAAAACCCAATTCTAGATATTTAGCATTATATCTGTGGATTGCACATAAAATAGAAAACGCTTGCTACCCAAATGCCTTAATTCAATTCCATGGATATTATACAGGTCTCCAAAGCAATGACATCTCTCTGTCAACCATGCTGCATTTCATACTAGTCATTTTTGCTAAAACTGAATAAATGTTAACCCTTTGAGGGCTCTGCAATGCGTTGTGTACCCCTCTAGCCCTCAAAGAGTTAAGTAAACAGTCATTTACACAGTTCATTTATGGTCAAACAAAAAATGAACACCTTGATGACTAGAAAGGTCTCCAATGCAGGTGTTGTTCCAGCATCCAAGGTGAATTAAGTAACATTTCATACCGCCCACTTCTTATTTCCATTAGCTGAATTCCATTGTACACACTATGATTTTACACGTAAACAGTCCATTAACCTGTTAACCATTTGCTTGCCAGTGGGTATCCAATGCATTGCTTTGCTACAGAGAATCATATGTTTTAGTGGAGCCATATGACAAAGCCAATGTTTGTAAACATTGCCTTTGTCACTGTTCTCTGCCTCCCTCCTCCTTACTCTTATTGTGAGGCACAGAAACTAAGAACCTCCCAGCACTTCAAATGGCAAAAAGGGACACTGATTTTAGGTTGCATTACTGGAGGTAGGGATGGTAGATGGGGCATTTTATGATCCGTTGACAGCTCTTTATAAAATGTAATAAATGTTGTAGAACAAGACTAAAAGTATTTTATTTACATACTGATGTACAAACACACATGTGAAACACTTTGATACACCTATATACTCCACACTGTCTGATCTCCAAAAAAGAGGGACACCAAGGCGGGAAAGAGACAGATTTGGGTATAAAAAAGGGACTTTCCCTTCTAAAAGGAACACTTGGGATGTATGAGAGAACATTCATACATTGCATCCTGTCACTATTAAACTATTTACTAATTGAGTACAAATCATCACAGGAAAAGCTAAAAAAAAATTGTGTTTTTAAATGGCTTCCTTTGAGTGACAGTGGGACACACAACACATTGTTTTGCAATGCAATAGATAACCCTCTGGCTTTCAAGGGTTAAAGGAAAATGGCATAGGAATCAGCACTTCGTAATTGGTTTAACATCCTTGATATTAAACAATAAGCTAGACAGATACCTTTAGAATCCAAGGGGTTAACAGTAGGACTTGCCTAGGTGGATGCCTTTCATATAGCGGTCAGGAATAGCTATTTACTGCTTTTCTGCATCTGAATGCTGCTGTAGTCTACAGCTGGGCATCCACCGTACTGTACTGAGAATGTTTACATTATTGTATAGGGCCATATAATAGACATTCCCCTACTGCTAATTTTATTCACACTTGAGAAAACCTATTTGTCACTGTTATGAGGTGTGAGATAAATACAGACCTAAAATGAAGATCAGCAACAGAAAGCTCAATGAAAACAGAAATAGGAAGCTCATTGTCAGGGACATTAACCCTTTGAGTGCATAGGGGCATGCAAAGCATTGCTTTGCAATGCACTGTGTACCATTCTGACAATGAAAGTGTTAAAATGTAAAGAGAAAAAAATAATTTAAAGGCAATCTGACTTTACAATCTGCAAATACATAATATATAAAGTCTAAATAAAGGGTTACTATCCCTTTGATTTCCTCTATTAAATTAAGAGCAATTTATTCAACAGGTCTGGTTTTCCTAGGAAAAGGACATTCCGGTTTAGGGGTGCACTGGTGCATAATGAGCCGATTTCAAGCCATAGTAGCTATCACCATAAACCTGGCTCGGGTCAGTACTTTTTGCTAGAGAAAGACAACTTGATTATGAGAAATATTACAAAGAATAAGTGAGTGCAATTCTGATAAAAAAGTGTGTGTGTGTGTAATATATGAGTACCACAATACATATACCACACACATGGGGGACTTATAAAATTAATGCTAGCTCATAATGGTGATACTATTCGTAAATTCCAGTTGGAAAAGTAAGACGTCTAAGGGGTGATATGATTACCATTTACTATATTGGAGGTCAATACAAATAAATCTCCAATGAACCATTTACTCAACGAGCTGAACAAAGAACAAGAGATCATACACTAAGAGTAGAGGAAAGGAACTTTTGACTAAAACAAATGCAGGGATTTTTGACAAAATCACACCCTTGTGTATGTCCAGTTGAGGCAGAGAATTTTGGAAGCTGTCAGCATTCTCCTTTCATTAATGTACATATGTGAATGTTTCATTCTGCTACTTAAATCTGTGAAATCATTTTCTTTTCATGCCTCAATTTACCGTTAACATTTTTAAGAGAAACTGTATGTTGTACTAGTGTAAAAGCCCGTGTACACGGGTCAAGGTCCGGTTGATGTTAACCCTTTGCGTGCCAGAGGGGTACGCAATGATGCATTGCTTTGCAATGTGTTGTTTACCCCTCTGGCACTCAAAGGGTTAAGAGGCCGGTCCTGCTCTGCTCCTCGCTGGCGGCACATGAGATGCAGTCATGCGTTGTAGAGACTGCCCGAAGCATATTGTGCGTTCAGGCAGTCTCTGCTGCGCATTACTGCATAGGACAAACATTCTAGCATTTTATTATATAGATAGTTTCCCTATTGAGATAAGGGATGGATGTCCCATTGCTGGGGGATGCCATCCACTGTGTGAGTGATTGGCAAAATTGTCATTGACTGAAAGTGTCCATGAACCGTCATAACAGCTTACCACAGTGTCGCTTTTCATGGGGGGTGTTTTAGTTTTAATTGAGGAAAAAAAATTGTTTGCCCTCCTAATTCTGAAAGAAGCTTCCCCAAGGAGAGGCAGTAAAACATAACACATTTGTATAATTTTATGTGCATAAGGTGTAAGTATGTGTGTGCATATTTGTCAAAAGAAAGACAAATACACACATTTGAATTGATAACTTTATCTCTAAGCATAGCTAGTTTCACAAGATCCTGCAGGCTTCACCAACAGAGATAATCAATGTTTTTCTGTTTCTTAGAGCATTTATGATAGTAATCAGGTGATTTCCTCTTTCACTTGCCTATTTCTTCTTTACATGTACAGCTCATCTGTACATTTTCAATTACATTTATTAGTACTCCACTGTAAAAAAATGGAACTAACTCAATTAAGACCATTAAGGATCTTGTTATTATACCTTTGTTTGAGAGATTAGGTTTCTTTTAAATGCGTTTAATTATTTGTAAATAAAGGTTACATTTTAATCACTTTTACCAATGGTGATATTTTTCGAACTAGAAATTACTAATAGTCATTAAATTATTTGCAGACTTTTTTTTTGGCTTCTTGCTCATTATGCTGAACTAGTAGTACCAAAAAACATAAACGGGATAGTATTACTTTGTTATAAAAACTCTAAAATTGTAGATAATAAAAGAATTAGAATAAGCTACTTCCCATGTCTCAAAACTTCATCTTTTTTGTGTTGATAGCATTTAAAGTGGATCTATCACATAGATATCTAATGCTCATTAGAGAATTTAGTGAAAAAGTTTAATGTTAGTCATTTTTGGAAAAACCCTGTTATGTACGCAAAAATTCTAGTTTAAAAGGTGCCCAGCATCCTACTTCCGCTTGCCGCACAGAGGCTGCTCCCGTCCCACTACCCAGCATCCTCCTATGACGGAGGATGTCTGTCTCTAAGCTGGAGCGATCTCACTGGCTAGATATCAATCTCTGCCAATGACATCGCTCCAGCTTAGAGAAAGAAAGCCTCCATCATCGGAGGATACTGGGTAGTGGGATGGGAGCAGAGGCAGTGCTGCAAGCAGAAAGTAGGATGCAGGGTACGTTTTAAACTTGAATTTTTGTGCAGATAACTTTTTTTTTTTTTTTTAAAAATGACTTACATATTAAACTTTTTCGCTAAATGCTCTATCTGATGAGCATTAGATATCTATATATGATAGATCCACTTTAAACCTCCCCCTCCATCCCCTTTCTCATACGACAGCGCTCTAAGCTGACAGCTGCAGAATCCGGTCAGCCACTAGCCAATGGCGAGTGAAAATTCAGCCCCGGTGGATATGCTATGGCTTGCAGTGGCAAGTAACTTTTCATGTCTGGCTAGCAGCAAAGGACTTAAAATTTTAAGCGCTGTATATATATATAATTTACACACATAAATTACATATACAAATAATACACTAGTAAATGCTGCGCAGCACTGAACATGGGATTTCAGCGTATGTAATTGATTGTTTTGGTTACAAATGGAGCTTCGTTGGGGTGAGCAGCTCTTTAGGCAGCGCTTCGTTGCCAGATAGCTAGTTTTGTGGGAGATGGCTGCTGCTCCTCATCTGCACGGCCTCCTTCCCCTCACTGGGGGGTGTGGCCACTACCTGCTGATGGGCTAGTCCAGGGTAGAGAAGGAGTGGCAGTGCCCTGGGTGCCAGTCAGAAGGCAGGGGCATATGAATAGACAGAGAGGGGGGCATTCTGGCAGAAGACTCTGGGCAAATCCACAGCTTTGTCCGCTTACCCCCAAGCAGCCTTCCTTTTTGGTGCAAGTCCAGGAATCCATGGGGAGGAGGAGTTAAAGGGACAGTAATGCCACCCCCCCCAAAAAAAAAAAAAAAGATATCCAGTTTTGTAGCCTTTAAAAAAATAATCAATATGCTCAAACCCGATCTGTCAGGGATTCAAAGTTCGCCCCTCTCTCCTGACATCAGCGTCTAGCTGACAGCAGGAGATCCTGGGCAGGGGACCAGCAGGCGGCTCTGCAGCAGAGCCAAGATCACATTATATATAAAGAATTAATTAATTGGAAATGTCTAAAAAGTGCTTGAAAACTAGGCACAATCTGTAGATCTTTCCAATTAATGAATTCTTTATACATAACGCAATCTCGGCTCTGCTGCAGAGCCTCCTCGAGTCGTATGACTCTATTCTCCTGCTGGGAGGGGGGAACTTTGAATCCCATTATTTCTCAAACCGGTTTGAGAGATCGGGTTTGCAGCATATTGATAGTCTACAAAACTGGATATATTTTTTTTGGGACATTACTGTCCCTTTAAGAGAAGACATTGCATTAAAGGGATAGTAAAGTCCCCAAAAAAGTATAGCCCAAATGATAGGTACAATAAAAAAATATGTAATGCCCTAGTTCCTATCTCTCAAACCTTTATGGTTTGAGAGATATAAGAAAATAAAGTCCTCTGCTCCCTCCCCTTTCTGCCTGACGAGCTGTAAAGCTGTCAGAGGCAGAATCTGATCGTGCGACCAGACGGCGGCTCTTCAGGAGTGCTGACATCCAGATATCCAACTATAAATAATTAATCGGAATGGTCTACAACGTGTGCCTGTTTTGCAAGCACACACTGTAGACCATTATGATGACATATTTATAGTTAGATATCTCAATGTCAGCGCTCCAGAAGAGACGCCATCTGATCCCGGAAGCAGGATCTCATGCCGTCAGCTATACAGCTGACGTATGAGAAGGGGGAGGGAGCGGGGAACTTTATTTTCTTATATCTCTCAAACCAGGAATTAGGGCATTGTGTATTTTTTTTATTGTACCTATCATTTAGCTATACTTTTTTCAGGACCATACATTCCCTTTAAGAAGGGAAATAGAAGGCATGGGGGGCAGGTTCCTGCAGTGATTTTGACAAGTGTGGCTAGGGGCTTCGCTCTCCTGGCCACCCCTGTCAAATCCCTACCCCTTTGAATCCCACTGCAGTGATGTTGACAAGAACACTCCTGTCAAAATCACAACCCCTTGGAAATTAGCTGCAGTGTGGGCGAACTCATTACAATATATTATGCTGTATTATAATTCGCTAAGTATGTTTGTCAGAAGCCGTCATGAGCAGTAGAGACGGCTGTGCTCGCTGCAGTCATGCTCAGTACAGACTGCCTGCATTGCGGCTGATACGGAGCAGGGCTCTCCAAATTCAGAACGGAGCTGGAGCTACGGTCTGAATTTGGAGCGTGCCTCTACGTATCAGCCGCGGCGTGGGCAGTCAGTACTGGGCATGACTGCAGCACCGCCAGTGTTGGCCCATGCACACAGGCTTTAAAACTAGTTATAACAATAAAAGTTTAATGCTCGTTCAACTTTAATAAGTTTTGGACAGGGATTATTGCTTGTCACTTAGCTATGGGATATGCTAGCATGATTCCATAACCTTTTAACCGTCTGGCACTCGAAGGGTTAAAGACTAGAAGGGTGCAAAGCACATTGCAAAGCAAAGCACCGCACGCTGTTCTGGTCCGTAAAGGTTTAAGTATCAAATTCTCCTCACATCACAAAAGATTCTACACAGGACAAGCCTCCCCCATACGTACCTCTGTGCTTCCGTAGGAAGTCAATGCTTTTCTGTAAGACAGTGGATTTGTCCATCTTCCTCGCGTTTCCTGGCAGCATAGATCCAAGTTCCTTAATGAGGACATTGAACTGATCTCTTCGTTTTTTCTCAGATTTGTTCCTAGACACCCTTCAAAAAGAAAATAATTCATGCCGTTATGTTTTTATGCATCAAAGGAACACTATTACCAAGATACAACTAGGTATCACACAAAACCATGTTTCAGCGTAGGGCTGTATGCACAAAGAATTGGAGCAAGCCAACAGTAGAGGAAATAAACACAATACTGCCCAAATTTCCACCAATTTAAGTGGAACAAGGAGCACTGCTGAGAGGTTTTTTATTCAAAAGTTATTACAGTTCAAACTTGAACCTGAAATTGTACAGTGGTGCTGTTGCTACACCATCCTACGAACAGCTCTGGTCAGCAGACCATAAATCTCTATAGGACTATGTGGCAATGCACTGCATACCACTCTGGCAGTCAAAGGGTTAAGCTAAATACAATAAAAGTGTACTGTTCTGAATACTTTAATTTACCATACATCCACTGGTAGTTAGGGAACCCACATACACCTTCTGATATTACTTACATTTGTTTCATGGAACCTCTCATAGTTCTACAGCGAAGTAGCATTCAAGAGGTTAGAAAGCTTTTTGGATATGGCACAAGGTAATGGCAAGCTACTAAACATAAATAAAGTTCTAGCAAGAAAAAAAACTGGGCCAAAACATACTGGTGTTGTTAATCTCATTGGTGTAAGAAGCTCCCAATACATTGTGACCCAAAGCTTTGTAGAGGTTTCTAGCTCACAAGGGGGATAAAGTCATTAAAACACATGCAAATTAAAATATTTTTATCCCTAGACTAGCATTTTATAATTTCTTTATCAAATCCTGAACTGCAACTTGATGTCCCCTATTGAAAAGACCCAGATGATCATGAGATCACATTCTTACACTGTTGTTTGTAGGATAACCAGTCTTTCATAGTGTAATTTTGTATTGAGTTAGCAGCACTCTATTGGTAAGCAGATTACCCTACATTGCTATATTATACCCACAAGGACATTGCTATTACCTAATGGAAAACTGAATATACAGTACTGTGCAAATGTTTTAGGCAGGTGTGAAAAAATGCTGTAAAGTAAGAATGCTTTCAAAAATACACGTTAATAGTTTATTTTTATCAATTAGCAAAATGATAGTGAGTGAACAAAAGAAAAATCTAAATCAAATCAATATCTGGTGTGACCACCCTTTGCCCTCAAAACAGCATCAATTCTTCTAGGTACAGTTGCACACAGTTTGTTAAGGAACATGGCAGGTAGGTTGTTCCAAACATCTTGGAGAACTAACCAGAGTTCTTCTGTGGATTTAGGCAGCCTCTTCATGTAGCCCCAGACACACTCAATGATGCTGGGATCAGGGCTCTGTGGGGGCCATACCATGACTTCTAGGATTCCTTGCTCTTCTTTATGCTGAAGATAGTCTGAAATGATTTTGGCTGTATGTTTAGGGTCGTTGTCATACTTCTAAATAAATTTGGGGCCAATCAGATGCCTCCATGATGGTACTGCATGATGGATAAGTATCTGACTGTAATTCTCGACATTGAGGAGCCCTTTCTGTGAACAAACAGCGTTCTGCTAAAGCCAAATATTTCGAATTTTGACATCAGTCAAGAGCACCTGTTGCCATTTTTCTGCATACCTGTTCCTGTGTTTTCATGCACAGTTGAGTCACTTGGCCTTGATTTATTGTCAGAGGTATGGCTTTTTGGCCACAGGTTTTCCATGAAGACCACTTCTGACCAGATGGGTGTACCAGGATCTCACTGTTCTCTTCCAGTTCTAAGCTGATGGCACTGCTGGACATCTGATTGGGAAGGGAACCAAGCATGATGTGTCTTTCATCTGCTGCACTAAGTTTCCTTGGTCAGCCACTGCATCTACAGTCCTCAATGTTGCCCGTTTCATTGTGTTTCTTCAAAAAAGCTTGGACAGCACATCTGGAAACCCCTGTCTGCCTTGCAATTTCTGCCAGGGAGAGACCTTGCTGATGCAGTATAACTACCTTGTGTCGTGTTGCTGTGCTCAGTCTTGCCATGGTGCATGATTTTTGTCAGTATACTGTCTTCAACATCCTCACCTTGTTAGCCGAGTTTGGCTGTTCCTCATCCAGTTTTATACTACACAGCTGTTTCTGTTTCAGTTAATGATGATTTCAACCTACATATTAAATTGAGGATCATTAGTACCTGTTAGGTAAAATTGTTTAATCATACACCTGACTATATGCCTACAAAATCCCTGACTTTGTGCAAGTGTACCTAGAAGAACTAATCCCGTTTTGAAGGCACAGGGTGGTCACACAAAATATTGATTTGATTTTGATTTTCCTTCTGTTCAATCACTATCATTTTCTTAATTGCTAAAAATAAACTATTAACATATCTATTATTTAAAGCAGAGCTTAAAATTTAAAGTCATTTGCTACTAGCAGATCGGAAAAGTTACTCACCACTACAAGCCATAACATACCCACCAGGGCTGAATTTCTACTCACCAGGGCTAAATTTTCACTCAACATTGGCTAGTGGCGAGTGGAAATTTTGAGCCCTGATTTAAAGCATTCTGACTTTACAGCATTTCTTCACACCTGCCAAAGGCTTTTGCACAGTACAGTGTATCGAAGGCAGTGTTTCTCAACTCCTGTCCTCAGGACCCACTAACAGGCCAGGATTTGATGATTTCCTTGTTAGAGCACAGGTGAGATAATCATTGTGAATGAGCCTCTGATCACCACACCTGTGCTCCAACAGAGAAATCCTTAAGTCCTGGCCTGTTAGTGGGTCCTGAGGGCAGGAGTTGAGAAAATAGGATTTTAGTCTTACCTATTAAATCCTTTTCACTTAGTCCATACAGGTCACTGGTACTTCTGGGAGGCGATTCGCCCCTTTAATAGGCAGGAACAATTATGCAAATGATTGCAGGGGGCGGAGCCTCCGCTCCTACTTAAGCCACCTTCAGGCCAGAGCCACTAGATTGATTTGAGACCCTAAAACTGACCCCAGGTAAGCAAGAAGAAAGACTCCTGTGAGCATGCCCCAAAGGTCTCCCACTGAATGCCACAGGAGAGCCCGGTCTGGTCCCTTGACAGGGTGGGAGACCAGTGACCTGTATGGACTAAGTGAAAAGGATTTAACAGGTAAGACTAAAATCCTATTTTCACTGTCGTCCAATACAGGTCACTGGTACTTCTGGGATGTACAAACATTGAGCTGATCCAGAGGTGGGAAATAAGGCAAGGACCAGAACAAGGCCCAAGCCATAAAAACTGCTATGAACCAGTGAATAACATAGCCCAAACTTTAAGTGTCAACGGACACCAATCAAGGGAACAATCCCTGAACTAACACAGCACACGGAACTAGAGCCAACAGGGCTCAACAGTAAGGAGCACTAAGGATCACAGAGCGGAAGACCTACACATGCAAAACTGCCTCCAGGACCTTCCTTCCAAAACTGGCATCAGCCGAAGCCAGTACATCAACTCGATAGTGCTTAGAAAAAGTGTGTACAGAGGACCAAGTGGCCGCTCTGCACAGTTGATCAGCAGATGCCTGATTCTTGTAGGCCCAAGAGGCCCCAATAGATCTGGTGGAATGGGCAGTCACCCTGAAGGGAACATGCTTATTCCGCAACTTATAGGCTTCACGAATAGTAGCCTTAATCCAAGAGGCAATGGTAACTTTGGAAGCCGGTCTCCCTGCCCTAGGCCCCTCAGGAATGACGAATAGAGCGTCAGACTTCCTGATAGACTCGGTGCAATGAACATAAAACTTGAGGCAACGCACCACATCCAACAAATGGAGATCTCGTTCCTCGTCAGATGAAGGATTAGGACAGAAAGAGGGAACCACAATCTCCTGATTGATGTGAAACTCGGACACAACCTTGGGTAAGAATTCCTTGGTAGTGCGAAGCACAGCCTTATCCTTGTGGAACACCAGGTAAGGAGGTTTACAAGACAGAGCTTGTAACTCTGCTACCCGGCGAACTGGAACAATAGCCAAAAGGAAGGCCATCTTCCAAGTCAAGAGACGTAATGGAATGGAAGCCAAGGATTCAAACGGGGGTCGCTGGAGAACTCCCAGCACCAAATTGAGGTCCCACTGGGGAGCAGGACTCTTGAAGGCAGGTCAAACATGAGTCACACCTTGGAAGAAAACTTTCACATCAGGAAGGATAGCAATCCTTTCCTGGAAAAACACAGACAAGGCAGAAGTCTGAACTTTGAGGGAACTCAAACTGAGTCCCTTATCAACCCAGTCCTGCAAGAAGGCTAGGACAGTGGGAAGATGAAAATCAAGGGAGAATTTCTTCTCAGAGCACCATGCCACGAAGGTTGACCATATGCGATGATAGATCTTGGATGACACAGGCTTACGAGCACTGAACATAGTCGACACCACAGAAGGAGAAAATCCCTTCTTTGCTAGAATCGAGGATTCAACCGCCATGCCATCAAATGGAGAGAGTGAACATCCTCCTTCCACAGATATCCCTGAAGAAGTAGGTCCGGACGGGCAGGAAGTGGGAACGGATCCGCCACTGACATGGCCATCAACTCCGGATACCAGGACTGGCGAGGCCAGTTTGGAGCGATCAGGATAACGCTCTCGCTTCAGTTTCTGGATGACTCTGATCAATAAAGGAAGAGGAGGGAAGATGTAAGCCAGAGAAAATTCCCAAGGAATCGATAAGGCATCCACTGCCAGAGCAAGGGAGTCCCTCCGCCGGGAGCAAAACACCGGAACCTTCCTGTTGTGTCTGGAGGCCATCAGGTCCACCTCCGGCATCCCCCACCTCTGGGTGAGCAAGTGAAACACCTCTGGATGAAGAGCCCATTCTCCGCTGTCGACGGTATGACGACTGAGGAAGTCCGCCATGACGTTGTCCACGCCTGGAATGTGAATTGCAGAAATGACAGGCACGTGTTCTTCTGCCCAAGACAAAATATCCTTGACCTCCAACCAGGCGGTGCCGCTTCTTGTGCCGCCTTGCCTGTTGATGTAAGCCACCGCAGTGGCGTTGTCGGATTCCACTCTGATCGGAAGACCAGTCAGTTGAGATTCCCAGTGTCTCAGGGCGAGCCGGATGGCACGTAGTTCCAGAACATTGATGGAGAGAAGAGATTCCTCCAGACCCCATTTCCCCTGAGCACTGAAGCGACCCAACACAGCACCCCCAGCCCGGAAGGCTGGCATCCGTTGTGATCGTGGTCCAACAAGGAACTAGAAAGGATCTCCCTTTCAGGAGATGGGAGAGATCCAACCACCAGTGCAGACTCGATTCCACATGAGGAGGAAGAGAGACTGACAGATGCTGATGATCTGGAGGATTCTTGCACGTCTGGATCACAAATCTCTGAAGTTCCCTGGAGTGGGCCATGGCAAAAGGAACCGCTTCGATCGTGGAAATGAACTTCCCCACCAGGGACGACAACTTCGTTACCGGCACAAAGTCCAGTTCCAGAATCCCCGCCACTCGGATGGCTATCTGAGCCACATCCTCCGGCAGAAACACCATGCATTGGCGAGTGTCGAACAGGAGACCCAGGAACAGAAGCCTCTGAGATGGGACCAAGTCCGACTTGTCCAGATTCAGGATCCAGCCATGGCGGGTCAGAGTGTGGATACACTTCTGCAATTGCTGGTGAAGAAGCTCCGCCGAGGAAGCTTTGAGGAGGAGATCGTCCATGTAGGGGGGTCACCCTGACCCCGTCCTGATGAAGCACAGCTATCAAGGAGCCCAACACTCTCTGGAAGACCTGAGGAGCTGAAGTCAGCCCAAAGGGAAGAGCAGAAAACTGAAAGTGTCCCCTGTGGCAGGCAATCCTGAGATACCGCCTACTCTCTGGATGAATAGGGATGTGAAGATAAGCATCCTGAAGGTCCAGGAAGGCAAGGAACTCCCCTGGAGACATTGCTGCAATCACAGAGCGCAGGGACTCCTGGCGGAAGTGGGAAGTCACCACATAGGCATTGAGATCTTTGAGATCCAAAATAGGACGAGCCCCTCCGTCCTTTTTGGCCACCACAAACAGGTTGGAATAAAATCCTGAACCTGTGTCCTCCTGAGGAACCACTTCCAGAACCTCTTTGTCCAAGAGATCCTGAATAGCGTCGTCGAACAGACGTCTTTTTGTGGGTTCCTGAGAAGGACGAGTAAAATGGAACCGAAAAGGAGGAAGGGAGGAGAAAGGGATCCTGTATCCCTCTGACACCACCTGAAGAACCCATGGGTCCGCCACTGACTCCTCCCAAGTCCGGCGAAAGATGCGGAGACGTCCACCTACAGCCGGATGCGGACCCGGGTTCGGAGAGTCATGCCAAAGCAGTCTTGGAGGTCTTGGCCTTGGGGGCCACTTTGGGCTTCCAGGACTGTTTGGGCTTGGAGGAGGAGCGCGTAGCGGGAGGACCCGTTTGGGCCGAGGAGCGTGTCTCAGTCTGAAAGGAACGAAAGGACCGATTGCGTTTGGCTGGAAACTTTTACTTAAAGACTGAGGGTAGAAGAGTACTTTTACCGCCAGTAGCCTCACTGATCATTTCTTTGAGCTCAGATCCAAATAGCAAATTCCCCTGAAAGGGCAAGGAAAGCAAGGCTTTCTTAGAGGCTGTATCAGCAGACCAAATTTTCAGCCAAAGGGCGCGTCTAGCCACCACAGAAGCAGTGGAGGCCCTCGCCATCATGCGCACAGCATCAAAGGCAGCGTCAGCAACATAATTCTGAGCTTCAGTGATATTAGCAAGAAGCTGCAACTGTTCAGATACTGGTGCATCCTGGCGAACTGCTTCAGTCAGTCGTTCAGTCCAGGCCGCAATGGCTCTATTAACCCATGCCACTGCAAAGGTTGGACGCATGGCCGTGCCAATGGAGGCAAAAATAGACTTAAGAGAAAGCTCTAGCTTTTTATCCGTCCAATCCTGCAGGGCAGAGGCATCAGAGACAGCCAAAGCGGTAGACTTGGATAGTCTGGAAACAGGAGCATCCACCTTAGGGGTATGAACCCATTTTGCCAGCTCAGTCTCAGGAAAAGGGTACAGTTTAGCAAACTTTTTAGAGACAGAGGAGGATCTATCAGGATTCTTCCATGCCTCAGAGACTAGACGGGCAAGAGTAGGGTTAGTTGGAAAACAAACAACAGGCTTAGACGGTTTCTTTTGAAAAACGTCAGTAGGATCATAAGTGGATTCCTGAGTCAGAGGAAGGTTGAGCGTATTCAGGACAGCTCTAATCAGACCCTCAGCCGAGACTTCAGGGTCACATTCATAAGGGTCCCCAATGGACCTGTTAGATTCAATAACAGTGCGTTCCTCAGCATCAGCATCCTGCAAGAGTTCTTCTTCAGAAGAATCAGACACATCAGGAGCCCCCTGTGGCTTAGGCAGGGAGGTCCTGATTGTAGCGGGGGTCTGCCAGACCTGGAGAGCCCCCTGTACCTGAGAGGGAAAGAGTTGAAGAGTGGATCTGAGATCCCTAGTGGCAGCTTTAAACTCCCTCACCCAAGATGGCTCAATAGCATGGCTGGGAAGCCCAGGGTTGCTATCTTGACCAGTGCATTTAGGGCATAGATCCCCCACATTATCACTAGATAGCCCAGTGTGACAAGAGGAGCAAAACGCCATGGGGGGGGCAGACCCCCCATCCTCCTTAGACTTGGGTCTAGCCCCTAGCTCCAGTGAAGTAGACATGCTCACAGCGTCAATATACCCCACTTTAAACTCTATCACCCAGTAAGAGTGTGGAAGATTAAAGTTTCACACCAGAAATGCCTAATTTTGGACTTATCTGGCCAGCGAAGGGTTAATCTGTTGAGGGGAGAGAAGGCTCGGTCCCTGCGTAGTGTACTCGCTGAGGAAGAGCTCCACAAAATGGCGGCCGACAGGATAGCCAATCAGAAACGAGCGCGAACCGGGCGCTCATGGGAAATGTAGTTTTCCCCATACAAGTACCCCAAACAGTGCCCGAAGCCCCCCTGAACACCCCACACTAATAAAACACACACCGGATGATAGAGCAGGAGCTTAGCATTAAAATGAGCCCTCTCTGGAGTTGCTGTGACAAGCGGTTCCAGAGATATGTCCCAGACTGTGAAATCTCATAGAGAGTAAAGGAGCCATAGCGTCTAAGCGGGAAAAGCCGCGCTTAAAGGCGTGGAACGCCATTTTTAACAAAGTTTAACAAAACATGATAAAGTGCCCAAACATACATTAAACACATAAATAAACACTACTCAAGGCTCCAAACCCAGAGAATACCACAGAAACTGCATTAAAACATTAAATGCAAATAAAAACACCCTATGAGTGCTGGAGTGCAAAGCAAACTCCCAAATACAAGCCCAGCAAAGGGACACTGTGGGGACAAGTGGACCTTCAGAACTCAATGGGTGGCTCACCTTTCCTGCAAGGACTTCTGTCTTCAGGTGACCATGAGAAGTGGGAATAGACCAGAGGTAAATTCCCCAGTAGGGAAGCTGCTTCACTCAAGCTGTTCCCTCTTCAGGGCATAAGGTCCACAGAAAATCCCTGGAAGCTGCACCAGCCACTTTAAAGAGGGCAATTCACAGCCATGGTCACCCTCCTAATGGTGGTATTCCATATTTGAATAAAAATAACAAAATACTAAGTTGAATGCATAGATGTTCTCTACCTGGTGTGCACAGCACCCAGGAACACATCAATCTAGTGGCTCTGGCCTGAAGGTGGCTTAAGTAGGAGGGGAGGCTCCGCCCCCTGCAATCATTTGCATAATTGTTCCTGCCTATTAAAGGGGCGAATCGCCTCCCAGAAGTACCAGTGACCTGTATTGGACGACAGTGAAACACTGATCTAATGAAACATGGAGTTTAAAAAGTCTAGGACTGAGAATCACTACTATGGGAACTGATGACTCAGATAAGAAAATAAATACAGGCAGCAGATATTGCTAAAAACGAGAAAGCATATCGCTATCTGAAGAAGAAATGAGTCAATAAAACAAACTTTGATTAAAACATTTATTTAATACACATCTAGGTACATTTTTTAATCGGCCTATGTCTTAAGTTCAGGTTCTAAATCAGGGATGGGCAACCTGAGGTCTTACAGCTGATGGGGGATTACATCTCCCATCATCCCTTGCCAGCTGCTAACAGTTTTAGTTCCCAACAGCTGGAGGGCATCAAGATGGCCACCTCTGATCAAAATGTTAAAAAGCATAACCTGCAACAGCTGAAAACAGCAGTTAAATCAACGTCATTGTTTGCCTCAGAAGTCAGGTTTATTTGATATAGTTACATAAGAAGAAAAGAATACAACCATGACACACTGCTCTGGATTTTTGAAGACGTTGTTTGTTTACATTGTGGATGATGGAGGCTGGTGTCCTGCTATGAAGATGTTAAGGCATATTAATGAGGATCTGATAAGTAAATCTCTGTTTGACAGTGAACCATATCAGTGAGCCAGAAGTAAACACAAGTAACTGTTATAACTCCTTTAGTTATTAAGCCAACCCCCAACCTAAACTAAAGGGTTGACCATGTGATCCAGACTATCGCTAACATGCTCCAGTAGCTATGGGGCAAGTACAAATTCTCATTCATTTACATGAAGCTTTTAACCCAGTGAATAATATATAGGTCTTCAAAGCATTGTGTTACAATGTGCTGAAACCCTCTTTAGTGTTGAGATATTTACACCATTAAAGCCCTCTCAATGCCGGAGAGGTATACAACAAACTGCAAAGCAAAGTGTTGTGCAGCCTCCTGGCACTCAAAGGATTAAGGACTATGGAGTAAGCAATGCATTGCACTCCCCTATCATCCATAAATGGTTAAAGAACCATTTAAATCAATGGGAATTTTTATTTGCCCCCCTCATACTGCATTTGGTTTGCCCCACAATTTCTCCTCTTTTGCATTACAGCAACAACAACTTAAAGGGATAGTAATGTTTCATAATAAAAGCAGCTCTAATTAATCATCATTGTATTTGGACTTTGGAGAGTGTTATATCAATACTATCAGAGTTATAGTTCAAGAGTAATTCAATGACAAAGTGTCCCCCTCCCGCTCCTTTTACTGATGTCACACTGCTCAGCCAGATCAGAAGGGAGGTGCCCAGGTAGACTGCAGAGAGGGACTATCTTCAATTAAGATAAGGGAAAAAGATGAAAGGCTTGTCAAGAGGGGCAGGGATTTCATTGTTCTGATAGGAAAAATATTGTCCCTTGCTGTTATCTGCCTGGTCTATGGACTGCATTCCACATCTGAGAAGAGATGGCTTACACTAGATGAAAGGGGTAGGAGGGGAAACTTTGCTTGTGAATATCTCTCAAACCATAAAAGTTTGAGAGATAAGACTTATATCATTCTTCATGTTTTTTTAATGCCTACAAAATAAAATAAAGATAAAACAAAGTATTACTATCCCTTTAAGACAGGGTTTTTACTTTATGGTATACTGTATCTTATTTTATCTTATCTTTTGGAATATATACGAATGTATGTAAACACTCATAAAAGGGGTTAAGGAAATTGCATACCTCTTAGCTTTATCTTTGTCATCGTCATCCACCAGTCCGTCAAAAATACTACCATCATCTCTGTGACAGGAACACACAACTGCTATTAGTGCATACAGCTGAGCTATAAATGTCCTTCAAGGGGCAAAGTCATACATTCCAACACAAGCCTCTTCTTGTCAGGTATCTTGGGCATTTTAACCCTTTGAACAACAGAGTGGTGGTTCCACAATGAGCTGGATACAGTTCTGGTACTTAAAGGGTTAAAACACAATTTAGGAAATTTCTAATGTCAGAGGAACATTATACTTATTGTACACTTTGAGCAAAAACAAGCCAGTCCCTACTGTGTAATGTGAAATATATATATATATATATATATATATATATATATATATATATATATATATATATATATATATATATATATATATATTTTAGGGTGTTTATTTCCCAGTAAGACTAAAGCACTCCCCCACTGTGAGGTGCTTTATTCAAAAGTTATTACAGCTAAAACCAGCTTTTTTGGATGCAGTACTTCCATGGCCCCACATTTTACAGTGATGATGTTGTTACATCAGTCTATGGAGGACTACTGTCACAGAAAGTTTACAGTTTGGGCAGGGGCAACCATGATGTGGCTGTCACCTGCTAAACCTGAGAAGCCTGGGATGGCTTTGTGGCTGCCTTAAATGGGAAGCTTATCATAGGGAGCTTCCTCTTTCTGTAGGAAGCAGGAAAGGCATGACATTGTCTGCCCCCCCGACACTCCTTTTCTTCATTTTGCTAGATCACAGTGCTTTATCTATGCTTTAACTATTTTTTTTCTTTTAGGATGTATCATTGTTCAGTTTAGAGTGTCGTTTTCTGTTAGGTAGCATGTTGCTATGTAGGGAGTAACGTTATATATAGTATGCTTCAGTACATACTAGTGTCAGATTCGTTTGAGCTTAGCTAGATCAGATAGGTCAGTCAGGATTTCTTTTGCTACAGGGTTGAAGGCATCTCATGAGCTTTTAAATTTGGCATTGTTTTTCTCATGGCTGGAGGTGGGGCACCTTGCCAGCCATTCACCTGAACCCTTTGGGGTCTGGGAAGGCAAGCCCATGAGTGTTGATCTGGTGGCATGGGGAAAGCACACCACCAGGATGCTGGATTCGGGGCTGGCGCACCAAAAAGTGTGGTTACAGTGTTTAGGTATACGATTGGCAGCCTGGCAACCAGGTAAATGGCTAACCATGAGCCGACTCTTATTCATCTCTAGTATATTGCTCCTGTAATTTATTCGGAGCTCTTTTGTAGACAGTAATTTTGCAGTCCTGACAGCAGCTCTCCATAGACCGCTGTATCAGCAATGCACTATCCAATTCTTTTAGGCCATGGAATAACTTTTGAATACAGCATTACTTGTGAGTAACCTTGTTTCATTCAGCAGGAAAAAAATCCGCTATCTATCTATAGTATTATTATTATTTTTTTTTTTTTTCATTTTATGCACTATATTTCTTTTACTTGAATATGGAATGGCTAGACATATAAGCAATAAAATATTCTGCCCCTTTGTGAAGACTGATACACATTACGGTCTTAGCCCTTTGGATGGGATGAAGTGGACCAGTCTCGCTAGAATTCTTTAGATTTCTAATCTACATGAAAAGTGGTCTAACATTTTATGGAGGTAGGTGTTTCATTTAACTATATGAAATACTCAATGTTGATTCTACACTTCATTGAGCTTATATCACTTTCCCTTTAGATTTGTATTTAAATAGGCTACCTGCATAGAGTGCCTGGAAATGTGTGTAAATGACATCTCCAAAAGGGTTGGACAAAATCTATACAAGTAAGCATTTGCCATCAGTTTTGACCCGGCAATTTTTAATGTAAAATACATAATGAGCAGCTTTTCTTTGACAGATCAATTTATTTTAAAAAGAGTTGTTTTCATTGTATTTTCAATGGGAGTTACAGCGTTGCAAGGGAAAGTTACAGATTCAAGTCAAGCACATTTCTATATCCCATAATAAACTGGGTTGGCCTTATATAGTGAACTCTTGTACAGGCAAAAACTGAACGGCAAGCAAGCCAGAGAGTCAATAAAACTGGAAAAGCTTGTGTGAAGATATTTTCTTTTGGAAAAAATTATGCAAGTTGGACAATTGTTTTGGGGCTTTATAGATCTTTCACACAGACAAAGAAAACCAGAAGGTGCTCATAGTGTAGTATCTTCATAATACAATCACAAGTTCCCTTCATCAATATAGGACATCTACTCACAAAAATGTCATCCAGTGAGGCACATCTGTTCACTGGAAATACAGGGGATGTGATCTTTATACTGCCCCAGCTGCACTGCCAGTGGTCATCCACTAATCGGTGGTGATCTTTAGAATAGGCAGATCCTCAATACAACCGTTCAGAAGAAGAATATGAAAGAAAACACACACAAGAGGGCACCCAATGGTGTCTGATAACAGACCAACTGGTAAGTAGATATCATAAAGTAAATTATTCACAAATGTGGTGGTTGAGATGGTGTATACACCACCTCCCAAAAGTAAGGGCTTGCAGTTTTTGGCAAACTTTATGTATTTTTATATTTTATTTTAACTTTTACGTCTCGTATTAAATAATTTGCTATGAAGATCTGAAGCAGCACCTAGATTCCAACAACATTCAATTTGGTTTCCTGTGCAGACAGGACTCATTTCTCTGCAAATCTTTACTGTTGGGAGGTGGTGTATGCACCAACTCAACCACCATAATTGTGAGTAATTTGGTTTATGATTTATACTTCCCAGTCGGTCAGTTATCAGGCACCACTGAATGCCCTTTTGTGTGTGTTTGTTATATCTTTTTGTAGCAACTGGAAATGTTGGTGTGTTTTTAGTGTAACAGTAACTAGAATTTCTCACAATCCTGTTCTCTAAATAGAAACAGAAGTGACATAATATCAGTGAAAACCGTTACCTACAACAATTCAATGATTTTAATGTAATTATAAAGAAAGTCCATTGAAATCAATGCTACAAATTTGTAGCTTTGTTATAGCACAGCCCAAGAAGAACTTCTGCATGCTGCATTTGTGTGACAATCACACATGTCCCACAGGACACAATTATTCATAACTAACAAGAGCTTCTCAATACTTTCTGTCACTGAGATAATGCATCCCATGTGAAAGGTGCCTTAGTGTTTCTCACCACTTTAAATGTAATCAAAATGATTTTGCATGATACACTGGAACTACCAAGATCAAAGTTTTAATTCCAAGATGATACAAGTGTAAAAGGGAGATGAAAAGGAGTCAATATGGGTAAAAATCAATGAACAACTGGAATTACCTGTCTGCAACTGAGCTCATCTTATGACTGCTTATGGAAAGGAGCAGAAAGAGCCACACTTAAGCCTCGTAGGAGACATTTGTACACTTGTCTGTGAAAAGAGAAAATCTTGTCAAAATCTCATCCCATTTATATAATAATCAAAATAATAGGATTTTAGTCTTACCTGTTAAATCCTTTTCACTTAGTCCATACAGGTTACTGGTAACACTGGGAGGCATCAGTCCACTTTAAGTAGGCAGGAACATTCTCTAAATGTATGCAGGGGGGTGGAGCCTCCCTTTCCCTCTCAGGCTGCTGTACACTTAGCCTGCTCAGAATTGTTTGAGAACTAACCAGACTAGATAGTAGAAGGAAAGAAGACTCCTGTGAGCATGCCCCGAAGGACTCCCACGTATTGCCACAGGAGAGCCAAGCCTGGCCTCTTGACAGGGTGGGAGACCAGTAACCTGTATGGACTAAGTGAAAAGGATTTAACAGGTAAGACTAAAATACTATTTTCACTGTCGTCCAATACAGGTTACTGGTAACACTGGGATGTCCAAACATTGAGTTTCCCAGAGGTGGGAAGAAGGCAAGGACTAGGCGTAAGGCCCCCAGCGTCACCAGGACCCCTATGACCAACCATTCAGAGATCCCAACAAAACAGAAGTGTCAACGGACACCAACTAGGGGTAAAACAGACCCCAAGAACTAAACACAGCACACCGAACCAGAGCCAACGGGTTTCAACAGTAAGGAAGCACTGAAAACCTCAGAAGAAGAAGACCCTAGACAGGCAAAACTGCCTCCAAGACCTTCCTCTCAAAGCTGGCATCAGCCGAGGCCAGCACATCCACACGGTAGTGCTTCGAAAATGTGTGCACAGGGGACCGCGTGGCCGCCCGGCACAGCTGATCAGCAGATGCTTGATTCTTAGAGGCCCAAGGGGCCCCAATTGATCTGGTAGAATGAGCAGTAACCCGAAAGGGAACATGCTTATTCCTCAATTCGTAAACCTTACGAATAGTAGACTGAATCCAAGATGCAATGGTTACCCTGGATGCCTGTCTCCCTGCCCTACAGCCCTCAGGAATGATGGACAGAGCGTCAGACTCCTAATGGACTCAGTGCGATGAACATAAAACTTGAGACAACGCACAACACTCAACAAGTGGAGATTCCTCTCCGTGTCAGAGGAAGGATTAGGGCAAAAAGAGGGCACCACAATCTCCTGATCGATGTGGAACTTGGAGACCACCTTAGGCAAGAACTCCGTAGAAATATGAAGCACGGCCTTATCCTTGTGGAACACTAGATAAGGCGGTTTACAAGACAGAGCTTGTAATTCCGCCACTCGGCGAACTGAAACAATAGCCAAAAGGAAGGCCACCCTCCAAGACAAAGGCGCAAAGGAATAGTAGCCAAGGACTCAAAGGGGGGAGCTGAAGAACCCCCAAAACCAGATTAAGGTCCCACTGAGAAGCCGGACTCCTAAAAGCAGGACGAACATGAGCCACACCTTGGAAGAAAATCCTGACATCAGGAAGAACAGCAAAACGCTCCTGGAAAAAGACAGAGAGCGCCGAAGTCTGGATCTTCAGAGAACTCAGACTGAGCCCCTTATCGACACCATCCTGCAAAAAGGCCAGGACAGTAGGAAGATGAAAGGCATGAGACAGATCCCTGTCAGCACACCACGACACAAAGGTCGACCAGACTCAGTGATAGATCTTGGAAGAAACAGGCTTACGAGCGCGTAGCATAGCAGACACCACAGCAGAAGAAAACCCTTTCTTCCTTAAAATCGAGGATTCAACATATAGGCCAAAAAATTGAGCCGAAAAACATAGTCTTCCACAGATAACCCTGTAGAAGAAGAGCTGGACGAAAGGAGAGCCAAGATGACTCCACCACAGATAGGGTCAAAACCCCAGAGACCATGGTTGACAGTGTCAATGTCAATCAAAATTACCGGACAACCTACCAATTACAATTTCCGTAACGCCCATATTAACATAGGGAGAGGAGAAAAAATGGCCAGAGAGGATGTCCAAGGATGGACATTGCATCAGGATCAGAGTTAAAGTGTCTCTCCACAGAGAGCAAGACGGCGGAACCTTCCTGTTGTGTCCCATTGCCATCAGATCCACTGAGGGATTCCCCATCTCAAACTAGGAGTTGAAACACGTCCTGATGTAGTTCCCACGTTCCAAGTCGGCTGCGTGACTACTGAGAAAGTCTGTCATAACGTTGTCTACGCCTGTAATGATCACTGCGGAAATGACAGGACAGGAACCTCTGCCCAGGACAGAATGGCCTTGACCTCTAACCAAGCGGCGAGACTTCATGTCCCACCCTGACTGATGAAGTAAGCCACTGCCGTGGCATTGTCGGACTCGTCCACCAGGTGAGACTCCCGATGATGGGAAGAAGAGATTCCTCCATGAATCACTTCTCCTGAGCACTAAAGCGACCTAAAACAGCTCCCCAGCCCAGGAGGCTGGCATCCGATGTGACCTCGGTCCAGTAGGGAATCAGGAAGGATCTTCCCAGAGGAGATTGGAAAGGCCCAACCACCACTCCAAGCTCAACTCGACATGAAGGAGAGAGAGATCGATAGCTTCTGAAGATCTGGTCGGTCCCTGCATGTCCATATCACAAACCTCGAAGTTCCCTGGCATGAACCATGGCAAATGGAACCGCCTCAATCGTGGAAATGGACTACCCCACCGGAACAAGGTCCGACTGGACCGATTTCACAATCCAACCGTGAAGAGAAGGAATTGAATACAGGTCTGGACCTGCTGAAGAAGAAGGTCCGCAGCTGATGCTTGCATAAGGCAAGTGGCCCGCGACGAAGAACTTCTGACGCCGTCTCGATGGAGGACGGATATCAAGGCCCCCAGCCCCGTTGAAGACCTGGGGCTGTTGACAGACCAATGGAAGGCTGAAACTGAAAATGACCTCTGGCGCAGGCAAACCCGAATACTGCCTGCTCTCTAGAAGGACTGGGAAGAGCAATACACATTCTAAGGTCCAGAGAAGCAAGAAACTCCCCTGCAGCGAATACTATGAGCAGATACTCCTGACAATAGTGAGACTGCACTACAAAGGAATTAAGATCTTTCCGATAACCCTTTTATTTATTTATCTTTTTTTTTTTTTTTGTTTGGTCATCTCAAAGAGACTTGAATAGAATCTCGAACCCCTGACCGCAGGGGGGACCTGTTCCAGGACATCCTTGTCCAGAAGAACCTGAAAAGCGTCTTAGAACAGACGGCTTCTCACGACTTCCTGAGGAGAATGAGAAAGATAAAGACGAAAAGGTGGGAGGGAAAGGGATCTAGTATCCCTCAAACACCACCAGAAAAACTCACAAGTCCGACACTGAATCATCCCATGGTGTCGAGAGTCATTCCAAAGCAGTCACGAAGTCTTGGGCTTGTATGCGGCCTAGGGCCGCAATTGCTGCATGGTCCAGGAGGAACGCGTGGAACCACCTGGTTCGTTGTACGTGACTGAGAGAAAAGGAACGAAAAGACCGGTTACGCGTAAAAGGCAACCCTTTTATTTATTAATTATTGTGAAACCAAGGGTAGAATAGACTAACCCCTGAGGCCCCTCTAATCAGTTCCTTATGTTCGGATCCAAACAAGGAAGTACCCACAAAAGGCAAAGAAAGGAAAACTTTCCTGGAAGCAGAGAGAGCAGACCAATCTAAAGTCAAAGCGCCCGCCAAGCCACTACAGAAGTAGTGGAGGCCCTTGCCACAATGCGGGTGGCATCAAGGGCAGCAGCAAAAACATAGCGTTGATCTACAGAGAGAATAGCAAGGACACACAATGTCTCCGAAATAGGCGCATTCTGACAGACCACCAGTGGGTTGCACAGTCCAGACTGCGACAGCCTGGTTATCCCATGCAACAGCAAAGGCTGGACGCATAGCGGAACCAAAAGAAGCGAAAATGGACTTGAGGGGAACCTCAAGTTACTTGTCAGTCCAATCTTGCAGCGTCAGAAACATGTAGACAGTAAGTTGAGACAGTCTCGATATGGGTGCTTCACCTTAGGGGGATGAACCCATGTAGTCATTTCTGTTTGAGAAAGGGAAAAGGTTTAGCAAACTTTCTAGACACTGAAGAGGACTTGTCTGGAGTAGTCCATGGTCAAGAGTTGGGTTAGGAGGAAAATGAGTAAGGGGCTTAACAGGCACCTGAAAAACATCAGGGGGAACAGAGTGAACCTCCTGAACCGATGGAATGTTGAGAGTGGGCAATACAGCCCTGATCAGGCCCTCAGTAGAGGTTTCAGGATCAGCTACAAATGGGTCCCTTAAGAGACCTGGAAGATTCCAAAAGAGCACCAACCTCAACATTTCAAACTAGCAACAATTCTTCCTCAGAAGAATCTAACACATCAGGTACTCCCTGAGGTTGAGGCAGGGAGGATCTGATAATAGAGGGGGGTCTGCCATAACTGAAGTGCCCCCTGTATCTGGGATGCAAAGAGCTATAAAGGTCTCCAGTTGCAGCCTTAAACTCTTGCACCCAAGCTGGCTCAGTAGCATGGCTGGAAGGCCCTGGGTTGCTGCCAGGAACCTCAGAACCTGCTGGGCAGAAATGACCAGAGAACACTCTAGGTATCCCTGTGTGACAGGAAGAGCAGTGCGCAATGGGGGATACTGAACCCCAGCTTCCTTAGTCTTAGGTCTAGTCCCTAGCTCCAGCGGTATAGACATTCATACATTGTCAAAATAACCAACTGTACAATGAATCATCCAATTGTAGTGTGTAAGATTGATATTTCACCCCAGAAACGCCAAATATAGACTGTTCCGGCAGACAAAGGGTCAATCTGCAGAGGAGAAAAGGATTGTCCAAGCCCTGTGTGGGATACCCATTGAGAAAAGTGCCCAAAATGGCCACCGCAACAGGAGCCAATCAGAAATTAGGCGCGAGTCAAGTGCTCATGGGAAATGTTGTTTTTCCCAAAAAGTACCCCAAAACAGTGCCCGAAGCCCCCCAACACACTTGAACTATAAACCGGATGATAGAGCAAGGGTAGACAAGAAAAATGAGCCCACTCTGAAGTTGCTGTGTGAAGCAGTTCCAGAGATACGTCCCAAACAGTGTCAGCCCATTGAAAGTAAAGGAGCAATGGCGTCCGTGCGGTAAAGCCCCCCCCCAAAGAGAAAAGGTTAAGAATACAGAGTAAACACATGTACAACATAAGAAAACACTACCCTATAAAAGAAGTGTCCCAAAACCCCATTAAACTAGTCAAACCAGCAGAGAAGGGTTAATATGCCATATAAACTGCTCCAAAACCACAGACATACATACATACATATTATATATATATATATATATATACATATATATATATACATATATATATATATATATATATATATATATACATATATATATATACATATATATATATATATATATTACATAAAACACCCAATGAGTGCTGGAGTGCGCAATGAGAACTCCCAAATACAAGCCCAGTTAAGGTACACTGTGGGACAAGTGGACCTTCAGCACTCAAAGGGTGGCTCACCTTTCTGCAGATCTTCTGTCTTCAGGTCACCAGGGAAAGAGGAGTACCTCACAGAGGAATCCCCAGGGAATCACTTGAAATCAAGATTATTCCCTCTTCAGAGCTTAAGGTCCACCAAACTGCTCTAGCCACTGAAACTAGCCACTTTGGAGAGGGCATTGTCAGTCCTGATAGCCCGCCTAATGGTGGTATTCCATATTTGACAGAAAATAACAAACAACTAAAACTGAAGAGAGATGTTCTCCACCTGTGTGCCTTACACAGGAACAAACAATTCTGAGCAGGCTAAGTGTACAGCAGCCTGAGAGGGAAAGGGAGGCTCCACCCCCCTGCATACATTTAGAGAATGTTCCTGCCTACTTAAAGGGGACTGACGCCTCCCAGTGTTACCAGTAACCTGTATTGGACGACAGTGAAAGTATACTATTCTTTGAACCTTAAATCTGGTTTCTATATTAAGAACTATGTAAGAAGGGGATTTTTTGTACTTACTGATGAATCCTTTTCTCTTAGTCCATGTGGAACACAGGAAACATGGAGTAAAGTATCCTCCAACCAGAAGGGCAGGGTAACTGCCTTAAAAAGCTCTCTGGAGGTGGAGACATTATCATTTTTAACATATAGCAAAGATGAAAGAAAACAGAAGTAGTGAGGAAGGAAAGGAGATCATCTAAACCAGAGAATCCAAAGGACAACTCGGCCCAGAAGAGAAACAGCTAGTTTTTCTCTGGGAAAGAAATCCTGTGTTCCAAAAGGACTAAGAGAAAATGATTCATCAGTAAGTACACAAAAATACCCTTTTTTCTTCTGTACTTTTCTTTGAAAAATAATTAAAAATAAAAATATGCCAATGCCCAGGTTGCGTCAGTGTGTACACCCTTTACAATGGGTGAAGTAACAGTTCAGATATAATCACATTCCAAATCATGAACAAAGATTAATCTGAATTCACCTGACAACAATCGAAGTTATTTTGATTAGCCCCAAATAATATCAGCTGTTCCAGTAGGATTTCCTTGAAGGTTTCTTGGTTGCTTACTTCAGAGATAGCCATGGTCCATATGGCACTAACAAATGGTCTACAGGATCTTACATTGTTGCGTACAAGTTTACATTGGAGGAAAAAAAAAAAGACTTGTGTCCATCATGGTCAACCCTTTTCCTAATCTTGTTTACTGCTGTTGATCCAAAAGAAGGCAAAGGATCAGAAGGGGAATATAAAACTATTTTGAAAGCGTGAAATATAAATCATGGCAAACTGTGGAGACATTAGTTAAGAAGTGGTGCAAATTTGGCCCCAGCAGGGCATTGCAAAGATCAGTGCACCCCCCCTGAATGGTGACTGGACAAGGAGAAAGGACAACAGGAAGCCTACCAAGGGACCAAAGGCAACATTATAAGAGCTGCAGGATTTTATGGCAGTAACTGGACAATTCTTGCATATAATCATTTATATTTATATCAGTTGTGCTAAGACTGAAGCCATTTCTCTCTGAATAAACAAATATACAAATAAATCCAAGCCTGTATAACTTTTGCAAGAAGATATATTCAATCTCCCAAAACCACACAGAAGGCACAACTTTTTGACATTAATTCCAAAATATGTTTGGCGCAAATCTATAACATCAAGCATGCTGGTGGCAGCATCATGGTATGGAGGTGCCTTTCGTCAGTGGGGACAGGTGCTCTGGTCAGGACAGAGGGAAATGAATAACTCCAAATATGAAGAAAATGTAGTGCAAAACTTGATCATTGGTTATATCTAAACAATTACGCCCCCTCCACCTCAACTTAAAGGGTATACATACTTATGCAACCAAGGCATTAAAAGTTCATATTTAAATATTTTTCCAATAAATGATCCATTCGGTTTTCACTTAAATATTGTATGTTATAAGATCCCATTAGGATTTCAGATAGATCAAGAGCATGTGAAAAATCAGACTTGCCATTTTTCATCTAGAATGCAAAGCACCAGGGAACGGATAATATTTACTTCCTAATAAAATAGAGTTGCCACCTACAATAGAGTTTGAGAGCAAACATTCAGGAAAGAAATCCACTAGCAGCATGATGAAAGCAATAACAGAGGGCGTGCAAATTACAAGGTAAAACCATTAACAGAAAAACTCTAGAACATTCACAAACTCATCGGATTTTCTGTGTTATTCAGCATTTTCATTTCAATACTATTCATCTGTATCCTTCAAATGTAGACATTTTTACTTGATACTGCATTTTAAATAACTGGGTAAAAGCCTATAAAATAGGATTTTAGTGTTCTTACCAGTTAAATGCTTTTCTCTTAGTCCATATGGAACACAGGTACCATGGGGTTGAGCCCCTCTTTGAATGGCAGGAGAGAGGTCTAAAAGAGAGTGTCTTGTGGGTGGAGACTCCCAGCCACTACTCCAGCTCAAACTTTCACCCCTGCATACTCCAGTTATAATCTGATCGAAACCAAACCAACAAGCAAGCAAGAGAAGAAGAAGGAAGCGCCTAGGAGAATAAAGACTCTAAACAAGGACTACCACGTCCAAACAGGAAAGGACAACAGAGGTCCCATTCACTGGGTGGGAGACCTGTGTTCCAAATGGACTAAGAGAAAATGATTTAACAAGTAAGAACACTAAAATCTTATTTTCTCTATCATCCAATATGGAACACAGGTACCATGGGGATATATCAACACTAAGATCCCAGAGGTTGGAAGAAGGCCCTCACGTCTGTCCCCATGATACTGGAGTTCCCTAGGACTATCCAGAACTGGAACAGCCAATACAAAACCCAGTGTTAACAGACACTAAACTTGCATATCAAGCAAAAACAAGAGCCAATGGGGCTCAAACAGCTGAACAACAGTAAGGTTCAAGAAAATAGGATTTTAGCCTTACCTGTTAAATCATTTTCTCTTAGTCCATACTAGTTAGGCAATTCAGTCAGAGACATTGCCATGATGGGGAGGAAATGGTTAATTTTTCTTTTAAACCAAATTCTCTAAAAATCTGCGTTTAAAATGTGTTTAAATTAACTCATTCTTCTGGACAAAAGGGGCATCAATTTACCTAGATGGGAGTGAAAAATATCTAGGTGACTTATGTTGATTGATATCGAATTGCAGACAACCACAGTCTCAAGCAGTATTATTATCTTATGAGAAAATCTCAAAAGTCTAAAACAGAGATATACTCCCCTATGGGAAGTCTAGCAGGATGACATATTTATGCGATGTAGGATTAAGGTTCACATTCCTATATTTTGATAGAATACAGACCAGGTATCATTTTAGGTATGAATTTTTGTGTAGAGTAATGGCGCCATCTACAGGATATATAGTGTTATTACCAGTGTTTTGAAGGATTTTCAAAAATTATAATAATTTTATTCTGATGTCACTGCATAATGAGATGGCTCTTTAACCAATCAGAGCAGATTTTGATAAGAGTAAATGCTCATTATAAATATGCAGGTTTAGAGAGAAAAGGGGTCTTGGGTCTTAGCTGGCTTTTTCCTCTTGGTTCCTGGCTCTTCAATTCCTGCTAAATACCTGGATGCCTGCTAAAGAAATCCTAAGAAATCCACACTTATTGGACTGGTAACTATATATCTTTCCTTATTTAAAATCTGCAAAATTCAGGATCAAATATATATTTCTTCTATATTTGAAGAAACTTAATTGTTCTTATAATTTGTCTCAATTGGACTGGCCAACCATTTGGGATCAATTATAATAAGCTATATTAGCTGTAGTAATTCTGAATTAAGCGGAATTTATTAATTTATTGGTAAATTATTATATTTTGCCAGATAAGTGTAATATAGTTAAATATCTTGGTTTATATATATGTTAATACAAGTCTTGGTATTTCTAGAATAATATATTGTGTTTCTGGAAAGGTTATAATAGCTAATAATAGCTAATAGCTAATAATTATTAACCCTTTAACTGCTATTTGTCTATTTAATTTGTGGTGTTTCTTTGGATTTCTTTGTGCGTGTTTTGGGTCTAAACTTTTGTACAATAAGAAGTTTATTTAACTTTACACTAGACAAAAGAAGTCGCCATCTTGGGTGTGGCATCTTATATTGCCAAGTGGATTAAACCTTAAAATACCATACGTGTTTAACATAGGATTGCTATGGTCATGTGTAGGACTCATTTCATTTCTGAGCTACTAGCCAGGCATGAAAAGTTACTCACCACCAGTTTCCATGCCTCGCCCCACCCATATCCCCGCCTAAACACAGGGACACCAGGGTGGGAAAGAAGGACACAGGGATTTTGGTCTAAAGGAGAGACTGTCCCTCCTAAAGAGGGACACTTGGGAGGTTTGGCTAAGCAATGCATTGAGTATCACTGGCATTCAAAGGGTTAACTCTTCACAAGACGTTCTCATCAATTGTGCATATCTACAGATTAGCACCCTAGGAGTAACTTTGTCATCAGTCAGCAAAAGGGGCAAACAAAATATACCCAATTACCTTCCAGTTGACAATGGGAAGAAGGTAATTGGGTATATTTTGTTTGCCCTTTTGCTGACTGATGATAAAGTTACTCCTAGGATGCTAATGTGTTGATGAGAACTTCTTGTGAAGAGTTAACCCCTCATTTACCAGAGGGGTAGTCAGGGACCAATGGGCAGGGCAGGGCAGTGGGTAGAGTCAGCACCCATGCCTATTGGTATGCAGCCGAGTGAAGCACTGGGGGAACGGCAAACTACAAGCGCACATTTTTTTTTTTTTTTTTTATTAAGGCATAGCAAAACATCCTTTAACCCTCTGATTGCCAGAGAGGTACCCAACACATTGCGTTGGATTCCACTCTGGCACTCAAAGGGTTAACCCTTTTAGTCAGTGACTTCAGTGCTAGAGAGATGCAATGCACACCCCCGGCACTCTCAGGGTTAATTTACTCAATCAACGATGCGAGCTAGCAGCAATACCTTTGAATGCCAGCAAGGTATTCAACCTCTCTGGCACTCAATGGATTAAATAGCCTGTTAAATGTCAGACTGTATTAACCCTTGTAGTGCTAGGGGTAAAACCGGTGAATGTACAGTGTAGTATGGTATCATGTATCATATCATACCATCGTTGCCCAACAGTAGCTGCCTTAGTTTGACTGCTACTATGCCTGGTCAATCCAGGTGCCATGCAGTGCACTGCAAAGAATAATAAACTAAGACAGTCTTAATAAATTCAACTCACCTCACACTTTCTCCTCCTGGCCTGCCGCATCCGGTGTCACATCGCCAGGCATCCGGCAATGCAGCAGTGATCACTTGAGTTGTCCCACTCCACGAAGCAGCCTCCAACCCCCCCCCCCCCAATGAATTGAACAGGCTCTGCCGCGATCAGACACTATGCTGCTTGAGACTGTGTAGTGTGTAATTTCCATTCGCCCTCACTCAATTTCTCCTCGCCAAATGCGAGGAGGCGAGTGGAAATTTTTAGCCCTGGTCATGTGTATGATACATGTTGCATGAAGTTTGGTATACTATCCATATTATTAGATTGATTCTGAGTATATTCTTGGTATAATCTATTATTGACTATATTAAATGCAATTTATATGTTTTATGCAGAAGGTATGCAATATTTGAAATCAGTAGATAATTAAATTTTAGTGATCTAAATCTATGTATTTTAATTAATTATAGAATCAATTATCCTTTTTTATGCTGCTGGGTTCAATTATTGTTATCTAATACCTCTGAACATACCTATGTGTGGTTAACCCTTCAATTGCTGGTAATCCTAATGGTGATAACTGGTTTGAGTTACTGTATATCTATTGTAATTGCTGGTCACTCATTTATATCATTGTTGTTTACACTTTATATATAGTATATTGTATTTAATAAATTATATATATTTTTGAACAAATATGCAGGATTGATTATTTTAATCAATTCTTTACTGTGAAGTAGCGTGTCAATAACTAGTATTGTGTAAAGTTCTCAAAATTATTTATTATTGTCATTTATCTATTTTATGTGAAGATTTCCAACCTGATTGGTTCTCTTGTTTTAACCCATTTGATACCTTCAACATAACTGGTTTGACATCACAGCCCATTCAAACAGGCAGGAAAAATTATGAGAAGTGACTGCTGGGTGGACTCTACCTCTTCTCCTTAGCTTGCAGCTAGCCAATCCCCAACCAGTAAGATTTGAAAACTATTGACTAGGTAGTAAGAAGGTAAAGGAAGACTCATGTGAGCATGAACCCGAAAGGACCCCCACATTCTGCCACAGGAGAGCCAAGCATGGCCCTTGACAGGATGGGAAACCAGTAACCTGTATGGGCTAAGAGAAAAGGATTTAACAGGTAAGCCTAAAATCCTATTTTCTCTGTTGTCCAATACAGGTTACTGGTAACTTTGGGATGTCCAACCATTAAGTTCCCCAGGGCGGGAAGAAAGGCAAGGACCAGGCGCAGGCCCCCAAAGTCACCAGAGCACCAATGAACGTACAGATCATAAATAGCTCAACACTAACTGCAAAGTGTCAACGGACACTGAACAGGGGCAAAACAAACCCCAGGAACTGTTACACAGCACACTGAACTAGAGCCAACAGGGCTCAAAAGTGAAAGAGTACTAAAGAGACTAAGGAGCTCCTACACAGGCAAGGCCACCTCCAGGATCTTCCTCCCAAAACGGGCATCAACCAGTGTCTGCACATCCACATGACAGTGATTAGAAAAAGTGTGCAGAGACGACCAAGTGGCCGCCTTGCACAACTGATCAGCTGAGGCCTGGTTCTTGTAGGTCCAAGAAGCCCCAATAGACCTTGCAAAACGAGCCGTGACCCTGAAGGGAACAGGCTTCTTCTGAAGTTCGTAAGTCTTATGAATCGTGGACTTGATCCAAGAAGTAATGGTTACCTTGGAAGCAGGCTTCTCTGCCCTAGGACCCTCAGGAATGACAAAGAAGAGTGTCAGACTGCCTCAAGGACTCAGTGCGATGCACATAGAACTTGAGACAATGAGCAACAACCAACAGATGAAGATCCTTCTCTTTGTCAGAAGTAGAGACAGGACAGAAGGAAGGGACCACAATCTCCTGATTAATGTGGAACTCAGACACCACTTTACAAGACAGGGCATGCAGCTCTGCAACTCGGCAAACAGAAACAATTGCCAGGAGAAAGGCCATCTTCCACGTCAGCATACGTAGAGGAATGGTAGCCAAAGACTCAAAAGGAGGGAGCTGAAGCACTCTCAAGACCAGGTTAAGATCCCACTGAGTAGCAGGGGACAACACCCTGGAAGAAAACCTGACATCAGGAATGAAAGCCAGATGCTTCTGAAAGAAGACAGACAAAGCAGTATTCTGAACCTTAAGAGAACTGAGGCGGAGACCCTAATCCACACCATCCTGGAGGAAGGAAAGAACTGTAGGAAGGTCAAAATCCTGAGACAGGTCTTTGTCAGCACACCAAGATAGAAAGGTAGACCAAACAATGGTAGGCCTTAGAGGAAACAGGCTTATGGGCCCTACGCATAGTAGCCACCACACCAGAAGAAAATCCCTTCTTCAAAATTGAGGATTCAGTCTCCATGCCGTCATAGCCAGATGATGAACGTCTTCCTTCCAGAGGTAACCCCTTAGAAGAAGGTCCGGACGGTGGGAGTCAAAGAGGTTCCACCACTGAGATGTCCAGAAGCTCCAGAAACCAAGCCTGTCGAGGCCAGTACAGAGCAATCAGAGTGACTGGGCAGTGCTCCAGTCTCAGCTTCCAAAGTACTCTGTTCAACAGGGGAACAGGAGGGAAAGATGTATGCCAGAGGAAATGTCCTCGGGATTGACAAGGCATCTACTGCCAGAGCCAGGGGATCTGCCCAGCGAGAGCAGAGGCTCCTGGCAGTATTGGGACCAGACAAAAAAGAAGCAGAGATCTTTCAGATCCAAAATTGGACAACAGCCGCCCTCCTTCTTGAAAACCACAAAGAGATTGGAGTAGAATCACAAGCCCCTCTCCTGAGGAGGAACTGCCTCCAGGACCGCCTTGTCCAGAAGGGCCTGTATAGCTTCCTCGAAAAGTTAGCACTTTTCTGCTCCCAAAGGAGAATGAGAAGAGAAGGTCCTAGCAGGAGGAAGAAAGGTGAAGGGAATCCTGTACCCAGTCGTAACCACCACCTGTAAAACCCACAGGTCTGCCACAGAGCCCTGCCAAGCCGAGAGGTAGGGGCTCAACTGGCCAGCTACCTGAAGGTGGGGACTCGGGTTCGACAAGTAATGCAGAAGAAGGTTTGGAAGCCTTGGGCTTCTCGGTGGACTTGGATCTCCACTGCTTAGGCTTGGAGAAGTGTCTAAGACAGACAGCCAAAAAGAAGAAAGCCCTCGAAATAGGCATTCTGGGAAATCGTGTTCTCTGCTACTGTTGCCTAAGAATGCTTACAACTCCATCCGTGGAATTGTCATGGACCCCCAAGACACTCAGTATGTGAGCCAGATGGGCATTAGGAGACAAGACGAAAGAGCCCACTCTGACTTCAGTTGCAGAGATATGTCCCAATGAATTTCACCCACAAAAGTCAATGGAGCAAAGATGGTGACGGCACAGGAATTGTTCTTCATGGGACAGCGCACCCGAAAAACAGACAATTTACAAAAAGGTACTCAAAAAATCAAATTACTCCAGGGAACGTGTGGGGGCAACTAAACAGACAGGCCCCTAAAGGGAAAAGCCCAGGAAAGGCCCCCAACTCAGACAGAATAGCAGGGAAGGAGTTAACTATCCCAAATGCAGCCGTCCTTGCTCCATAACCCAGAGAATTAACAGATAAACAGAGAAAGGACTCAGAGAAAACTTCTGTATGGAGAGGTACAAGGCAGGGACAATGTGGACCAAGGCACTCAAAGGGTTACTCACCAAACTTCTTTCTTTAGGTTACCATTGTTAAGGAAGCAGAGCCCCAAGGGACTCTGCTGGGAGGGAAAACTCCCTCCACAGGGCTGCAAGGGTCCACACAACACCTGCACAACGGTCAATACCCTCCAGGGGAAGGTCAGTAATGGTAACCTGCATAATAGGGGAATTTTGACAGCCCCGTATCTATTAGATAAATAATAAAAGATCTAAAAACGAAGAGAAGTGTCGCTGGACATGTTTAACCTCAGAGGACAAATCATAACTGGAGGATGTGGGAGAAGGGTTGAGCTGGAGGTGTCGCTGGGAGTTTCCATCCACAAGACTGTCTTTTTGATACGTGTCCTGCCCTCCAAAGAGGGACTCAACCCCATGGTACTTGTGTTCCATTTTGGACGACAGAGAAACATTTATTCATATATTATATATCTATCATGTAAAGGACTCATTTTTTTCATATTAAGGAAAAAATGTTGATCCTATCATTTCAGCCAAACTATGTATCAAAATATCAAGAATGGAGCAGATTTTTACTATTTAGCATTTGCCTTTGGTGTTATTTTTCATTCGTCTATACTGTAATGTAATCTGTAGATTCCACCTGTTGGTACAATATAAATTTAAGTTCTTAAAACTCCAATTTTTTTAATTAACCTTTTAAGGGCCAGAAAACCATGGAATTTCCTACTGTAAATCATTACTGCTAGCCCAAGAAAAAGTGTATTACATTTGTATAGATATGCATATTACGCACTTGCAGAATATGTCAAGTATAAAGTGTTCCTATTCATTTAAAACATTACAGAAAAGCACATGTACAAGGAAAGAAAAGGGTGAAATTGCTAAATGCTGCAGGATATTAATTCAGCAATTACAGCTACTGCTAGAATTCTTCTGGAACAGAGCTGGCTAGGCTGTACAATGCCGCTTGATCATTTACAGCAAAAGCAGGTAACCCACAGGTTTCTGATGTTACACTACAAGCCCCATCAATTTCAGGCAGCCAATGGATAAAAATGATGGGAGTTGTAGTCCAAAAGCTGGGAGGTGTGATAAAGAGGAGATGACCTCCAGTGAGATCAGTTCTCCAATTCCTAGGTTATTCTAAGGAGCCAATACACTAAGATCTCTCCCACTTGAGAATTCTTAGTGCATAAACACCATAGAATAAGATAGGAAGTGGAGAATATCTCACAGGAGAAGTCATCTCAGTGCATCTACACCCAGAGGGCCACAGTTTACTTGACACAGACTTGCATCATCACTAGATGACAAAATGTAGAGAGATCTTGTTAGGTCTAGGCAAATTACACTGGCAAGCTGTCAGTTAAAGGGATAGTAATACTTCATTTTATTGTGTAGGCATTAAAAAAACATGAAGAATGATATAAGTCTTATCTCTGAAACCTTTATGGTTTAAGAGATATTCACAAACAAAGTATCCCCCCCCTGTTCAACCATATCAGAAGGGAGATGCCCAGGTAGACTGCAGAGAGGGACAATCTTCAATTAAGATAATGGAAAAAGCTGAAAAACTTGTCAAGGGGGGAAGGGCTTTCATTGTTTTCATACAAAGAAAATTGTCCCCTTCTGTTATCTGTACTGTCATACAACCAGACTCACATCTGAGAAGAGATGGCTTACACTAGGTAAAAGGGGCGGGGAGGGGAACTTTGCTTGTGAATATCTCATAAACCATAAAGGTTTGAGAGATAAGACTTATATCATTCTTCATGTTTTTTTAATGCCTACAAAATAAAATAAAGTTAAAACGAAGTGTTACTATCCCTTTAACAATATAAAGCCATTACAAAATTTGTAATGCAGTGGTCAGTATGATGTTCAAGAACAGTGGAGGAAATTTGAGGCAAGTATTATAGAGGAGAGATAAAAAAAATTTAAATTTTCCCCCATGGTGCTGTTGGTCTGCCCCAGTATTCCTCCACTTTCTTGGACATAATTTCACAAGATATGGCCATTAACATTACCTTTTTATGCTCCAAACCGGGAAAATAAGAGGATTTGCAGGGCTAGATGTATATCAAAAAACAAGTATGTTCTTCCATGTAAGCCTACGCCAAGGACGTTTCACCAGATTTATTTCTGCAAGAAATACAGTAGAAGAAAAATCAATAAATACATTTTATAATACACAGATATTCCAAATTAACATTTCTACTTAGTGATCCAAATTAACTCCTTAGATTCTACAGAGGTACCCAATATAATGCTATAAAAAGTTACTAAGCTCTCAAAAGCATTCAAGGGGTTAACAAGAAACTGTACCTGTATGTGGCTCTTAATTGGTTTAACCCCTTCGCGTCCGGTGACGTACCTGGACCGTCGCACTGGTCCGGCACTTAAGGACCAGTGACTGTCCTGGTACATCACGTACTTTTACTCACTGCGCTCCTGCAGGAGCGTGGTGAGTAATACCGGGGACTGAAGTTGATCACTCCAAGACAGGAGCGATCTCTTCCAGTCCCTCGTTCGATGTGCCGGCACACGTGATCAGTCACGTGGGGTGGCACGTCGAACTCGCCTATCTGGTCCTTAAAGGACCAGACACCCCGGGACTGCTGGTCCTTAAGGGGTTAAAATCAGTTGTGTACTTTTTTTGACTGTCTGCTATGTCGATAGTTAGAGACCTGTATTTCTCAGTCTGATTCTCTCTTATTGTTCTGCAGCACAATGTGGGTGAATCTGGAAAGTAACTTTTGCTATGGGTTCCCAAAGGAGAGGAGTGTGCAGAATTCAAGTGCAGCCCTGTAAAAGTAGATTTTTGAGTCCTTATCGATAATTCTGTTTCTCTTGTGGCACACAGGAACCATGGGGTTACTAAGTAAACGAGAATAAAGGGCTAGCTGACTGTCTCAATGAATATTTCTGTTCAGTTTTTACAGAGGAAGATGAAGGGAAGGGGCCTCTGTTAGAAAAACAAAATGGCAAGTAATGGGAAGTTGTTCTACTTCAACTTTCTAAGGTAAAAACAGATAAATCAATGGGACCAGATGGGATACACCCAAAGTTATTAAAAGAACGTGTGTACCTGCAAAACCTTTAACAGAATTATTCAGCCAGTCACTGACGACTGGAATAGTTCCAGAAGATTGTGAAGCAGTACTACATTTGCAGACTACCAAACAAGGTAGCAGGAAAGAGTCTGGTAACTATAGACCAGTAAGTCTTACATCAGTAGTGGGAAAATTAATGGAGACTATGTTAAAGGAAAGAATTGTTGAATATCTGAATTTAAATGGCTTGTAAGATACCAAACAGCATGGGTTTACAGCAGGGAGATCTTGCCAAACTAACCTCATATATTTTTTGACTGGATAACTAAACTAACAGACCAAGGGGGAGCAGTAGATATAGCTTATCCAGATTTCAGTAAAGCATTTGACACTGTCCCTCATAGAAGACTCATTAATAAACTGCAGTGTTTGGGTCTGAATGCAAAAATAGTTAAATGGATAAGGTAATGCCTGAGTGACAAGAAAAAGAGGGTGGTAGTCAATGGAGGATATTCGGAAGAAAGGAGTGTTACTAGTGGAGTACCTCAGGGATCTGTACTGGGGTCCATTCTTTTTAATATTTTTATTAGTGATATTGCAAAAGGTCTTCAAGGAAAGGTATACCTTTTTGCAGATGATACCAAGATCTGCAATAGGGTATACATTCCAGAGGGAATAAACCAAATGGCAAATTATTTAGGTAAATTAGAAGAATGGACAAGAGTGTGGCAGATGCAGTTTAACGTTGATAAATGTAAAATAATGCATTTGGGACATAAAAAAATCCAAAGGAAAGATATACTATTAAGGGTACTGTGCTGTCAGTAATGACTTAAAGGTAGGCAGGCAATGTAATAAAGCGGTGGGGAATGCAAGCAGGGTACTGGGTTGTATAACTAGGGCCATTAGTGGCAGAAAAAGGGAAGTGGTCATGCCACTTTACATATCTCTAGTTAGACATCATCTAGAGTATTGTGTACAGTACAGTACTGGAGACCCCATCTCCAGAAGGATATAGATACTCGAGAAAATTCAAAGAAGGGCTACTAAAATGGTGACTGGTTTAAAGGAAAAGAAATATCAGGATAGATTAAAGGATCTGAACATGTATAGCTTGGAGGAAAGAGAGAGAGAGGGGATACGATTGAAACATTCAAATACATGAAGAGATTCAACAAAGTGCATGATGGAAGTATATTTCAAATGAGTAAAAATGTTAGGACAAGAGGCCATAAGTCTAAAACTAGAGGGACACAGGTTTATATGTAATGTAAGAAAGTTTTACTTCACTGAAAGGGTAGTATTAGTGGAATAGCCTACCAGCAGACGTTAATACAGTGACAGAATTTAAGCATGCATGGGATAGGCATAAGGCTGTCCTTAACGTAAGAAAAGGCCAAGGACCAAAAAACGTTTGAGGTTTTTACAGTAGGAAAGTGGGCAGACTAGATGGGCAGAATGGTTCTTATCTGCAGTCAAATTCTATTTTTCTATCCTACTTCAAGCAGGGCAGGTCACTTGCCTTAAAATGCACTCTGGAGGTGGAGACTCTTCCCTATTCCACTTTGTTAAAACTGACTATGTCTGTTGCGGTAAACAGCAAAGATCAGAAACAGACGCAAGCCAAGAAAGGGGGCCATCTGAACCTGAGAACCCAAAAGGACCCACCTGCTCAGAACACAGAACAACTTGTTTTTCTCCTGGACTAAGAGAAAGGGATTTATTGACAAGCACACAAAAATCCCCTTTTCTCTTTGGTCCACTGTGAAACATAGGAACTATTCCAAAGCTATCCACAAAGATTCCAGTGAAGGCATGAAAAAAATAGAAAAACAAATAAGCAAACAGGAAAACATATGACCCTCAGGTCTCAACGTATGCCTATATCATGAACAAATTAACAGAAAATAAACAGGTAACTGGTAATGAACATAAGAAGGTTACCTACGTGGGCACAACAGCCTGCAAGACCTTTCGACCAAAACAAACTTCAGCCAAAGCCAGCACATTGGCATGATAGTGTTTAATAAACATGAGAAGGGACAACAACTTCACCTCCTTACACTGAACGCCACAGAGACCTTGTTCTTGTAGGCTCAGGAAGAATCTGCCAATCAGGTGGAATGAGATGTGATCCTAAAGGTCACCTCAATTCAGGAAGCCACTGTCACATTAGATGTAGCTTGGCCTGCCCGACAGCCGGGGAAGAAAGGAGTAATCTGTTTAATAAGGTAATAATTCTGGCCACTAGCGCTACTAAGCATCTAGTCACCAGATGGGGAGTTATTTAAGATAAACTTGTTATGCGGTGATAGTTCCGCTTTAAAGGCTCCTTCATAAGTGGTTTTGTGCTTTCAGATTCTGACTTATGTGCCCACTCTGGAACAACATGGCTGATATGCTTCTAGTCCAAGATAGGATGGCATACAATGTCTTTTTTGTGGACTATGAAGAGGTGGGAATAGAATCCCATGAATCTTTTCTGAAGAGATACAGACACCAAGACCTGCATGTCCACAGGGGAGAAACCCACATCCTAAAACAGACAGATCAACGGATTATGAGGAACCTGGGACATGAACAAGTGACATGGAGAAAGGGACTATGAGGAACCCTTCCATTTTCACCCACAAAACCCACTGGTCCACCACACAGACCACGCACTGAGAGGTGCATACGACTTCCGATTGCTTGAGGAAGAAGAGTCATGCAGAAGTAGGTAGACTTGTCAGCTGGGGACTTTTGGACAGACTTCTTGCCTGTCCAAGCTTCTTTCGATTTAAGGGTAGGGAGCAACCAGGCCTCTGTAGGAGCAGACACCATGGATGTATACCCGAACCAGCAAGGGTAATGAAAGCCACACATCTTCCATGGAAATAAGGGACTGTTTGGGAATAACCTGAGGAGATAAAGTACTCATACCCCTACTACAATGGTAATGACCTTCTCCAATTCTGGGGCAAAAAAACTGCTTGGATGGAAACCATTGACATCTTGGAAGACTGGTCAGCCGACCAGATCTTTAGCCACAAGGTATGACGCATCAGAACAGAGTATTGAGGCCTTCATAGTAAGGCTAGCAGCATCAAAGGATACTTCAGTAAGATAAGCATTAGCCTCAAATTTCTTACAATCGGACAGAACATCCTTATTTTGTTGCATCAACATGGACAGTTTCTAAGAGTTGATGCCTACACCAACAGCAATAATCCTAGTCACCCAAGCATCCACAAAGTGAGGGCAAAGCAGCAGTAGAAAAAATCCCCTTTAAGAGAAACCAGGAGCTTACCTGCCTGATTTTTAAGTGCTTCTGCAAGTAGGAATGCTGTAAGATTAGAACAGAGATAAACATTAGGGTCTACTGCTGGAGTGGGGCAGAGGCGTAGCCCCCTGTTAGGAGGGATCAGAAAAGAAGGGATATAAGAGACATATGTCTTTGAAGGAATAGTCTTCCATTCCTCCAGGTCCATCTAATCTAAGGAATGTTGCCAAGGGAAAATTGTGTCCTCCCTTTTGCGTCTCTTATACAGAGGAATGTATATTACTCACAGAAGATATCAAGGCTTTAACCCATGAAGGCTTCTGCTCAATAGAAGAGGGGCCTGGATCTGTGTACTGACCACAGAAAGTAGCAGTAGAGTCCTTAGAAAGACTAATCTGACATGAGGAGAAAAGGTTTAATGGAAAGACCCCATAGGTCCTGGTGGTTTTGGTCTTGCTTACCAAGTGTCCCCAAAGAGAAAATTAAAAAAAATATATATAAATACATATCTGCCTGAAGGGGTTAAAGCGGAAGGAAAAGAAGTAGCGGGTAAGCATAGAACCTCTCTCTCCCCCAAGCCCCCACTCCCTGATGTCCAGAAAAAAAAAAAACTGAGTCTCAAGGGAACTGTAGTTTAATTTCCCGCCAAACATATAGTGGTGTGGTAGCTCTCCAGCCATCACATTCATTTGCCATGGGTAGAAGAATAATCCCCATGCTGCCCTCCGGAACCCACCCAGTGCATCAGAAAAATCTCAACTTTGTTGTCGGAACCCCATCCAATAAGGTCGCCGTGTCTGCTTCTTAAAGGCAGAGCTGACCCATAATGAAAACGTACTAAAATAAGGTAAAATTAAGGATACCACCTCCAGAAAGAAGGGGAAGGGGAATGGAGCTGATATAGAAGAAAAGCAGAACTTTTGAATGTGCCTGCTAGATAGTGATTCAAAGCAGCTGTGCATTCTGAATACTGGAATTATCTTCAGATAAGATATATTTATTGTGCTCAGCCAAGCAAAGCAAAGAGAAGAGGAGAGGAAGATGGCTGAGAGAGCCATCTAGCAGACCCAAGTCCTGTAACAACCTGAACTCTGGTCCATATCTATCAAAGAGGCCAATGACTGGAACCAACCTAATGGGAGATTACACGGCCCCATATAAGAAAATAAAAATAGAAGGCTAAATAAGAGAATATTTGTCACAATGCACCTCCTTTGAGGTGACTTTTAAAACTTAGGCTACCTGAAGGGGTAAAGTGGAGTAGGGAGGGACCCCACCTCCAGGAAGACTTTTAAGGAAAGTGCCCTGCTCTCCTGGTTGGAGGATACTTTATCCCATAGTTCCTGTGTTCCACATAGGATGGAAGAGAAATACAGGTAACTATAGATTTGCAATGAAACAATAAAAAACAATTTAGATACAGATACACATACCTAGATAAAACTATTAAATAAATTAAGAACCACTTGATCCTAAAAGTACAGTTCTTAATTTTGTACCCCTGGCTTCAATGAGACCTCTCTAAATCTTAGGATCAAGGAGATACAAGATTAAGAGTGCTGGTACAGATGTGTAAACAAGAAGTAAACAGTCTCCCAATTAAAAAAAAAAAAATATGGAAGATCATTTTATGACAACAGTTCTGTTAAATAAACCAGAAATTTCACAATAAATCAAATATATATCATGAAAAAAAAAATCTACTTCCACCATCTTCATTCACTTTAGTTTTTTTGTTTGCGTTACTATGTCCATAGAGACTGGGTTGTGTTGTCTGGTATGTAATAAGATGTCCATCATGATTCTTATACTTTGAAATCATTCCTTAATTTTTTCCCTTCAAAATAAGGAAACAACAGATGTATTGAAAAAGGAAAATATATCATGTGCTTGGGGTTATCCTGCAAACATTCTGAAAGAAGTGTGATTAATCCAAAAGAACAATGGCTACAGATATTTAAAAAATGGGATATAAAGATGTAGAGGTTATAGAGAAAAGGGTTCAAATAGGTGGAATTTAGTGTAAATTCGGGGTAAATTAGATCCTCTGGTGATTAAAAGAGTAGATAGAGTAGAGTAGAGTAGAAAGAGTAGATAGACTAGCACAGGATGCTAGCAATCACATGTGCCAGCGGAGCACCACAACAAACGAAATCTAAATATACATTGCCTTTGTCACAGTTTTCCGATTCTTTCTTCCTCAATGTGATAGTGAGGAAGAGTGAAGCGTAGAATGGAATTTCCAACAGGGAAAATGGCCAAAGAGGGGGACACTCTGATTTTAATTGGTGGTGCTGTAGGCAGGACTAGGGGTAAAGCAAGTTTGGTCACTTGATGACCACTTTCCACGTCTTTGTTAATAATAATAAATGATTTAGAATAAGATTAAAGAATTTTAAATTACACTGAGTAATTTATAAACATTTATACTGACATTTAAACAAACAATACCACAAAGGCTGGTTTCCTAAAAGACACCAGGGAAAGAGGGACATCTCAAAAGGAACACTTGGGGGATATGACCCAACATTCATACCTTTTATCCAGTCCCTGATAGAAATTAACCAAATAAGTACAAATTATCGCAGGAAAACCTATAAAAATATTGTGGTTTTTTTTGTTTTTATATATGATCAAACTAAAGTGGAACTTTTAGGTTGTATAAAGTCACCCTACAAAAATTAAGTATATGGCGACTAGTTTCAGAATAGTTATATATCATCTAAGAAGTATCGGATTCTAAAGTTATCCTTAATCTTCCGAGACCAACGACCAGATTAGTGTAGTCTCGCCCCTGCGCCGTCAGTCCCTTCTGGGTTACCTTGTGGCACACTGCAATGCTTCTTAGAGGAGACCGGGACTGACAGCACAGACAAGATGTCTGCGTTGATGCCTGGGTTCTGGTCTCCGAAGATTAAGGATAACTTTTGAATCTGGTACTTCTGAGATGAAATATGACTATTTTGATGCTAGTCTCTATATACTTAATTATTGTAGGGCAACTTTATACAACATGAAAGTTCTACTTTAGATAGCAGGTTACACATATAAATGTGGTATCAAAAGACACTGCACACTGAACAAGAGCCAACAGGGCTCAAAAGTGAGGGAGCACTGAAGAACCGAAAATAAGGTCCTAGACAGGCAAGACTGCCTCCAGGATCTGTCTCCCAAAACTGGCATCAGCAAAGCCAGCACAGCACCACAGTAGTGCTTCGAAAAAGAGTGCACAGACGATCAAGTGGCGGCCTTGCACAACTGATCGGCTATGGGCTGATTCTTGGAAGCCCAAGATGCCCCAATAGATCTAGTGGAAAGAGCCATGACCCGAAAGGAAACAGGCTTCTTCTTCAGTTTGTGAACCTTACAAACAGTGAATGTAATCAAGGGCACTTGGATGCAGGTCTCCCTGCCCTGGGACCCTCAGGAATGATGAACAGCGTGTCAGACCATTGAATGGACTCTCCCCTTGTCAGAGAAAGGTCCAGGACAAAAAGAAGGAAACACAATCTCCTGATTAAGGAGGAACTCAGAAACCACCTTTGGGAGAAACTCCTGCGAGGATGGAGGCACCGCCATGTTCTAGTGAAACACCAAAAAGGGGTGGTTTACAAGACAGAGCATGCAACTACGCGGCACTGCGAACAGATACAATCGCCAGGAGAAAGCCATGTACCACATTAGCTCCAGAAACCAAGCCTACCGAGGCCAGTACAGAGCAAACAGAATGAATGGACAGCACTCCAGTCTCAGTTTCCTTATCACCCTGTGCAACATGGGGATGGGAAGAAAGATGTAAGCCAGAGGAAATAAACAAGACATGGACATGGCATCCACTGCTAGAGGATCCCTCCAGCGAAAGCAGAACGTCGGAATCTTATGGTTGTGTCTTGTCGCCATCAGGTAGATGCATGGAAGATCCCACATCTGAACAATGATATTGAACACCTCTCCGCTGTCCACAGTGTGTCGACTGAGGAAGTCTGTCATGATGCTGTATATGCTGGGAATGTGAACTGCGGATATGGCAGGAACATGTTCTTCTGCCGAGGACAAGATAGCATTGACCGCTAACCAAGCTGCGAGACTTCTTGTTCTGCCTTGCTTGTTGATGTAAGCCACCGCCGTGGCATTGTCAGACTGTACCTGGACCGGGCAATCCTCCAGCTGGCATGTCCAGTGGCGAAGGGCATGAAATATCGCCTGAAACTCCAACACGTTGATGGGAAGGAGAGATTCCTTCAGAGACAACCGACTCTGAGCATTCAAGTGACCCAGGACCGCTCCCCAGCCGGACAGGCTGGCATCCGTCATCACCGTGGTCCAGAAGGACACCAGGAAGGGATTCCCCTTCAGCAGATTGGAGATGTTAAGCAACCATGATAAACTCAGTTCCACATGAAGAGGGAGGGATATTAACAGCTTCAGGAGGTCTGGCTGAGCCCTGCACGCCTGAATCACAAACCTCTGGAGTTTCCTGGTGTGAGCCATGGCAAACGTGACTGCTTCTATGGTGGAAATGAACTTCCCCACTAGAGAGGACAACTTCTTGGCTTGAACTGGATTGTGAGCGAGAACAGTGGAAACCCTGTGGGCGATCTGGTGAACCACCTCGTCCATGAGAAACACCATGCTCTGCTGAGTGTTGAAGAGAAGGCCCAGGAAGACCAGTCACTGGGATGGGACAAGATCCGACTTGTCCATATTGAGGATCCACCCGTGGTGGGTCCTGAACCTACTAATGAAGAAGTTCCAAAGAAGAGGCCTTCAGAAGCAGGTCTTCCATGTATGGAGTGACTCTGATGCCGTTCCGATGGAGGACGGACACTAAGGCTCTCATGATACAACTGAAGACTTGAGGAGCTATAGTCAGACCAAAGGGAAGAGCAGAAAACTGAAAATGCCCTTGATCGCAAATCTGAGATACTGCTGGCTCTCTGGATGAATACTGATGTGCAGATACACATCCTGAAGATCCAGAGACGCAAGGAATTCCCCGGGGAACATGGCAGCAATCATCGTCCTCAGGGACTTCTGGTGAGAATGATTCTTGATCACAAAGGAATTAAGAACCTTCAGGTTCAAAATCAGACAACAGCCTCTATCCTGCCTGGAACCACAAATAGGTTTGAGTAAAAACCCAAACTGCAGTCCTGAATGGGAACCAGTTCAACAACTTTCTTGTCCAGAAGGGCCTGGATAGCGCCGAACAGACAGCATTTCTCTACGCCCTGAGGAGTGTGACAAGGGAAAAAACCTGAAGAGAGGAACAGAGGTGAAAGGGATCCTGCACCCTTCTGCCACCACCTGCAAAACCCACGGGTCCACCACTGAGTCCTCCCAGACACTGTGGTAGTGATGCGGACAGCCACCCCAGCCAAGTGGGGACCTGGGTTCGGAGAGTCGTGCCGAAGAAGGTTTGGAAGCCTTGGCTTGGAGAGACCGAATGCTGAGCTTCAGAAATGTTGGTAAGTAGCCGCAATGTATCAGAAGAATGGGCTCCCTGACAAACAGCAAGTGTGAGCTGTTCAGTCCAAACTGCAATGGCCCTTTTTACCCATACCGCAGCAAATGCTGGACGTAGGGAAGTACCAGTGGTGGCAAAAAAGGACTTGAGGGAAACCAAGTTTCTCGTCAGTCCAGTCTGTAAGAGCAGGGTATCAGCAGCTGGCAAAGCAGTGGACTTAGAAGTCCTAGAAACAGGGGCATCCACCTTGGGGGAATTAACCCACTGAGCACCACATCAGAAAATGGGGTAAAGCTTAGCAAACTTCTCGGACACAGAAGTCTGTCGGGAGACTACCACTCATCAGACACTAACCAGTCAAAAGTGGGGAGAGGTGGAAAACAAGTATGGGGCCGTTTGGGCTCCTGAAATGCATCAGATGGGTCCGAAGAAACCTCTTGAACCAAGGGAATGTCTAGGGTGTTAAATTTGGTTCTGATCAGGCCCGCAGCAGAGGGAACAGGGTCAGCCTCAAAGAGGGGTCTCCAAAGAACTGAGAGACCACTGCAGAACATTCCTCAGCATTAGAATCCACCAACAGTTCCTCATCAGAGGAATCTGATACGGTTTCAGTAGGGAAGATCTGAAAGAAGTAGGGGTCTGCCAGGAGCGGAAGACCCCCTGAGACTGGGATAGAAAGAGCTGAGGTGTATACTGGAGGTCTCTAGTAGCAGTAACAGTGTCTTTATCCATTTATTCCGTCATTTACTGTAGTTAGGTATAGCTTGACAACATTTTATTTTTTCATCAAATCTCATTTGTAGTCACTTTAAAGCTGTCTTTTAACTTTAAAAATGACAATATATCTGGTTGTACTGATCTGACTTCCATTAAAAGTTATGTCCTATAAGGCTTCTATAATTATTTCAAATATCATTTACTTCCAGCTATCATTGTAAAAAGTAGTTTTTATGTTATGTTTTATGATGCCTAAAATCTGTAACCTGGGTTAAAAGCCCCATTTAAATAAATTCTAATATGTATTTGCCCATCTACAGTCTAGTTGGTTTGCTTCATAATTGCACCACTGTATTTGTCAAATTATTGTGCGAGCCCAAACAGGAGAGCCGACCACACCAAACATTAATTTGAAAAAAGAAAAAAAAATACAGAACATAAGGCGACAATGTGTATATCTGAGAAATAGCATAATTCATCATGATATTGATGTAAGATACCCCCTTCTTTCTCCTGGTGTATGGGCATCCATCCTTCTCCCTTTCTCCATCCTTTCCTCCCTCCACTTGTGTAGAGAGTGGGGATTCATCTAGCAAATGGCATGGTTGAATTTGCCATCTGCTTCATTGCTTGTTTTTCTATTCTTTCAGGCACATATTTGTACAATGCAAAGGCTCACTGTAAGACTGGACCTAAAAGGACAAATAAAGGAGCAGTCGGCATGATTGAAGTTGCTGCCTACTCCGTTGACTGAGTGTCCATGTCTTACTTTCACATTTTGTTACACCATGCGAGTCTGTGGAATCAAAAAAGGACATGGGGAGGCAAGCAACAAAGCAGGTGACAAATTCAAAGATGCCTCCTATTCTGCTGCTTGTCCTTTCAGGTCCTGTTTTCCAATTACAAAATGTGAGAGATGTGTTTGAAAGGATAGAAAGGCAAGTAATGAAGCAGGAGGCAAATTCAAACATCCCACCCACTGGAAGAACATCGGGTCATATGAGCAGCCCAATTAAAAAGCAAACATGAATATAAGAAATCATTTTTCTCAAGCTAAGAAGCCTTAAAATAAATAAAAACCTTGCTTTATATTCAAGCAAATATGGTAGTTATTCTCAGAATTGTTGCATTCAGTTCTCTGTATGTTTACTACTGACACAGCTACAGATCAGTTTTTTACCTCCCCTTGATTGCGCCTTTGAGAACACAGATTGCCCCCTTCACCTGCACACAAACATTTAACATTTCACTACTAGAGCCCCGTACACATATTAATAAGCATTTAAACATTCTTACTCAAACAGTAATTAGTAGTGTAGGATTGCTCTCTCTTATTACTCATGCTCAATGGAACTCTGTAGGCATTAGTCCAATATCAATCAACCTCCAGCCCCCACTGACTGCACACCTGGTGTGCCTGGAGAGAGAAGACCAACCTATTTCAAACTGTCAGAAAGCATCGTTAAAAACAGGTTTCACACAACAAAGAGCACTATTCATTAAATAAGTCTACTTTTCAGGAATACTTGCCCTTTATTGTGATTAGTAACATGGCCACTTTCTCACAATAGAATTTCATTTATGCATTGTTACTTCTGAATTGCATCTATCTGTAAACCTCTGCAAAGTTTACAGGTTATGTCTGTGTTTACCAAGCTCCAAAACTTTTGTGCATGGTTACTTCTTAAATTCTTAATGCCACATGATGTGCCAGGGCAGTCACAGATGCCCAGGTGTTAAGGACTGGTGACAGTCCTGGCACATCATGGAATCACACGGCACATGCACAGTGCACTGTGATCACAGATCAAGTGAAAAAAAAATGCCTTGATCCTCCAGCTTGCCCCACCCCCAGAGCGTGCTGTTGTTAAAGGAACACAAAGGCTTTAAAGGGATGGTAATACTTCGTTTTAACTTTATTTTATTTTGTAGGCATTAAAAAAACATGAAGAATGATATAAGTCTTATCTCTCAAACCTTTATGGTTTATGAGATATTCACAAGCAAAGTTCCCCTCCCCGCCCCTTTTACCTAGTGTAAGCCATCTCTTCTCAGATGTGAGTCTGGTTGTATGACAGGACAGATAACAGAAGGGGACAATTTTCTTTGTATGAAAACAATGAAAGCCCTTCACCCCTTGACAAGTTTTTCAGCTTTTTTCCTTATCTTAATTGAAGATTGTCCCTCTCTGCAGTCTACCTGGGCATCTCCCTTCTGATCTGGTTGAACAGGGGGGGATACTTTGTTTGTGAATATCTCTTAAACCATAAAGGTTTCAGAGAGAAGACTTATATCATTCTTCATGTTTTTTTAGTGCCTACAAAATAAAATAAAGTTAAAATGAAGTATTACTATCCCTTTAAGAGGAGATTACATTTAAAATGGACCTCTCACTGTAAGACACACACTTAGCTAATTATAAAGATAATTAAAAATTACCTACTTATTGTACTAGCCATTAGTTTGCAACCTTTATTTGTTGATGGCTCAGTCAGGCAATTTATGCTAATTAGTTTATGTGCAGCGTCAATATTATCCTACACCAGTGGTTCTCAACCCATGCCCTCAGTGGCTATTAACAGGTCAGGATTTGCCAATTTCCTTTAAAGAGCACAGGTGAGTTAATCAATATGAATGAGCCTCTGATCAACACATTTGTGTTCTAGCAGGGAAATTCCTAAGTCCTGGCCTGTTAGTGGCCACCGAGGGCATGGGTTGAGAACCTCTGACCTACACACTGCTATAAATGAATCTAGGCAGCTCCCACACAAACACTGCACAACTGCTCCATAGAGGCTTGGTTCTTAAAGGCCCAGGATGCACCCATCACTATAGTGATATGAGCCATGACCCTAAATGGCAAAGGCTTTTCTTCTGTGTCCACTACACGCCAGTAGAGTGGGCTTTAGTCTCCGCCTCCTAGCTGGTAGGACCAATAATTTTTCTTTAAATATCCCCTATCCCAGTTATTCAGTTATGTTGGTCCTACCGGCGTGGAGAGTCACATCTGCCCAGCCTTATTACCTCGCATGGCGGGCACGTGCGAGTGACGTCACTCAGGCGTTCCATGAAGTTTACAAATACTCAAACTTGAATTCCAGTTGAGAGGCCCACTTCAGGTATCTTTCATACAGTAATCCTGTGTAACTATATAGGTTTTTGAAGTATGCCTTTATTTCACACCTTCTCTCAAGAAAATGTACAATTTAATAGTTCTGAATGGTTAAAATAGGTCAGCTGTCTACTGGTGTGTAAACTGAAACCAACATGCAAGTTCCTAATTAAATATGTATGCAATGTAAGTCATAAGCTTTCGGGCAGGGACCTCATACCCAATGTTTCACTGTCCAAAGTACTTGTAACCCTGTATTTTCTAAAGCCTTAAATTGTAACAGAAGTCTAAATATTTAAAAAATAATAATAAAAATAAAAAAAAATTGAGGAAACCTAAAATAGGGAATTACTCTTAGAAGCCTGATAACACACGTAGCCAATAGCCATCCTACATATAAATTTGACAGATTTTGCCCCCAGTCGACCTCTGCTCTGCTGAATAGCCTCCGACAGTCCCGGGACCAGATTCCCCTGCAGTCAGCTAGAGCACTGACATCAGGGAAAGGGAAGAGAGGGGGAATCTTTCACTGCGATTACCTCTAGGACTGGGGGCATTTAGCTTAGTTTTTTAATAACTACAAGATTAGGTTTTATTAAATTGTGACAATGCTATCCCTTTAAAGGGATAGTAACACTTCGTTTTAACTTTATTTTATTTTGTAGGCATTAAAAAAACATGAAGAATGATATAAGTCTTATCTCTCAAACCTTTATGGTTTATGAGATATTCACAAGCAAAGTTCCCCTCCCCGCCCCTTTTACCTAGTGTAAGCCATCTCTTCTCAGATGTGAGTCTGGTTGTATGACAGTACAGATAACAGAAGGGGACAACTTTCTTTGTATTAAAACAATGAAGGCCCTTCCCCCCTTGATAAGTTTTTCAGCTTTTTCCATTATCTTAATTGAAGATTGTCCCTGTCTGCAGTCTACCTGGGCATCTCCCTTCTGATCTGATTGAACAGGGGGGGGATACTTTGTTTGTGAATATCTCTTAAACCATAAAGGTTTCAGAGATAAGACTTATATCATTCTTCATGTTTTTTTAATGCCTACAAAATAAAATAAAGTTAAAATGAAGTATTACTATCCCTTTAAGAATAAATTATTCCTATTATATAGCTGTCATTTACACCTTTGAGTGCCAGAGACTTATGAAACACATTGCTAAGCAATGCGTTGCATACGCCTGACACTCAAGAAGTTAAACATTATGTGGAATCAAGTTGTAAAAATCAGACACAAACATTTTCATACACTGACAGACTGTAAGGTGAAACATCCTTTTCTCTAATGCCCTACAGCAGTATGTAGGAGTAGGTGTGGCTTGATTGCCCTCACTAATAGGCCTCTTGCACACGGGTGACCCAAAAGCAATGATGCTGAATTAGTGATGCTACCTGTTGTAAAAACTACAATTCAGGGCTGTGGTGCCTTTCACCCAGGAGACTATTACCTCAAGTGAGTGCACCAAAGTCCAGCATACTGCAACTTTACTATGTTCATACAAGAACGCAGTAAAGAAGGAGTGAAAAATGTCTGCACAGAAAGCTATGGGCCTGTCAGCAGACCTCTCACAGAAGTTTTGTTGTAGATTGCGATTCTCAAGGCAACACATACCCCTGAACACAGGCAAATCGACTGTAGAAGGGGCATCTACAGTATGATAGGACTCGTATTACTGAGTGCAGGGGCATATTCTGCTATACTAAAACAAAACTGAAGGCCTATCACATCTTAACTCTCTGAATGCCAAATGAGTGTGCAGAACAATGTATGGCACATCCCTCTGATATTCAAATGGTTAACAGGTTTCAACACAGCTGTGTATGTATCAAAAAAAAAAAAAAGACGCAGTCCATGAAAAAAAAACAACCAACAGTTTTTGTTAATCGTTGCACACTGTGGATCAATATGATGTACACCATTATGGCACTCAAAGGGTTAAGCAGAGAGGTGTGAATTTGTTTTGCAATGTGTTGTACACCACAATGATCCTTAAACGGTTAACAAACATATACATTTGACATTGGTGATTTGTGCTGAATGAAATATATAAATTATAAAACAACCAATAGTTAAAGGGTTTTCATCTTAATACAAAAACAAGCCTGGTAAGTAAGTATAATAAACACTCAGGGGCAGCCACCATGCAAAAGAGGGCGGGGGGGGAGGAATCTACTGAGGAGGACTGTGAGACTATCGCTACAGTCCAGTGCTGTGTAAACAGACCTGAGGGGATTTATCTGGCACATAGAAACGCCAGCGGAAGTCAATGAACTCACTGATTCTCTATTGTCCTAGTAACCTGCTGGCCCAGTTACCTACTTTCTTCACAAGAGCTCCATGTACACAACAAAAAAAAGAGGAGACTGAGCTTTTTCCACAAATAAAACAAGATCTATTTTAAATGTTTTTTTCCTTTAGCTTTTAGTAGTTTTTTTCCATAACGTATCATTTTCTCAATAAGTTAAAGCACTGTATAACCAAAGTTAAGCAAAAATCAACAGATCAAAATATTAACCCTCACAATTTACTATTGCCAAGAAATCCTATGGCTCCTATGATTTTTTGCTCCTTGTTTTAACCCTCTGAGTGCCAGATGGGTACGCAACGCACTGAGTACGTCTCCGGCACACAAACGGTTATGAGACAGAACATCTCCAATCCGTTCAGGATGTTATGTTTTTAGGAGCAGACATGACAATTGCTAACAGGACCACTGGCCCTCCAACTCTGTTCACTGTACACGGTAATCTTAAGTAGGCTCCTCCCAGCAACGATCATGTCTGCCTCAAAGGACATGACATCCGGAATGGACTGAAGAGGTCATCTGTGGGTCAAAATTCATAGGGGCTATTAAGGATTTTCTGGCCACAGTAAAGTACATGAAAGGTTATTATTAGGAAACAATAGTTCTCCTTTAACACTAAGTACAACGCATTGTATTGCGTCCCCCCTAGCACTCAAAGGGTTAAAAGGAACACAAACCCATAAAAGTGATCACGCGTTACACTCACTTGAATATTCTTCAACCTTAAAAATACTGTTTTCTAAGCATAAAATCTAGTCATAAAAATGCTCTCTCTGGAAAATAGTGTAAGAACTTAACTTTAATATATGTAAAACAAAGAGGGAAAAAAGGAGGGACGGAGAAGCGCCAAAAATGTGTTACCCTAATATAACAGTTGTAAGTATATAATATATAGATCCACTCACATTAACAATACGTTGATCTAAAGACATATGTCAGTGACCAACAAAAACACTTGCAGGGTACTTTACCCGTCCCTGCTTGGGTTTCACTATCTCCAATCCAACAGTCCAAATGAAGAAGATGTATCTTCAGTCACTACCACATACAAAATAAAATAACAAACTAGTAGCAGTGTTCTTTCAATTTAAAATTATTTATTGTTTAAAAACAAATATACCGTAAAATCTCGGGTATAATACGCACTTTTTTACCCCATTTCACCATATGTGAAGTGGGGGGTGCGTATTATACACGAGTAAAAAAAAAAAGTAAATATGAAACGGAGTCCCCGTGAACCCGTTCAACTGGCTGCATGCTTGTCTTTGCAGTCCGCTTCCTCCCGTGCCTCTTTCCAAGATCCCCAGAGACTGCCAGTCCTGTTAGGACCTTCACAATGCATTATGCCTCCTGCCATGCCTCTCTTCCGTGCAAGATCCTCGGCACTGTAGAAGGTGCCCGAGTGCCCTGATAGGACTTTCACAGTGCATTATGCCGCCCGCTACGTCCCGTGCCTCTCTTCCCTGCAAGATCCTCGGCACTGTAGAAGGTGCCTGAGTGCCCTGTTAGGACCTACGCAAATACGAAGGTCCTAACAGGGCACTCAGGCACCTTCTACAGTGCAGAGGATCTTGGAGGGAAGAGAGGCACGGGACGTAGCGGGCGGCATAATGCACTCTGCCAGTCTCTACAGCGCTGGGGATCTTGGAAGGGAGATAAGCACCGGAGGAAGCGGGCGGCAAAGATAAGCGTGCCGCCTGTTGAATGGATCCACAGGCTGTGTTCACAGGGGCTTAATCCCTGGTACTGCTAACAACATCAGGTAAAATGATTTTGACGCTGGAATAGATCCCAAAGGAAGCAGTCACAGGGAGGCAAACATTTTGATCTGTGTTTTTGAGTACAGGGGCAGAAAGGCAGTGCGTATTATACATAGGTACTTTAATTTTTTTGTAAAATCTTGGGTATAATTTACACCTGCGTATTATACATAGGTGCGTATTATACCTGAGATTTTACGGTATGCCAAATGGCAAAAAAAGGCTCAAGGGAACGCGTTTCGCAACACCCACGGCTGCTTTATCAACCAATCTGGCTTCAACAGAACAAAAAGACTTTAATATATCAATTAGCATAAAGTGCCACAGTGTCATCATCTGCAAAGTATGCAGATTAGTTCTGTTCGTAGTCAAACATATCACAACCATAAGAAATGCCCTAAGCGTACGGACATTGCCTGCAGTCAGTAATAGCAGTGTGTGGTAATATTAGCCCAACACAGAAACGGTTGCATAAAGTGCCACACTGTGCCACAATTTCTGCTGAATATCATCATGCCCATGTAGACAGACGTGATTTTTTGTTGCAGGACTGCAAATTCCTCACGCTAACAGCTTCCTAAAAGCTTTCAGTGGGAGCAAAGCTGGATCATCCATTATGGCAATCTAGGATACTGCCTAAATCCCATGGCAATATGAGTGACCCTAGCTGAAAGAGATGGCTCACAGACAGAGGCCCTACTGTTGTCATCTCACCAACATCTTTGGGGTTATACACTACGGTATGATAAAGAGGTGATAACGCGGAGATGACTTCTCCAATTTCTATGTTATTCTATGGAGCCAACACACTAAGATTTCCCCAGTTTTGGAGATCTTAGTGCATTGGCTCTGTAGAATAACATAGGAATTGGAGAAGTGATATCACTGGAGAAGTCATCTCCACTTTATCACACCTTAGTACATAATCCCCTTCTGTCACAAGCTCTTATTGTTGAAAGAGACCAGCATGCAGTTGCACCCACTTCCATTAGAGCCATAATAGAGTGCTACTACCAGGTACTAGAGTGTCAGAAGACATATGGGGGCCCAAATAGGTACTTTGCCTAGGGCCACATGGAGCCTTACTCCATCTCTGAGTGTGGCTAAATTTGGAGTCCTGAAAAAAAATTAATTATGACTGCTTTGTGTACATGACATTCAGTAGTAATTAAAGATTGATTTTGGAGAAGAGGTCCACACAGAACTTGTTCATAGTGACTATTTGGAATTTCTGTTCATATAAAGGTAAATGAGGTGTTATTACTGGGAGGTGTTCGTGTTAATTTAACAAGGCGAAAGGCAATGTGTGTGTTGGGTGAAAGATGATGATGATGATGAGGGAAAAAGTGAGCGTCTGGAGGTGAGAGCTAGAGAATGGGAAGGATCACGCATGGTTCGAGTAACTGCCCTGATCCAGGTACATAGTGGATTTGATCCTGCACTTCAGGCAAGTATTCACTGTAGAAGCATTTTCAATCTGCTAGGCCTTGTGTACAAAGGCAATTGCAGGGTAAATTAACTATAGGTAAAAAAAATGACATTACTAAAATTCATGTTGATTTAAATGCACCATTGAAAGAGTACAAAGCAATACATTTGAGCTTCTCTAGAATTCGAGGAGTTAAAATCTCCATTTAACTCAATGGGACTTTTCATTTAATGCTTACAGTGCAGTTGGTTTGCTCCAGAATGGCTCTGCATTGTCTTTATACATAGGGCCCATTAGGCCTCACATATAGTGAAGCAATTCTAGGGCAAACAGACTGCATTATATGGGAGAAAAAACAATCCAAAAATTCCTATTAATTCTAAATGGGGCTTTTCAGTCATTTAACCCTTTGCATGCCAGAGGGGTATGAAACACACTGTTAACCCATTATTCAAAAGCTTAAATGCTAGAGAGTTCTCCAGCCCACTGCAAGAAATGCATTGAAGACCATCCAGCATTAAATGTGGTTTAAAAAGCCAGATTTGTGTGAATGGGAATTTTATCCATCCCCCATGACATAGATGGTTTGCCCTAGAATTGTGGCACTTTGTGTTTATACATAAGGCCCATTGGCCCATATCATGCCAAGGTATGAGTTGGCCCACTGGGCTGTATAATTTGTTTGTTTGTTTGCTGACCTGTATGTTATTCAAAGTACACTAGTCATAGGCCATAAAATTAGCTGAGTAGATAACATCACCAGAAACTGAATGAGTATATCAACGGAGCAGAACAGAGTGTCAAAAACTATTGGACCCTCTGATCTGATAGGGTTCATCCAGGGGACAGTCAAATATTATGAAATAGGGAGAACATGTATATACAGTATAAAATGGTTCAATACAAATATATATTCAGAATGCCCAGGTTTTACCCTTGTGGTGGGTATCAAACATGCCAGGGGGAGGTGTTCCTGGTATGAGTTACAAGAATAGCCACTTTGCAACCAGTTAGACCCAGCATGTTATAACATTATAGAGGTGTGCTGTGGGTTGCATGTTTTGGGAAACATTATGATTTTTCAAGTACCACTTTGCAGTAATATCTCTGACAGGTCTGATTGAGTGAGCTGTAAACTGTCAAGCCAAACCCCTGACCCTCCCAGGTAGCACCCAGGGGGTTTGGCCTCTTAGAAGCAACTGTGGACTCCTATTTAATATGGGTTTGTGGATAAAAAAGGTGAATTTCTTTGTAACAACTGAAGGAGGATATACCATCGAAGTTCCCGCAAGGACTCTTAAAATATCAGTAATTGTATTTAAGGATTTCTTGTGTTTCTCCCATTTTATTTTATGGACTGTGTTGCTTATGTGTAATCTTTATTTGTGTATGTCCTTTATTTCTGTATTTTCGTAAACAGCACTGTGAAGCCTTTTTTCAGAATAAATGTTCAATTAATCAGCTCTTGTCTCTGTTCTCTAATATGAACTCACTACTCTGAAGGAAGCTCAGGTAGCACACGTTACTACTCTGAAGGAAGCCCAGGTAGCACACGTTACTAAATGGTTAATTATATATGTCTGTACTCTGTTGTGTTTGGGGTAACCTAAGATGCCCAGATATAAAGTCTTCAAGGTGGCAGTAAATTGTAGCGCTGGGGTTGATAGAGCAGGAGGGATTTCAGGGGTTAATTTGGTGGTTGCTAGGAATAGTAACAGGTAACCAGGGGTCTGGTATTGCTAACCCTTTCCCTCCCACACTCTCCCCACTGTCTCAGCAGACTTGTGACAGCCCATATTTATAAAAGCAAACAAGTTATTGTCTTACCTGGGAACACTGTCTTCTGGAGTTCCCCTGTGGTGCTGCTGGGGAAAATAAATGATGTGATTTGCACCAAAAGAGGTGGGGCTTAGTCACAGGTGGGGGTGGGGCTTACTGGACATGTCACAAAAGTGGGCAGGAAATGGAAGGAACAGGGTGGAAAGGAGCAGAAGTGGGCAGAGTTTTTTTTATGAAACTCCCCACCGCCTGAGAATCAGTGTCTGTCCCCGGAGACCAGGTAGTCAGCTGCACAAAGCCGAGTCTCTGGGGCAGGTCCGGAGAGTTCCCAGGTATTGGTTATTCTGGAGTAAGCCAACTGCACCATAAGAGAGACACAAAATTTCCTAAATTCCCATGCAGTTGTGTACAGCTTTTTTAACTCCTTTAATGTTACAAAGGTGAGACCTCTCTAGCATTCAAGGGTTAAAATTCCAAATTAATAAGAATTTTTATTTGACCACATGGAGCAGTTGGTTTTCTGTGGAATAACTCCAGTTTGCTTTTATAAATATGGGTCACTGTTCCTACCGATGGACATATACTATGTATAGTCCCCCAGTAAATCTGCTTCTAATGATTCACCCAAGGCAACTACACTACTACAAAGCCATCCCTCATCAATTTCCTATGAATAATTGCCATGTAAATCGTTAAGCAAGAGAAGTCACCACTGACTGAAATGAGTGGTGCCACAGTAAGAATCATGCTTCTGTAACTACAGCCTCCAACTGAGTGGAATATTTAACCCTTTGAGTGCAAGAAGGGTATGCAACACATTGCAAAGCAATGTATTACTTACCCCTCTGGCACTCAAAGGGTTAATATGCACACAATGCCCTCTCATAAAGGGTCAACCATTCTTGTAGATGTTCTGGTATGCAAACCAGAAGTGGACAACCTGTGGCCCTCTAGCAGTTGGTCTACAACTCCCTTCACCCTCATTCTCAGCTGGCAGAGGATGCTGAAGGAGTTGACAAAGCTTGAAGCAGGCAGCTTGTGTGGCACTGGCACAGATCATGCAGGGCTAGGCATGCGTGATGGTTGAATTTTCTCTTCATATGGAGTTATTTTATCCACTTGAATACTAGAGAGGTCTCCGATGCATTGCAAAGCCATATTTTTCAAAAGAAAAGAGAAGGAAATCTGGCCCTGCTTACAAGTGTAAATCCTTTGAGTGCCAGAGCAGTATGCAATGCATTGGGTACCTCTCTGGCACTCAAAGGGTTAAGGTTCATTGGGGAAATCATTAAGTGCATAGCCTAGTACAAATGCTTAATATATGGCACAAACGGTGTGCAAACAAAGCACAACATCACACCTCTCTCAATTTATAACAATAAATGACACTTATAATGACAATCTAGTCACCTTACTTCTCTAGTGACAGGAAAAGCCATAGCAATCAGTCAAAGCCAACACACAGAGTTCAGCAACAACCTGCCCTGCTCACCTTAATTCTTACAGACTGGCTGACCCGCATTTCTAAGGATAGCAAATTGTTAATCTCAGTTAAAAATAACTGTCTGGCCTAGGTTAATCTTGACATAACAGAAAAACAAGGAAAAAAATGGAGTGTCACTCTTTCATATGCCCTTTGCCCTAAACCAGGATTAGGCAAACTGAAGCCCACTTATCCTACATGTACATTCTCTTAACCCCTTGAGAACCAGAGGTGTGTTCAATGCACTGCGCATTCCTCTGTTTCTCAGGGGGTTATCAGGTATAAAAAAAAAAATAAACACTAAGGTAGCACTTTAGATGTCCTTTAACCCTCTGAGTGCCAAAGGGGTACGGAAGGCTTTGAAACACAATACACTGCGTATCCCTATGGCACTCAAAGGGTTAATAAAGACAGATCAAATACAAATGTGTGGCCTTATGTGTGGGCAATGTGATGCACCCCCTATGGCACTAAAAAAAAAAAAAAAGTAAAATGATGAATATTTCCACTATTATACAGCACTCCAGCCTATATCGATGCTGTGTAACCAAGGAAAAATACATGATATACTCCAGTGGTACAACGTTGTCATGACAATGCAATTAAATGATCAGCTCTCAGATTTTGACCTATACATATCCATTATTTCTATGCAACCTCATTTCAACGTAACAGTTTGCTTTCATACTATCCTAAGAGGATGCATACTAGGAGTGGGCAACATATGAACAAGCAGCTATTGAACTACAATTCCCATTATCTCTGTCTTGACATCGGCTGCCTGGGAATGATGAGAGCTGTAATACAACAACAACAACAACAACAGTAAGGCCTTGGGTTTCCCATCCCCACTAGATATGTTTGTGCTGGAAAAGTGACTGCAAACAGGAGACTGCAAAAGAGTTGTTATACGAGATGTTATACTAACTGGCCTCCCTCTTGCCCGCCTAACCCCACTACAGTCCATAATGAACTCAGCAGCACGACTAATCTACCTAACCAACTGCTTCTCCAACACCAGTCCCCTCTGCCAATCCCTACACTGGCTCCCATTAGAACACAGAATTGAATTCAAAATCCTGGTGCTTACTTATAGAGCCCTTACTAACACCGCACCCCCCCTATATTTCATCTCTCATTTCCAAATACACTCCCACTCGCCATCTTCGTTCTGCACAGGACCTTCTCCTCTCCACATCTCTCATTACAACCTCCCACTCCCGCCTACAGGACTTCTCCCGTGATGCACCCAAGCTCTGGAATTCCCTCCCCCGCCCCATCAGACTTTCCCCTAGCCTTCAGATCTTCAGACACTCCCTGAAAACTCACCTCTTCAGGGAAACCTATCAACTACCTACATAAATATTATCGCCAAGAACCCACCATTCCCTGGAATACTACACTCACTAGCACTTCTCTCTCCCACCCACTGACTGGCAGCTCATGTGGCAGGAGGCACTTACACCCAATAGCACTTACACCTTCTGTGTCCTACCCACCTTCCTCTAGACTGTAAGCTCTCACGAGCAGGGCCCTCTGATCCTTCTGTTCTCCACATATGATTTGTACTATTTAATATCCCTGTATGTCTATCCCCTATTGTAAAGCGCTACGGAATAAGTTGGCGCTATATAAATAAAGATTTTCAATACAACCAGTTCAGAATAGACACTGGGCCATACTTACCAAGCCAAAGAAGTGCAATTCTGGAGCACAGCAGCTAAGCCATAGAGGAAGAAATGAACATTCTCACCAATTTAAACAAAGATTTTAACCTGTGTTGTAATTTACTCCGGGATGTCATCTCTTTGAATGAGCAATGTGGTGTGCAAAGCATTGTGGAGCCCCTGACATTCCCCTCTGGTACTCAAGAGGGTTAAGCTCAGGGGTGGGCAATATAAGGCCCTCCAGCTGCTACCAGGGGCCAAGGCTATATTGGTTATGTTGCCCGCTGTGAGGCATCATGCTGGGTGACTACGGTCAAATGAAAACACAAGAGTCCGACACAGAGCATCTTCACTGCATTCGCAGTATCACAATTTGATGACTGGGCAACCCATATAGGTACCAACCAATACTAGATGGAGCTCACTCGGGCTGGTTGTGAGATGTACCCCCCCCTGCTTTCAGATCATTGGTGGGATTCAGGAGAAGGTAACAACACTGGAGACAGAACATGTGCAGAAGTCTGCTACAGTTTTGTCACCCATGTGATAGAACCGTTAAAGGCACAGTAATACCTAAAATGTAAAAATAAAAAAATATATATAGGTCGTAAGGATTATACTGCTGAGTAAACCAAGGGTACTCTGCTGAATGGTGTTTTAATCATTATTTTTAGGTACATTATCACAGTGGCCTGAAATTATACAGTGGCACTGTTGCTACACCACTTTATGGAGATTTATGGTCAACTGACCAGAGCTGTCCATAGGATGTTGTAGCAACAGCGCCACTGTACAATTTCAGGCCACTGTGATACTGCACATAAAAAAATTCAAGTTTGAACTGTAATAACTATTGAATAAAACGCCATCCAGCAGTGGGAGTACCCTAGTTGTACTCAGGGGGAATAAACCCTAGAACATTTTTTTTAATATCCCTTTAACTCTCCAAGTGCCAAATAGGAGTACAACACATTGTGAACTCAAAGGTTAACCACGTGTGAAATTTGCACTTGGGACAATAAATGACCAGAGTGACATGCAATACTTCTCTAGTTCTAAAAGGTAAAATACATATATATTTATGTTGAAATCAATGTTCTCTATACACTTGCACACTAGTACATTAGTACATCTGCATTTGAAATTCACTGAAAAACCTCCAGGGCTCTTTACAGAGGTCCTTCCACAACCTTTGTCCCTGTTCTGGTGTTTGGACAAATGGCATGAACTCAATGACATGTGTACAAAAGAAGGTGGTAAATGCTTTATCAGTAGTGATTCTATGGAATCAGAGTACACAGCAAATAACTAGGTCTTACTGGAATAGAAATTAGAACTATACAAACTTACAGAACAAGTCAGAATGCGTTCCAAATAGATAGCTGTAGGCAGACGAAGGTTACTATATCAAGCAAACAGGTAATATAAACATATTCCTGGAAAGCAGGTCCTTATCCTCAGTATTCCATTACAAATAGGATTTCCATGAAAGTGTACCATCTGCAGAGCATATGCAAATGGAGATCAGTCTGCAGTCTTTGGGTATGCTCAAATGGACATCTATCACATCACGGCTCCAAGACACCATGCTGCATCTTTCCTGCATTCCAAGCAGAAAGCAGTGAGGTTGCAGAAGAAGTACATCTTCAGGACTACTCTGGAGTCACCGTTCAGATTGTTAAGAGGAAACCATGTTGTTGTGGTGATCATTTTGGCGAACGTAGACAGCCTGCTCATGGGTCACACATCTCCCTCCCCACAATAGGATTGTCAAAGGACAGGAGGAATATCAGTGGCAAACAACATGGGAGGCTTGAGCAAAAGCATAATATTGTGCAATCAAGTCATCCATGTTAACCTAGTTTTATAACTGATATCTATACATTCTACTAGCATTTTATGTAAACCGAACACCAGCAGACCCACAACAGCTGGTGATGAGGAGTGCACATGAAAGAAAAAAAATCCACAGCATGGCCAATGTTGCATTACAACAACCAAGTTCATTAGTTCACCGCGTGAAGGAAAAACACAGGTCTATCATTTGTCTTTACCTGATGACCCAATAAACATTGTTTACTGCAGAATTGTCCATGCTTTGGAAATATGCTGATATTTTATAGCAATACCAACTATATTGAATATAAACTGTAGCCAGTATAACAGTACTGGATTTTGCTGAATATTACCTAACCCCTTGAGTGCCAGAAAGGTAGTATTGTTCTGAAATGCATTAGATACCTCTCTGGCACTCAAAGGGTTAATCCCTAGGAGAAGAAAAAAAAATACCATCCACCTCTCTACCGATCATTGATTTACAATCAGACAGAAATTAAGATGGAAATACTGACAGGTAGAGCCTGCATACTATAGTCACTATTTGTCAGTACAATTTTTTTTTGCACAGAATCCAATCTGATCACTTCCCCTTGTTAGTGACCCCTAAGTGTCAACTCCCATCCGTCCCCAAAGCTCAGCCCTTTGTGGCGTTTCTGCTCCCAAGTAACCCAAGAATATCAAAACAAAATACTTATATTTTTGGATGTGAAAAAAAATCCCAAAACAAGCGTTATGCTTTTAAACTAGTATTCCATGCCCAATTACACCTTAACAAATCCTCTATTCAAAACATTAAAGGGATAGTATTACTTAAATAATACTAATCCCTATGTTAACCCTTTGAGTGCCAGAGGGCTACGGAACGCATTGCAAGGCAATGCGTTCCGTACCCCTCTGGCACTCAAAGGGTTAAAGCCCTTGAATAAAGATGAAAAATGCCCCCAGCGGCATCTCTCAAACCCTTATGGTTTGAGAGATAACAGCTTTCAAAGTTCGCCCCTGGTGCACGTCAGCAATCTAGCTGACAGCAGGGGAATCCTCTCCTGAGATCACAGACACACATTTTAAAGCCCATGTACACGGGCCAACACTGACGGCGCTGCAGTCATACGCAGTAGAGAATGACTGAACGCACCGCAGCTGATACGGAGCAGGGCGCTCCAAATTCAGACCGCAGTCCTCTCTGCGCACCTTCCTGGGACTGTTTGGTCCCAGGAAGGTGCGCATAGAGGACTCCTGTCTGAATTCGGAGCGCCCCGCTCCGTATCAGCCGTGGCGTGGGCAGTCTCTACTGCGTATGACTGCAGCACGCGCAGCCATTTCTACTGCGCATGGCAGCTTCTGACAAACATTGTTAGCGAATTATTATATAGGATATATATAGAGAAAGAGAGAGAGAGAGAGAGAGAGAGAGAGGTTACAGTCTTCTATGTATCGTTATTTCACTATTTTTTTTTTATTGAGAAATTATTTAGGATCCATTGATTTCATTATAGTGTATGTTTATGTATTATGTAGTTTATTAATACATGTATGGGTACTCTACAGTTTAGAGTGTTTTAGATTAATACACCAAAACATTAAGACTTTAGGTGTGATGACGTGGCCCTTGTCCGGACCCATCTGGGTAGCGGGAGTGTAGCCTATTTAGTCCGAAATGCAGGGGAGGTTCCGAATTTGGGTTGTGGACTGCTCCATCTACTGAGATATTATTTGGTTGTGCATTTTATGTAGCCTTTAAAGGGACAGTAATGTCTTAATTAATTATAGAAAAAGTAATATTGTAGACCATAGACCATAAAATAAGAAATCAAACAATGCAATTCCTATCTCTCAAATCTTTATGGTTTAAGAGATAGAGCATTCTAAAGTTCCCCCCTCAGTGATGTCAGCTGTAAAGCTGACAGAAGGAGATCCGCGTTGGCTGACACGAGGAGGCTCTTCAGCAGAGTCTCAATAGTGTGATTTAAAAAGAAATACTTCTTTGGAACGGTCTAAAAAGTGTGCTTGCAAACCAATTACACTTTGTTGACAGTTCCAGTGAATTAGTTTTTTAAAATCGCTCTATTTTGGCTCTGCTGAAGAGCTGCCTGTCGGTCCCCGGACCAGGAACTCCTGCTGTCAGATTACAGCTGACATCAGGAGAAGGGGAGGGAAAGGAGAACTATAGAACACTCTCTCTCTCAAACCATAAAGGTTTGAGAGATAGGCATTGCATCTATGGATTTCTTATTTTATGGTCTACAATATTACTTTTTATATAATTAAGACATTACTATCCCTTTAAATATTTAAAGGCACGACTTGGATATAAAAGTGTACATACATTGTGTTCCGGAGAGTCACTGATGTTATGCTTTTGACAATGAAATGTTAAACAATTTTTAGTCAATTTGTTGATATTACAGATATTAATTATTTGGTCATTTTTAATAAACACTACTTGGATATAGGTTGTTGTTGGTGGTGGTGGTGGTGGTATTATCTCCCATGTCACTAGTTTCTATAACATTGGCATCCTACACAGGATGCAGTTTCTTTTAGCTCACTAGTGCCTTACACAGAGAAAATATCGTAAAGCACATCATACTGATCCTGCCAAAATGGTAGTCCAGCCATGAAGTGCCAGGATATTCCTCTCTGAAGAAGAGAAACAGCTAACCCCAGACATATGTTTAAGCCTTGTTGGGTCTTGTCTGCAAGGTGTAGCTGATCTCTGTAGACACTGACAGCAAGCGGTCCATGGCTGTATTCCCCTAATAACCTAATGGTGCCCACCCCAAGGATAATTTTAGAAACACAGAATTTGATGGCAGATAAGAACCATTCGGCCCATCTAGTCTGCCCATTTTCATATGCACTAGGGAGCTCAAAGACACTACACCCTGGGTAGGACACGATTACTGCTCAAATTCTATGACAGACTCATTCCTAGTTGAGCATCTCGAACCAGTTCTTTTGCATATGCATATCATGCTTGGGGTTGGTTACACTACGGTTAAAAGGGGAATCCAGACATGGACCCATTGCTCACCGTGTCTAGAGAGATCAGCTACACCTCACTGATGAGGCCTAACAAGGACAAAACCTATACCTGGGGTTGGAGGTTTCCCTTGTTCAGAGAGGAATTGCCTGCCAGTTGATGGCTGGGCTGTCATTTTGGCAGTATCAGTATGATTTCCTTTAGGATATTTCCTCTCTGTGTAAGAGACTGCACCCTGGGTAGGACACCATTCCTGTATAGCCTACTTAATTTTATGGCAGACTCATTCCTAGTTGAGAGCTTCTGACCAGTTCTTTTGCAGTTGCAGAAATATACTTAACAGAGACCAGTTTTAAACTTCTCACACCAGAACTAGTGAACAAATTCTGTCCCACTGACTCGGATCTCTGTTGGTGGTGTAATCAACAAACAGGCTCACAAACAAATTTGGTGGGGCTTTCTGCAAGTTTCTCAATTTTGGGAAACTGTCCAAAAAGTTATCTCCTAACTCTTGGGGGGAAAGTAATTCAAACACCTGACATTCTACTTCTAAATATTAAGCCAAACAAATTGAGAATAATCCCAAGAAATGACATCTTTATATGCATTTTTAGATGCTGTCAGCATGTGCATACCAGCAATAATGAAGCAGTCAAACCCAACTTTTATATTGAACTGGAAGAATAGAATGACTGTGGCATTATAAAAATCTCACATTTCTCTCCAAGAATGATAAGAATTCCTCTACTGAAATATGAAAATTGCAGCTGCAAGATTATGAAAAATTATATGGATTGATGTAGTTGATGTTACCGGTTATGACTCACTCTCTGCACTCTACATTCTGTAAACCCCTATACCCAGGATTGCTGAATTTTCTGATCGCTGACGGACGTGCTCCACTTAACTAAATAACGGTCCCTCCTACTCTCTGCTTCCTTCTCCTTCTCTTCTATTTCCTTACATGGAATATGACACTTGAGTAATGACTTGTTATATGGACGGTGTTACTAGCTTAATTTTAACCCATTGTTTATCTAAATATGTACAGTATATGTCCATTGTTGTTATTTTGCCATGCAATTTAATTGCCACACAATACTCTTAGTAAACACAGTCACTGGAGAGGACACCAACACATTTTTTGCCTCTTTCTCCCATTCATTCATTCTGCTCCCTCCTTCTCCTTTCTTTTACACATGTTCCTTCTCTCCCCCACCCTCCCCACAATTCCACCTCCCTTTCAATTATATACGGACCTTCACTACTACCACTACTCCTACCTCTTCCCCAATACTAATCCTCTTTTTTCCCCCATTCACTAGTCTCCTCTCTCTGTGTGGCTCCACCCTCTATATATTCTGTTCCTTCTTTCCCCTTTGACTATACACTCCTCTCTATTCCCCACCACAGCACATTTTCCTCCCCCTCTTTTAATAACCCCCCTCATTTTCCCACTACCCCTCCCAGATCTCTTCCCCACTCCAGACTCTTCAACTACTGTTAGACTAAAACTTGATCAAGAATGGAAAATCAGCACTACAACAGCTGCCCCAAATGTGCATGTCCTGCATTTATTGCATGGGTGAAAAAATATGAAAAAAACACTGCAGTCACACAATTCATAGGAGCCAATCAAGAGATCTTGGAGTCAGTGAAGTGGGTCCATGCCCACAGAAAATACCAACACGATGGAACCAGAAGTACAACTGTAACAGAGATGATGAGATTGGGAAAACATTAAAACAAAAGCACTTTCCAATAATGCCCCCAAGCAGGTTTAACCCCTTAACGACCCCTGACGGTCATAGTACGTCATGGGTTGATCTGACTGAATGACCCATGACGTACTATGACCGTCATGGAATTCCGGGCTCCCTCCGCGGCTGCACGCGGTTCGGGAAGTCCGGAAGCGGAAGGAAGAAAAAAAAAAAAATTGCTCTGTGGTCCTTAATGCCGATCGGCCGGTCATTAAGGGGTTAAACATCCTGACTCCAAAAAAGGCAGTCTGACATCTCCTTAGATCAATATCCTGCTTTGAAAAAAAAATGTTTAAGGGGAACATTCACATTATAAAAACTTTTATACCCAAACTAGGTTTGTTTGCATGAGAGAAAAGATGTCTAAGTGGTGAGATGATTACTATTTGCAGATACATTCCTGGCCAGTACAAATAACTATCTGGGCAACTCTTTAATCAAAGAGCTGAGCAGTAAACGAGAGGCTTCCTTTAGCCCGTTAAGGATGAGCGGTCCAGGGAAGTTACCTTCCATTAAAGCGGAACTTTCAGATAGTACTTAGTCGCCATGCATTCATTAAGCGCATGGCAACTAGCTTGGAAATCTAAGTCTTACCTTTAAAAAATAGCACATTCTAAAGATATCCTTGCAGTTTGCCCAGACTACAGCACAGGCATCTTGTCTGCGCACCTGCGCTGTCAGTCCAGGTCTCCAAATGCCAAGGATTTCTTTAGAATGTACTATTTTTTAACCCTTTGAGTGCCAGAGGGGTACGGAATGCATTGCAATGCAATGCATTCTGTACCACTCTGGCACTCAAAGGGTTAAAGGTAAGACTGACTCCCAAGCTAGTCGCCATTCGCTTAATGAATGCATGGCACCTTAGTACTATCTGAAAGTTCTGCTTTAAGGGAAGGTAACTTCCCTGGACAACTCATCCTTAATGGGCTAAAGGAAGCCTCTCGTTTACTGCTCAGCTCTTTGAGTAAAGAGTTGCACAGATAGTTATTTGTACTGGCCAGGAATGTATCTGCAAATAGTAATCATGTCACCTCTTAGACATCTTTTCCCTAATGCAAACAAACCTAGTTTGGAACAATATAGAGAATTAAAGGAGAACTTTCACATTATAAAAACTTTTGTGCATGGGCAGGACTTTTCTGCCCCAGTATGAGGAAGGATTACAGGAGTGAGCACGATAAGCCTGGGACTGTGCACGGCAACCATGTGGACACCTCGCCCCATTGGGAAGGGGAGCTTTTACCCTCATGATTGACACCACCACTTAAGCAGAGCGCTGCTACTCAGGAATAATGTAATCAAGATGACAGATCAATCCTTCCCGTCGGAGACCTTGTAAGGTACATTTCTTACATTACGCATGCAGTGTGAACGAGTTGAGGACTATTTTGGCTATCATTTGGGGGTGAACTATTGTTAAGTGGACCATTTGTTATAATGTGACACATCCACTTTAAAATACAACCTTTGCCATCATTAGATGAAGTAACATTCACAGGTGAATAAAAAGCTTCCACACTTTCAGAGAACCTGATATTTCTAATTGAAAGGGCTGTTTTTCAACAGGTTGTAAATGATTTATTTTTGTATTCCTCTCTTTACGATAGCTACATAATATTTCTTGCTTTTGCTTGTGGCATATATACCTTTTAAATATTTCTTTAAACAAGGGGTGGACAAAATTAAAAAACGTTGGAGTCGCAGAGAATGTTTAGGAGCCAGTAAAGGTGTAAAATGTAATGCATAAATGGATATAAAATACTCCCCAAAATTTAGGAGCAAGAGGTAAAAAATTTTTTTAGGAGCACTGAATCTCCTGCTCTTAGGATTTTTCCATTCCTGCTTAAAACAGAAAACTTCCAGACTGACGTAAATATTTTTTTTTCCCTTTATAAAATCAGTGTTTTGTATTCAAGGCTGAATAGAACCAATTTGCTTCCTAAGTGTACCATCTCACGAAGCAGGTGGGATAAAGTGCTCTCCTAGCAACTATTGCTAAAATTAACCTACACTCCTCTGATAAAAATCAATTGGCTCCCTGTCATACACAGTCCAACAGAGTCATCAGATTAGTTGCACACTGAGCAATAACAGAAGCTTTGTATGAAAGACCTCTCTACTCGGACACAAACAACATGGCGTGCTCACACATACAACAGAAAAAACACATATACAGAATCTCAGGTTACAAAGAGGCACGATGACTAGTCACGGCTCATAGATTTACAAGCAGCTAAATAGAAAAGTTCCCTAATAAAGCAAAATGCAATTGCCAGTGGATAAATCATGTTATAACAACAACTGTGCATTCTGCACAAGTTCTAACAGCAAAAGGAAGACAAATAAAGATTTTAACATCTTCCCAGGTCTGTTGATCACCAAGGAGATAAGGTCTCTGCCCGTGTGAACATCTTACTACTGTTGATGATGGACTCTGGATACATTTCAAATCATGGTGAGCTGCTATAGCAGGGTAGGCAACTTGCTGCCTTCTAATCGTTGGAGGACTACAATTCCCACAATCATTCTCATCCGGCAGTTGGCTGGCAGATGATGGGAACTGCAGCATTCCAACAACTAGGGGGCAGCAGGTTGCCCATCCCTCTGGTATAGTAATAAAGGATTATATCAGTTTGCTAAACCAGTGCTATTCCCATTGGTGCTTTGGCTGGTTTAGAAAAATACCTTTCCGAAGGGCCAAACCGCATTAAAAAGAGAGGGCCAGTCCTGGGCAATACTACATTATGCACCAAAATCATCGTGTAGTTTATTGTTCACTATGGTTCTTAATTTGTTAACAAAATAACTTACTTAGGAGGGGCTCCTTCATACAGGAGCCTGATAGATCTATTCACACACACATATTATATATATATTTATTTTGATTTTTTTTGTGCTTTATAGCTATAATTTCATGATCTATGGTTCTTAGACTGTGCCATAAGAACTTGCTAACAGCCCAGGACTTAAGATTTCTCAGATTCAGCACAGGTGAGATCAAAATGACAGACTTCAATTGACTCTCCTGTATCCAAGCAAGTCCTGGCCTATTAGTGGTCCTTGAGGGCAAAGGTTGAGAACCATCCCTACAGATTACACCTCACAACAAATAATGGACTTCAACAGCCTGGAATGGCTCATAAAGGTCAATTGTATTTATTAGACTGTAAACAAACAAGTAGCAGCTGACAACAACAGATCAAATGCAAGGGGAAAAAGGAATGTGAAGGACATGTGAAGGACACATACATAGACAAGTTCATATTGTTAAACAAATCAAGCACTTATTACCAAAGTATAATCATTCCCATGTAAAAAGACAGTATACAACACATTAGAAGTTCCAAACAATTATAAAAACTGTCATAAGCATGCACTTCCTATTATTATACAAGGGGCCAACATGCCATCCTAAAGCAGATAATATAAGAGCCCTTCTGTTGAGTCTACAATTTTGTCAGATAGCCACTGGCCAGCTGAAAATGAGGGGCATTGCAGTCCAATAACTACTGGGAAGTATGTGTTGTCCACTCCTGACATAAGTGAATCCCCAAAAAACAGATATTATATGCACATTTTTATACTGGTCTATGAGATCTATAGAATGACATACTCTCCTTGTGTCTTTCCATTGAGAATGAACCAGTACAATTCTATCATCTGATGCAGGCAGGTAGCCACAAGTCATCTACATTGTGTCTAAATAAACCACACACAAAGATTATGTCATTTTCCCTTTAATATGAATTTGTGTACCAACTGCTGATTTCATGACACTGGGCTGGTTAACACAGGGGTCCTAGGTAAATTTCTGATTTCAGCCTAAACACAAAATTTCCTGTAATGAAATCACAGCATTAAAGTCAGAAAAATAAATCTACAGCAACCTCTGACTGAAGAAACTAGAAGCAATGCATAGGAAGTGACAGGCAGCCACTGATAAACTCACAGAGAAATCCTTACATCCTGGACTGTTTGCCCTTGAGGACTGATATAGAATGTGCACCTTCTATGGTCTATGACTTTTACTATGTGATTTATTTTTCCTTTTAGAGAACATAATTTTTATAGTGCAGCAAGCGAAATGTCCAAAGGCAATGTACATTATATACTTCCTGATTCTACATTAGACATACAAGAAAGAACAGTCATCAAAGCATTTTCATTCAGTAATGAAGGGAGAGGCAATGTCACCAAAGCAATGCGTTGTGTACCCTTCTGGCATTCAAAGTGTTAAAGCGCATTAGATAATTTGAAAACTTTTTGCAAAAACACATCTACACTACCATTCAAAAGTTTGGAGTCACTTAGAAATGTCCTTTTTTCTCTTATGGGAACACCTTGACCGTATGGTAAGAGAGAAGTGCCTATCAAGCCAATCCAAATTGTGGGAGGTGCTATAGGAAGGATGGGGTGAACTCTTCACATTACCTCAACACACTGACAATTAGAATAGGTCTGCAAGGCTGTATTCATTTTGCAAACAATTTGATGAAAAACAAGGATATTTCTAAGTGACCCCAAACTTTTGAATGGTAGTGTACATCACTAGAACTTTATACAAAGTTAAAGGGATAGTAATGTCTGCAATAAAGTAGATTTCAGAGTCTCTACTGTAATCCCAACATATTGCGGTATGTTTAATAACTTACTTTTACACAGTTCCAAAGATATTAAATGTAAAAAGATCCCCCTCCCACCCCTTCTGGCTGCCTCCCCTTACAGCTGTAATACGGTCGTGTCACCTGCCGGATGCAGCGAGGGGAAAACTTGTCAGCAAGTATAAGGAAAACCCTGACCCCCTTGATGAAGGAGGGCAGGATTTTCCTTTGCTCACTGAAGTTTGTCCCTCGCCGCTCTCCATCCACACACCAGTTAAATGAAGCATGATGTGGCCAGAAGGGGATATTTTTACATTTAATATCTTCTGAACTACATAAGTTATTAAAGCGGAACTACCACCACTAAACTGCTTAATAGCGCTAGCCGCCAGAATTATTACCTTGTTAAAGAGGATTATCAATTCTTGTCGGGCTGACAGACAGGACGGAGCACAGACATCTTCCCATAGTGACATCTGCACGCCTGCACTGTCAGTCCCTTTTGGAGCCGAATGGTTCCTAGCAACACCTCCTAGAGCCAGCTGGGACTGACAGCGCAGACATCACTATGGGAAGATGCCTGGGCTCCGTCCTGCCTGCCAGCCAGACAAGAATTGATAATCCTCTTTAACAAGGTAATAATTCTGGTGACTAGCGCTACTAAGCAGCTAGTCGCCAGATGGGGAATTATTTAAGTTCAAGTTGTTTAGCTGTGGTAGTTCCGCTTTAAACATAGCGCAATGTGAGCATGGAAACTGCTATTGTACTGTTCAGCACAGGAGATACCTTGCCTCATTGTTCAAGAAACAACTCCCCCGATCCCACTAATTATCAAATTGTTTCTGCAGGAAAACCCAGTATAATTAACAACTTGAGTGCCACACATTTGCAATGTGTTGGAGACCTCTCTAGGGTTCAAGGGGTTAAAACCCCATTTAAAAAAAAATTAATAGGAATTTTTGATTTCTTCTCTATAGAGCAAATGGTTTGCCTGAGAATCCCTCCACTTTTCTTTTGAACATACGACCCTTTGAGTGCCAAAGGGGTTTGCATTAACATAGCAACAAAGGATTTAACCCTTAACATAGGTCATTTTGAAGTATAAAAAAAATACAAACAAAGCACAGCCAAGATCATGTATATAAGATTTTACTGATTTTGCCTCTATCCCATGTCTTTTTACTGCAAATGGCTGCCTTTATTCTCTTTGGTAGCTGGTAGGTTAAAGGGATAGTAATACTTAAAAATTACTTATCCCCATTTTGTAGCCCTTAAAGGGATAGTAATACTTCGTTTTATCCTTATTTTATTTTGTAGGCATTAAAAAAATATGAAGAATGATTTAAGTCTTATCTCTCAAACCTTTATGGTTTAAGAGATATTCACAAGCAAAGTTTCCCCCTCCCGCCCCTTTTACCTAGTGTAAGAAATCTCTTCTCAGATGGGGATCTGGTTGTAAGACCAGACAGATAACAGCAGGGGACAATCTTCTTACAATGAAAACAATGAAAGTCCTTGACAAGTTTTTCAGGTTTTTCCCTTATCTTAATTGAAGATTGTCCCTCTCTACAGTCTACCTGGGCACCTCCCTTCTGCTCTGGCTGAACAGTTTTACATCAGTAAAAGGGGCGGAAGGGGGATACTTTATCATTGAATTACTCTTGAACTACAACTCTGACAGAATTGAAATAACACTCTCCAAAGTCCAAATACTATGATGATTAATTAGAGCTGCTTTTATTATGAAACATTACTATCCCTTTAAATAAAGAAGAAAATGCCACCAGCGGCAACACATTCAACACACATCTGTTTAACTACTTGATTGCTGCAATACATTTCTCACCCCTCTGACAGTCAAAGGGGTAACGTGAAGATGCAGAATGTTCTTCTGTGCATTCATGGCCATCACACTTGCTATATTACTCATTTCTCTATTTCACATAGAAATTGCAACCAAATTCCAATAAAACTTGAGAATCTATTTTATACAGGGAAACTAAAATGTGTATGAGCAGAGTAGTATATTATAAACTCCTACCATGTGAAGGCATACTATAATATACAGGAGAGACTGAAGTGAACTGCTGCTGTCTCCTAAGAGAGAGCAGCAATGCAATCACAGATTTAAAGGGATAGTAATACTTAAAAATTACCTATCCCTATTTTGTAGCCCTTAAATAAAGGAGAAATGCACCAACGGCATCTCTCAAACCCTTATGGTTTGAGAGATAACTGTTTACAAAGTTCTCCCCTGCCCGATGTCAGCGTTCTAGTTGACAGATTTGGAATCCGGTCCACAGGCCGGCCGGTGGCTCTGCAGTAGAGGCGAGATTGTGTTAATGAAAAATAATTTTTTTTTTACACGTTCTCAGCTCTGCTGCAGAGTCGCCGGCTGATCCCAGGAGAGGATTTCCCTTCTGTCAGCTAGAATGCGGACGTCAGGCATGGGAGAACTTTCTAAGAGGTTATCTCTCAAACCATAATGGTTTGAGAGATGCCGCTGGTGGCATTTCTCTTCTTTATTTAAGGGCTACAAAACAGGGATAGGTAATTTTGAAGTATTGGAAGTACTGGAAGAAAAACTTGACATCAGGAAGGATGGTAATGCGCCTCTGAGAAGAAAAAAAAAAAAAAACAGAGAGCAGAAGTCTGAACCTTAAAGGGAACTCAAACTGAGGCCCTTATCCACACTGTCCTGGGAAGGAGAGATTCTTCCGGAGACCACCGACCCTGTGCCCTCAGGCGACCCAGGACCGCTCCCCATCCGGAAAGGCTAGCATCCGTCATCACCGTAGTCCAAAAGGAAACCAGGAAGGACTTGCCCTTCAGCAGATTGGAGAGGTCAAGCCACCAGGAAAAACTCAGTTCAACATGTAGAGGAAGTGACACAGACGTCTTCAGAAGGTCTGGCCGACCCCTGCACACCTGGATCACAAACCGCTGGAGTTCCCTGGTGTGTGCCATGGCAAACGGTACTGCCTCTATGGTGGAAATTAATTTCCCCACAAGAGATGACAGCTTCTTGGCTGGAACTGGATCTTGAGCCAGTACAGCGGAAACCCAGTGGGCGATCTGGTGCGCCACCTCGTCCGTGAGAAACACCATGTTCTTCTGGGTATCAAAGAGGAGGCCCAGGAAGACCAGACGCTTGGATGGGACAAGATCTGATTTGTCCAAATTGATGATCCACCCATGATGGGTGAGCGCATGAATGCATTGCTGAACCTGCTGATGAAGAAGTTCCACAGAAGAGGCTTTCAGAAGCAGGTCATCCATGTATGAAGTAACTCTGATGCTGTCCCGGTGAAGGACGGGCACTAAGGCTCCCAGGACACAGTTGAAGACTTGAGGAGCTGTCGTCAGACCAAATGGAAGAGCCGAGAACTGAAAATGTCCCCGGTCGCAGGCAAACCGGAGGTACTGTCGGCTCTCTGAATGAATGGCAACGTGCAAGTAGGTGTCCTGAAGATCCAGAGATGCAAGGAATTCCCCCGGGGACATGGCAGTAATCACCGCCCATAAAAACTCCTGGTGATAATGAGTCCGGGTCACAAAGGAATTAAGATCCTTCAAGTCCAAAATGGGATGACAACCGCCGTCCTTCTTGGAGACCACAAAGAGGTTTGAGTAAAAACCCAAACCTCTGTCCTGAACTGGAACCGGCTCCAGAACGTCCTTGCCCAGAAGAGCCTGAACAGTGCCAAACAGATGGCGTTCCTCTGCTCCCTGAGGCGTATGAGAAGAAAGAAAGTGAAAGGGAGGAAGAGAGACGAAAAGGATCCTGTACCCTTCCGTCACTGCCTGCAAAACCCATGGGTCTGTCACTGAACCCTCCCAAATGCTGTGATAGTGATGCAGACGACCACCCACAGCAGAGTGTGGACCCGGGTTCGGAGAGTCATGCCGAAGAAGGCTTGGAAGCCTTGGGCTTGGAGGAAACCCTGAGCTTCCATTGCTGTTTGGGCTTGGAGGAGGTACACGGAGCTGAGGAAGCCGTCTGGTTCGCCGGATGTGTCTCATTCTGAAAGGAACAAAAATACCGGTTACGCTTAAGCAGTGTTTTCTTCCTAGGAACTAAGGGTAGAAGTGTGCCCCCTGTAGCCTCACTGATCAGATCCTTGAGATCTGGCCCAAACAAAGAAGTGCCTTGAAAAGGCAAGGAGAGCAATGCTTTCTTAGAAGCAGTACCAGTAGACCACATCTTGAGCCAAAGAGCCTGTCTGGCAACCACAGACATGGTGGAAACCCTAGCCACCAAACGGATGTCATCAAATAAGGCAACAGAAACACAGTGCTGGGCCTCAGAAATGTTGGCAAGGAGAAGCATGCTGACGGACAGCAAGAGTGAGCTGTTCAGCCCAGACTGCAATGGCCCGGTTCACCCATGCTGCTGCGAATGCTGGACGCATGGAAGAACCAGCAGTGGCAAAGATGGACTTGAAGAAGACCTCAAGTTTCTTGTCAGTCCAGTCCTTTAGAGCAGACACATCAGAAACTGGCAATGCAATAGACTTAGTGTCATAAGGCTGCTGGTCAGGAAGGGGTGCTGACCACAGCCACAAAAGTAAATTAATAAAGTAGAAACCAAAAAGCAAAGAAACTAACAATTAAGGGGGAAGCCAATGTATTTAACAAATGCATGCATGGACCAATAAAGAGCACTGCAAAACAAAACATACATGAAACTGAAAAGGGACTACTCAGGACTACTAAGGACAGGATCTATGGGCAAAACTAGGGACAGGATCTATGGGCAAAACTAGGAATAGGATCTATGGGCAAAACTAGGGACAGGGGCTACTGAGGACGGAGAGCAGGGGCTACTGAGGACGGAGAGCAGGGGCTACACTTTATTGGGCAAGTACATGTCAAATAAAAAAAATTATCTGGTGGGAGCTGGCCAACAGTACCCAAAAAAAAAGTTAGATATTATAATTAAATCTCCATTCTAGTAAAGAATTAACAAACAATGGGTATAGAAAAACACACATACATACACACACACACACACACACACACACACACACACACACACACACACACACACACACACACACACACACACACCAAAAATAAAAAACACACGAGGAGAAACATCATTAGATAAGTATTTCCAATGACTCAGGCAAACAATGGTGTGGAGTGGATAAAATCCAAAATGACTCCCTACTGATCAACCTCTGCAAACAATCATAACTATTACATAGTCTGAAGAATTCAATGGGAGTCACTTTTAAACCCTTCAGATTCTTATAAAGGACAAAGAAAAGTGCAGAGAAAGACCATGGGACTGAAAACCATTTAGGATATTTCTCTTGACCAAACATTTTGAGTAGTCCAGCACACATACTGGAGACCACATATAAATGTTAGGAGGCAGATGACATAACTGGAACCACAATTCATAAAGTCCCTAATAAAAAAAAATAAATTAAATAAATAAATCTCTGAGGTAAATTTAAAAAAAAAAAAAAAAAGGTAAACTTAGAGATCTTATGAGAAATAAGGAGATGTCAAGCACCTACCCCCTGAACTTCTATAGAGTCCCCTTAAAATAACAGAAGAAGAGTTGTGTAGTGGACTAGCTCCTGAAGCAATACACCACAGGAGATTGACAAGCAGTTCATTGATCTCCATTAGATCTCTAAAAGTGGCTTGGTGCTAAAATGTTCTTTAACCCTTTAAGGACCTGGAAAATCTGAGGTGGATTTCACTTAAGGAATGGTGCAATTCTGACCTTTTTGAACAAGTCTTTGCTCAACAATGTTTTCCCTCTAGTACTTTATTTTACCCATGAAAAGATGAAATTTCTTACCGTTATTTCCTTTTCCTCCGTGTCTCCCCACGGCGCTTTAAACAAATGGGTCGCGTCCCCGCTAGCTGGCGTTTGGATGTCTGACCCGGAAATTATTTAAGTCACTTCCCCCTCCTCTCTTCAGTCTGCTTTTGCCATAGCTGTAACATATAGAATCTCCAGAGGTTAATGTGGGGGGGTGCGCCGTGGGGAGACACGGAGGAAAACGAAATAACGGTAAGAAATTTCATCTTTTCCTCCGTGTCTCCTTCCCCGGCGCTTTAAACAAATGGGTACTCCCATAGCTGTATCTACGGGTGGGTACCATCAAACAGAATATGTTTAATCTATATCATATAATTAAAGTAGTATAAACGTATATCACATGATTACTCATACATTATTAAAGTATACACGGTCATATAAATAAAAAAATTATTACATATTTCTATATGCCATTGAACTTGATTCAAATTCCATAAGGATACATACATAGTAAAGTAGACTTGGTCTTACCAGTCAGGAGTTTACTGCTGCCTGCAATACCTTTGTGCCAAATCTTGTGTCTTCAGTTGCTTGAATGTCCAACTTATAATGCCGCATGAATGTAGAAATTGACGACCATGTAGCCGCCTTGCATATTTCTTCAGGTGATGCCAGCGCTCTCAAGGCCCATGATGTTGCCATAGCCCTGGTAGAATGGGCTTTGACTAATCTTGGGGGTTCAACCCCTGCTTCAAGATAGGCTGTCTTGATACATTCTACAATCCATCTAGAAATGGATGGTTTCGATGCTGCTGTGCCCTTAAATTTCCCTTGGTGGTGGACAAACAAGGAATTTGATTTTCTTATTAACTTCGTTCTTTGCAAGTATAAATTAATGACTCTTACCATGTCCAGTTTGTGCAACTCCACTTCTTCTGGTCCTTTTGGATCAGGGAAGAAGGATGGTAACACTATTTCCTGATTCATATGAAAATCCGAAACCACTTTGGTTTTGAAACCTGCTTTGGTTCTTAGCACTACCTTATCTGGGTTGATAGCCAGGTAGGGTGGCTTTGTAGATAGAGCTTGAAGTTCCACCACCCTTCTGGCAGAGGTGATTGCCGTCAAAAATACCACCTTCAAAGTGATATATTTTATAGATGCTTCTTCCATAGGTTCGAATTTAGGTGATTTTATCAATTGATTAAGGACTAGATTCAAATCCCAAGTAGGCATGGTCTCCCTTATTCTTGGTCTTGTTTTCTCTATAGCTCTTATGTACCTTTTTATTAGTTGATCTTCCGCATACTGTTCTGCCATGATTGCAGAAATTGCTGAGACCTGAACCTTGATAGATGCTGGTCTTAATCCTCTTTCATAACCTTTTTGAAGAAATTCCAACAGAACTGCTGTAGAAATGTCTTTCCTTGATATATTATTTTTGCTGCACCATGCCGTAAAAACTGACCAAACCCTACAGTACACTGTAGATGTAGATTTCTTTCTTCCCAGGAAGATTGTATTGATTACTGAATTGGATAGGCCTTTCATCCTTAGGGACGCCCTTTCAGCCTCCACGCCGTTAGTTTGAAGAATTGAGGATTCTGATGCAGTACTGGTCCCTGGTTCAGAATGTTGTTGTAACATGGAAGTTCCCAAGGGGTGTCTATGGATAACCTCACCAGCTCCGAGTACCAGGTTCTCCTCGGCCAGTTTGGAGCTATCAATATTGCATTGGTCCTGTCCTTCCTTATTTTCTTTAATACTTGAGTGATCATGGGAATTGGAGGATAAATGTAGACCAGCTTGTAGTTCCACTTGTATCTCATGGCATCCGTACCCAGAGCTTTTGGGTGGTACCATCGAGAAAAGAATCTTGGGCATTTCTTGTTTGAATATGATGCCATCAGATCTATTGATATTCTTCCCCATTTCTTCAATATTTGATGAAACAGGGCCCTGTCCAAGGACCATTCCCCTGGATCTATTAGATTCCTGCTCAAGTAATCGGCTCTGACATTGCTCTTTCCTGGTAGATGTACCTCTGAGATTCCTGCCAGGTTCTTTTCCGCCCATCTCAGAATCTTTTCTGCTTCTCTGCTCAAGACCGGACTGTGAGTTCCCCCTTGTTTTTTTATGTACATGACCACTGCGTAATTGTCCGACTGGACCTTTACATATTTTCCTTTTAGTGGTTTCTTGAACCTTTGAAGGCAGTATTTTAATGCTTTCATTTCTAGTTGATTTATATGCATGCATTTTTCCTTTGCTGACCACAGGCCTTGGACATATTTGTTCTTGTAATGGCCTCCCCATCCTGTCAGACTGGCATCCGTAGTAATCACCTGCCATGCCGGATCCTGAAGATGCAATCCCTTCCTGAGATTCTTTGGCTTTGTCCACCATTTTAATTCCATCTTCAGGCGACTTGGTACTCTTATTCTTTGAGACATGTCCTTTGAATTCCCGTTCCATTCTGCTAAAAACCATCTCTGAACTGGTCTCATGTGATTCCTTGCCCATGGGACTATTTGAATGGCTGATGTGAGGGTTCCCAATAGACTCATGAACTATTTCGACGACATGTATGTCTTTTTTGTGATCTTCTTTACTCTTTGAATGATGCTGTTTTTTCTCTGGGTTGAGAGATACGCTCTGCTTCTTAGAGTATCTATCTTGATTCCTAGAAACTTTAGCTGCTGTTTGGGAAACAGTTGACTCTTTTGATGATTTATCTTCCACCCCAATTTTTCCAGGTGCTCTATTGATTCTTCCAGCTGTTTCTTTGCTTGAGATCTTGAGTCCGCTATCAACATCAGATCGTCCAAATATGGGATTATTGTGATGCCCCTCCTTCTTAGCTTCTCCAGAGCCACTGCTAGTATCTTTGTAAATACCCTTGGGGCTGACATTAAGCCGAAAGGAAGGGCCCTGAACTGCCAGTGTTGATTCTTGTAATGGAACCTCAGGAACTTCCGATGTGTCTTGAGTATGGGTATGTGGTAATATGCATCCTGTAGGTCTATGGATGCCAGAAAAGTCCCCGGTCTCACCATGCTGAGTATTGATGTTACCGATTCCATCTTGAATGGTCTGTATTTCAAAAATTTGTTTAAGAATTTTAAATTCAGTATAGTCCTGAATCCTCCTGTGTTCTTTGGTGCCAGAAATATGATGGAATAAATGCCTTTTCTTCTTTGTTGATTCGGAACCTTTTCTATAATTTTTCTTTTCAAGAGATCCTTTATTGCATTGTCCAGAATGACTTCTTTTGATGCCTTCTGGGGAATCTTTGAACTTTTGAACTTTCTTATGTTTGGGATCTTTAAGAATTCCAGCGGATACCCCCTCTTCAATATCTGGTTTGTCCAGTTGTCCGATATTAATTCTTTCTTCCAACTGGATAGGAAATATGCCAGACGACCCCCCACTGGTATCTGAGAGAGGGCCCGCTGATCCTCATAATGAATCTTTTTTTCCTTGATTCCTTCTTGGGACTTCTTTCCTGAATCCTGCCCTGTATCCTTGAGCAGAGTTCTGCCTTCTGTTGTCAAATGACCTGTTCTGTTGAAATTTCCTTGAGTCACGAAAAGGTAGCTTTTTTGTTCTGTAAGTCGTCTTCGTGGGAGATGCCCTGTTTCTGCGATCTTGCGGTAACATGGCACTTTTCCCTCCTGATAGCTTCTTAGTTATTTCTTCCAGTGTTTCTCCGAATAACCTGGATCCTTCAAATGGTAATGAAATCAGTCTATTTTTTGAAGATGAATCTGCATTCCATGTTCTTAACCATAGCGCTCTGCGAGCCGTTACCGACAATGCTGATGCTCTAGCAGATAATTTGATAGAATCCATTGATGCGTCACATGAGTAACCTATTGCCTCTTTAATCATGGCAACGTCTTTGGAGAGTTTTGATCTTGAAACTGATGTTTCTATTTTCTCCTCCAACTCTGTCAGCCATATTCTTATAGTTCTGGATACGCAAGTAAGAGCTGTTGCTACCTTAATATTTTGTCCCAGGAATGAAAACTGTTTCTTCAACGCACTTTCCATTCTTCTATCCATTGGATCACGGAGAGATGAACCATCTTCCATTGGAATGAGAGTTCTTCTAGAAATATGGGATATAGCGGTATCTATCTTGGGGGGGCCTACCCATGCAGCAGAATCTTCTTCTTTAAAGGGGTACATCCTCTGAAATCTTCTGGGAACTGCTACCCTTTTGTCTCCTTTGTTCCATTCAGCCTTGACGGTATCAGATACTGAGCGATGTACTAGGAATACTGGACTATCTTTTCTTTTTCCCAAAAAGGCTGTATCCAACACATCTTGTTCCTTCTGTTCTTCCGTCAGTCCCAGTGACTTGCGGAGTTGCTTCAGGAATGGATCTATTTTATCTAAATTAAATGAGCCTTCATTATCTATGATCTCTCCCTCTTCCTCTGACGAATAAACTGATAGCAAATCCTGCATGCTATCCAATTCCTCCTCTGTCCTGCGAGATGTACCTTCTTCTGGATCTTCTATTCTCGCTCTCTTACAAGCTGGTGATTTCTGCATGGAATTAAAGGTTTCTTGCATGGATGTTTTCATCCATGCAAGAAATTGTTGAAATTGAGCTGGAACTTCTTGTTCTGCAGTTTTCTTTGAACATTCCTGACATAACTTGCCAGACTCTGAGGCTGGAATCTTGGTATCACAGGCAGAGCAATTTTTAAGCTTCTGTGGAGTTTTATCTTCTTTTGCATCCACTTTGTCCTTTGCATTAGAGGAGGAAGGCTTAGGAGTAGCCATTAAAGCGTTAAATTAAAATTAATTTTTATTCAAAATCCTCTAAAAACAGTGGCAACAATCTGATAAATGAGCTACTCTAAAATTACCCTGATAGCTTCAGGGCCTATATATATATACATATATCCATGCTGTAATTGGCGTGCGTTTCACTGATGGAACGCAGAGGCCTGCCCCTTTCACAATAGCCGAAAGCACAAATAGGAGGACTTACCCTGTTCCTGTTTCCTCCTCAATTCGCTTGCAGCCTTGCCCGTGCCTGCCATGACAGGGGGGAAGCCTGGGCTGTTAATCCACATGATCCTGCTCCACTCACTGTCTCGCTCCCGGTTCTCTGCTGTGCGGTTGTACCTCCGCCATCCGGTACGTTTCTCTCTCTCTCTCTTTTTTTTTTTTTTTTTGCTTGCGGGACGCTGTGTCCCGCTCTCCATTCCGCCAGCTGGCGTGAAAAAAGACTGAAGAGAGGAGGGGGAAGTGACTTAAATAATTTCCGGGTCAGACATCCAAACGCCAGCTAGCGGGGACGCGACCCATTTGTTTAAAGCGCCGGGGAAGGAGACACGGAGGAAAATTATATACCGTTTTTTTTTTACGCACAAATAGGGCTCTCTTTTGATACCACACTTATATGGATAGCCCACCATTTATTATAGTAACATTAAAGAAAACAAAATGTAAAAAAATAAATAAATAAATAAAAAACCACCATTTTTTTTCTCTTGGGATCATTTGTGCACAATGGGTTAAATTTGTATGGGGACTGCATGGAAGGTATGACTGGTCAGTCATACCTACAACATGTGCAGAATTAAGTGGGAACTGTCCCCCCAGGTGAAAATTCCCATGTCTCTTTTTCCCCACCCTATATTGCCACTTTTTTATTGATGAGCATTGGCGGTGTGTATAAATGTATTACATGGCTCCACAACAATCAAAGTCCCAATATTGTTTAATGACTTTTTTTTTTTTTTTTTTTTCCAATAAAATTTATTTTTTTGTAAAACAAAATTGTGCTGCGTTTTTAAAAAAAAGTGTATTTAGCAAGTCAGAAACTGACCTGCATCCAGCCAGCCTCCTGCACCAGCAGTGAAGGGGTCAATACCTCCAGATGATGCATTTTGTTTTTCCACTAGGTCTCCTCTCTGCTTCTCTGTCCCTTACTTTGATCGTAAGGGACAAAGAGGCAGAGAGGAGACACAGAGGCAGTACGTAAAGCATACTGCCTGATTCATTAAGAATGCCGATACATGTGATTGCTGCTGCAGCGATCACATGACCCAGCACAAATGACAGGGGCTGAGACTGAACGTTCCAGTACCGAAGCGCTCAGTTTCAGTCTGGATTGAATGATAGCAGCTCGCACGGCTATCGTTTAAACCGAGATTCTACCCATGACGGTCCTGGACCGTAATGGGGTCATTAAAGGGTTGAAGTCTGAGCTCTTCTATAAACTACTCTGTGATAATCAGAAATAGATTTTTTTTAAAAAGTGATCTTATCTCAAGATCCCTCAATGCTTTCTACAAATACACAAGATGTTAGCAGACAAATTGTTATATTTGCTAACAAATAAAGGAGTTTCCTAAAAATCACAAGAGCAGTATTTTTGGATGTTATTTTCTGGAACCTTGGTGGCGATTCTAACTCTCTGATAAGCATCCACCCCCAAATCCTCTGGATAAAATCGGTCACTGAATATCCCTCAACCAGTTTTTATGCTGATAGCTATCAAAGTCCAGTTAACCATTTCTATCCATGGATTTAAAGAAAGAAAGGGTGAAGATGTTTGACTACGCAATGCAACTAGTTCCAAAACCAGAAACTTAATAGCTGTAGACTGTACTTGTACACTAGTGGCCAAAAGTTTTGGGACACCTCAATTTTTGCTACTTTTAGTTAATGCCATAAAACTTGACAAAAACATGTCAACATTGGGTATTTATAAAACCAAGCCAAATATTATAAATCTATTTAGCAGGGTTTTTTTAGCATTTGTAGATCCGTAAATGATTTTAGTGCCAAACTTAAACAAAAAAGTGCATTTGTTTCATCATATTTTATAAAATTGTTTTACAGGAAATTTGATGAAAATAACGGTATCTTTAGAAAGCCCATCTTATGGCACGAAAAACAGTATATAATATATGTGGGTACATTAAATGAGTAAGAAGAAAATGATAGAAGGATAATGGCTGTTTCAACACTTCTACTGTGTTTGTGTTTAGCTGTAATTTTTCCTCTCATTTAATGTATCCACATATATTATGTACTGTTTTTCTTGTCATAAGATGGGCTTTCTAAAGATACCATTATTTTCATCCAATTTCATGTAAAGCAATTTATAAAATATGATTAAACAAATGTAGCAAACACACTTTTATTTAACTTTGGCACTAAAAATCTTTTACACACGCTAAAAAAAAAGCTGCTAAATAGATAAGATTTGTCTTGATTTTAGAAATACCCAATATTGACATGTTTTTCTAATGTTTTTGTCAAGTTATATGGCAATAACTAAAAGTAGCAAAAAAAGTAGCAAAAATTGAGGTGTCCCAAAACTTTTGGCCACTAGTGTAAACTACATATCCCAGATCATGTCATTCATATAGTCTATAAAGGACTGGATGCTGTCAGTCCCCCCTCCACATTATCATTAAACTGTCAATGAAATGGCAACACAGTACCAGGTTCGATCCAAATATTTGGGACCACAGATCTTATTCCCATAAACAAGTTGGCACATATCTAGATACAAACCTGGTTCTTATTTTCATTCCCTTAACTTGGACATAGAAACTGCTGTCAAATTAAAATAAATCTGGCAAATTGAGATCAAATAATCAAAAATGAGGAAGTGCTCTGGAATATTAGAACACTGAGATGCAACATTTAGAGTGACCCAGTGAAACTCCTCTGTCCAGAGGATATCCGCAAGCAATGACAACAAATGAATGGAATCTCTAAGCTAAGAAATCAAGCCCAGCATTCTTCTCTGCAGATGGAAATCTATGACAAGAGATTGGTGGGCAGGGAATTAATCCCAGAAATGATGGGTCTCATTAGGAATGGGGGAGAGACTTACAGACTTTAGGATGACTGGAATTTATAGCAAGGTTTACGGACATAAATATAGTCACTCTCAGCCTTCCGCAATTGCCCATCATGATATACTGTATAGTTGGGTCACCATTCAAAACTCGAATACTTCTGATCACCCAAAATTTGTTGTCTCCTTACAAGGATAATAATGCCCCTTGATAAAATTAAGCTTCAATGATTCATCATACTTTTTCAACAATACAGAGCGTTCTTACAATTCTGTAAATCGATCTAGTTTATATGTAATCTAATTATAAAAAGTGTTCCCTCTCTCCCCTTTTACATACATAATGCGCCTCCCCTCCGAGCAGCAAGCTGGTTCGGATGGATCGACATGAGGGACAATCTTCTGTCAATATAAGAAAAAAACTGCCTTCCTTCATTAAGAGGGACAGGTTTTTACTTAAAGTGATAGTCATAAGACTCATTGCCATATCCCTCTTTGCCATCTGTCTGGTCTGCTGACCCGATTCCAGATCAGAGAAGAGGCAACATAAAAGGGGCAGGACTTTATTACACATAAAGTAGACTGATCACAGCACTGTAATAATGCTCTCCATTGTTGAAAAGTATAAAGAATGATCAAAGCTTAATTTAATTTATCAAAATACATTACTATCTCTTTAAAGCGGAACTACCACCGCACAACATCTTTAGCTTAATTAAGTCCCCATCTGGCGACTAGCTGCTTAGTAGCGATAGTCGCCAGAATTATTACCTTATTTAATAGATTTAAGCTTTCTTCCATGGGCGACAGGCAGGACGAAGAGCAGACATCTTGCCATAGTGACATCCGTGCCTGCGCTGTCAGTTCCAGCCAGGTCTAGGAGGCGTTGCTAGGAGCCGGCCGGCTCCAAAAGGGACTGATAGTGCAGGCGCGTGGACATCACTATGGCAAGATGTCCGCGCTCCGTGCTACTGTCAGCTATGGAAGAAAGCTTAAATCCATTAAATAAGGTAATAATTCTGATGACTAGCGCTATTAAACAGCTAGTCGCCAGATGGGGACTTAATTAAGCTAAAGATGTTGTGCGGTGGTCGTTCTGCTTTAAGATGGCCTCAGTAATCTGGATTACCACTGCGTCCCCTTTGTCTGCCAATTTTATGACCAAATTATTGTTGAGTAAATTCGCTGAAGCCAACAATTCACCAGATGTTAAATTAGGGATACCAGACTTTTTAACCAAGGAGAGCCTTAAAATCCTCCTTTATTAGAGATCTAAAGGTCTCAACAAACTGGTCTAAAGGTATCAGTAAACTGGTTAGTTTTAAAACAGAACCAGACTTTTAGGCCAGAAGGAACACTCCTATTCACAATATAATCACAATTCTCTATATAAAAAAGGTACAATTTACATGCACTCATCGTCAAGAAGCAATACTTCAGTGACAACAGGTAAAACTCCATGGATAGATTTACATGATTATGAAACTACCCCAAGTGATATAGAATAAAACAGGACCACTAGATGGACAAAAGGATAAACTCAATGTTAAAAGGGATTGCTCATGTTGTGAATGATTGATTATACAGGTCTACCTACCACACTAGTTGGATTGGTTCGTTCCAGCTTGTTTTTCTAGGAACTGCCTCCTGGTTTAATAATAATATAGTTGATAAGACTGAAAAAAGATATGGGTCCAGCCCATGCTAAATCACCCCTGTGGAACCAGAGGAAGGCAAAAAAAAACACAACTGAAGCAATTTCCAATTAAGCCCCAAGTGGGAAGAAAAAAAAAATCCTTCCTGACTTCAACTGGCAGCCAGAAAGTTCCCTGGATCAAAAATTTCCCCTGGTGGCCCATAAAAAAAAAAGACGAAATACAGAACTAGTCTTAACGGTCACATTATCATCAATTATTCCTTTGTTACCATTAGTAGAGACATTCGTCAAACAATTCACAATATGATCTTGATTATTCTGTCGTACATTTGCAGCTTGTTTTCTAGTGCCTGATTCTTATTGGAATTCAATACTCTAGATGGTAAACCAGGTGACTTAGTCTTTTGTATATTTACGTCTTTCTTATCAAAACTCACCGATAGAGTAATATGTATTTTGCAATGATTAGATACTCTGTAGGTTGTACTTCCATTTTTTATTGGATGCATTACATACTGATGTTCATTTATTCATTTACTATCCCATTTTTTCACTTTATCATGATAATCACCTTCATCCCTCAGAAGTTTCTTTTTTCTCTCGATATTCGATTATCAGAATGAACCTATTTGTCTGTTCTTCTAGCATGTTAAACTCTTTAAAGGGATAGTAATGTTTCATAATAAAAGCAGCTCTAATTAATCATCATAGTATTTGGACTTTGGAGAGTGTTATTTCAATTCTGTCAGAGTTGTAATTCAATGACAAAGTGTCCCCCTCCCGCCCCTTTTGCTGATGCAACACTTTTCAGCCAGAGCAGAAGGGAGGGGCCCAGGTAGACTGCAGAGATGGACAATCTTCAATTAAGATAAGGGAAAAACCTGAAAAACTTGTCAAGGGGGGCAGGGCTTTCATTGTTTTCATAAAAAGAATATTGTCCCCTGCTGTTATCTCTCTGGTCTTACAACCAGATTCCCCATCTGAGAAGAGATGGCTTACACTAGGTAAAAGGGGCGGGAGGGGAAAATTTGCTTGTGAAGAACTCTTAAACCCTAAAGGTTTGAGAGTTAAGACTTATATCATTCTTCATATCTTTTTAATGCCTACAAAATAAAATAAAGTTAAAACAAAGTATTACTATCCCTTTAAAGTGTTTAAAACAATGCACCTGCAATAATTTTTCTTAAGTTCTTTAATCGCTGTTTAAGTCAGTCATCAGTCAACAGTTGCATTAGAGCAACTAAGCATGCATTCAAGGTCTGATATCATAAAGGTCACAAAGACAGACTTCGCCATAAGCAAAGGCATCAGGCCCAAGCAAAGGCCTCTATGAATCATTTGATATTATTATATCTTTTCAAACACTCCACATCACTCCATTGTCTACACTCATATTTGAGGTGATCCTCAAATCAAAAAAAAAAAAGCTTTTGTTCAAATCACTGGGGATGGGGCAGCTAGGTAGAATGTGCACAATGTGCTTTCAAGTGAAAAGCTAATCCACCAGTGGGATGTACAAAGGCCATCTTTGCAGAACTGAAAAATAAAAAAAAGACACAATCCAACAAGAAAAATGTTAAAGGGATAGTAATGTTTCATAATAAAAACAGCTCTAATAAATCATCATAGTATTTGGACTTTGGAGAGTGTTATTTCACTTCTGTCAGAGTTGTAGATCAGGAGTAATTCAATGACAAAGTGTCCCCATCCCGCCCCTTTTACTGATGTAACACTGTTCAGCCAAAGCAGAAGGGAGGTGCCCAGGCAGATTGCACAGAGGGACAATCTTCAATTAAGATAAGGGAAAAACCTGAAAAGCTTGTCAAGGGGGGCAGGGCTTTCATTGTTTTCATATAAAGAAGATTGTCCCCTGCTGTTATCTGTCTGGTCTAACACACAGATTCACATCTGAGAAGCGATGGCTTACACTAGGTAAAAGGGGCGGGGAGGGGAAACTTTGCTTATGAATATCTCTTAAACCATAAAGGTTTGAGAGATAAGACTTATATCGTTCTTCATGTTTTTTTTAATGCCTACAAAATAAAATAAAGTTCGAACGAAGTATTACTATCCCTTTAAATGTAGGTTTCAAGGCTGCTTCCCCACACGGTACTAACAATGGACTCACTCATTGTCTTATTAGGTAAGAGCTATTAATTTCCTAATGTGTATGTATACTCTAAATGTACTGGGGGCTCCTCTATATTGCCCAATAGACTGGGAGCTTTATATGTGTGTGAACCTGATGCATGTGAATCAGTGCTAATATGGAGACAGTTGATAAGATATACACCTTCTGGACACTGAGAAACAGTTCTGGTTATTGATCTAGTTTTAGTTCAGCACACATTTGGGTTTTTGATGTTTTGATGTGCATTTTTATACAGTGTGGGTTTGTCCTCATCGTCTAATTAAGCAAGAGATATCAATTTTTGTATTGTCCAATCAGATGTGGATTGTATTTATATTTTTGTTGGAGGCAGCCCCTCTTTTTTTTAGTTTAGCCATAAGCTTTGATAAAGCGGCATTGTTTGTGGTGAAACGCATAAATAGGCCATTATACTTAGTGATGGTTTTATATTTTATATTATATATATTATATAAAACTCAGTTTTATTAAACCTTGTTATTTTAAGCATAACACTTTGAGTGGCCCCTTTCCTTTCAAGCATCCAATCCAGTGGTCAAAGATTCCTGAAGAAATACGGATATTTTCTCCATATTGTCAGTGGGTTGGAGTAGTACCCTTCTGACCAGCAATAAACGTGAATTTATTTTTACAAATGCAATTTAACTGGTTTGATGATAACACTATTTGGTGCCCTCTTTTTTGCTTTGTTGTATAGTGTATTACTGTGGAAGAGCAGCCTGATTCATTTGATAAAAGAGGAGTTTCTACACACTGTTACTGAGGAAGTTTAAACATATATCAAAAATGGGAAGAAAAGAAGATGGAATAGATAACACTGGGTTACCACTTAGAAACACTGGAGGTAATTTCTATCTAACCTGCCAAGGGTACTCAGTGATATTAAGGGGACTAGTTCAGCGCTTTAATAACTTTGAAAGGCATATATTAAAAATTAAAAACTGAAACTTTATTCAAAATGAATTAAAACCCTTTTGTGTGTCACATCAATTAAGTGTGACTGGTTAAAAAGAGAACTATTCATACAGTTTGTCTTAGAAGCTTAGTGATAATCTGCAAATTTATTGATAGCGAAGAGATGTTAAGTATAGAGCTCTTATTCGTTTTTCTACAGTGTCAAAAATGGATCTCTTGAAATCCTTCTTGACTAGAAGATAGAAAGAATGACAACTGAACACTAAGTATCGTTGTGATTTATCCTTTATAGTCGTAGAGTTAAATACTTCATACCAGACACCATAACACGCTTGCTTAATACCGTTGCCCTGTTGATAGTCAATTGTATTATCACTACAGATGCTACGTTGTGTATTTAACTCTATAAAGGATAAATCACAACGATACTTAGTGTTCAGGTGTTATTCTATCTTCTAGTCAAGAAGGATTTCAAGAGACCCATTTTTGACACTGTAGAATAACGAATAAGAGATATATACATAACATCTCTTCGCTATCAATAAATTTGCAGATTATCACTAAGCTTCTAAGACAAACTGTATGAATAGTTCTCTTATTAACCAGTTACACTTAATTGATGTGACACACAAAAGGGGTTTAATTCATTTTGAATAAAGTTTCAGTTTTTAATTTTTAATATATACCTTTCAAAGTTATTAAAGCACTGAACTAGTCCCCTTAATATCACTGAGTACCCTTGGCAGGTTGGATAGAAATTACCTCCAACGTTTCTAAGTGGTAACCCAGTGTTATCTATTCTACCTTCTTTTCTTCCCATTTTTGATATATATTTCTCTGGGACTTGCTGTGAGTCCACCAATAAATGCGCACAATTTCAACTTTTGGCAGTTTAAACATCCTAGGTGTGCGTCTGCTGTTATCCTTATATTTGGTTGTTATTTTTTGCGCGTAACCACAAGTGGGATGAATTGGTGGTGGAGCAATAATAGAGGTCTGTACACTAGGGTTACCCCCACCCTCTTTCCTCTCTTGTCAATTACTTTATTATAAAATGCCCTGGTTTTCCTCTGTCTAAACATTGAGATTATTACCTCCCTCCACACAGTCCAAAGTAAACTCCAGCCACTTCTGCTTAAAGATCTGGTCTGAGTGTCCTGCAATCAGCAGCAATTCCATTATGAAAAGTTCTAGGAAGACTCCACTGACAGGTTCTCTAGCCTTCCAGGAAGGACACAAAATAAGGAGCGCTCAAATGACACTGAATCCAAATGCTATACAAGTCTAAAGGAGTAGTGGGCGAAACCATAGTGAGAACTGATTCAAAGCATATCTTTAACCCTTAGAATGCTCTAAAATTGCAAAATGCATTGATTCACACTGCACACCACCCTGCAAATGAAAAGCTTAAATATGTTTGACAGTCTTTAATCAAATCTTTCTGCTTTTCATTGTGTGGACATCTGAACACGTTCTTAGCAGCTAGGTGAGCCATGAAAGAAGCCAATTACATGCAAATGCCATACTGAATATTCTCATTGCCATGTGTATAAAGTAGAACTGTAATAACTGACACAAACCAACTGTACCACAGGGTAAAAACAAATCCATAGATGTCTAGAATGCACTGAATGTGAAACAAGGCACTGGACACTGGTCTAGCATTCAAGGCTTTAAAAGACCATGTTAAATCCATGGGAAATATTACTATATCTTTGTCGCAATGCATGTGCCCCTTAATATTTACACATAGGTGTGAAAATTGGCCCTCAAGCACCCAAATAGTGCAGATATTTAGGATCTTCATACATTAATAACTCTTTGAGTGCCAGAGAGTACACATCGCATTGCTCTGCATTGCGTTGCGTACCCATCTGGCACTCAAGAGGTTAATGGGAGATCACTAGCAGTAGCTCAGTCATTCTGAAGGTTCCTTTAGTGTTAATAACAAACACTTGCACTGGGGGAGATTTAACCCTTAAGAACCAGAGGGTGCACTGCACACTCCCCTGGTCCTTAAGGGAAATGTTTCAGCACCTTGGAGAATGAGAGACCCCACAATGAAATGCACTGTTGACTCCTCTCACTCTCAAAGGGTTGAAAACTCCTCAACAAGTAAAGGTAAATTTTAGCAGTACATATTAATGCATTAACATAATATCAACCTTCAAATGAAAATAATTCTCAATGAACATCCCAGTTTACAATCTGAGCAAGACAGTCCATTAATTGCAACTTCCTGTCCTATATAATAATTCGCTAGGATGTTTGTCACGATGCAGTCATGTGCAGTAGTGACTGCCCGTGTTCGGGAAGTCTCTGCTGCGCATGATTGCATCGCGTGAGTGAGGCAACGCAAGACTGAATCGCATGGAGCAGTGAGGTAGCGGCCACATAACCCTTTGGGTGCCAGAGGGGTACGCAACGCATTGCAAAGCGATGAGTTGCATACCCCTCTAGCACACAAAGGTTTAACATTACCCTGACCTTGGCCCGTGTACATGGGCTTTTACACTAGTATTTTCATAAAAGCGACTGACTCCCTTGAGGACCAGACAGGTGAGCAATGCATTGCACACACCTCTGGTTCTCAAGGGGTTAATAAAAGTGGACATCTGAAGCCAGGATGGAATTCTCAGTATTCTCAAAACTGTGGGAGAATTAAAATAAGCATGAACACAACATGATCTCTAAAAATACTAGAGCCAGCAAATCCTTATCAAGACGGGGTAAGAGGAAACTAAATAACTGTGCAACAATCAACAAAGCCTCGAGGATTGAATTTGCCTTGTCTTGCAAACCATCATGTTTTTGAAATACACATTTTAGAATTGGGACACTGGCTAAAATCCATCTGGCCTGATTCAGCCAGGCAGCAAAGAATCTAGAAAAAAGACTGAAGGAGATTACAGCAGGATCACTGCTAGGAGACAGAAAGCACATGACTGCAGTGGAGTTCTAAGGTTATCACAGGGGTGTGCAACTAGTGGCTATTTACTGGTTGTTGGACTTCAACTCCAATTATCCCCATGCAGTTGATGGCTGTCTGAGGATGATGGGAGTTGTCGGCAAAAAACAGCTAAAGAGCCACTGGTTTAACTAAATCAAGTCATTGAAGGTTAATTCATAAAGCACGATCCAGTAGAACAACAAATGAAAATCTATCATAAGTGAGCTCAATTCATTCCATTACATAAGCAAAGCTAATAACTTCACTGTTTACATATCAAGTCAATGGATCAGATCATAATATAGATGAACAACAAAGATTAATCAGTGCCAGGATACCTCAGCAGTAGTATCCGGTTGACGTTCATGAAAGGAAACATGCTTAAAAATCAAGTGTGTGTGTACACTCTTGAGTTTAAGGTATACTTCACTAATTCAACCTTAGGGAATAGAATTATAAATCTACAGCCCTCAGTGTACAGGTTCCTCATAAACTTCTCTTTCCCAGGGACCATGTGGTGAAATACAGAAAGAGGCAGCTGATTACTCCTATTGGCAGCTGAACAGCCAATAATAACAAAGATGCTGCCACTGGTAGGAAGAGGTGGGACAGGAGCGAGCAGACCAGTGCAGTATATTTCTAGTATTGCTAATCCCAAAGGTGAGATTATTGACAATTTATTGTAGGTTTCATCAGATGTATCAATAATATGCTTTGGACACCCTCTGAACACTCTAATGCAGGGGTATTCAGCTGCTGGAAACTACAATTCCTATCACCCGCATCCAGCGAACAGCTAGTAGTGAATGACTGGAGCTGTCCAACAATTGACTAGCCCTGCTCTACAAGTAAAAGGAAGACCAATAGAAACATACAAGTTGTTCTTATAAGAAAGACCATGTTAAAGTCCACACCTTGCTAAATCTTAATATACATAGCATTAATAGAAGAGTGATGACTGCAAGAAATCATGACCCCCCCCATGCTGAAAAACAGCATATGCAATAACACACTGTGACTTTAATCATGGTCAGGGTAGGAAAAAAAATCATTGAGGTTCACCAGTCAGAGAAAATAAAGTTACTGGTCAGGAAAAGAGAAATTACTAGTCCACCCAATATTAAAGAGACAGTCAATCTTATACACAAATAAAAAGTATATACATTTGACTTTCACCTATTTTGTACAATTCATGTGCAAATTCAAAATATTGCCTTATTTCTTTATTTGAGGAGTGAAGTTTTCAAAATGGTAGATGCAATACATAGCCTTGTACTCCTCAAAGATCAGGGTCAGAAATCTGTATTTTAATTTGAGAGAGAGCAGGAAGCAAAGAGTGTATGGAAAATTACTACTTAACAATACATGCACTTTCTGTAGAATTTAAAATTTGAACAACATGTAGAATCTTGTATAAAACTCTGTAAATATTAACAGACCAGGGGTACATTAGCATTCCTTTATTTATCTTAGATGAATGGCCACCATTAACAAATGGATAGGAGAAAGGACCTGGGCCTACATTGACATTGTCAGCATTTATTTGTAAACCTGCAAGATATTGTAGAACACTATAAAACAGGGAGACATTGTACACAATTATTGGCGACATACAAATGTAACCTTTTGCTTTACTCATGTCACTGACATTCAATAGTTTTACGTGTCTCTGGTACCCAAATCAAAACGTTCTACACTGAAGAGATGTGAGAGAGGCCTTCTCTATGGACCTTAGAATTTGTGAGCGCTTTACAAAACTTTACAAAAGTTAAATGATAGAATCACAAGGAAAAATTGTTTTAACTCTTTATATGCCAGACAGTTATGGAACACAATGCACTGCATAACTCTCTGGGACTCACAGGGTTATAGCATTTTACATGTCCTAAGGTGCACTGAATGACTAGCGCTGTACAAAACAGTTATGTTTCCATGATATTGGAGCACCACATGGGTACAATGCAGTAAGAATGAGAATCCTTGTTGCTTCCCTCCCTTTACACAATGAATGCATGTCAGCATGCACCAAGCACTGTACTGTTAGTCTCTTCCATTGTTTTCTATATTCATCCACTAGAGTGCAGTATGACATGCACTCAACCAGAAAGGAAAAAAATTAATCAGGAACGCAGATTGCATATCAACAATAAATGCATCAGTGATGACAAATGACTTCTTCCTCATACAGCAAAATTTGTATTCTAGCTATAAGGTAGTGGGAACTACTATGCAATAAAGCACCAGCAAATTAGGACATTTAGCATAAAGGAAATGTAACACCTCCTAATAACACCACATATGCCTTACTAGAGCCAGAAAATTCCAGTGACCCCTATGAATATTGCCCTTGTTCATCTTCAGTCAGTTCTGGATGCCATGTCCATACAGGCAGACATGTCAACTGCTGGTAGTTTTTTCAAACTAAAGCAGGTGGAAAGCATAAGCTTACATAACCATGTAAGTACCAGATGTTTGCACAACACATTGGGAAGCAATACCTTACACCTCTCTTTTCCTTACAAGGTTAAGATTACCATGTGCAAGGGGGGGGGGGTTGCGGAATGTCCTGTGTTCCTGTTAGCAACTGTCATGTCCACTCCATTTGGAAATGTTACTTCTCCTTTAAAAAACAAATCTCTTGTTTCGGTGTACACATTGGCTGTAATAAACTTTCACTTAATAAACCATAATAAATAAATGCAAGTTTGTTCACAAACAACATGATAAACAGGGATTAAACCTTTGAGTGTCAGAGAGGTATGAAAAAAGTATGCAAAGGGTATAAATAACTCAAAAAGGGATTCAATCAAAAAATTTAATCAGTTTCACATATGATTTATACCATGTCAGCTATTGCACATATTTCCACAAGTATGCATGTTATTTACTCCATGTATCAAAGGAAACGTGTGCACATTTTAAACAGAACTTGCACAGGGTGCATCAAAAACATGATCAACTAGTGGCTAATTTCTATAGCTAATTTATCATGTTTTATTACATTATTTGTTTCATTACCGACTCAGACCACACAACTTCTGCACACATAACCAGTGGCAGATTAGCCCGCATGCTTTTGAGCTTCGGACATGGCAAGTCCATGGAAATGAGATATCTTCCGCCTCTTAGAAAGCAAAGCTGTCAAATCACCTTTACCCACAATGGGGTGCAACTTCTAGTAACAGAATGCCTGCAAAGGTCGTTCCAGAACCCATTCTAATGTCATGTACAGCAAACAGGATCCAAAAGTTATGTAAGGGAAACTAATGGTCTGCCAAGCTTCCAGTTATATTAATCCCTTAAAGACCGCATAGTTGCACAACGCATTTCAGATACATGTTGCACACCCCTCTAGTGCTTAAGAGGTAAAGGCACAGTGATATGAGGTCTATAGCAAAGGTGGTCGACTTGAGAAGTCCAGCTGTTGAGGACTACAATTCTCATCATACCCCAGCCGGAGAATGGGAGAAGTATGGCGGGAAGTGTAGTCCTTTGTAGCTGAATGACATCAGGTTCCCCACCCCTGGACTACGGAAGATACAAGTGTAAAGATATAGATGAAAGAGTCAGATGCAATGTAATAGTGTTGAGTAATATTATAACTTCGCCCTACTGCACATAGCAGGGGGTGTGTTGTTACACAATTATTAGTAAATACCTCCAAGAGATGCACGTCTGATGTCAACAAGTGGCTCCCCAGCTGTTATTGGCATCCAACTCCCACCATCTCCAGCTAGCAAGCCTCTGGCAGAGGATGATGGGAGTTGTAGTCCAACATCAGATGGAAAGCGACATGTCGCCTGGCCCTGTTACGTGTACACACAAGCCTTACCAGGCTATGCAGGAGAAGGGTGGTGTCTCCAGGAGGCCGCAGTCTAGGCCTACTATTCCTCTGATTGTTGTTGAGCTAGCTCCCGATGCCTGCGCACTGCCAGCACCAAACATCTGACTCCTCCACCAAAAGCAACACTAATGCTATTATGCTGCGCACGCGCAGCCCAACCCAGGAAGCAGCCGCTAGGATGGAATCCATAGATAGAATAGAGACTGCGCAGGCGCGGCGAGACGGGGTGGAGTCACTGGACACTGCCCACCTTGGTTCTATAACAATGTTGGTCTACATGTGGCTTTCCGGCTGTCATTGTTTATTAGGTGCTCTTATTTTTTCTGGATGTGCTTGGTGGGATCTATAGTGTAGAAACAGCTTGAGAACAACGGGATGTTCCTCTGTTGACTGTGTCAGACTTGCACTTTCATATCAATTTTAGGCATGGAAGTCAGAGTTCGGGAATTAAATAATGTCCTATTTAGGTGTTATTCATGTTCCTTATCGCGTTAAACACTTGAGAGGTGCGTATACACCTCAAGCATTCTATTCTAAAAAAATCGAAATCAGCTACACATGAGAAGCTCTATATTCTGGCGTTTATTTTTCTGATTTACATATAAGTATAACATGGACAAAATGTAAAGTGTTCGTATTAATTTAACCATGTCAATGCCACAGGGGTGTGCAACTTATCTCAAAACAACGCATTGCACACCTCTTTGGCACTCAAAGGGTTAAAATAATTTACTAATAGCCAGCATTTTTAAGCGTTGTGCCATTGCTGGTAGAGTTCAAATATCTTGCTTTGAGATTAGAACGATACCTTTGTAGGCTCACTGAGACATATCATTATTTGTTTACCTCAGTTATGACACATTTGCAGCCATTAATCACTTATTAGGAGCTTGCATAAAGAAGCTGGGGCTAGGCCTCTTTCACCTGGGCGACTCTAAGATAGATATGCTGAATTGCATCCCAGGTTGAAGGTTGACATACATGGACTGTCTCCTTCAGTGAATACACCATAAATAAGTATGCTGCAGGTTTAGTACATCCCTCAGTAACACAACAATGTTGCAGCACTCAAGGGGAGAGATACATAGTAAATTAGGCTGAATAAAGACACAAGTCCATCAAGTTCAACCTTCTCCTCATACCCTAGTAATTTTATAGCTTTCCTGCTACCAAATAAGTTAGTCTTTATCAGACCTTCCTGATCTGCCTACTAATAAACAATATAACTCTGTATGTTCCCTTTGGAAATAAATGTATATCCTCTTCTCTTGAATGTATCAATTGTATCTGCCATAACCACCTCCTTGGGCAAAGAATTCCACAATTTACCAGACCTCACTGTAAAAAAAACCTTCCTCTGCTGAAGTCTAAACCTCCTTTCCTCTAATCTCAAGGGGTGTCCCCTGGTCATCTGATCTGTTCAAATAAACAGAAGTGATGTGTAACAAATTGTGTCATGATAAAGCGTTGAGGACGCAAAACACGTCAATGCTTTTTGTCATCTATCTGTAACCTAATTGTTGCCCTTCCAACTCAGCGTGGTCTTAGAAGGATGAAGTTATTAATGCAAGAAATAAAGTTATATTTTCAATTTTAATATTGTCTGAAGCAGTGTGTATTGAAGACGGTGCTGTTACAATTTTTGTTCCAAGTCAATACAGAATGGTCCGCCAAGCCGAGGTCAGGAAGCCAGAAGTCAGATCAGAATGGTCAGCAAAGCCAGGTCAAGAAGCAAGAGGTCAATACAGAATGGTCAGCCAAGCCGGGTCAGGAAGCCAGAGGTCTATACAGAATGGTCAGCCAAGCCAGGTCAGGAAGCCAAAGACAAAATCAGAATGCTCAGGAGTACTATAACAAACTAGCTTGCGGAACGGCCAGGGAACAGAGGCATGGCTGAGATTAAATAGGGCAGTCATCCAGTGGGGGTGAGAGACTGACCAAAGCCCTAATGGGCTGCAGGACCATGCCCAATCAAAAGGGCATAATAAGGAGGCTTGTCTGTGCATCTGCAGGTCCACATGGTGGCCAACCAACTGAGCAGGAGCACGTGCAGTTGAGAGCAATCACATGCATGAGCAGAAAAGAGAACGCAGCTGCAACCGACGGTGACACTGGGATGCAATAAAATTGCAGCAGGTACTCTGGACTTATAAGTCAAAAATATTTGGCTGTAGCAGAAGGCAGTTTGTTCGCCGAAGGGCTGGAGAGCAGTACAAGAATGTGTATTTGCAGGCAACAGTGAAGCATGGTGGAGGTTTCTTGCAAGTTTGGGGCTGCATTTCAGCAAATGTAGTTTGGGATTTGGTCAGAATTAATGATCTTCTCAGTGCTGAGAAGAACAGGGAGATATTTATCCATCATGCAATACCATCAAGGAGGCATCTGACTGGCCCCAAATTTATTCTGCAGCATGACAACAACCCCAAACATACATCCAAACTCATTAACTATCTTCAGAGTAAAGAAAAACAAGGAGACCAGGAATTGATGGTATGGCCCCCACAGAGCCCTGATCTCAACATCATCAAGTCTGTCTGGGATTATATGAAGTGAGAGAGAAGGAACTGAGGCTGCCTAAGTACATAGAAGAACTGTGGTTAGTTCTCCATGATGTTTGGAACAAGCTACCTGCCGAGTTCCTTAAAGGGGAACTACCACCCCGCAATAACTTTACATTAATTAATTCTTCATTTGGCGACTAGCTGCTTAGTAGCCGGCCGGCTCCAAAAGGGACTGACAGCGCAGGCGCACGGACGTCACTATGATGAGATGTCCGTACTTCCTGCTACTGTGAGCCTCCGAAAAACTGGAAAATCTTTGAAACTAGGTAATATTTCTGGCGAATAGCGCTACTCAGCAGCTAGTCGCCAGATGAAGAATTAATTAATGTAAAGTTATTGCGGGGTGGTAGTTCCCCTTTAACAAACTGTGTGCAAATGTACCTAGAAGAATCGATGCTGTTTTGAAGGCAGAGGGTGGTCACAACAAATATTGATTTGAATTAGATTTTATTTCTGTTCACTTACTATGGATTTAGTTAATTGATAAAAATAAACTATTAACATGTCTATTTTTGAAAGCATTCTTTACAGCATTTTTTCATACCTGCCTAAAACATTTGCACAGAACTGTATGTGTGTGCGTGTGTGTGGTATGAACACACTTTTTTCTGTAACTATATCTTATATAGTAAATTTGCTACAAACCTTTCTCTGACTAACAATACCTCTGGCCCACTACTAATTGCCTTATTTGACTTGCAGACTACTAATATGGAGTGTGCATTAAATAATTGTGAGAATAACAAAGAATTACATCAGGGTGTCCTAGTGTTTCTTGTCATACTGATATTCATCATTACTGTACAAAGGCTACATAGCTACTTATAATACTCTCACACTGTCCTTTCCTCCAAACACTTAATTACATGTTGCATTCTGTGACAGGAATGTAGATAACACATTTAGGGCTGGATTTACCTTCCTTATTGCCCTAGAGCATTTGTCAAATCAACCTGAACTGCAAGTGTGTACAAGACGCACAAAATACAGGTGGAGTGGTGGCACTGATCCTCCCAAAAAATAATAATCAGCACCTAGAAAAGCTGTTACTATTCCTATAGATGTGGGACAAAAAGCAGAACAAACTATGGAAGAGTGCTAAATATAAATATATTTAGATATAATAAGGTAACTATGCACTGGGAGCACAGACTCCCAACAAATATAGTCAAGAACCCCCCCCCCATGCATATGAAAATAAAAAGGAGTGAGGCACATACATGCTAATAAGCATGGCATAAGTTTAAAAATATTATTTAATACACTGAATGCACAAAAACAAAGATACATAAAATGTTACTAAAATTATACAGTAAATACCTGAAAACAATAAACCCAAGAGTCGACTCAACTTTGGAAATAAATGGAGAATGATTAAGAGATCTAAGTTCAATAATAGAGGAATCAATGTGGTCAGTGCGGGGATGATGGGAGTTGTACTCTCCAATAGACTTGCGCACAATAAAAATTTTCGGTAGAATTCAATTTTGGACTTTTTTTTTTTTTTTCATTCAGAGACTCCACATTTTGGACCAGACCTGTTCGACTCGGACGATATTCTGTGACAGTCCGAATTATTAGTCGAATTTAAAATACCTTAAAATATACAATAAAAAATTAAAATTAAATAAATAAATATAAATGGAACAATTTCCAGGGTCTAAATGAAGACGGTGAAACAGGGTAAGGTGGAGCTTTAGCCTTATGGTACTATGGATGTAGCTACATAAGACGGAAGACTGAGGATGACTGGTGCGGGTCAGATTCAGGATGACTGCAACACTGTAGATGTAGCCAGCAGCAAACTGCAGAACACCGGAGCAGACAGGACTCAGTAGATGGATACAGTACGGTTCTAGAGCTGGGTAAGCTGGAGCTCTTACCGTATTATGGTACTTTGGATGATTGTAGATGAAGTCCTTTTTTTTTTTCTAATCTGCATCAAACCTGAGAGCAGGGTAACCCAGATTTGGCAGGTTGACTTTTAAAAAAGTAATTTGCTCCATGAGCTGGGGGAAAAATTGAGAGGTCTGGGGGCTAAGTATATTTCCTGTTATGGAAATTACCCGCTCACTCTAGACAGTGGTTGGGGACAAGAAAGCAACTCATGGGCTTCCAGGGACAAAGCAGGCCACGCAGCCCTCTTGTTATCCCCGAAAGTCAAGGGATCTGTACTTCGGGGCAAAGAAGGTTCCGTAAGGAAAGCCTTAACCTCAAACTCAGCACTTTTTCTATTTATGGGGAGCTGTTTCTTTTGTTCAAAGCATAATCTGTCCATCGCCTCAGCATAAAAAGCAGCAGCTGCTTCACTGGAAGAAGATGAAGTCCTACTGACGCTGCTACTGATAGGTCCTGGAAGACCACCACACTCCTCCAGCTCATCTGCGGAATCTTCTCCTGCCTCCTGTGACTGCATCCTGCTTTTTCTTTGCCTCTCACGCACTCACACTATCAATTGTTCCCTCCAGGCAGTGAGGGAATTAGAACTAAGTGCCATCTTGCCTTTGATTCGAGGATTGCAAATTGTGGCAAGCATTAACTCGGGACAGCTGTCCATGCTCTCTTCTATGCGCCGAGTCAGTTCCTTTTTGAGCCTCTTTAGAAGGGCAGCAACATCTGGAAGTATGTTACCCTTAGCACCAGGCAAGCACTCGCTATGGGCAAGGAAATCGTTCATTTTTAAGGAGAGGTGTGTGAAGAGGAGGATGACTTCGGCCAGGGTAGCATTCTCTTTGCTTAAAATCTCTGACAAAACATGGAAAGGCTTGAGGACTGTCACTACCTGTTTCATCAGGGCCCCGTCAGCTCTGCCCAATGTTCTGTTACTGCCAGTGAAATGGTGACATAACATTGAGTGAATTGCCTTTTTCTGTTCCAGGATACACTTTAGCATATCTAAGGTGTAGTTCCACCTGGTCCCAACATTTTATTTTAGGAGGTACTCTGGGAGGTCTGCCTTTTTATGTTACTCTCTGACGAGCTGGCTATCTTTGATGCTCCGATAGAAGTGGCCAGCAATTTGTCGGCACAACTCCAGAAGTGCTTGGCAACCTTCCAGTGTTACTGCAATCCTCGAGAGCAGCCTTCATTACCAGATGCAGGACATGTGCTGAGCAGCGCACACCCACAAATCTGCCATCCCGGAGAGCCTTTATCATGTTAGCTGCACCATCAGTAACCATAAATCCCATTTGTGCTTGTGTGTCTGCCTGTTTCCCTAGCCACTGAGCCACCATGTTCTGCAGTGCTTTGAGAATGTTATTTGAGGTGTGCTGCTGATCTATTACCTCAGCATGGAGGAGGAAAGAGCGGTGCCCTTCTTGCCTACTGCACCTGAACTTGTTGTCGGTAATGATGTGTCTTGCAACACATTGGGCTGCCACCAATGCTCAGTCAATGACAGGAAGCCATGCTGGCCACTCAGAGCACTCCATAAGTCAGTGGTAAAGTGCACTGACTGGCCACCAGCCTTTCCTAACAGATCCTTCAAAAGCCCATGACAAGTACAGTGAGGGCACTATAGTTCTACTAAATGTGGCATGGGATGGAATTTTATTTCGGGGTGCGACAGCCTGCATACGTTGCTGGAAGGGCTCCCTGTCCACCAAATTAAAAGTAGCACCTCCAACGGCTATGAGCTGTGCAGTGAGGCGTGGTATTTTTCTGGACTGCTGTCTGTACATCCCCTTGGAATGAAACTCACCAAAACCTTCCAGTGTGGCCTGTATTGATTTTGGGATGGGCTGTGACTGTCTGCTCTTAGGACCAGATGTGGCATGATCCCCCTGCACTTTCTCCTGCCTACTGGTGGTGAATTTGACACTGGTATATGCAGTAGTGCCACTTTCTGCACTTATCAACACTGACTTGTGGTAGTTGTTCAGGTTTTGGTTTATCTCGGAAATGGTTAGATGACCCAACACCCTCCCATGGCTGACTTCCCTGCCACAAAATTTGCATTTCGCTAGCCGGCCATCGCCAAGTGCCACAAAATGCACCTACACTTTGGAGTGATGGATGACTCTGCAAAGTTGAATTGGAAGGTGGTGCAGAAGAAGAAACTAAGGTGACTCTTTCTTGATCTTCACATGCTGGAGCAACTTCACTATGCTTTTTCTTCCTATGTACCATTACAGGGGTACTACTACACCTAAAGATGGCAGCAGGGATGTTGGGACTGGGATTGGAGGAGGATAGTGGCGTAACAGTGGTACTGGTGGAGGAGACACTAGCAGCTACTACCTAGCTGGGAGACTCAATTGGAGCTGGAGAGGCAGGTGTTGAGTTTTCAATAGAAGATACTGCCCACACTAGTGTTACACACGCTAGGTGTCCCCAGGTTTATAGCTGTGGCTGTAGTGGGGGTGGTGACTAAACTGGCAGTGGCACTAGTCATTGTGCAGGTGGTTCTAGGGGGATCATCACGAAACAGCTGATGAGACACAGGTGATGGCTGCTTCATGGTCTCAGAGGAGGACCTGGACCTCTCTACCATGATAGTAGAAGTAGAATGACCTGCAGTTCCCTTCTTATTTTTATTTTTTGGTTTGGAGTGCTGCTGCTGAGTCCAACTATGACATTGACTACTCATACTACTGACAGTCCTCTTCTTTAGCCACCTGCTGCTGCTAGCTCTGCTTGAAGGCAACGTCACTGTGGTGGTGTTGGTAATTGCTGGGTCACTGCACCTGGTACCAGGACGAGGAGCATCAGGTTGTTCAGGACTCAAATCCATTACAGATAGGGTAGTGTACTATAATATTTAAAATCTGGCCACACGACAACAGTAGAACTGGCTGTGTCACTCTGAAAACTATTCAAATAAATTCCTAATATTATTTAACGCAGGAGCAAAGGTAACTCTCCCTTGCAGTGGCAATAAGGTACTACTAGGCCTGCCTACACGACCGAGATTGGCTGTGTTACTCTGAAAACTATTCAAACATATTTATATTATTTTCACAGGAACACAGATGACTCTCCCTTGTGGTGGCAATAAGGTACTAGGCCTGCCTGCCTGCCTGCCTGCCTACACAACTGTGAGATTGGCTGTGTCACTCTGAAAACTATTCAAATTCCTAATATTATTTAACACAGGAACAAAGGTGACTCTCCCTTGCGATGGCAGTAAGGTATCGCTAGGCCTGCCTACACAACTGTGAGACTGGCTTTGTCACTCAGAAAACTATTCAAACAAATTCCTAATATTTTTAATATTTTACACAGGAACAAAGGTGACTCTCCCTTTCAGTGGCAATTAGGTACTAGTCTTGCCTACACAACTGTGAGATTGGCTGTGTCACTCTGAAAATTATTTAAACAAATTCCTAATATTTTTAATATTTTACACAGGAACAAAGGTGACTCTCCCTTGCAGTGGCAAAAAGGTACTAGGCCTGCCTGCCTGCCTTCAGAACTGTGAGACTGGCTGTGTCGCTCTGAAAACTATTAAAATAAATTCCTAATATTTTTTTATATTTTGCACAGGAACAAATTACTCTCCCTTGCAGTGGCAATAAGGCACTAATGCTGGCTAACTGTCTAAGCCTAATGCTACCTGCCTGCCTACACAACATCTTGACACTCTCTATCTCCTTCTTCTATTTCTGAGCTCCAACAACGGAATAACAGGATATGCAGGCTGTCTGGGTGTCTGACGTGTCATTAGTCCAACCCCCATCATGAAACAAAGAATCTAATTGGACATTTCGGACCAGGGCTGTTTGGATTCAGATTTTTTTTACGAACGACCCTTGCCTTTCGACCGGCCTGAATGTCACTGAATGACCCCTTATTCGATGAATTCCGAATTTTTACGAACCGATTTGCACAAGCCTAGTCAAAAGTGCCTACCACTGCCTTAGCATGTACTATGTTTCTAACCTTTTTTCTGTTCTAGGGTATTTTCTGTGCCAGGAAACAGCAGATAGGCCAGGAAGTAAGGCTGCATGAGGTGTGAACATTTGGTCATGGGGGAGATAAGGGCAAATGTTGTGCCTTGCCTAGGGTGGCTAAGAAGTACATCTGACCTAGACAATGAGAGTAGAGTGGAAAAGGAGGAGGCATGAGTGTTAAAAGAAGCAGGAATGTATGGGTAGGGAACTGAGAAGGGAAAAGAGAAGTAAAAGAACAGATGAGATTTAGAAGGAAGCGATTGATAGGAGGAGCACCATTAAGGCCAATTAGGTATCCATTTTAAGACCAGTCTAAGATGTGATAACTTCTCCCGTGATATCACTTCTCCATTTCCTATGTTATAGAGCCTATGTACTAACATCTCTAAAGTTGGCAAAATCTTAGTGCATTGGCTCAGTTAACATAGGACTTGGAGGTTATATCACTGGAGAAGTTATCACCACTTTATCACCTTCTCTTCACACCTTAATGAATCTCCTACATGAGCATGCAACTGGAGCTTTACCTCTTACTATACATATAGATTGAAGATTATAGAAAGAAGCATTGATGGTGCATGTTGGTGCAAATGGGAGTTTTTAAGGACACAGAAAAAAGCTCCCATGAGCACCAAGTAAGTGGCTGATGTCATCCAACTGTGTAGATGTTGGTGATCTTCATATCAAATTAGCAGACAATAGGTGTTATGAGCTAAGGCATCACTTACTGACGTTTCAAACTGTCAGGAAGTGATGAGGCTGTTGCAATAATTTTCTATGAATAACTGTTGTCAGTGACTCACCTCTCACATAGAATGCAACAGAATAATGAACTGGATGCCCCAGTAAGAGATATAGATCAGTTAGTGCATGGGTTGTTCTGTGGATCCCAGCTGACCAAGGATGGAGTGTCAGACATTGTATCATTATTCCCAACATTCACATATTTTAAATCTCTATCTATGTATATTTGTGTACAAATATATATATATATATATATATATATATTAATGTGCAAAAGTTTTAGATAGGGACGAAAAAATGCTGTAAGTAAGAATGCTTTCAAAAATAGACATGAAAATAGTTTATATTTATCAATTAACAAAATGCATAGTGAGTGAACAGAAGAAAATTAAAATAAAAATCAATATTTGATGTGACCACCCTTTGCCTCCAAAAAAGCAACAGTTCTTCTAGGTACACTTGCACACAGGTTTTTAAGGAACTCGGCAGGTAGGTTGTTCCAAACATCAGGGAGAACTAACCACAGTTCTTCTGTGGATGTAGCCAGTCTCAGTTGCTTGTCTTTCTTCATCAGACAGACTCGATGATGTCGAGATCATGGCTCTGTGGGGGCCATACCATCACTTCCAGGAGTCATGGTTCTTCTTTACACTGAAGATAGTTCTTAATGACTTTGGTTGTATGTTTGGACTGTCATGCTGCAGAATAAATTTGGGGTCAATCAGGTGCCTCACTGATGGTATTGCATGATGGATAATTATATGCCTGTACTTATCAGCATTGAGGATACCAGTAATTCTGAACAAATCCCCAACTCCATTTGCATAAATGTAACCCCAAACTTGCAAGGAACCTCCACCATGCTTCACTGTTGCCTGCAGATACTGAATCTTGTACCGCTCTCCAGCCTTTCGACAAACATATCGCCTTCTGCTACAGCCAGTGCTGTCATGTTTCTGCACCCCAGTTCCTGTGTTTTCGTGCATAGTTGAGTTACTTGGCCTTATTTCCATGTCAGAGGTATTGCTTTTTGGCTGCAAGTCTTCCATGAAGACCACTTCTGACCAGACTTCTCCGGACAGTAAATGGGTGTACTAGGGTCACACTGTTTTGCCAATTCTTAGCTGATGGCACTGCTAGATATCTTCCATTTGTGAAGAGAAATAAGCATGATGTGTCTTTCATCTACTGCACTGCAAGTTTCCTTGGCCGACCACTGCGTCTATGGTCTTCAGTGTTGCCCATTTCTTTGTGATTCTTCAAAAGAACTTGGACATCACATCTGGAAACCCTTGTCTGCCGTGAAATTTCTGCCTAGGAGAGACCTTGCTGATTCAGTATAACTACCTTGTGTCTTGTTACTATGCTCAGTCCTGTCATGGTGTATGACTTTTGACATTAAACTGTCATCAGCAACCTAACCTTTTTAGCTGACTTTGACTGTTCCTCACCCAGTTTTATTCCTCCTACACAGCTTTTTCTGTTTCAGTTAATGATTTTGTTTCATGACCAACAACATTAGTAGCAGGAGCCGGCATGGATTTATGATTAATAGATCATGTCAAACTAATTTCCTTGAATATTATGAAAGTGTAAATAGAATTTGGACAAGTGTATTGTGGTTGATGTAGTATACTTGGATTTTGCAAAAGTCTTTGATACTGTGCTTACAGCAGGATATTGAATAAATTCAAAAGCTTCAGTTTGGGAGATATCTGTGGATAGAGAACTGTTTAAATGATAAAAGAGAGTTGTTGTAAATGGAACCTTTTTGAGCTGGTCTAAAGTGGTATGTAGAGTACCACAGGGCTCCTGGGCCCAATGCTTTTTAATTTGTTTATTATTGATCTATTTATCACTTATTGATCAAGAGTCATAGATCAAGTAGTGACTTTGCTGATGACACTAAGCTGTATAAGGAAATACACACAGAACATGGTTTTTCTCTGAAGAAAGATTTGGGTAAACTGAGTGAATGGGTGGAAAAGTGGTTGAGGTTGAGGTTTAATATAGATAAATGTAAGGTTATGCATTTGGGCTATAGAAACAAACATGCCTCCTCATTAGAGAAAGATTTAGGAGCACTCATAGAAGGTAGACTTCACAGCAGTATGCAGAGTGACTCTGCTGCTGCAAGAGTAAATAGGTTCCTGCATAAAAACGAGTATAGATGCACAGGATGAAAATATAATTCTACCACTATATAAATCTTTGGTAAAGCCTCATTTTGAACATGGAGTACAGTTTTGGGCTCCAGTTCTTACATTATTGCAATGGAAAATGTGCAGATATGTTCAACAAAACTAATAAAGAGATTGGAGGATCTGAGTTATGAAGAGAGACTGGCCAAAGTGGGTTTGTTTACATTAGAGAAGAGATAGCTAAAGAGTGATATGATTACAATTTACAGATATAATCGAGGTCAATACAAATAACTCTCTAAAGAACTATTTACTCAATTAGCTGATCAATAGACAAGAGATCATCCATTAAGAGTAAATGAAAGGTACTTTTGATTAAAATAAAAGCAGGGACCTTTTTTTACAATAAGGGCAATAATATTATGGCATTCTTTGCCTCGGGCGGGATGTTGTGTTTGCATATTCTTTCGTTGCTTTCAAACAAGTAATGGCTATTTTTGTAGCTCAGAACAATATTGAGAATTATGAGCAGATAGGATGTTGATCAAAGGAAATATAAGACTGCCATTTGGACACAGGAAAGAATTTTTTTACCCTCTTCGGGCTTAACTTGAAATGGCTTCAACAAGTTTTTTTTTTGCATTCCTGTGGATCAACAGGGGCATAAGCTGACCTTAATGGATGCATGTCTTTTTTCAGCTTCATTAACTATATTACACAGAAGTAAGATAGGAAGATGGCCAAGCAAGCTATATAACAAGCAATATACTAGTACTCTAGAGCAGTACACAAACTGTATGAGACCAATAGGGCAAAACATCATTACATGTGACCATCATGACATTACACAGTTACATAAAACAAGCACACCAACAATGCAGTTCTCAATTATATATGACCAGCAGGGAAGAACACCACTACATGAGACAATTAGAATATTATACCATTATATGAAACAAGAAGAATATTATATTATTACATAAGGTCAGGAGTACAATGCTCCATTATATATATGACCAACAGGTCAAGATACCATTACATGGGACCATAGGAGTATATTATGAGACTATCAGACACATACATCATTCATGAGACCATCAGAGTATTACATAACACCAGCAGAACAATACATTATTACATGATAACATCAGACATTACATGGGACCAGCAAAACAATATTACATGGAGTCAGCATGGCAATACATCATTACATTACCATTCAAGTTTTTCATGGGACCAGCATGGCAATATACCATTGCATGACAAGATCAGACTATTACATGAGACCAGCAGGGCAATACACCATCACATGATAACATCAGGGAATTACATGGGATTAGCATGGCGATATATTATAACATGATACTATCAGAATATTACATGGGGCCAATAGATAAATACACAGTTAAATGAGTCCATCAGTACAATGCACTATATGAGATCATCAGAATATTACAACAGACTAACATAAAATGTGCTAGACAGATATTGCAGAATGTATTTTTGAAATATATCCTTGAATTGTCTCACTGACAAATTAGAAAATTCAAAACCATTGATAAATATGCAATGTACACACAGACATACATAAATTTTTTGCAGCATTTTTATCCATTCACCACTTAATAAATAGAGCAATAATAGGTATATGTATAAAATATTGGCATATTTGAGTCTCTAGAATGTATTTCATTTTATACTCACTACTCTTCATATGTATTACCTTGCTATGTTCAATTCATACATTGTTCTCTGAATGTCGCAATCTCCTTGAAAAACATAGCATCCGAACCTGGTGGGGGGATGCATTACAATTCGATAAGGGGCCAGTCTGGTGGTATGTTTGCTTCGATGACATCACAATAATTGCTCTAAAATATATTCTCCATCATAACCCTGTGAACATACAAGAAATATGCCAACATCATCATCAGTTTTAGGATCTTGCAATGCCTTATTTGCATAATGAAATACAACTTAATGAGACACTGTTGTTTGGGTGTGTCCATATATTAATGTGGCACATCGCCACATTCACTAAACTCTGATTGCTGCCTCTGCTGTCAGAGTTCACAGTCCCAACATTGCTAACTAGAGGTTGGAAAAGTTGGGATCTCCCTGTAGTTTTCTCTGCAGCTAAAGCCATGGTCACCCCCTTTAAATGAGGAGTGCCTCAATGATCTTAGCAACTTTCTGAATACAAATGTGCAATTGTATTATGATCAAGTGTCGTTATATCCCTTGTGAATTAAAATTACATTGTCTACTTGTATAAAAGACAAAAGCCACTGGGTCTTTCTTTGGAGAAATCCTCATCAGTGATTAATGACATAGATACAGACATTAAAACATAGTGAGATCCTTCATTCGCCATAATATACAATAATAAATAATGTGCATTGTATGTAATGGACAATGCAGGTGTTATGATAGTGTAATACAGGATGAATACAGGTGAACCCCAAATAGAGTGCACACAGCTCCCATAGCCAGACACATACAGACCTTCTCCGTAAGGCCAGCAGTGCAGCTTGGTGAAGTCACATCTGCTCAAATTCGCTCACATTTGCTCCTTTCGCCAAGCACACTGCCCGATTCAAATAGTGCTGGACTTGGTCAGTGTGTCTGTTGATGTGAGTGTATGTGTCTTTGCTAAGCAGAACCACTAGCCTTACACAGGATGTGTATGCGTGTCTGGCAATGCAAGCAGATATGTAGTATGTGGGTGCTCTGCTTGGAGTTCTCCAGGACTCTTGGTGCCTCGGTTGTACTCCATCCAAACAAGGAATAGCTACTAGCTGGGGATGATGTGAGGGCTTGAAGTTGGCTACCACTTAACTCCACCACACTTTCATCTTTGACAGACATTTGGTTTCAAAGCTTCTGAAACTCCTCATTGGGGATATCCTGGATATGTTTCCCTTTAACCTGTGAGATACTGCAGATGCTAACCCTTTTTGTACTAGAGTTGTAGAATAGATACATAGCCAAGCAAACGAACATTCAAGAGCTTAAATACATTGAAAATGAATTTATGATATGCACCTTATGGACCCCTGGGCCAGTTAGTATATAAATATATACACACACAGTACATAAAATGTATGTGAGGATGCTGTATAATTCTTAATTATTAGCTGACAGTACAAAGTGATGCATATTTACTTCTATATATATGTTTACAGGTTCTCTGCCAATTGGCTGTACTGCACATTAATACAACAGCAATAAATTGATGAATATATATGCAGAATTACTCTTAACATCAATTTAAATTCATGGAAAATATTGCCCACGCACATATGCAACACATAATGCAAACAAATTATATGAACAGCCTGTACATTAACTCCTTAGGTACTAGAATCATTTCCACCCTCTCTAGTATAAAGTGGTTAACAATGGCTGGGCAATGCTGGCTGTAGTTTAAACTTTAATTGCCTTATTTGTAAGCCAGTTGGAGTTTTTTTGATACATATTTTTTTTACTTGATGACCAGGGCATCACTGAGGTGTTACTGGACCTTTCCATATGGATAAGACCTAACCTTTTATTTGGATTTAGCCCCCCATGCATTGGGCACATTTAAATTAATATGAGGCTGTAAACATTCCTCTGCGTGATTACTAAACAATCTACATACCTTATATTACTGTATTTAAAAATCCCTCTCCCTAACTGGAGATTAAAAGAAAGGGGTACACAGGTCCCTTCCTTTTACATCTTTTTTTAATATCAGGGCTATGGACCCCAGGTTATATATTTCCATTTGTTGAGGGAGAAAGGCTGAAAAATAAATGAATATGGTTTATATATTCATTTATTTCATCTTTAAAAGAATGGTTAAAAATAATATTGGGTGAATGGACACATATTATTTTTTAACACTCTCTGTCCTGATCTGATCAGGATAGAGAGACAGGGGATAATGCACCCGCCCCCCACATTTAATTTTAAAGTAATAATCTCCAACCCACAATAGCAACAGAGGGGTTAATTAACCCTTTCAGTGCCAGAGAGATATCGGATACCTCCCTGGCACTGAAAGGGTTAAATACCAAAAAAAGAATAATAGGGGAGGAAGTGGGGTTGTAGTTTAATGCGTTTATTTCAGCTTACTTCTCTGGTGATGATGCTGTGAATCCATTCTAGTTTGAGATTTAGGGATTAATAAGGGAAAGTATAGGTTTGGCGGGGGGGAGTTTTGGGGCATTAGGGGTTCACTGTAGTGCTAGACAAGTTCTGGGTGGGTTATTGCCCCCCAGTTAACCCTGCCTGGTTGTCCACCTGCTTCCCTTTGCTTTGGGGGTCCTTGTTCTGGGAACATTTGGAAGCTTTTTCCAAACCTTCTAAAAGTTCTCAGGGAATATAATGACTCAGTAGGTTGATGCAGCAAATACCCCATTTGTAGGACATTTAGTGTGGAAAGGATTATTGGCAATGTGCAATCCTTTTCATGCCTTATTGGACCAAAATATAAATTCCCCATACATTACAGAGTTTTCCAAACATCACTAGTTTCCTTTTCAAGTGTTCTCTCACGCGGAAACCTGTAGGCGTAAATATCTTTGGATGGAATATTCTCATTCATCATAAAAAGTATTTTTCATTGTAGCATTAATGATCCCTTCATGGGCAATTACTATGTTTTACTATTTAATCATATGGGAGCAGATATTGTAAAAAAATAATTGGCTGCACTGTGCAGCCCAAAACAGCTCCTATCAACTATTTGGGGCTGGGAGTAGGATAGAATAAAACAGGAAGTATGTGATTCTCTGCCACAAATTTCATTGGCTGTGCACAGAGACTCTATAGACCCTCTGTGTCCTGATTTTAAATCAAGGAGACTGAGCTGAGAGATGCCAGTCCTATAGTTCATGCTATTCTAGTGAAACCAAGGATGGAATAACAAGGAGTGCTCTTTCATTGGTCTTCTGAGTCCCACAATGCAGCCCCTGGGTTGAGTAGCAGGTCTGCTCCTAGGTGAGCACATCTGCTGATAGGGCACTAGCCGAGTGATAACTGTCCTTTAAAACACTGGGCATATACCTTCTTTGCCCAGATAAAGGGATGTCCAAATGTAAGGTGACCTACAATGTTTACTTTTAATATATCTAAAAATATATAAAATATGTATATATTTAAAAATTCTGACTATAAGGTGACCCTAATTTCCTCTACACATTACCTTCCTCGAGCTCTGTGTCTCCTTTTATCTCCCTCGTTCCCTCCCTCCTGACTCCCTCAACATGTGTCCAGCAGGTGGCATGTTTAGCATGTGTTTGTTTGTGTGTGTGTGTTTGGGGGGATGGAGCCTGGGTCACCAGGAATGCCTTGTCTAGGACCTAAGATGCAACTCAGTTTGATAACCACTGTACTATTTAATCAATCCACCAATGCATTAAAAAAATGCATATGAGCACATTGGTCCACTGTTTACATTTTTAATGCTGTATAAAAACTTTATAAAACTGCATCTGAAATAGGGAATCCACACTCATCAATTCCAATACATTTTCCTTTAATGTGACAATTTCTGTGGATAAATGCAATTTTCATGGCATTTGTGAATGCAGCTATCAACAATGGCCTTTAGAAATTTGGTTTTTGAGAACTTTTTAGCCAGTGTTCCAAGATGATGATTGAGCAGAACACACATTGGTATGTTGAAAGAAAGGATTTCATTTCTTAAATGGGATCATTATAAAGTTAAAAGAAGAAAAATAATATATTTGTGTAGAATATTATCTGGCACCTCAGCTTTGTTCCACTGTCCTGACCTGTCAAATAACCCAATATACCCTGTCAGTGGACAGCAGAACAAGGCTTCTGTGTCAGTGCAGGTTTATGTGTGGTTCTGTGGCTACCGGTGGATAGTAGACTAAGTCTAGGATATCAGAAACTGTATGCGTGGTTCTGTGGTACCAGTGGACTGTGGAACAAGTCTGAAGTGTCAGTGTCAGACAGTTGATGTATGAGTATGTGGTTACCACTGGACATTGGAAAAAAGCTGGGGTTTCACGCCGAGTGTGTATGTGTGGTTCTATGGCTACCAGTGGACAGTGGATGAAGGCTGGGATGTCAGACAGTGTATGTGTGGTTTTGTGGCAACCAGTGGACAATTGACATAGTCTGGGATGCCAGATTGTATATGTGTGATGCCTTGACTACCAGTGGACAGTGGAATAAAGCTGGGAATTCACATAGTGTATGTGCGGTTCTGTGTCTGCCAGTGGACTAATGGTGGTATGCCAGACAATATATGTGAGGTTCTAAGGCTACAGTTGGAGCAGTGGATCAAGTCTGGGGTATTAGACACTATAGGAGTGGATCTATGGCTTTCAGTGGGAGAGTGCAACAAGTCTGGTGTGTGTCAGTGTATGTATTAGTCTTAGACTACCAGTGGACAGTGGAACAAGACTTGTGTGTTAGACAGAGTATGTGTTAATCTTCAAGTACCAGTGGATCGTGAAAAAAGGCCGGTATGAGACAGTGTATGTTCTACCAGTGTACATTAGAATAGGTTTGGGATGTCAGATCAGTGCATGTGTTACAAGTGAACAGTGGAACAATGCTGGGGTGGCAGACGGTGAATGTGTCAATCTTTTACTACCAGTGGACAGTGGAATATATCTTTCTTTACCTTGCATCTTCTCATGTGGGCAACACATGCTTCTTTTTCTAGTTGAAGAATATCAATAAACTCAAAATATAACAATATGTAAGTTCACAGTCCGTCTTATACATTTACAAATATATCAAGGTACAACGCTTGAAGGTTTATTCAGAGATGCATTGGCTAGAGGCTAGAAAGCTGAAGAGCAGGTTGTTGCCTAGGTATATCAGAGATGAGCCAAAGAAAAATTAATTTTTTAAATATTTTAAATGGTTTCTTATGCGTAATAAATGCCTTTCTTTCTAAATCTGTACAAAGGCTACATGAAGAATTGAGCATTTTAAATTCAACTATAAACAAATATACATTTATAGCAGAGTACCCCCTCACCCCGTGTAGTGTCCAGTTTGTATTTTTCTCTGTACTACAGAGGGGAGGACTTAGGAAAGGAAGTATAAATATTATGTCTCAGAAGAAGTCGGGTGATAGGACCAATTGTGCCAGTAGCTGAGACTAGCCAAAGGAATGGAAGTCTCTCTGGTGACAGTCATCCATGAAAGGATGAAAGTCTCCTCAGGGGGCTTCTATGGACTGCCTGTTCCAGTGTTCCACATCCTGTGATAGGGAACCAAGTAGAGGTCCCCAAATCCTTCTGGTAGAGATACAGAGATGAAGGAGCCATTTGACATGATAGGACTCTGGGGCCTCCTGTGTTATACTTGAAGGACATGTGTCAAGGCCAGGTAATGATTCCATGTATACACACTGCACTCTACCTCTGCTGCAGATTATGTTTGGATTAAAGACTCTGCAGCAGTTTCCCAGAGGAGGAAACTCATGCAAGCTGGGCAGCAGCAGGTAATTTTCCTTTAGATAAACTAAACACCATGGCACTCAAAGGGTTAAAAGGATAGTGAAAAGGTATTACACATGCAAGAAAATGAATGTATTTTATTTAGGAGTGTCCATTTTAAAATAATGAAGGACAATAAGACACATTGATATACAGATAAGGAAACTTTAACCCTTTGAGTGCCAGAGGGGGTATGCAATGCATTGCACTCAAAGGCTTAACACATATGCCTGTGAATATACAGAAAACAAAAGAAACCTTTCTTATAAGGAATTTGTTTTTTATTTAATCACTACTGTTTACTTAACCCTTTGAGTGCCAGAGGATGGAGTAACACATTGCTCACCTCCTTGGCACTTAAAAAAATGACATTTTTTTGTTTTTATAGTTGTTTCTGATGACATTTTGGGTCATATTCTGGAAGATACAATGGGGCAATTCCAAAACAAATCATTTCACTAAAAGGGGCAAATAAAACTTCCCACTGATGGGGAAGTTTTATCATTAGTGAATGGTAGAAAGCCCCCGTTTCAATCAGTGGGAAGTTTTATTTGTCCCCTCCAAAGTAAAGTGTTGGAGACCTCTCTAGCATTCAAGGGGTTTGAAAGATCCATTTATGTACATTGGAATTTGCAGAGTTTCTGTTTGTCCCCTTTGGCACAGGTGGTTTACTCCAGAAATGCATATCTGTAGATTATTGAAGATGAACAATGGCTGCTCTAGCTGGCATGGCCCAGATTTACATTTCAGGAGCAACACCCTAGCCCCACCTTTGCCCCACTCTAGCCACACCCTCTTTTAGCTACGCCCCTCCATTAACTACACCCTTTTGTGGTCACACCTATTTTTCGAATTTTCTATTCTTCACAGTACTGAGGCAATTTTCCCAGAGGTAGAGGAAAATATTATATATAATGAAGGCCCTGTGGAGGTATATATATACACAGATACATATGTAACCTGCTCTTTATGTCCTAGTTTTTAAGACTGAAGTAATGGGAAGGTACAGGTACCAAAGTTCAACCCAATACTGATAAATCAGTGGGCTCTAAATTATACAACACCGGTACCTTACAGCTACAATATGTCTGAGTGCTACATGCTTTCTGGAGACTCTTGTAGCTGAAAGTAAAGGCATTCTACATCAAGTATTATCAGTCAGTCATTCATTCATTCATACAGCACCAACTAATGTGGGCTCACACACACATTGTCAGTTTTATTAGTGTGTAGTTTTGCAAATTCTTTCTCTTTGTTAGTTTGAACACAACTATGTGTATATCGATTGATGTGATGATGTTTGATTGTCAGAGTGTGAATCGTGATTGAGTTTCTATTAGTGTGTCTGCATTGGCCCTGTGTGTGTGTGTGTGTGGTTTTTTAGACACCTAGTGGTACACAGCATGATACTGGCAAAAACACATCAGCCAAATTGACAACCCCTCACACACTTGAGTATCTACCAGATCAGATCTTCGTGTCTTGTAGTGTCCTCTTCTTACCTGTGCTTCTTCTTCATTGCTACTTACAGTAAGAATCACAGTAGGTTCTAATTTAAAGGGATAGTAATACTTCGTTTTATCTCTCAAATCTTTATGGTTTAAGAGATATTCACAAGCAAAGTTTCCCTTTTACCTAGTGTAAGCCATCTCTTCTCAGATGGGGTATCTGGTTGTAAGACCAGACAGATAACATCAGAGGACAATCTTCTTACAATGAAAACAATGAAAGCCCTGCCCCCCTTGACAAGCTTTTCAGGTTTTTCCCTTATCTTAATTGAAGATTGTCCCTCTCTGCAGTCTACCTGGGCACCTCCCTTCTGCTCTGGCTGAAAAGTGTTACATCAGTAAAAGGGGCGGGAGGGGGATACTGTGTCATTGAATTACTCTTGAAATACAACTCTGACAGAACTGATATAACACTCTCCAAAGTCCAAATACTATGATGATTAATTAGAACTGCTTTTATTATGAAACATTACTATCCCTTTAAAGACATCAGTCCAAGTAAGGACAGTAGAGGCTCAGGTGGTGACTCACTAAATAAATGAAGCGAAAGATTACATTTATTTGCAAAACAAGCCAAACCATGATTTGTAATAAAAACTTTCAAAACATTTATTTATAGGTACAACAAATGCCAAACTTATCGGATGCAGACAATTTGTCAGCCCAGCTGTGTTATGTAGCCTGTACATAAAATGTAACAGATAAAATTTAACATAAATTACATAAGAAAAATTTAACATAAATAACATGTAATATAAATAACATTTAAATAATCAAAAACATTTTGTGTTTTTAACACTTATTGCTAGTGCTATGCATCAGTGTTATTCTCAGAGGATCTCTTGAGATAAAAACAGTCTATAATGTAAAAATTCCTTCTGCTTTTTTGGTTTGCAAAGGCATTAATGTGATCCTCACACTATCTCACTGAAAAGTTCTCCTTCAATTGTTAGAAGGGAAAGTGTGTTTAAGCGATCTTGAGCTACAGCTGATCTCAAATAGATTTTATCCACCTCAGTGTTGAAAATGACCTCTCTCCAGTACAATTTGTAGGTGGACTTGAGAGGAACATTCTAAGAACAATGTAAATATTAACATAAATATCGTGCAGGTCTTTCTCATGTAGTAGCTTGCATAGTTGTATCAGCGAGAATGGGATGGTTGTATTCTCCACTAACACCTTAAGTTGCTCTTGAAGATGGATACATTCATCCATAAAACAATCCTCCAAGTCATCCTGAAACTCTACCAGCAATTTGACAGCACATGATGTGATTTCTGGTATGCTTAATGAATGTAATTTTTCTAAAAAGCTAAGTGTGCCATAAGCCACACTTCGCCTGACCAATTCTTAATGTAGTCTATCCAGCAATATTAATTTATGCAATAATAATCTTGCCCTGTGTGATGGACGTGAAATTCACATCATATTTTGTGTTAGGTTTTCTCATTCTGATATGGTCAAACTCATAATCATCAAGTCCTGAAAGATATTTAGCAAGCTGTTCACAATTACCAAAATTATCTCTTATGTTAGTCATTAAACCTTTAAGAGATTTGTAGACTTGAATTACTGTTCCCAAATCAATTTAACTTCATGCTTACAGCTTGGAAACTCTGACGTATAGCTCCCCACATACATTGGTAATGTTACATTTGTAAATGAAGAAACTCATAAGAATACAGGACTACTCAGAGCATGTTTGAAATAACGTCATGAAAGAAAATTTAGAGTCTGGTATACCACCAAAGTATGACAAGGAAGCTGGTCATGCAGGAGGCAAACAAAGCCAGAGTAGAAAGTATAGAAAAGATAGAGTAGGAAAAAGAAGGGATACGGAAAAGACAAAGAAGAGGAAGCACAAAGAAGTATGGAGACAGAGGGGAGAGACAGACAAGGGAAGTCATGTATGGGAAGAAGGGGGAGGGAGGGCCGGGTCATCTAGAAATGTAAACCAATAATCATATAGCACACAAACTTCTCCTTATCTCTCACATGAATATGCATGAAGACGCTCCATATCTGTAACGGTTTGTTCAACACTCAGACACAGTGGTTTAGGATAAAACACAGATTTATTGAAAACACAATGATAATTACCCTTAACGGGCTATAGCGTATCTCAACAGAATTATACAGGTGTAATACAGGACTTAGATACATATGCCTACACAGGCCCAGTATAATAGGAAGCAATAGAGTTCATATACTGACACAGGTCAGGCATGAGAGGGTGAATACCCAGAGTAGCAGCACAGCATGAGTAAAAGTTCCAGTCGGTATAATCAGTCCCTGTTGTAGAGAAGTCTGTGGTGAGTTCTCTAGTAACACCCAGTATGATGGAATAACGAGTAGGAGACAGCAGTGCTAGAATGGAGACAGAGCACTGGTAATCTGCCAGAGTAGTGCTGAGACTTATACCCACTGCCGGAGCAGTAAACGGAGGCAACAATGATACTCTGCAAGAGCTGAACGGAACACAGCCAATGGCACACTGCCGTAGCAGTAACAGAGGCAACAAGATTCTCTGCAAGAGCTGAACGGAAACACAGCCAATGGCGCACTGTCGCAGCAGTAACGGAGGCAACAAGGAGTACTGCAAGGGTTAACGAAAGGCTCAACCAATGGCACACTGCCGTAGCAGTAACGGAGGCAACAGTGAAGCTCTGCAAGAGTAACGGAAGGCCTAGCCAATGGCACCCTGCCACAGCAGTAACGGAGACAACAGTGAAGCTCTGCAAGAGTTAACGGGAGGCCCAGCCAATGGCACACAGTTGTAGCGGTAACGGAGGCAACAGTAAGCTCTGCAAGAGTTAACGGGAGGCCCAGCCAATGGCACACTGCCGTAGCAGTAATGGAGGCAACAGTAAGATCTGCAAGAGTTAACAGAGGCTCAGCAATATGTACACTGCCTTAGCAGTAACGGAGGCGACACAGAATACTCTGCTAGGTAGGCCCAGTCACAGCGGAAGTCAGAATGTCGCCAAAACGACTCAACAAAGCAGGAACAGGAGAGTTGAGTCGGATCATGGAGCAGGAACGCCAGCCAGGCCGGGTCGAAACACGGAGCAGGAACGTCAGACAAGCCGGGTCAGATCACGGAGCAGGAACGTCAGCCAGGCCGGGTCAAATCACAGAGCAGGAACGTCAGACAAGCCGGGTCAGATCACGGAGCAGGAACGTCAGCCAGGCCTGGTCGAATCACAGAGCAGGAACCAGAAGCAGAGTAGTCTAACGGGCCAAGTCAGTACACGGGAACACAGCAACTCAAGAAAGCACTGGTACAGGAACACCACGAAAGGGCACCCGACAGGTGCCAGAGCCCAGTATAAAAAGGCCATACTGGGCGGGCCAAACATAGCTCAGCCAATAGGAGTGCATCACACAGAGACTGACAGAAAGCACGGGCACCGTTATAGTACCCCCCTCTCAAAGACCCCATTTCCTGGAAGAGGGACCTGGTTTCTGGGGATATTTGGAGTGAAAATTGTGCAACAATCTAGGAGCATGAAGGTCCTTCTGATCAACCCATGAACGCTCTTCAGGGCCATAGCCCTTCCAGTGGACCAAGTATTGCAATTTTCCTCTAAATCTCCATGAATCAATTATGCTTTGAACGTCATACTCCTCTTCGCCCTGAATGTCCACAGGACCCCTCTTGACCCCCCCTTCCACTTACTCTTCCGGTGCACTTTCTCCCCAGTGAGTACGTTTTGGTGCTCTCCCTTGTCTGGCTTTTATTAACCTTCTCGGTGCCAGAGGGGTATACAATGCATTGCAAAGTTATGCGTTGAGTACCCCTCTGGCACTGAAAGGGTTAATGTAGCACAGCGATGTCCGTTTCTCTCTCCCCCTCCGCTTCTTCAATCCTAGTCCAGGATTGAAGGAGTGGAGGGGAGAGAGAAACAGGTATCGCTGTGCTACATTAAAAATAATAGGCAGCCAAGGGAGGGCACCGAAACTTACGTTGTTTTTCTTTTTTTTTTTTTTACTAAGGCAGTCTGTTGTAAGCGGCGGTGGGGGCACATGCGCCCCCAGAGAATGTGCGCCCTAGGCCGGCACCTACCTCGCCTATAGGTGGCGCCGGCCCTGACTGAAACCCATAATTGATGAGGAACGGGGATCTCCCGGCCGATGAATTAACTGCACAGTTCCTGGTGAACTCTGCCCACGGCAACAGGTCAGCCCAATTGTCATGATGATCAGTCACGAAGCAGCGCAGGAACTGCTCCAGTCCCTGAATGGCATGCTCAGTGGCCCCATTGGTCTGGGGATGGTAGGCGGAGGAAAAGGACAATTGAATGCCCATCTGGCCACAGAATGCCCTCCAGAATCTGAACACGAATTGGCTCCCCCGGTCGGACACCACAACTCTATGCAACCGGAACACTTCTCTAGCAAAGACCACTGCCAGCTCCTGGGCTGAAGGAAGACCAGAAAGGGGTACAAAATGAGCCATTTTTGAAAATCTGGCCAAGATGCACTAAAATTCAAAAAGGGCTAAAAATGTCAATGTCTTGTCGGAGCAGTGTCATAGGCACACCGACAGTATTCACTAAAGTGTCTACGAAATTACATCACCAGCAATCTGACAAAAAGATGCACACATCCACATGAATCCAACAGGTTTACGAATTTTTATTCATCATATCGATAATGCCCTATTTCCATATGGAAATGAGGCATAATGAGACACTTCCGTATGCAAGGGAGTGTGTTGATTTGTTAATGTGACACTTCGACACATTCACTAAACTCTGACAGTAGCCTCTGCTGTCAGAGTTCACAGTCTCAACTTTACCTACCTGAGGTTGGCAAAGTTGGGATCTCTCTGTGCTTTCCTATGAAGTAACAACCCTCAATCAATTTATAGGGTTGTCCAAGTGCTGGCAATAAGGAAGCAGTTGGACTTGGACTAACACATCACTAGCAATAAGACAACCTTAAGAATTGAAAAAAAAAAAAAAACCCAGAAAATTGAAGCAATAAAAACAGAAGAAAATTAAAAATTATAAAAAAAAATTGTGAGAAACGAATAATATCATAAAAAAATTGCAAAATGTAAGGGAAAGTGTAAATATCACAATAAGAATCCCAACTGCAAAATGAAAACATGTACCGAGATGTAGCAGAATGAATTACTATCTGGGATGCCAGCACATTGCAGCACTTTACTATTCATTTTATTTTGAGTTTCAACCACTTTGTTTTGCACTATAATAGTATTCTTTGCTCTATTTTATCATACTCCAATGCTTTGCAATGCTCAGGAGACCTGCCACACAATATGGACCAAAGTGTCTTGATGCCCCCCTTGAGGTCTGAACTATATATTTTTATTAAAAAGAATAATAATATGACATACACATATACAGGCAAAGTATGCAGCCGCATAACTTGCCTATTAACCCTTTGAGTGCCACAGGGGTGAGCAATGCACAGCCCTATGGCACTCAATGCTGTCCATGGTGCTGAAAGCATTCTCTCCACTCCCCTAGTGACCAAGAGGGGTAGCAGAGAGAGAGAATGCTCTTACACTCCAGAATTGTCATAGTGTTAGTAATGTGTGAAGGGAGGACATCCTTTTCACATCAACAGCACTTTGGCAATCCTGTATGCTAATAGGGACCTTCTCCACCCCTCCCCTTGCATCCAAAAATTTTTGTGAACGGAGGCAAAGAAGAGACAAGAAAGAAGAAAGAAGATAGAAGACGAAGATGGCAGTAGCTGACCAGGGTGCTGAAGACCCCACTGGACATCAGGATTAATGGTAATTGTTTGTTTTCAGGGACTGTTGCTTTGTGACTTAGTCAGATTAACCCTATGAGTGCCAGTGAGGTATAGGTTTAATTCTACTAATATTGGACACATTTTTTCAGTAGTATGAATGTATTGATGTGGGGCTTAGGGCTCCTCAACTGGGGACATAGGGTTTTTCATTTTTTTTTTTTTACTTTCAATTTATGCGTCGCTATTATGAGATACGATAAGAGTCTCTGCTGCTAAAAAAACTTGGTCTAAAATTTCCCACAATGAGTCCCTTAATGGGTCTTATTGAACTGCATCTCGTGGTGTTTCTTTTATTTTCGACGGGCAAAAATGCTACTATGTTTTTCCCCCAACAGGTTTTTTTTGGGCTGTTATTTTTTCATAGCAAAGGCATTTGAATAGCATACCGTGCTTGAAAAAATGCCGTTGGCTGTTATTTCAGCCGTCTGACCTAACTGAATTGAGGCCAAAGTGTCTAGAGGGTGAAAGTCCCACTTTAAGGGACAAGATGCCCTTTATTTGCAATATAGGAGATGCGCTTGGATATTCTGATTTATATTCCTATATGGTGGATTACAAAATAGATATTATCAATATTTCGTAGAAGCTATGTTTTTTTGTTTGTTTTTAGTGTTTTTTAAAGGCAGTAACAGATGATAGTTGGTACTGTGTTAGCAGTAGAAATATAGGAGGCAAATATAGTTGTTGATACCTTTATTGGCTAACTAAACAGATTTAGAATGCAAGCTTTCAAGACATCTCAGGTCTCTTCCTCAGACATGCTATACATATATATATGAAAACATCTCTCTTATATACAAGTACACATTGCATTGTTTAGAATGGAAATCAGATAAGGAAGTTTAGTTCCAGAGTCTGAACTAAATGTCCTTATCTGATTTCCATTCTAAACAATGCAATTTATACTTGCATATAAGAGAGATGCCTGAGGAAGAGACCTGAGAAGTCTTGAAAGCATGCATTCTAAATCTGCTTAGTTAGGCAATCAACAACTGTATTCGCCTCTTTTAAAGGCAGTGACATTTATGGAGCAGAGTATACTAACGGCAGTGAAATGTTTATGGGTATGTTCCTCCTAGGAATAAAGCAATGCATTGTATACCCAAAGGGCTAAGGGTCAGTTCCTGTTTCGTGTGAAAGCATTCTAACTGTGGTGACAGATTTTTGGGCCAGGCCAAAGTGTACTAATGGTAAAATGTCAGTGATATGTGTAAGGGTCAGTTTTCCTATGAAAAATGCCTGTGAAAGGGATAGTAATGTTATTAACTCCTTATTGACCCATGATGGTCCAGGACCGTCATGGGTAGAATCCTGTTAAGGACCCATGACTGTCCCGGACCGTCATGGGTTAAATGATAGCAGTGCGCCTCTGTGTACGCTGCTATCATTCATTCCAGGCTGAGACTGAGCGCTCCGGTACTGGAGTGTTCAGTCTCATCCCTTCTCACTTGTACCGGGTCATGTGATCTCTGCAGCAGCGATCACATGTACCGGTATTCTGAATGAATGAGACAGTATGAAATGCATACTGCCTCTGTGTCTCCTTTCTGCCTTTCTCCGTCCCTTACGATCAAAGTAAGGGACAGAGAAGCAGAGAGGAGACACCTAGTGGAAAAAAAATGCAGCAGCTGGTGGTTTTAACCCCTTCACTGCTGACCTTCAAAATACACTTTTTTTTAAAAAACATAACACTATTTTTTTTTGCAAAAGATATTTTATTTAAAAAAACAAACATGTCAATTTCTGCGTAAAAAAACAGTATATAATTTATGTGGCTGGAATAAAAGCCCTAGAGGGAAAATACTGTTGAACAAACACACAGTCAAAAAGGTCAGAATTGCTCCAGTCCTTAAATGGATATTAATACTCTATTTTATCTTTATTTCATTTTGTATGCATTAAAAAAACATGAAGAACGATATAAGTCTTATCTCTCAAACCTTTATGGTTTTTAGAGATATTCACAAGCTAAGTTTCCATTGTCAATAGGCCATTGTCAATGTGATAGGTGAAAATTTGTACACTTGTCAGATTGATGTCAATGTGGGCAGATTTTTGTCAAATTAATGGGGGGTGTTGTCGAATACATTTTAGTGCCTTCAACGCTGCTCTGACAGGACATTGACATTATGAGCACTTTTCGACCTTTACTGCATCTCCCCCATTGTGTCTGGCTGCATCTTGACAATTTAGTATACATACAAAAGTAGTCAAAAGCAGAATTACAAAGGTCATTCTGTTATTACACTGTAGCCAAATGGTCTTCAATGCTCCCTTTTGACTGAGGCTCGGAAAGAGGCCTATGTACCTGGAAAAGGTGAAAGCCACAGCTTCCTTCCCTACAATACTTAAACAATACAATATTAGGCAGCTATGACTCCTTTCTCTGGTATCTGATGGATATCCAGGGAGAGCAAACAGGGAGTCTCAGGCCCAGTTGAACTGAGGAGTGATCTGACCAAGGTATTGGAAGAATTTTGGTAGTAGCTATGTGTTGTATACAAAAAAGTTAGCCAGTTCTCGAATATGCATAAAGAGGCAGAGTAGAATGTATAATAATGTGTGCTGGGGTTTGTTAGTCTCCAGCTTCATGCAAAGTATGTAAGTAATTTGATAAGTAATTTGATAATTGCATTGAAATTACAAAGATAAGAGAAGATAACCCAGTGGAGCTATCCATTGGTGGGCATAAAGCAAAATTAAGATGACCACCAACAATCACCAAACCTGACTAAAATGTTTCAAGGGAGTTTAGAACCTCCTGCACAAAGTCTCTTTGGTCCCTCATAGGGTGCATAAAAACTAATGTTAATTGACTATCACCCAGCATGGCCCTTACAAACAGCCAGAGGCCTGCCATATCATGTTGGGTATCTTGTACCTCCAAAGGAAGGAATTTGCAAATCAAAATCCCAACTCTCTCCTTTTTTGACTGGGCTGAACTAAAGAATTGTTTTGTTAAACTCTTTAGGGAATAAATTAGTTTTAAACTAGAGACTTTCATCTGGACTGATTCATTTCCGGTGGTTTCTCTCTCCTCTGGGAGGCCTCTGGGGAAATGTGTCAGACTTGTACGAAAGTAAATTATCCATGGGGTGAATCCAAGCTCTTAACACAAATGTGGTGCATCTTTCATCAATCTTAGGATGTGAAATTTCCCTCTATATATCATGATGAGGGCAAACAGGAAGCACCATTTAAATCTGATTTTGGTGTTCATGAAGGGCATCTGTAAGTAGTTTAAATACCTGTCTTTGCTGAAGAGTGAAGACAGATAAGGTTTGAAAAAACTGGAGAGTAGCTACTTTGTATTTGAGCTTGTGAAACTAGCGAGCCTTCTGCATAGTTTCTTCCTTAACAGTGTAAGAATGCAAGTAGCACACAACATCCTGAGGCCTATCCTCCTGTACAGCCCTTTCTCCTTTGCAGGAGTAGCCATATTTTTAGGGTTAGTATTGGAGCGGGGCAGACCTTCAAGGATGAAAGTATGGAAAACATTTTGTAATATATGCAGATTTTTCTTGAAATGACATGCCACAAGCAAGCAGATAATCAATAACTGCAGTAAACATCCAGGGGCATGAATAATAAAGATGTATAACCTTATAAATACCCGAGAGCCATGAAGTTCCTTCAATGTCCTGTCATTTTGAAAGCCCATCTAGCCATGCCACAATTTTTAAGCATTTTTCCTTACTCTAAATGGATTCTAAAGGAGATTTTGTTGGAAAAGATCTCAATTTACCCTTAGTCAGAATATGATTGCAGAACTGAACAGATAGAAAAGTATCTGCTGAGGCTAATGATAGCTAATCTGCAAACATTTTCAACTGTAATAATCTAAGGCTTAATGTTCTAATTTATTGAAATATTTAGCAGCAATACATCACAAAAATTGTCATACAAGCAATTTTTGGAGCAATGCAATGTGCTTTTTCTATCATTAGTGAGTATTTGAAATTAATTTAAAGGAAAACTAACACCCACTAATAATCATTTAGTTATCTTCCTATGGCCAGAAAATTCTAACGGCTCTATGAATTTTGCCCCTGTGCCTTTGTTCAAGAGAGAACACCTTCAACTGTTATGTAATCCTCCTTCTTCTGAGACCGGGGGCCAGGCTTGCATGCAGACATCTTGGCTTAGAGACGTCTGTGTGTCTGCATTGTCCATCCTGGTCTCCTGTAGGAGGCATGCATGTTACCTTAAGGTACCGAAAGGTACAGATGGCTCAGATGGCTCTAATGCAAGAAGCCTGGTCGTCAGTCTCAGAGAAAGGAGGATTAATTCATAACTTGGTACTTGTGTCCGATAATAATAATACTAATAATAATAATAACTAGTATTTATATAGCGCCTTTCTCCAAGTGGGACTCAAAGTGCTTTCAGCGCACACTCTCGGAATTAACCAAATCGGCAGCTGAAATAATAGTAGCGCTGTTAAGAACCTAATTGCCATAAACCTAATTATCGGGGGGACTTAATATAGGGTGATAGGTCCACTTTAAGCAGTCCAGTGCAGCTTACTGCAACTTTTGTGTGTTGAATGCAGGGAGGCTGTGCAGACGACCCCCCCCCGGGCCAGAATAACATAGAGACTGGGCAGGCTGGCCTGAGGTGCATAATTTGCCTTTGCCCATTCCTAGAAATATTTCTGTGGACACAATGTGCAGACCATTTGTATGGACAACTTGGATACTGTGCTGCTTCTCACACTTCCAGTGAATGACTGGCCCATGTGGGCATCAGACAATCATGTATAGATAATGTCAATTTGGCTGTCATGGTGTCTGCATGCAAAAAAGAACAGGCATAATCACTGTTGCATTATAATTCACAATTTGAACAAGTCCAAAAAATGTGAGGTCATTTGCAAACGGAACAATAAAAAAATGGTCTGAATTTTGTTTTATTGTCATTGTTTAACTTTTTTGTAACATAATTACTATTGATATGTGATCCAGAAAGGTGTATGTAAGAAATCTAGTGACAAAATCTGTATTTTGTCACTAGTTTTGCCTCACTTTTTCAGTCAGGAGACAGTCAGACATAGGGGAGATTCGCTAAGCAGTGATAAAGAGGTGATAAAGTGCTGATAAAGTGGAGATGACTTCTCCAGTTCCTATGTTATTATCCTATAGAACCTATGCACTATCATCGCCAAAGTTGAAGAAATCTTAGTGTACAGGCTCCACAGAACCACATAGGAATTGAAGAAGTGATAAACTGGAGGTCATCTCCACTTTATCACCTCTACTTTTAGTAGAGAAAACATCTAGGGTTATGAAGTTATCACAAAATAATGTATTTTGAACACTAGATGGCACTCAACATTTACAAATGTTTTTGAGAAAACTAGTGAAAAAAAACCAGACACCTGACTAAGATAAACACAGATCTCAGGCTCTCAATGCGTATGGTAAATTATGTTTGATAAGGTTAAAGAAACATTCAGATGAACATTTTGTGGTTTATAGGGGGTGAAAAACACATCGTATTATATTGGATAAACCATACCAAAAAGCCAGAGTTGTAATAATAATAACTCTAGATGTTTATCACGCCTTAGCCATCTGAGACTGGTATCCTTTTCAAATGTCGCCCAGTAATGGGAGAGCGAGTAAACAAAGCTTTTTTGAGCATCAGAGAGATGTCCAAAGCAAGGCAGAGGAATTATCTGGACACCCCTTTGGCACTAAAATGGTTACCTGTCAGCATATGGATCATATGGATCATGAAACATGATGCAGCAGGTTCTTGGTACCATAAACACATTGCTTTTCCTCTTTGTTTCTCCCCATCATGCAGAGAACTTCTGAGATCCTCCATTGGTGGATTTCCCATTGCATCTGTGATGGCGTTTAATTCAAAATAAGGGCTGTGTTGGTACTCATTATTCATACTTGCTCCAGACTATGTTGGAGGTAAAGGGATTGGACAGGGTAAGGGGTCCAGCCTCAGATTTCACCCCGTTGCCCAACAGGTTCTAGTTATAGCCCCAGGTACTCCTACTGCTGACATTTTGCTTTAGTCAGAATTTATAAATGGTTAAACTGTTAGGAAATCATGAAGCTGTTACTATTTCATCCTATGGAGAACTGTTGTCAGTGACTCACCTCTCCCATAGAAAGCAACAAATTAACTAACTGAGTACCAGGTGAAATGTAGGTGAACTGTCTAAACACAAAACAGTACCACCGCTGTTAAAGAAAAAAAAGTTCAGATGGTAATGACTTTGGAACTAACCTTCTTGTTTTACTAAGCAAATAAAAGGCTATAATAAATATAACTGTATAGAAAGTTTCAGTCCTCCTTTAAACACACACCCTTATATTACTCTATTTAGAAATGTTTGCCTTTTTGACAAATATGTAATTTATTTAATTAAATATGTAATAGAGCAATAGGACATTTAGGACAGGGGTGGGCAAATTACAGCCATTGGTTAGCTGAAGAGGATGGTTGTTTTAGTTCAACAACAGCTGGATGGTTGTAAGCAGTGCCAGATTTTGCAATAGGCTGAGTAGGCAACTGTCAAGAGCTCCAAATTTGGAGGGGTGCTTCAGCAGATGTAACCACCTATATTCTGAATAGTGGGTGTGGCCAGAGCAATCTTATACCTTTATAGGCTATTTTTTTTTGCCTTTTGGATGATAGAGATATCTCCAATCTCAGTCTACTTAAACCCCACCCACCCTATTAAGTGCCACCCACTTTAAGCTATGATTCACAACGTTTAGCCATTTAGACTGGTTATAAGTTCATTTTGCCTGGTTTTTGATCTTCCAGTATATCAAGAAACAGGATTTCCCCACCTTCCTGGCTTTCCAATACATTCCAAGCTCCCCTCAGACATTAGTGATTATGCAGCCGCCTTTCCAGAGGCCTAACTAGAAGCCAAGAAGTACCACAGGCTCCCCCCACCACATTGCCCCCACAGGTCTTGAGACAAAGTTTTTATTTAACGTGCACCTGTTTCTATCAAGTGACTGCTTTTTTATACACATGTATGGCGTTCCTGTGTTGGCACCGGTGAATGAAGTCTCCGTGAAAGTTTTATATGCATATTTTTATGTATATTGGGATCCATTTACACCCCGCAGCTGCTTATTACTGCACCTGATCGGCTTTTTATTTGTATATCCATACTAATGTCAAGTCAGGTTTTTAACTTTCTGAGCCTGTCCTGATCATTTTTATATTTTCCAAGTAGTAAATCTTTTAAAAATCATGGAAATTCAGTAGTACAAAACTTTCACTAAAACCAAAGTTAAGTTCTGTCATACCTCCATCCGCCCCTCCGGTGTTTGCTGTGGTTCTTCCCGTTTCTGGCCAGCACTTACCACGTTTCTTTTAGTGGTGCTCTTCAAACTGGCATCCACACCTCGCTTTGAGCACCGCTTCTGGATTGGTGCTATTTTAGGACCTCTCTGTGCTCAGTATTACGCGTTATTATAGCATCTCCTGAGAATCAAGTTTTCAGTGTTGTTGCTTCCTGATCTAGTGTATGACCCAGATCGCCTGACTTCTCGGCTAGCACCTTTAGTCGGCCAAAGGCACAGCACAACCCTCTCTTAGACAACCCTCGCTCCATACCTCAGCTTCGCTCACTAGCGTCTTGCTCTGCTATCCCTTGTTGGAGGAACCTAACTATACTCTAGGCTCTCCTACCATAGTAGAGCGTGAGAAGTTCTTACTCAAACATACAAAAACATGTAAGTTAAGTTCCTCCATCTTAATTCCATTCCCCCATGTGCTTTGCTGATGACATCAGACATGATATCACACGTGATGCCATGATGAGGTAATTTGTGATATAGTCGGTGATGTCGTTTATGGTGTCATGTATGATATCAAAGCACAAGGAGGTGTGTAGTTAATTTTGTAGAATTTAATTTGCATTTCCCAGCTTTTGTGTTTTTGGGTGAGAACTGAAGTCTGTTTTTAATTACGTTTTTTACCATTGAATTTAACTTGAATTGTTTAGGAATATGAGCACTAAAGAATTACCTGCACGTTATAATAGCTTTCGCATCCACTTCCTTAACTGAGTTCTCTGTTTCTTTAAACCTCTCAGGGTAATTTTTTCAAATTGATTTATTAGATCAGAAAAAGGAAGGCAAAATTTTAAAAAAAAAGACTAGTTTTAAAGCCCGTGTACATGGGCCAACACTGGTGGCGCAGCAGTCATGCGCAGTACTGACTGCCCATGCCACGGCTGATACTGAGCGGGGCGCTCTGAATTCAGACCGTAGTCCTGAAGGTGTGCAGAGTGGACTCCGGTCTGAATTCGGAGCGCCCTGCTCCATATCAGCCGTGGCTCAGGCAGTCTGTATTGCGTATGACTGCAGCGTGCACAGCCTTCTCTACTGCGCATGACAGCATCTGACAAACATCCTTAGCGAATTATAATATAGGATAATGCGTTTTCCTACTGTTCGTCCATTCTTGGCTGATAGAGAGATCTCCAAGCAATGCGTTCCCAACCTCTCACTTTTTATTGTATTTAGATAATATACTTCTGGAGGTCATTCTTACTTTATTAGAGTCTCAACTGTTTTTTACCATTGTAAACTAATGTGTCATAGCCATAGTCTGCTGCCGAGATTTAATTTAACATAAATCTGTGAAATGTACTTATTAAGTAATGAGCAACCCATTCTGCACCATGAAAAAATAATGAATGTGTTAATTCTTTACTATATTTCATACAATAAGTTCAGAATAAAATTAGAGATTAGGACATATTTCCTCAATTGTATTCAAAGGGATTGAGCAATACATTTTTGCTCAAGACAACCCTAACATGCAGCCTGGAATTGTCAAGAAGTAATGTAGGCCAAGAAAAACTAAATATATTTTTATTTTTAGGTTTTGCAATCAGAATAACAAAGTCAAACATATTTCCATATATATCTATTTTATACTCAAAATTCACATTTTTTTCTCAAAGTCTTTATAGGTCTAGTCAACTGTTTTGCTGTATGATGTTTCCAGCCCTTGGCCCACAACAGCAACCACCTTCATATATAATTTAATTATTTTGCTGCTAGTTGTTGCACCTCTGAAATGCTTGCGTGTCTCCCAGTCAGACCTGTGGTTGTTATTCAAATGGGATCTCAATGATGATATGTGTAGGTGTCATCATACTTTCCCCTTGCTCACGTGTTTTACAGAGTGAACAGATAGTAACATGCTTAGCTTCTGGATTATGTGTAGGGGTAGGCAAAATGTCAGTTACATTTCCAGAAAAAAACAAAAATGTTTCCCTTTTTTTCTCAAAAGTTTTTGCCTGTTTCTCCATTGCCGATAATTTTTTGGCTACGTTTCCTATGACTGTAACATTTCCCACCACAATATTATGTCTTCTAAGGCCTGAAGTGGAGAAATAAATTGTGAGTCCTACAACAACATATGCCTTAAAAAGGTTGCTAGCAGATTGAGTGCCTTTGTCCTTTGCTCACAACACTAACTTCCTTCTTATGTAAAATGGCACAACCATCCTTGAAAAATAACTGCAGCTTGTAATATTCCCGCCGGTTGCAACACATGACCTCAGTTCTTTAAAGCCTCTGTTTTCAACAATAGATGAGGGTAGCATGTCAAACTCCATCATTTTGGCAAGTTTACTATTCCATAGGCATATTTTTGCATTATGTTTGTGCAGGTTTTGACTTCTTTTGAACTTAGTAAATGTGGAATAGCAGTAGATAGTAGAAGAGTTGTGTAACATTATTGCTTTAATGCCATTACTTGTGGAGGTGGTGGGAATGGTGGCAGTATGTGTAGGCACTCTCTGAATCTTGTCATCTCTTACAGAAAATCCATAGTCATCATACTCCTCTGCAGCAGGGGCCATAGGTGTTATCTGGAATTAACTAACTTTTAGCAGTGGCATACTCTGACACATCAATAACATCACTACTTCCCTTATCTACCCAACAGCCTTGGGAACTTTTTGGAGTGATTCTGCTATTGATAGTTCTGACACCTGTTTCATGTTTGTGGTGTGTCTCCCAGACAGACCTGTAGTTGTGCTTCAGGTGGAATCTCAATGAGGAGGTGCCTAGGTGTGACCCTGCTTTCCCCCTTGTCATGTGTTTTTGCACAGACATGCAACATGCTTAGCTTTTGGATCCTGAGTGAAGTATCCCCATACTGTGGACTTCATGGGCTTCGGGGTTCCCGAGGGGCTGCTACTACTACTGATGCTAGATGTTGATGCAGTACTACTGCTACTATTACTAGGTGTCAAAGGTGCAGCACTTCCAGCAGCAGGAGAGACATTAATCATAGCTAAGGTTGTGGATACCTGTGTTGTTGTTGCTGCTGGTTACTTAACACAAGTGTGTGTGGCTGAGTGGGGCTTGTATATGGAAGCGGTGCTGATGCTGACGATGACCGACAGTGTTCTTCTTTTTTTTTTTATAGTACTGGCACTGGAGGTAGTGGTGCGGGCAGTATCTACCGAGCATGACTGCAGCGCGCACAGCCGTCTGTACTGCACATGACGGCTTCTGACAAACATACTTTTAGCAAATTATTATATAGGATGTGAAACTACTCTTTTGTATATAACATAGGTGTGTGCCTCTCTTTGCAGTGTTCGCCTTCAGAGTTGCCCCCCTTTATATATATAAAACTGAGCTTTTATCTATAGAAAAAAACAACAACTTTATTTAAATCCCTAAAATCTTTTCCTGAGCTTTCTTTTCTACTACATGTGCAAACTGTTCTTTTCTATACATCACTGTTTTGGTTAATTTTATTTGTGCAGTTTATTTTGCACTAAGACGGATGATGTATTAAGATTAGTACCAACCATTCTTATATTCTGACAGTTACAGACAATATTGCACTATCGTGATTGTTATCCTATTGAGGTCTAGTAGTCTTTACAAAGTATGAATGGGCACCTCCCAAAAACACATATACAATTTATATGTAGTTCTCAGGTGCCAATTAAAATGTTTTTATAGATGCTAGCTTGGAGTACATGGAATTATGTTTATGCAATCTAATTTAATGTGGAGTTTTTAGAATTCCTTCAAATCTCTCATTAAAAATAAGATGAGGTTAGCACTGTTAATAACAAACCTACTCAGGCACTCATCTGATCCCTTGGTGGTTTGGCAACAGATTGTGTGATGAATGCTTCCTACTCTAATCAGTAGCTTTACCTCTGTACATGCCTAGTGGTGATATAGGGTTTGAGCAGAGATGAAGTTAAATCCTTCTTAAGTCCAATATCCAATATAGTTACCAATAAGAGCTGAAAGAAGCAGCCTCAGTCACCTGGCCCCTTTCAGAAACCCCGAAGGGGTGGGGGAGCACCTGAATAAGTATTTGTCAAATGCAACTTTGAATAGCAACAATAGATGAAGGGCATCATGCCCCTCAGGAGAGAGAGATTTTTAGTTTTGGGGTTTGCTATTCCTTTAAAGAGTAGCCTGACTCCTAAAGATATGACCTATTGATCTCTGAGGATAGGTTTGGGGACTACTGCCACATAGAATGATTTTTTATTTTTTGGAAAAAATGTACCAGTATTGAGTACTTTTGAGTATCCCAAAAAAAAGCCACATAATATATGATAAATAAACTAAGACAAACACTTTCACTGGATGTTAACACAGGATTTGAGGGTCTTTGCAAATGAAATAAAGAATTCCCCACCAGAAACTAAGAAAGGGAAGTAAGGCCCTTTCTTATTGGCTGTCATGTGATTGGGGGGAGTAGAGGGGAGGGAAAATAGAAATAGGCTTAATATTGTACCTGCACTTCCTCTTGGGATCTGTGTGGGAATCAGCCCTGCCCTTCCTCCCTGTTTTTGGTGTTTGTTGTATGTTTAATAGTTTTTTTTCTATCTGTTCAGGTTGTAAAAGCACCTGTGGGGGGTTTGGTTGTTTGTCACAGCTGTTGGAGCTTTGAGCCCTTGCCAGGGGGTACAATGGTAAACAACTGTGTGGTATATATTGAACAGGACAATGTTAGGCCAGCGGCCTAGGTAAAACACCCAGACCACGGTCACGGGTTGTATTCATCGCCCCCCCCCCCATTGAGCTACACGGACCAGCTAATGGGGTGTGGTGGAGTGGAGTAAAAAAGGGGACTGAGTTATATGCTCAGTAGGAGTGGGGACAGGGTTATACCCCATATTCTTGGCAAGGGTTTATAAGAAGGTTGTTGTATGTAATTAATTCAATAAAGCTGTGGCCTGGTTTCATCCATATTATGGTCTGTGTGTCTTACTTTGATCATTTACATAAATTGCAGTTTTTATACACTCATAGAGGTATAGGACCCCTTTTTATTGTTAAGGCATTGGTTCTCTTTTAGTAGAAAAGGATTTCAAAACTAAGTAAAAGTTTTAAAAACTTAAACAAGTACTCAAGTACAAAAATGAATAATTACATATATGATTTCTGAATAGCTGTTGATTGGAACAACGTACTAAAATAAATTGTAGGCTTGCTGCTGAGGTCAATCTGCTAACTATTGTGTTTAGTGCACAGTATGAGGCAGGTAAAGAAAGATATAATGAACTGAACTCAGCATACTGATCCTAAATACAAGCTACCCAGAATGCATAACACAGTTAACAGTGTTTTGATTCATTCATATGCTAAAAAGCGAATCAAAACCAAAATTGCTAGGTCCTTAGTAAACTTGCACATTCATTTACTGAGAAGTGCAGTAAACTATAACCTTTATTATTAATGTATTTTTTTACGAAACTTTTGTCATCAACAAATAGAAAGTCAGCAGTGAGTACAAATCTGAATAGACATATCTTGCTTTGGTGTATGGGAGCTGATGATATAGAAGTCATGTCAAAGTAGGTAAAGACACCCCATGAACATAACCCAGTGAAAGGATTTATAGACACAGATGTACATTGTTATTGAGGGCAAAATTATTTATTTAGGAAATGTTTTACCAGGAAGAATACATTGAGATTCCTCTTGTTTTCATATATGTCCTGGAGAGCTTTTACAGTAACAAGTTGCATACTTACACAATCAGAGACTATAAAATTGTACAGTTCCAAATTGTTTTTAGATACAAAGAAGCCGTTAGTTTTAGGGATTTTAGACTGGGAGAACATTTTTTCATTAGTTTTTTACAGGTAGATCGTCCGGCTTCTTATAGTGTGGAATACTCAGTGAGGTGTTAGCAGTGGAGTGGAGGTTATAGTTAATAAGGAGAGCTGGAGTGAGCATGCTGCTAAGGTAGCCTGGTAGCATGCCAGGGAAGTGGTTATAAATCAGGCAAGAAAGGTGAAGGGCATGTCTAGATTCGAGTGTTAGCCACTTTAGTTCTTGAAACATATCACAATGACGGGTAGTGTAATTATATTGGCGGACAAAGTAACATAGTGAATTTTAGTGTCGAGTTTACCAACATGGATTTGTGGCAAAGGAGCATACACTACATCCCCATAGTCTATGACTGATATTAGAATCTATTGAACAATATGTTTCCTTACCATGGGACATAGATAGGATTTCTTTCACCTATTTAGGTATTAAGTTTGGATATTAATCTATCAATATGGAGAACAAAAGTGAGTATGGGGTCAAGCCACATATTAAGATATTTGTAGGAATTGTCAGGGGCCACGTTACTATCAGACTTTATTATGCAAGTTAAATGACTATTGCGGAGTCTAAGTAATTTGTGCTTTGTATCAAATACTGTTGTGACCATTTTGTCAGTATTTAAGAACAGTTTGTTTTTAACTATCCATTTTCCAACTCCAGAGAAAGCTCCCTGTAACACTGCCTCAAGTTGTCATAGGGTTGGATTTTTAGTCTGGATTTTAGTGTCATTTGTAAACATATGCACAGAAGATGATTTGCAAACCATGGGCAGATCATAAATAGGGAAAACAGAAGAGAGCCAAGTTTGAAATCGTGCAATAATTGCTATACGTTGCCTAGCTGCTTGTATAGCCTAACCACCACCCATATCAGATTGGTAAAGGTGATTAAAGAAATGATTAGCCATGGACTCTGGTATGTAAGTGGGATAGTCAAGGTTCCCTAAGTTATTTCTTGTCCATCCATTTTGCATACCTAATAAAGCATCTGTAAAAGTCATCCTGTTGTGACTGAGACAAAGTGAGGATAAATGGTTCTCATACCTGCATTCATTTCTCTTCCAGGGAACCCTTATCCATTAAAGCTAGAGACCAATGCATTTTGGTTAAGTGTAGTGCTTTGGTTTTCCAATGACTGAACAGGATAGGGGCAGGAAGCAACCATTGCATGAGAATTCCAGTCCATTTAAAGGGCTGCTTCTGTCTATAAATAGAAACCAGGGTGAATGTGCCAATAGAGGCATTGTTTATAAACATCAGCATGGTCCTTAACCTCTGGAATAAGTCTCTAACAAATTGCAAAACAATGCATTGGGGTCTGAAGCAGTCAAGGGGTTAACTATAAAATATAAAAACCAACCTGCATGCTTTCAGTTTTCACTGCCGGTGCTTAGTTTCTGGCTCCTAAAGTAATATGAATTTGTGTTTCCTTATCGACTGCTGCGTCACTTCATAACGTAACATTCTGACAGTTGGGGGCTCTGCTGGCATAGGCCTGTAATGTAAGTCTATGTCAGAGTCTCAGTGAGACTGATGTATCAAGTCCCATAAGGAAAACATAAACAATTTCTATATTCTCATTTATTTAAATGGCTTTTTTAATTTGTTGAATGCTACAGTAGTTTCAAAAGAATTGGAGACATCCTTAGCATTCAGCGGGTTAAAAGCCCAATTTAAAGCAATGGGAATGTGTATGTGTTTCCTATGATGAAGCTTATCCAGAATTGTTCCACTTCCTTACAACATCAGCCATACAGGGGCGTAGTAGAAAAATAGCTTTTGAACTTTTTAACAAAATTATATTGTACGTTGTTGTAGTCTTCATATATATTTTCAAAGAATGTCGTTTGTGATAGAAAACATGTTGATTTTCTTTGAAGTGTGATTTCTGACTGCAAATGTAAAAAACGACAAAGTTGTAGCAGAAATGCTATTGTGAGTAGTGACAAGAATATTGGTATGTTAAGAGTTTATTTTGTAGATAGCAGTTTTGATTATTCATATAATTAATAAGATGTTTAATAAAATATTATAATTTAGCATTTTTAAAGAGTATTAGAATGTATAATAACTATTTTAATGATTATTATAAATATACCTGGCTATTTCTATTTTATCAATAGATACATATTTATTTACCTACTAGTTGAAGAGCCTGTTATACGGGCCACAGTGCCACTGCCAGCCGGTCGCGGGGCAGTCATGCGCAGTAGCGACTGCCCACGCCGGGTCTGATACAGAGCTGGACGCTCCTTCAGACCGTCCAGCTCTGTATCAGCCGCGGCGCAGGCAGTCTCTACTGCGCATGACTGCAGCACGCACAGCAGTCTGTACTGCGCATGACTGCGTCATTATACACATTTTACAGAATTATTATATAGGATCAAATGTTTTCCAGATTCATATATCTACATTTTACTACACTTTTTAACACTGTATAATTGTTGTTGTTTTTACAACATTCTTTTTTCCGGTGAAACTGACATACTTTAATTACCGCTATAGGAAACTGGCGGATATTTAAGCCACACCCTTGCCTTACCCCTTTCAACGACAATTCTTGTTTTATTTCGTACACAACGGACATGATTATTTTTTTGTCATACACTCCACAGAAAGTTGTTCATGCATACAATTACTTATTCTTGTTGTTCATTTCTTTAACATTATCCCTTTGAACATACGGCCCATAGAGGTTCACTTTACTTATTTATAAAAGCTGATTGGTGAAATTCTGGGGCAAACCATATGTACCATGGGGACAAATAAAACTCCCATTGATTTATGTGAGGCTTTTAACCTCTTGACTGCTAGAGGGGTCTCTAGACCTCTTTAGCTTTCAAGAGGTTAAATACTCCAGTTATACCCATGGAATTTTTTTTAATGTTTGTTTGTCCCCCTATGGTGCAGTTGGTATGACCCAGAATTGATCCAGTCAACTTTTATAAAGCCCAGTTATATGTATTTCAGGATGTAAACCCACTGTATTTCCAGATGAATTATATGATATCCATTCACGTCTCTTACTTTCTTGTGAAGTCAGTGCAATTTAATTTTTGATCAAAGTAAAACATTTTTAATGATTGTGAAAAAAAAACTTTATTTTTGGCCATTTTTATCATTTTTTATATTAGAAAATGAACACTAAGTTTACCCATTATAGTTGATAATAGCTATTTTCTACTGCTAAGAATTATTTTTGGGTGATTTTATTTCCCCATGGCCCCTAAAGCACATCAACTAAATAGATTACTTCACTAAAATCTATGTGGTTTATTGTCATGAGAATCAGAAGTATACTCAATGCATTTTCTTTATGAATACTCAGGTGAAAAGAAAATATCAGGTATGTCCCCCTTTTCTTAGCTCCCTAAGCATGTGGGGGTATCCAGCATGTTTAAAGGACTGCTAACACCTCGTAATAATAAACCCACATAACTTAATTTGTGCAGTCAATTTCAGTGGCCACTTTGAATCAGTTTTTTGAGAATTGTTGCACCACAATACATCTTTAATTATTACTAGATTAGTTTAAAAACACTTATATTATTAATCAGTTAAATGCTGTGGTTCTAAAGCACAAACAATGATAATGTGTGGTTCTAAAGCACAAACAATGATAATGCAACAGAATACTGCTTTTATTAAACATTAACCTCAGTGAGACATAGATGAATACAATTCACAAAATCTTCTCCTGCTTAAATGACAACTAACACCTCCAAATAATAACCTCCACATACCTTATTGCCCTTGTATTTTTGTTCAGTAGTTAACGGGCAGATGTACTAAGGTGTGATAAAGAGGTGATAAAGTGTAGATGACTTCTTTAGTGACAGTAATAGCATACATATTACCTGTCAACTTGAATTACATATTTTAACCCTTGACTATGAATCAGTTGAAGCTGTAAGCGGAAATAAGCTAAGTTGTTGGATATTTGGTGGACAAATTGAATAAATCTATTTTCTGTATTTTGTTAGTGTGGTAAGGGAGGGGTTACAAACAAAATCCTTTTTTCCATCCTTTTGCAGTTGTACAAGTGATTGATCACAGTCTGTGTCTGTGGTGGGTGTGTTTTTTTTTTTTTTTGCTGTTTGCTTGGTTGTAACTGGTGGCTTTCTGCTATGTAAAGGAGAGGGACAGTGAATACTTGAACATGTGAATCTTGATCAGTGTGTAAGTGCAGCAGTGTGGTACATGCTGGGAATTTAAATAGCAGGTGATTCAAGCACAGGGGTTTAAACGGGGGAGCAAACATTGATTAACTAAATTGTGCATATATTTCATTTCCTGTCTGCCTTTTATATTGTGGTAACTGGCATAATATGTCTTTCCACTGTGTCTTCCTGGATGTCCTCCCGTCAACTCAAACTTAACCTTGGCAAAACTGAACTAATCAACTTCCCTCCTACCAGAACCAGCCTTACCCCAGATATTACCCTCACCATCAACAACACTACCATCACACCGACCCCTACAGCTCACTGTCTGGGGGTCACATTTGACTCTGCCCTATCCTTCATTCCTCACATCCAGTCACTCTCCAAATCATGCCACCCCCACCTCCGCAACATCTCTAAAATCCGACCCTTCCTCATACATGACACTACCAAAATTCTAGTCCAAACACTCAAAATGAGCAGTGCTCCTATTTTCATGTATTAATAAATATATAACTAAATCTCTCCCATAGAATAACATATGGAATGGAGAGTTTATCGCAATGTAGAAGTTATCTCCTCTTTATCAAACCTTAGAACATCTACTCCTCTAGTCTATAACTAAAGTTCTCCTATAGAAGAACATAGGAACTGGAGAGTTTATCTCCTCTTTATCCCATCTTAGTACATCTCCCCCTGGAGTAATTCTGGGATCAACGAACTTACCATGCGGTGCAAGTTAAAATTCCAATTTACTTAAAAGGGATTTTTAAGCCCCTGAATATAAGAGGAGCAAGTCTGGATCAAACAAAATGAATTATAGGGGAGAACTAATGCCCTACATTGATTAAATAGTTTTAGCCCCTTTGATACCAGACACATCACCAATGCATTCTGAAACAATGCACTGAAGACTTCTCTAGAATTCATGGGGTTAAAATCCACATTTCAGTCAATGGGATATTTTTATTTTTCCTCTATGGTTCATTTGGTTTGTCCGAATATTTTTCTACATTATACATCAGTCTCCATGTGCTGGATGGTTGTCTGGAACACAAGAGGTTAACAAATCAAACAAAACTACTTATCATTATTATTATCATTATTATTATTATATGTCTGATGAAAGAGTTATATTCCTAAGGTTGAGTTTTGTATGGGTTTTTATTCCAATAGTGAAGAATCCCTTTGAAAATAAATGTCTACTGTGTGTGGGGGGGGATTAACTTCCACTATGGCTGGAATTAACACTTCCTTTCTCAGGTGGGTTAAAAGAGGATTCACTCTTCCTCTGTTATTGTTAAACAATGATTTATTTTCTCACATCACAGGATGAAATGTTAAAACCATGGATTAATTATCTTCATACATCAGAAGATACAAGATCGTATTCTTTCCTCTATGTTTTCATGACTTGTACATCAACTAATTGGTAGTAACCAGTTACCACCGAATTGAGTGTCCTTCTATTGTTTTCTACTCCATGATACTGGGGTCCCTGATCGTATGTTGAAATGGTGATTAGGGAGTCATCTGCACCCTACTGGTGGAGGTTTCCAAGATATCTCTTGACTGTCCTCATCGCTAGCATTTAATCCATTGCTGCTCTCCTTACATTTCTGCAACGCTCACAGTTGGCTTGCTGTGGATGATGGGATCTATGGTCCAACAACAGCTGGAAGGGCACACGCTAACCACCCAGAACATAACCTTGCCATTCCCAAACCCCCTCTCTATATACATTCCCTTCTAGTAATGTGAACTGAATCTCCGTGATAATGGTGACATCTCTGTACTTGTGAGTGCAGTAGGGTTTTCTGATTGTCCTTAAGGACCACTCGGGCTATCAGACTTGGGTTTCTTTAACTAACAGTCAGTTGATCAATAAGCTGCCTGCTGAGTATATCAGCAATCAAAGTGTTTTCTGTATTGCCTAGAAAACATGGTATGTCAATAGTCTTTGTGTGTATGGTTTGGACATTCCTATACTATGACAATTTTTGACACTACTATCCCAACTGCTTCCCTCAATGGATAACAATTATCATTTAAATACATTTAGCAACTTAGCCAACACAGGGGAGAAACCACAAAAAACTGAACTGAGGTCTAAGTTACGTTTTTACAGTCAGCAAAATATCCACAACTTTCTTCATCTGCCAATAGCTTTTGTGCCTTTGTTTGGACGTCATATCTACTTACACTGCATAATTGAATGCTCATTGCTTGACTTTTCAGGATTCGGTTGATCGTTTGGTACCTGTATCTGCCTATTACTTGGGTCTTACTCTTAAATGGACATTAATGTCCCCCAAAAAATATTTGCAGTTTTGTAGAGTTTAAATTAATAATCAATATGCTCCAAAACCTATTATCCAATTGCACATACTATGGTGGAAGGTGGATCGTGCTGGCTCTCGGGGTGTGAGTGTGAGAGAGACTATGGTGGAAGGTGGATTGTGCTGACTCCCGGGGTGTGAGTGAGACTATGGTGGAAGGTGGATCGTGCTGGCTCCCGGGGTGTGAGTGAGTGTGAGTAAGTGTGAGTGAGTGCGAGAGTGAGTGATTGAGTGTGAGTGATTGCATGTGAGTGATTGCTTGTGAGCGTGTGTGAGTGAGAGTGTGTGTGAGGGTGTGTGTGAGGGTGTGAGTGTGAGTGAGGGTGTGAGTGAGAGTGTGTGAGTGAGGTGTGAGTGTGAGTGACAGAGTGAGTGAGGGTGTGAGAGTGAGTGAGGGTGTGAGTGTGGGTGAGAGTGTGGGTGAGAGTATGAGTGAGGGTGTGTGTGAGTGAGTGTGGGTGTGAGTGACAGTGTGGGTCTGAGTGAGGGTGTGAGTGAGAGTGTGAGTGAGGGTGTGAGTGTGAGTGACAGAGTGAGTGAGGGTGTGAGTGAGGGTGTGAGTGTGGGTGAGAGTATGAGTGAGGGTGTGTGTGAGTGAGTGTGGGTTTGAGTGACAGTGTGGGTGTGAGTGTGGGTGTGAGTGAGAGTGTGAGTGAGGGTGTAAGTGAGGGTGAAGGTGTGAGTGAGGGTGTGAGTGAGGGTGTGAGTGAGAGTGAGTGAGGGTGTGAGTGAGAGTGTGAGTGAGGGTGTGAGTGAGGGTGTGAGTGAGAGTGAGTGAGGGTTTGAGTGTGAAGGTGTGATTGAGGGTGTGAGTGATGGTGTGAATGAGTGAGGGTGTGAGTGAGGGTGTGAGTGTGAATGAGTGAGGGTGTGAGTGAGGCTGTGAGTGAGGGTGTGAGTGTGAGGGTGTGAGTGTGAGTGAGGGTGTAAGTGAGAGTGTGTGTGAGGGTGTGAGTGAGGGTGTGTGAGTGAGTGTGAGTGAGTGTGTGTGATTGTATGAGTGTGTGTGTGTGTGTGTGTGTGCTTGATGTGTTTGTGTCTGTGGTGTAGGAGCGAGTGGCAGCAATTTTGTTTTTTCAGTCACTTGGATAATGGTGGGTGGACTGGAGGGGGTGGGCCAACTCCCTGTATGATAATCATGCACCCAATGGGCAGTAACTTCCCCATTGAATCACCCAATAGGAGTTGTGTCTCCTAATGAGATAAAAATTATGTAATGAGGCATTCTGTTCAATGTGTGTTTGTTTTCTGAGGAGACATAAATTATGTTCTGTGTGTGAGGTACCATAAATTATGAAACGAGGCTTATTCTTATATATATATATATATATATATATATATATATATATATATATATATATATATTACTGTTCCTTTAAGGGCTTTTTTCACTGCCTTGTGAATCTTATATATGTACTGGATATTTATATAGGTTACTGTTCCTTTAAGGGCTGCAGGCTGTTTTCACTACCTAGTGAATCTTGGCCATGGTCAGCAGCACCTGTGTTGGGGCCACAACCAATCCACAGCCATTTCATGATTTGTCATAATGCACATCAACCAACCAATCACAGTGCCACAATCAACGGAATGTTCATTCCAGATCAATGGAATGAACGTGTCATAATGCACATCAACCAACCAATCACAGTGCCACAATCAACGGAATGTTCACTCTGATCAACGGAATGTTCAACGTGTCATAGTAGCCACAGGGTATATAAGATGTGGCTTGGGACTCTCAGCACAGAGGTCACTCTGAGTGACCAGGAGAAGGAAGAAGTGACTTGTCCTCTGAGTGAGTACCAGTATGAAAGTCATTTGTACTTGGTTATTTCTTTTTCTTATTTTATTTTTGTGCATTTGCATTACAGGATGCCTTGCTTGCCAGAGGGGTAAGCAATGCATGGCAAAGCAATGAGTTGGGTACCCTTCTGGCACTCAAAGGGTTAAAGATCAGGATGCCCTAAAGACAATGGGGGTTATGCGCTAATGAGTGATAAAGAAGTGATAAAGTGGAGATAACTTTTCCAGTGATATCACTTCTCCAGTTTCTATGTTATTCTACATAGCTAATGTACTAACATCTCCAAAGCTGGAGAAATCTTAGTTCACAGGCTCCATAGAATAACATAGGACTTAGAGAAGTGATATCACTGGAGAAGTTATCTCCGCTTTATCTCCTCTTTATCACTCCTTCATGCATCTCCCCTATGGACACAGTAAAGACATTGGACCATATTTATAAAGACTGGGGTTATTCTGGGGTAAACCAGCTGCACCATTTGGGGACAAATAGACATTTCTATTAAATTTAGTTTTAACCCCTTGAATGCTACAGAGATTTACAATGCAATGTGATACAATACAATAGAGACGTCTGTACCATTCAGGAGTGTAACAAGATCAGGTAAATACAGGTGAATTTAGGAATGTGTATTTGTCCCCTACGGAGCAGTCGGTTTAGTTTGGGACATTGTTCCATAAATACCAGTATGTCACATAGATACTAACGTATATGTATACGTGAGAGTGTGTGTGAGGGTGTGAGTGAGGGTGTGTGAGTGTGAGTGAGTGTGTGTGATTGTATGAGTGTGTGTGTGTCTGATGTGTTTGTGTCTGTGGTGTAGGAGCGAGTGGCAGCAATTTTGTTTTTTCAGTCACTTGGATAATGGTGGGTGGACTGGAGGGGGTGGGCCAACTCCCTGTATGATAATCATGCACCCAATGGGCAGTAACTTCCCCATTGAATCACCCAATAGGAGTTGTGTCTCCTAATGAGATATAAATTATGTAATGAGGCATTCTGTTCAATGTGTGTTTGTTTTCTGAGGAGACATAAATTATGTTCTGTGTGTGAGGTACCATAAATTATGAAACAAGGCTTATTCTTTTATATATATATATATATATATATATATATATATATATATATATATATTACTGTTCCTTTAAGGGCTTTTTTCACTGCCTTGTGAATCTTATATATGTACTGGATATTTATATAGGTTACTGTTCCTTTAAGGGCTGCTGGCTGTTTTCACTGCCTAGTGAATCTTATATGTGTACTGTATATTTCTATAGTTTACTGTTCCTTTAAGGGCTGCAGGCTGTTTTCACTACCTAGTGAATCTTGGCCATGGTCAGCAGCACCTGTGTTGGGGCCACAACCAATCCACAGCCATTTCATGATTTGTCATAATGCACATCAACCAACCAATCACAGTGCCACAATCAACGGAATGTTCATTCCAGATCAATGGAATGAACGTGTCATAATGCACATCAACCAACCAATCACAGTGCCACAATCAACGGAATGTTCACTCTGATCAACGGAATGTTCAACGTGTCATAGTAGCCACAGGGTATATAAGATGTGGCTTGGGACTCTCAGCACAGAGGTCACTCTGAGTGACCAGGAGAAGGAAGAAGTGACTTGTCCTCTGAGTGAGTACCAGTATGAAAGTCATTTGCACTTGGTTATTTCTTTTTCTTATTTTATTTTTGTGCATTTGCATTACAGGATGCCTTGCTTGCCAGAGGGGTAAGCAATGCATGGCAAAGCAACGAGTTGGGTACCCTTCTGGCACTCAAAGGGTTAAAGATCAGGATGCCCTAAAGACAATGGGGGTTATGCGCTAAAGAGTGATAAAGAAGTGATAAAGTGGAGATAATTTTTCCAGTGATATCACTTCTCCAGTTTCTATGTTATTCTACATAGCTAATGTACTAACATCTCCAAAGCTGGAGAAATCTTAGTTCACAGGCGCCATAGAATAACATAGGACTTAGAGAAGTGATATCACTGGAGAAGTTATCTCTGCTTTATCTCCTCTTTATCACTCCTTCATGCATCTCCCCTATGGACACAGTAAAGACATTGGACCATATTTATAAAGACTGGGGTTATTCTGGGGTAAACCAGCTGCACCATTTGGGGACAAATAGACATTTCTATTAAATTTAGTTTTAACCCCTTGAATGCTACAGAGATTTACAATGCAATGTGATACAATACAATAGAGACGTCTGTACCATTCAGGAGTGTAACAAGATCAGGTAAATACAGGTGAATTTAGGAATGTGTATTTGTCCCCTACGGAGCAGTCGGTTTAGTTTGGGACATTGTTCCATAAATACCAGTATGTCACATAGATACTAACGTATATATATACGTGAGAGTGTGTGTGAGGGTGTGAGTGAGGGTGTGTGAGTGAGTGTGTGTGAGTGTGTGTGATTGTATGAGTGTGTGTGTGTGTGTGTGTGTGTCTGATGTGTTTGTGTCTGTGGTGTAGGAGCGAGTGGCAGCAATTTTGTTTTTTCAGTCACTTGGATAATGGTGGGTGGACTGGAGGGGGTGGGCCAACTCCCTGTATGATAATCATGCACCAAATGGGCAGTAACTTCCCCATTGAATCACCCAATAGGAGTTGTGTCTCCTAATGAGATATAAATTATGTAATGAGGCATTCTGTTCAATGTGTGTTTGTTTTCTGAGGAGACATAAATTATGTTCTGTGTGTGAGGTACCATAAATTATGAAACAAGGCTTATTCTTATATATATATATATATATATATATATATATATATATATATATATATATATATATTACTGTTCCTTTAAGGGCTTTTTTCACTGCCTTGTGAATCTTATATATGTACTGGATATTTATATAGGTTACTGTTCCTTTAAGGGCTGTTGGCTGTTTTCACTGCCTAGTGAATCTTATATGTGTACTGTATATTTCTATAGTTTACTGTTCCTTTAAGGGCTGCAGGCTGTTTTCACTACCTAGTGAATCTTGGCCATGGTCAGCAGCACCTGTGTTGGGGCCACAACCAATCCACAGCCATTTCATGATTTGTCATAATGCACATCAACCAACCAATCACAGTGCCACAATCAACGGAATGTTCATTCCAGATCAATGGAATGAACGTGTCATAATGCACATCAACCAACCAATCACAGTGCCACAATCAACGGAATGTTCACTCTGATCAACGGAATGTTCAACGTGTCATAGTAGCCACAGGGTATATAAGATGTGGCTTGGGACTCTCAGCACAGAGGTCACTCTGAGTGACCAGGAGAAGGAAGAAGTGACTTGTCCTCTGAGTGAGTACCAGTATGAAAGTCATTTGTACTTGGTTATTTCTTTTTCTTATTTTATTTTTGTGCATTTGCATTACAGGATGCCTTGCTTGCCAGAGGGGTAAGCAATGCATGGCAAAGCAATGAGTTGGGTACCCTTCTGGCACTCAAAGGGTTAAAGATCAGGATGCCCTAAAGACAATGGGGGTTATGCGCTAATGAGTGATAAAGAAGTGATAAAGTGGAGATAACTTTTCCAGTGATATCACTTCTCCAGTTTCTATGTTATTCTACATAGCTAATGTACTAACATCTCCAAAGCTGGAGAAATCTTAGTTCACAGGCGCCATAGAATAACATAGGACTTAGAGAAGTGATATCACTGGAGAAGTTATCTCCGCTTTATCTCCTCTTTATCACTCCTTCATGCATCTCCCCTATGGACACAGTAAAGACATTGGACCATATTTATAAAGACTGGGGTTGTTCTGGGGTAAACCAGCTGCACCATTTGGGGACAAATAGACATTTCTATTAAATTTAGTTTTAACCCCTTGAATGCTACAGAGATTTACAATGCAATGTGATACAATACAATAGAGACGTCTGTACCATTCAGGAGTGTAACAAGATCAGGTAAATACAGGTGAATTTAGGAATGTGTATTTGTCCCCTACGGAGCAGTCGGTTTAGTTTGGGACATTGTTCCATAAATACCAGTATGTCACATAGATACTAATGTATATGTATATATGTGAATGTGTGCGTGTTTATATTTATTTATATATAGATATTTGCTTATATATATATATATATATATATATATATATATAATGACACTTAAAGGAGCAGTAAACCTTTGTTTATGAAAAAATATATATTGTAGGAATTTTCCTACTGAGTAAAATAAGGGTACTCCCACAGCCAAGAGATTCATATTTCCAGAGTTATTACAGATTAAACCCATTTTTTTTTCTTTAGCAGTGCCCTCTAGTGGTCAAATTCAAGGACACTATAAAGAACAGGACTCCATGAGGAGAAGGACACTCTAATGAAAAGTACTCCATAAGATAAGGACTCCATGAAGACAAGGACTCCATGCGGACAGGGACACTCTAAAGACCAGGACTCCATGAGAATAAGGACACTCTAAAGACCAGGTGTTACGGTTCAGTACACTCAGACACGGTAGATGTTGGAAAAAACACACTTTTATTAAGGTACACAAGGAATGAAGTAACCCTCACGGGTCCAGTAACAACAGTGGGAACTGACACAAGACAGGTTACAAGCAATTTAACCCACACGGGTCCAATATGTAAAATACACACAATACTGACACAGGTCAGGTTAATTAATTTGATACAGTGTATGAATGTCCCATGTACCCAGTGTAACCGCTGGTGAGGTGATATGCGTAATGAAGGACCAGTGTCGCCTATAGGCAATACGAGGCGACAATGACAGGACTGCATCCACAGGCACTGGACGCCTGTAAGCGGATGCAATGGTGGACACCCACCAACGATACACAAACTGGTTAGAGCTTGTGCCTAAACGGAGGCCCTACCGGAGCAGCCCAACACCGTGTGCACATAGTACTTAAAAGGGTTAATGTGCGATGATATAAATGGATGGCAACCGGAAGTGCACAGCGGAACCAAATGGAGACTAATCGCACAATGAAAAGGAGCCCAACAAAATCCAGAGTAGTAGTATAACGATGCCCTTCCCCCGAAGGGGTTAATAACCCTATGGTCTGGATAACGGCAACCACTGGAGGCGCTCAACTGAACTACAAAGACCAAGCGAGTGCAACACGGTGTGGAGGCACAACGAGGCTCTGGACCACTGGCAGAGTATATTGGCAACCGGAATAACGGAATACAAAGAGGCCCAGTAAGCTGTAATTGTGCCAGACAAGCAACAGCAGGAACAGTTCGGAAGAGCCCAAGCGGGCACTTCAGAAGCAGGAACCACCGCCAAGTCGAGTCGGTACACAGTGCAGGAATGTCAGCCAGGCCGGGTCGGTACACGGAGCAGGATCCTCAGACTAGCCGGGTCGGTACACGGAGCTGGGTTGTCAATCCCGCCGGGACAGTACACGGAGCAGGAACGTCAGCCAGGCCGGGTCAGAACGGGAAACAGGAATGTCAGCCAATCCGAATCGGTACACCGTATCAGGAACGAGACAATGGCGTGGTCAAACAGTCCGGGGTCGTACACTGGATCAGAACAACAACTAGCGCCAGGCATCAAGTACACCATGAAAGGGCACTAGTAGAGTGACAGCCCAGGGTATAAAAAGGCTGTCACTAGGAGGAGCAGTACAGAGCAGCCAATAGGAGGGCAGTATCAGTGAGATGGACAGAATGTCGCACAGATCACAGGTGCCGTGATAACAGGACTCGATGAGGACAAGGATACTCTACAGACCAGAACTCTATGAGTACCAGGACTCCATAGGACAAATACTCCATGAGGACAAGGACTCCATGAGGACAAGGACACTCTAAAGACCAGGACTTCATGAGGACAAGGACACTCTGAAGAACAGTACTGCATGAGAACAAAGACACTCTAAAGACCAGGAGTCCATGATGACAATGACTCCATAGGGACAAGGACACTCTAAAGACCAGGACTCTATGAGGACAAGGACTCCATATGATAAGGACTCAATGAGGACAGGGACACTCTAAAGACCAGGACTCCATAAGAATAAGGACTCTCTAAAGACCAGTAGTCAATAAGGACAAGGACTACATGAGGACAAAGAAACCCTAAAGACCAGGACTCCATGAGGAGAAGGACTTCATGGGGACAAGAAAAATCTAAAGACTAGGACTCCATGAGGACCAGGACTCCATGACGACAAGGACACTCTAAAGAACAGTACACCATGAGGATATGGACACACTTAAGACCAGGACTCCATGAAGACAGTGACACTCTAAATACCAGGATCCCATCGGGACAAGGACTCCATAGGATAAGCACTCCATGTGAACAAGGACTACATGAGGACAGGGACACTCTAATGAAAAGGACTATATGAGAACAAGAACACTCTAAGGACCAGGACTCCATGAGAATAAGGACACTCTATAAGGATCAGTACTCCATGGGGACAAGGACTCCATGAGGTCAAAGACACTCTAAAGACCAGGACTCCATGAGGACAAGAACTCCATGAGGACAAGGACACTCTAAAGACCAGGACTCCATGAGAACAAGAACTCCATGGGACAAGAACTCCATTAGGACAAGGACACTTTAAAGATAAGGAATGCATGAGGATAAGGAATCCATGAGGACAAGGACACACTGAAGACCAGAACGCCATGAGGACAATGAGTCCAGGAGGACAAGGACTCCATAGGATAAGGACTCCATCAAGACATGGACACTCTAAGGACCAGAACTCCATCAGGACAAGGATTATCTAAAGACCAGGACTCCATGAGGACAAGAACTTCCGGACGACAAATACACTCTAAAGACCTGGTCTCCATGAGGACAAGGACACTCTAAAGTCCAGGACTCCATGATCACATTGATTCCATAGGACCAAGACTCCATGAGGACAAGGACTCCATGAGGACAAGAACACTCTAAAGACCAGGACTCCATGGGGACAAGGACACATTAAAGATCAGTACTCCATGAAAACAAGGACACTCTAAAGACCAGAACTCCATGAGGACAAGGACTCCATAGGACAAATAATCCATGAGGACAAGGACTTCATGAGGAGAAGGACACTCTAAAGAACAGGACTCCATGAGGAGAAGGACACTCTAAAGACAAGTACTACATAGGATAGGACTCCATGAGGACATGGACTCCATGAGGACAGGGACACTCTAAAGACCAGGACTCCATTAGAATAAGGACACTCTAAAGACCAGGACTCCATGAGGACAAGGATACTCTACAGACCAGAACTCCATGAGGACCAGGACTCCATAGGACAAGGACTCCATGAGGGCAAGGACACTATAAAGACAAGGAATGCATGAGGACAAGGACACTCAAAAGACCATGACGCCATGAGGACAAGGAAACTCTAAAGACCAGGACTCAATGAGGAATAGGACTGTATGAGAACAAGGACACTCTAAAGACCAGGACTCCATGAGAACAAGGACTCCATGAGGACAAGGACGCTCTAAAGACCAGGACTTCATGAGGGTTACTCACACGGCGGGTAGGAAACCGTGTGTGTGCCAGCTCTGGTACTGATGCTAGTGTGTGGAGCTGGAGTGCGTAGCTAATGTGTGGTGATGGCATGCCAGGCACTCCCTTGCGGCAGCCGAAGCTGGTTAGAGATGCTGGTCGTGAACCCAGATTGTTCCACCCCGGTTGGGCCGGGGTGCAACCAGGACGGGAGTACCTGGGAACCGTTGGAAACCAGGCCGGCAAGACAGACTGGATACAGAGCTGAGAGGGATGGGTGGTAGGACTTGTTCGGAGAAGCCAAGGGTTAAACCAGTAGGTTAGGTGAGGCGAAGCCAAAGGTCAAACGAAGCGTACAGATCAGACGTAGTCAGGCGAAGCCGAGGGTCAAACCAGGAACACGGATCAGGCGTAGTCAGACAAAGCCAATGGTCAAACCAGGAACACAGATCAGGCACTACAGCAGCAGAAGCTAGCTATCGCTCAGGAGCTCAGAAAAAAGCCTAAAGCAAGTTCATGGAAAGGGCATCCTAAGCCTGGGGTAGCCCGTTTAAATACAGGAGGCAGCCAATGGAAGGAACAGTGAGGGAGGCTCGCCTAGGAGCAGTGGATGATTGGAGGGGCTGGAGGAATGGGACACCGGTCCGGACGCATGCGCATCTGCCAGTCTGAAGGCAGAAGTGCACTGCGCATGTGCGACCTGACAGAGCCGCGGACCGGAAGAACCGCCGTCGTGAGAGAGACACGGCTGGGGAAACACAGGCAAGCGGTGACAGAGGCGGAACACAGGCAAGCGGTGACAATGAGGACAAGGACACTCTAAAGAAGAGGACTCCATGAGGACATGGACTCCATGAGAACAAAGACACTCTAAAGACCAAGACTTCATGATGACAATGACTTCATAGGACCATGAATCCATGAGGACAAGAACACTGTAAAGACCAGGACACTCTACAGATCAGTTCTCCATGTGGACAAGGACTCCATAGGACAAATACTTCATGAGGACAAGGACTCCATGCGGACAAGAACACTATAAAGAGAAGGATTGCATGAAGACATGGACACACTAAAGACCAGATGTCCACAAGGATAAGGACTTTATGAGGACTAGGACACTCTAAAGACCAGGACTCCATGAGAACAAGGACTCCATATGATAATGACTTCATGAGGACAAGAACTCCATGAGGAGAGGGACACTCTAAAGACCAGGACTCCATGAGAATAAGGAAACTCTAAAGACCAGGACTCAATAAGCACAAGGACTTCATAGGGACAAGGAAACTCTAAAGACCTGGACTGCATGAGGACCAGGACTCCATGACAACAAGGACACTCTAAAGAACAGTATGCCATGAGGATAAGGACACACTGAAGACCAGGAGTCAATGAGAACAAGGACTACATGAGGACAAGGACTCCATGAGGTCAAAGACACTCTAAAGACCAGGTCTTCATGAGAACAAGGACTCCATGGGGACAAGGACACTCTAAAGACCAGTATTCAAAGAGGATAATGACACACTGAAGACCTCGTCTCCCTGATGACAAGGACTCCATGAGGACAAGTACACTCTAAAGACCAGGACACCATAAGCAAAAGGACTCCATAGGACAGAAACTGCATGAGGACAAATACACTTTAAAGACAAGGAATGCATGAGAATAAGGAGTCCATGAGGACAAGGACACATTGAAAACCAGAACGCCATGAGGACAAGGACTCAATGAGGACAAGGACTCCATAGTATAAGGACTCCATCAGGACATGGACACTCTAAGGACCAGAGCTCCCTCAGGACAAGGACTCTCTAAAGACCAGGACTCCATCAGGACAAGGACTCTCTGAGGACAAATACACTCTAACGACCAAGACTCCATGAGGAGAAGGAGTCCATGAGGACAAGGACAATCTAAAGACCAGGACACCATGGAGACAGGGACACGTTAAAGAACAGGACTCCATGAAAACCAGGACACTCTAAAGACCAGGACTCCATGAGGACGTGGATACTCTACAAACCAGAACTCCATGAGGAGAAGGACTTCATAGGACAAACACTCCATGAGGATACTCTACAAGTACACTTTAAAGACAAGGAATGCATGAGGATAAGGAGTCCATGAGGACAAGGACACACTGAAAACCAGAACGCCATGAGGACAAGGACTCAATGAGTACAAGGACTCCATAGGATAAGGACTCCATCAGGACATAGAAACTCTAAGGACCAGGACTCCATGAGAACAAGGACTCCATATGATAATGACTCCATGAGGACAAGAACTCCATGAGGACAGGGACACTCTAAAGACCAGGACTCCATGAGAACAAGGACTCCATAGGACAAAAACTCCATTAGGACAAGAACACTTTAAAGACAAAAAATGCATGAGGATAAGGTATCCATGAGGACAAGGACACACTGAAGACCAGAACACCATGAGGACAAGGACTCCATAGGATGAGGACTCCATCAGGACATGGACACTAAGGACCAGAACTCCATCAGGACAAGGATTCTCTAACGACCAGGACTCCATGAGGACAAGGACTCCCAGAGGACAAATACACTCTAAAGACCAGGTCTCCATGAGGACAAGGACACTATAAAGACCAGGACTCCATGATCACATTGACTCCATAGGACCAAGACTCCATGAGGACAAGGACTCCATGAGGACAAGGACACTCTAAAGACCAGGACTCCATGGGGACAAGGACACATTAAAGAACAGTACTCCATGAAGACAAGGACACTCTAAAGACCAGGACTCCATGAGGACAAGGATACTCTACAGACCAGAACTCCATGAGGACAAGGACTTCATAGGACAAATACTCCATGAGGACAAGGACTTCATGAGGAGAAGGACACTCTAAAGAACAGGACTCCATGAGGAGAAGGACACTCTAAACACAAGTACTACATAGGATATGATTCCATGAGGACATGGACTCCATGAGGACAGGGACACTCTAAATACCAGGACTCCATTAGAATAAGGACACTCTAAAGACCAGGACTCCATGAGGACAAGGATACTTTACAGACCAGAACTCCATGAGGACCAGGACTCCATAGGACAAGGACTCCATGAGGACAAGGACACTATAAAGACAAGGAATGCATGAGGACAAGGACACTCAAAAGACCATGACTCCATGAGGACAAGGAAACTCTAAAGACCAATACTCCATGAGAACAAGGACTCCATGGGGACAAGGACACTCTAAAGACCAGGATTCAATGAGGATAATGACACACTGAAGACCTGGTCTCCCTGAGGACAAGGACTCCATGAGGACAAGTACACTCTAAAGACCAGTACTCCATAAGGAGAAGGACTCCATAGGACAAAAATTGCATGAGGACAAGTACACTTTAAACACAAGGATAAGGAGTCCATGAGGACAACGACACACTGAAAACCACAACGCCATGAGGACAAGGACTCAATAAGGACAAAGACACCATAGGATAAGGACTCCATCAGGACATGGACAAAGGACTAGAACTCCCTCAGGACAAGGACTCTCTTAAGACCAGAAGTCCATGAGGACAAGGACTCCCTGTGGACAAATACACTCTAAAGTCCAAGACTCCATGAGGACAAGGAGTCCATGAGGACAAGGACACTCTAAAGACCAGGACTCCATGGGGACAGGGACACGTTAAAGAACAGGACTCCATGAAGACCAGGACACTTTAAAGACCAGGACTCCCTGAGGACATGGATACTCTACAGACCAAAACTCCATGAGGAGAAGGACTTCATAGGACAAGGACTCAATGAGGACAAGGACACTATAAAGACCAGGACTCCATGAGGAGAAGGACACTCTAAAGACAAGTACTCCATAGGATAAGGACGCCATGAGGACAGGGACACTCTAAAGACCAGGACTCCATGAGAATAAAGACACTATAAAGACCAGGAATCCATGAAGACAAGGATACTCTACAGAGCAGGACTCCATTGGACGAATACTCCATGAGGAAAAGGACTCCATATGATAAGGACTCCAAATGGACAGGGACACTCTAAAGACCAGGACTCAATGAGAATAAGGACTCTCTAAAGACCAGTAATCCATAAGGACAAGGACTACATAAGGACAAAGAAACCCTAAAGACCAGGACTCCATAAGGAGAAGGACCTGATAGGGACAGGGAAAATCTAAAGACTAGGAATCCATGAGGACCAGGACTCCATGACGACAAGGACACTGTAAAGGCCAAGACCCCATCGGGACAAGGACTACATAGGAAAAGAACTCCATGTGAACAAGGGCTACATGAGGACAGGGACACTCTAATGAGAAGGAGTATATGAGAACAAGGATACTCTAAGGACTAGGACTCTGTGAGAATAAGGACACTCTAAGGATCAAGACTCCATGAGGACAAGGACTCCATGAGGACAAGTACACTCTAAAGACCAGGATTCCATATGGACAAGGACTCCAGAGGACAAAAACTGCATGAGGACAAGTACACTTTAATGCATGAGGATAAGGAGTCCATGAGGACAAGGACAAACTGAAAACCAGAACACCATGAGGACAAGGACTCAATGAGGACAAGGACTCCATAGGATAAGGACTCCTCAGAACTTGGATACTCAATGGACCAGAACTCCCTCAGGACAAGGACTCTCTAAAGAACAAGGACTCCATGCGGACAAGGACTCCCTGTGGACAAATACACTCTAAAGACCAAGACTCCATGAGGACAAGGACACTTTAAAGACCAGGACCCAATGGGGAAAGGGACACGTTAAAGAACAGGACTCCATGACGATCAGGACTCTCTAAAGACCAGGACTCCATGAGGACAAGGACTCCCTGAGGATCAATACACTCTATTGACCAAGACTCCATGAGGACAAGGAGTCCATGAGGACAAAGACACTCTAAAGTCCAGGACTCCATGGGGACAGGGACACGTTAAAGAACAGGACTCCATGAAGACCAGGACACTCTACAGACCAAAACTCCATGAGGAGAAGGACTTCATAGGACAAACACTCCATGAGGACAAGGACACTATGAAGACCAGGACTGCATGAGGAGAAGGACACTCTAAAGACCAGGACTCCATAAGGACAAGGACTGCATAGGACAAGAACTCCATTAGGACAAGGACACTTTAAAGATAAGGAATGCATGAGGATATGGAATCCATGTGGACAAGGACACACTGAAGACCGGAACTCCAGGAGTACAAGGACTCCATAGGATAAGGACTCCATCAGAACATGGACACTCTAAGGACCAGAACTCCATCAGGACAAGGATTCTCTAAAGACCAGGACTCCATGAGGACAAGAATTCCGGACGACAAATACACTCTAAAGACCAGGTCTCCATGAGGACAAGGACACTCTAAAGACCAGGACTCCATGATCACATTGACTCCATAGGACCAAGACTCCATGAGGACAAGGACTCCATGAGGACAAGAACACTCTAAAGACCAGGACTCCATGGGGACAAGGACACATTAAAGATCAGTACTCCATGAAAACAAGGACACTCTAAAGACCAGGACTCCATGAGGACAAGGATACTCTACAGACCAGAACTCCATGAGGACAAGGACTCCATAGGACAAATACTCCATGAGGACAAGGACTTCATGAGGAGAAGGACACTCTAAAGAACAGGACTCCATGAGGAGAAGGACACTCTAAAGACAAGTACTACATAGGATAGGACTCCATGAGGACATGGACTCCATGAGGAGAGGGACACTCTAAAGACCAGGACTCCATTAGAATAAGGACACTCTAAAGACCAGGACTCCATGAGGACAAGGATACTCTACAGACCAGAACTCCATGAGGACCAGGACTCCATAGGACAAGGACTCCATGAGGGCAAGGACACTATAAAGACAAGGAATGCATGAGGACAAGGACACTCAAAAGACCAGGACTCAATGAGGAATAGGACTGTATGAGAACAAGGACACTCTAAAGACCAGGACTCCATGAGAACAAGGACTCCATGAGGACAAGGACACTCTAAAGACCAGGACTTCATGAGGGTCACTCACACGGCGTGTAGGAATCCGTGTGTGTGCCGGCTCTGGTACTGATGCTAGTGTGTGGAGCTGGAGTGCGTAGCTGGTGAGTGGTGACGGCATGCCAGGCACTCCCTTGCGGCAGCCGAAGCTGGTTAGAGATGCTGGTCGCGAAACCAGATTATTCCACCCCGGTTGGGCCGGGGTGCAACCAGGACGGGAGTACCTGGGAACCGTTGGAAACCAGGCCGGTAAGACAGACTGGATACAGAGCTGAGAGGGATGGGTGGTAGGAGTTGTTCGGAGAAGCCAAGGGTTAAACCAATAGGTAAGGTGAGGCGAAGCCAAAGGTCAAACGAAGCATACAGATCAGGCATAGTCAGGTGAAGCCGAGGGTCAAACCAGGAACACAGATCAGACGTAGTCAGGTAGAGCCAGGGGTCAAACCGGGAGCACGGATCAGGCGTAGTCAGGACACTCTACAGATCAGTACCCCATGAGGACAAGGACTCCATGAGGACAAGGACACTATAAAGAGAAGGATTGCAGGAGGACAAGGACACACTAAAGACCAGAAGTCCACGAGGATGAGTACTCCATGAGGACAAGAACTCCATGACGACAGGGACACTCTAAAGACCAGGACTCCATGCGAATAAGGACACTCTAAAGACCAGGACTCCATGCGAATAAGGACACTCTAAAGACTAGGTCTGCATGAGGACCAGGACTCCATGACGACAAGGACACTTTAAAGAACAGTACGCCATGAGGATAAAGACACACCGAAGACCAGGAGTCAATGAGGACAAGGACTACATGAGGACAAGGACTCCATGTGATCAAAGACACTCTAAAGACCAGGACTCCATGGGGAGAAGAAGTCCATGAGGAAAAGGACACTCTAAAGAACAGTACTCCATAAGAACAAGGACTCCATGGGGACAAGGACACTCTAAAGACCTGGATTCAATGAGGATAATGACACACTGAAGACCTGGTCTCCCTGAGGAAAGGACTCCATGAGGACAAGTACACTCTAAAGACCAGTACTCCATAAGGAGAAGGACTCCATACGACAAAAATTGCATGAGGACAAGTACACTTTAAAGACAAGGAATGCATGAGGATAAGGAGTCCATGAGGATAAGGACACACTGAAAACCACAACGCCATGAGGACAAGGACTCAGTGAGGAGAAGGACGCCATAGGATAAGGACTCCATCAGGACATGGACACTCTAATGACCAGAACTCCCTCAGGACAAGGACTCTCTAAAGATCAGAACTCCATGAGGACAAGGACTCCCTGAGGACAAATACACTCTAAAGACCAAGACTCCATGAGGACAAGGAGTCCATGAGGACAAGTACACTCTAAAGACCAGTACTCCATAAGGAGAAGGACTCCATATGACAAAAATTGCATGAGGACAAGTACACTTTAAAGACAAGGAATGCATGAGGATAAGGAGTCCATGAGGATAAGGACACACTGAAAACCACAACGCCATGAGGACAAGGACTCAGTGAGGACAAGGACGCCATAGGATAAGGACTCCATCAGGACATGGACACTCTAAGGACCAGAACTTCCTCAGGACAATGACTCTCTAAAGATCAGAACTCCATGAGGACAAGGACTCCCTGAGGACAAATACACTCTAAAGACCAAGACTCCATGAGGACAAGGAGTTCATGAGGACAAGGACACTCTAAAGACCAGGACTGCATAGGGACAGGGACACATTAAAGAACAGGACTCCATGAAGACCAGGACACTTTAAAGACCAGGACTCCATGAGGACATGGTTACTCTACAGACCAAAACTCCATGAGGAGAAGGACTTCATAGGACAAACACTCCATGAGGACAAGGACTCCATGAGGACAAGGACACTATAAAGACCAGGACTCCATGAGGAGAAGGACACTCTAAAGACAAGTACTCCATAGGATAAGGACTCAATGAGGACAGGGACACTCTAAAGACCAGGACTTCATGAGAATAAGGACACTATAAAGACCAGGAATCCATGAAGACAAGGATACTCTACAGACCAGGACTCCATTGGACGAACACTCCATGAGGAAAAGGACTCCATATGATAAGGACTCCAAATGGACAGGGACACTCTAAAGACCAGGACTCAATGACAATAAGGACTCTCTAAAGACCAGTAATCCATAAGGACAAGGACTACATAAGGACAAAGAAACCCTAAAGACCAGGACTCCATAAGGAGAAGGACTTGATGGGGACAGGGAAAATCTAAAGACTAGGAATCCGTGAGGACCAGGACTCCATGAAGGACACTCTAAAGACCAAGACCTCATCAGGACAAGGACTCCATAGGAAAAGAACTCCATGTGAACAAGGGCTACATGAGGACAGGGACACTAATGAAAAGGAGTATATGAGAACAAGGATACTCTAAGGACTAGGACTCCGTGAGAATAAGAACACTCTAAGGATCAAGACTCCATGAGGACAAGGACTCCATGAGGTCAAAGACACTCTAAAGACCAAGACTCCATGAGGACAAGGACACTTTAAAGACCAGGACCCAATGGGGAAAGGGACACGTTAAAGAACAGGACTCCATGACGATCAGGACTCTCTAAAGACCAGGACTCCATGAGGACAAGGACTCCCTGAGGATCAATACACTCTATTGACCAAGACTCCATGAGGACAAGCAGTCCATGCGGAAAAAGACACTCTAAAGACCAGGACTCCACGTTAAAGAACAGGACTCCATGAAGACCAGGACACTCTACAGACCAAAACTCCATGAGGAGGACTTCATAGGACAAACACTCCATGAGGACAAGGACACTATGAAGACCAGGACTGCATGAGGAGAATGACACTCTAAAGAACAGGACTCCATGGGAGAAGGACACTCTAAAGACAAGTACTCCATACGATAAGGACTCCATGAGGACAGGGACACTCGAAAGACCAGGACTCCATGAGAATAAGGACACTCTAAAGACCAGGACTCTACGAGGACAAGGATACTCTACAGAAAAGAACTCCATGAGAACCAGGACTGCATAGGACAAGTATTCCATGAGGACAAGGACTCCATGAGGACAAGAATACTATAAAGACAAAGAATGTATGAGTAGAAGGACACTCAAAAGACCATGACTGCATGAGGACAAGGGAACGCTAAAGACCAGGACTCCATGAGGAATAGGACTGCATTAGAATAAGGACACTCTAACGACCAGGACTCTATGAGGGCAAGGACTCCATGAGGACAAGGACACTCTAAAGACCAGGACTCTATGAGGACAAGGAAACTCTAAAGACTGAAGTCCATGAGGACAAGGACTCCATGAGGACAAATACACTCTAAAGACCAGGACTGCATGAGGACAAGGACTCCATATGATCTGGTCCATGAGGACCAGAACAACATGAGGACACGGACACTCTACAGACCAGGACTCCATGAGAATAAGGACACTCAAAAGACCAGGAATCCATAAGGACAAGGAGTACATAAGGACAAAGACACTCTAAAGACCAGGAGTCCATGAGGAGAAAGACACTCTAAATACCAGATCCCCATCTGGACAAGGACCTCATAGGATAAGAACTCCATGTGAACAAGGACTCCATGAGGACAAGGACACGTTATAGAATAGGCTCCATGAAGACAAGGAGACTCTAAAGACCATTATTCCATGAGGAGAAGGACTCCATGAGGACAAGGATAGTCTAAAGACCTGGACTTCATGAGGACAAGGACACATTAAAGAGTTAGATTGTCCTTGTCCTCATGGAGTCCTTGTCCTCATGGAGTCCTGATCTTTAGCGTGTCCTTGTTATCATGGAGTCCTTCTCCACATATAGTCCTGGTCTTAAGAGTGTCCTTGTTCTGATAGAGTATCCTTGTCCTCAAAGAGACCTTGTCCTCATGGAGTCCTGGTCTTTAGGATATCCTTGTCCTCATGGAGTCCTCTTCCTCATAGACTCCTGGCCTTTAGAGAGTCCTTTTTCTCATGGAGTCCTTGTCCTGATGGAGTCTTGGTCTTAAGAGTGTACTTGTACTCATGGAGTCCCAGTCATTAGAGTGTGCTAGTCCTTATGGAGTCCATGTCTTTAGAGTATCCTGGTCCTCATGGAGTCCTTGTCCTCCTGGAGTACTGGTCTTTAGACTCTCCTTGTCCTCATGGAGCCCTGGTTTTTATGGTGTCATGGTCTTTAGGGTGTTCTTGTCCTCATGGGGTTCTGATCATTATGGTGTCCTTCCTTATCCTCATGGAGTCCTGGTCTTTAGAGTATCGTTCTCCTCATGGAGTCTTTGTCCTCATGGTGTCCTGGTCTTTAGAGTGTCCTTGTACTCATGGAGTCCTTGTCCTCATGGAGTTCTCATCCTTAGAGTGTCCTTGTCCTCCTGGAGTCTTTGTCCTCATGCAGTTTTGCCCTCATGGAGTCCTGGTATTTAGTGTGTCCTTCTCTTCAGGCAGTCCTGGTCTTTAGAGTTTCACTGTCCTCATGGAGTCCTTGTCTTCACGAAGTCCTGGTCTTTAGAGTGTCCTTGTCCTCATGGATTCCCGGCCTTTAGACTGTCATTGTCCTCTTTGAGTCTTTGTTCTCATGCAATTCTTGTCCTCATGGACTTCTGGTCCTCAGAGTGTCCTTGTCCTCCTGGATTCTTTGTCCTCATGTTGTTTTTGTCCTCAGGGAGTCCTGGCATTTAGTGTGTCCATCTATTTATGTAGTCCTGGTCTTTAGAGTGCACTTGTTCTCATGGAGTCTATCTACACATGGATTTCAGGTCTTAATACTGTCCTTGTCCTCATGGATTCCCGGTCTTTACAGTGTCCTAGTCCTCATGGAGTCTTGGTCTTCAGAGTGTCCTTATCCTCATGAAGTCCTTGTCCTCATGGAATCTGGGTCTTTAGAGTGTCCTTGTTCTAATAGAGTGTCCTTGTCCTCATGGAGTCCTGGTCTTTAGAGTGACTTTGTCCTCATGAAGTACTTGTCCTCATGGACTCCAGGTCTTTAGAGTATTGTTCTTCTCATGGAGTCTTTGTCCTCATGGTGTCCTGGTCATTAGAGTGTACTTGTCCTCATGGAGTCCTTGTCCTCATTCATTTCTGGTCCTTAGAGTATCCTTGTCCTCCTGGAGTCTTTGTTCTCATGCAGTTTTTGTCCACATGGAGTTCTGGTATTTAGTGTGCCCTTCTCTTCATGGAGTCCGAGTCTTTAGAGTGTCCTTGTCCTCATGGAGTCCTTGTCCTGACGGAGTCCTGGTCTTTAGAGTATCCTTGTCCTCATGGAGTCCTGGTCTTAAGAGTGTCCTTGTTCTTATGGAGTCGATCTCCACATGTAGTTCTGATCTTAATAGTGTCCTTGTCCTCATGGATTCCCGGTCTTTACAGTGTCCTAGTCCTCATGGAGTCCTGGTCTTTAGAGTGTCCTTGTTCTCATGGAGTCCTTGTCCTCATGGAGTCCTGATCTTTACAGTAACCTTGTCCTCATGAGGTCCTGGTCATGGAATCATGGTCTGTAGAGTGTCCTTGTACTCCTCGAGAACTGGTCTTTAGAGTGTCCTTGTCCTCATGTAGTAATAGTTTTTATGGTGTCATGGTCTTTAGGGTGTCTTTGTACTCATGGGGTTCTGATCATTGTGTTGCCGTTCCTTATACTGATGGAGTCCTGGTCTTTAGAGTGTCCTTGACCTCATGAAATCCTTGTCCTCATGGAGTTCTGGTCCTTAGAGTGTCCTTGTCCTCCTGGAGTCTTTGTCCTCATGGAGTCCTTGTCCTCATGGAGTTCTGTTCCTTAGAGTGTCCTTGTCCTCCTGGAGTCTTTGTCCTTATGCAGTTCTTGTCTTCATGGAATCCTTGTCTTTAAAGTATTCTTATCCTCATGGAGTACTGGGCTTTAGAGTGCCCTTGTCCTAATGGAGTCCTGGGTTTTACGGTGTCATGGTCTTTAGGGTGTCTTTGTCCTCATGGGGTCCTGATCATTTTGGTGTTCTTACTTATCCTCATGGAGTCCTAGACTTTAGAGTGTCCTTGCCTTCATGGAGTCATTGTCCCCATGGAGTCCAGGTGTTTAGAGTATCCATCCCTCATGGAGTCTTTTTTCTCATGGTGTCCTGGTCTTTAGAGTGCCCTTGTCCTCATGGAGTCCTTGTCCTTATGGAGTTCTGGTCTTTAGAGTGCCCTTGTCCTCATGCTGTCCTTGTTCTCATGGAGTTCTGGTCCTTAGAGTGTCCTTGTCCTCTTAAATTCCCAATCTTTAGAGTGTCCTTGTCCTCCTTAAGTATCTGTCCTCATGTAATTCTTGTTCTCATGGAGTGCTGGTATTTAATTTGTCCTTCTCTTCCTTATCTTTAGAGTGTCCTTGTCCTCATGGAGTCCCGGTCTTTAAAGTGTCCTTGTTCTCATGTGGTCCTTCTCCACATGGAGTCCTGGTCTTAAGAATGCCGTAGTTCTCATGGAGTCCTGGCATTTAGAGTGTCCTTATCCTCATGTAGTACTTGTCCTCATGGAGTCATGGTCTTTAGAGTGTCCTTGTTCTCATAGAGTGTCGTTGTCCTCATAGAGACCTTGTCATCATGGAGTCCTGGTCTTTAGAGTATCCTTGTCCTCATGGAGTCCTTTTCCTTATAGTGTCCTGGTCTTTAGAGAGTCCTTGTCCTCATGGAGTCCTGGTCTTAAGAATGTACTTGACCACATGCAGTCCCAGTCATTAGAGTGTCCTAGTCCTCATAGAGTCCTTGTCCTACTGGAGTACTGGTATTTAGAGTGTCCTTGTCCACATGGAGTCCTGTTTTTTATGGTGTCATGGTCTTTAGGGTGTCATTGTCCTCATGAGGTTCTGATCATTATTGTGTCCTTCCGTATTCTCATGGAGTCCAGATCTATAGAGTGTCCTTGTCCTCATGGAGTCCAGTTCTTTAGAGTATCCTTCTCCTAATGGAGTGTTTGTCGTCATGGTGTCCTGGTCTTTAGACTGTCCTTGTACTCATGGAGTCCTTGTCCTCATGGAGTTCTGGTCTTTAGAGTGTCCTTGTCCTCACAGAGTCCTGGTCTTTAAAGTATCATTGTCCTCATGAATTCACAATCTTTAGAGTATCCTTGTCGTCTTTGAGTCTTTGTCCTCATGCAATTCCTATTCTCATGGAGTTCTGGTCTGTAGAATATCCTTGTCCTCCTGGAGTACTGGTCTTTAGAGTGTCCTTGTCCTCATGGAGTCCTGTTTTTTATGGTGTCATGGTATTTAGGGTGTCCTTGTCATCGTGAGGTTCTGATCATTATTGTGTCTTTCCTTATTCCCATGGAGTCCTAGTCTTTAGAGAGTCCTTATCTTCATGGAGTCCAGGACTTAAGAGAATCCTTCTCCTCATGTATTGTTTGTCCTTATGGTGTCCTGGTCTTTAGAGTGTCCTTGTACTCATGGAGTCCTTGTCTTCATGGAGTTCTGGGCTTTAGAGTATCCTTGTCCTCATAGATTCACAATCTATACAGTATCCTTGTTCTGTTTGAGTCTTTGTCCTCATGCAATTCTTGTCCTCATGGAGTTCTGGTCTGTAGAGTATCCTTGTTCTCATGGAGTTCTGGTCTGTAGAGTATCCTTGTTCTCATGGAGTTCTGGTCTGTAGAGTGTCTTTGTCCTCAAGGAGTCCTTGTCGTCTTGGAGTTTTGGTCCTATGGAGGCATTGTCATCATGGAGTCCTGGTCTTTAGAGTGTATTTGTTCTCATGGAGTCCTTGTCCTCATGCAGTTCTTGTCCTCATGGATTCCTGGTCTTTAGAGTGTCCTGGTCCACATGATGTACTGGTCTTTAGAGTATCCTTGTCCTCATGAAGACCTGGTCTTTAGAGTGTCCTTGTCCTCATGCAGTCCTTTTCCTTATAATGTCCTGGTCTTTAGAGAGTCCTTGTTCTCATGGAGTCCTTGTTCTCATGTAGTCCTGGTCTTAAGAATGTACTTGACCTCATGGAGTCCCAGTCATGGAGTCGAAGTCTTTAGAGTATCCTGATCCTCGTGGAGTCTTTGTTCTCCTGCAGTCCTGGTATTTAGAGTGTACTTGTCCACATGGAGTACTGGGCTTTAGAGTATCCTTGTCCTCATGGAGTCCTGGTCTTTAGAGCATCCTTCTCCTCATGGAGTGCTTTCCCTTATGAAGTCCTTGTCCTCAGGGAATCCTGGTATTTAGAGTGTACTTTTTCTCAAGGAGTCCTGGACTTTAGAGTGGCCTTGTCCTCATGGAGTGCTTTCCCTCATGGAGTCCTTGTCTTCAGGGAATCCTGGTATTTAGAGTGTATTCGTTCTTATGGAGTCATTGTCATCATGGAGTCCTGTCTTTAGAATGTCCTTGTCCTCATAGATTCCTTGTCCTCATGGAGTCCTGGCTTACTCTGTCCTTGTCCTCATGGAGTCAAGGTCTTTATAGTATCCTTTTCCTTATGGACTGCTAGTCCTGATTGAGTCCTGGTTTAAGAATGTCCTTGTCCTCATGTAGTCCTTGTCCTCATCATGTCCTTGTCTTCAGAGTGTCTTTGTCCTCATGGAGGTTTGGTCTTTTGAATGCCCTTTCCTCATGGAGTTCTTGTCTAAATGGACTTTTGGTGTTTAGAGTATCCTTGTCCTCATGGAGTCCTGCTCTTTAGAGTTTCCTTGTCCTCATGAAGTCCTTGTCCTCATGCACTTCTGGTGTTGAGAGTATCCTTGTTTTTATAGTGTCTTTGTCCTAAGGAGTACTTGTCCTTATGTAGTCCTGGGCTTTTGAGTGTCCTTGTCCTCCTGGAGTTCTTGTCCTCATGGAATCAAGGTCTATAGAATTTCCTTGTCCTCATGTAGTCCTTATCCTCATGGAGTCCTGGTCTTCAGAGAGTCCTTGTCCTCATGGATTCCTGGTCTTTAGAGAGTCCTTGTCCTCATGGAGTCCTTGTCCTGGTATTTAGTGTGTCCTTCTCTTCATGGACTCCTGGTCTTTAGAGTGTCCTTGTCCTCATGGAGTCCTTGTCTTCATGGAGTCCTGGTCTTTAGAGTGTCCTTGTTCTCATGGTGTCCTTCTCCACATGGAGTCCTGGTCTTAAGAGTTTCCTTGTCTTCATGGAGTCCCGGTCTTTAGAGTGCCCTAGTCCTCATGGAGTCGTGGTCTTTAGAGTGTCCTTATCCTCATGGAGTCCTTGTCCTCATGGAGTCCTTGTCTTTAGAGTGTCCTTCTTCTCATAGAGTGTCCTTGTCCTCAAAGAGGCATTGTCATCATAGAGTCCTGGTCTTTAGAGTATCCTTGTCCTCATGGTGTCCTTTTCCTTATAATGTCCTGGTCTGTAGAGAGTCCTTGTTCTCATGGAGTCCTTGTCCTTATGTAGTCCTGGTCTTAAGAATGTACTTGTCCTCATGTAGTCCCAGTCATTAGAGTGTCCTACAGCTTATGTAGTCCAATAATTTAGAGTATCCTGGTCATGATGGAGTCCTTGTCCTCCTGGAGTACTGGTCTTTAGAGTATCCTTGTCCTCATGGAGTCCTGTTTTTTTTATTATGTCATGTTGTTTAGGGTGTCCTTTTCCTCATGAGGTTCTGATCATTATTATGTCCTTCCTTACCCTCATAGAGTCCTGGTCTTTAGAGTGTCCTTCTCCTCATGGAGTCCAGTTCTTTAGAGTATCCTTCTCCCCATGGAGTCTTTGTCCTCATGGTGTCCTGGTCTTTAGAGTGTCCTTGTCCTCACGGAGTCCTGGTCTTTAGAGTATCCTTGTCCTCTTAGAGTCTTTGTCCTCATGCAATTCTTGTCCTCATGGAGTTCTGGTCTGTAGAGTACCCTTGTCCTCATGGCGTTCTGGTATTTAGAGTGTCCTTGTCCTCATGCATTCCTTGTCTTTAGGGTGTCCTTGTCCTCAAGGAGTCCTTGTCCACACGGAGTCTTGGTCCTATGGAGTCATTGTCATCCTGGAGTCCTGGTCTTTAGAGTGTCTTTGTCCTCATGGAGTCCTTGTCCTCATGGAGTCCTTGTCCTCATGGAGTCCTAGTATTTAGTGTGTCATTGACCTTATGGAGTCCTTGTCTTCATGGAGTCCTGGTCTTTAGAGTGTCCTTGTCCTCATGGAGTGCTTTCCCTCATAGTGTCCTTGTCCTCAGGGATTCCTGGCTTTACACTGTCCTTGTCCTCATGGAGTCAAGGTCTTTACAGTATCCTTCTCCATATGGAGTCCTTGTTCTTATTGTGTCCTGGTTTTAGAGTGTCCTTGTCCTCATGGTGTCCTTGTCTTCAGAGTGTCTTTGCCCTCATGGAGTTTTGGTCTTTTGAGTCTTCTTGTCCTTGTGGAGTTCTTGTCCACATAGACTTTTGGTGTTTTTTAGTATCCTTGTCCTCATCTAGTCCTGCTCTTTAGCGTTTCCTTGTCATCATGAAGTCCTTGTCCTCATGCACTTCTGGTGTTTAGAGTATCCTTGTCCTCATATAGTCTTTGTCCTAAGGAGTACTTGTCCTTATGTAGTCCTGGGCTTTTGAGTGTCCTTGTCCTCCTGGAGTTCTTGTCCTCATGGAATCCAGGTCTTTAGAGTTTCCTTGTCCCCAGGTAGTCCTTATCCTTATGGATTCCTGTTCTTTAGATGTTCCTTGTCCTCATGAAGTCCTTGTCCTCATGGATTCCTGGTCTTCAGAGAGTCCTTGTCCTCATGGAGTACTTGTCATATTGAGCCTTGTCTTCATGGAGTCCTGACATTTGGAGTGTCCTTGTAATCACAGAGTCCTTGTCCTCATGGAGTCCTTTTTTCCTCATGGAGACCTGGTCTTTAGAGCGTCCTTGTCCTCATGAAGTTATTGTACTCATGGAGACCTGGTCTTTAGACTCTCATTGTTTTCATGGAGTCCTTGTCCTCATGGAGTCCTGGTCTTTAGAGTATCCTTGACCTCATGGAAACATGGTCTTTATAGTGTCTTTGTCATCATGGATTCCTAGACTTTAGAGAGTATTTGTCTTCATCTTTGAAATCACAGAGTCTTTGCCCTCATGGAGTCCTTTTTCTAATGGAGACCTGGTCTTTAGACTGTCATTGTTCTCGTGGAGTTCTTGTCCTCATGGTGTCCTGGTCTTTAGATTGTTCTTCTCTTTATGGAGTTATGATCTTTAAAGTAGTCCTTGTCCTCATGGAAACATGGTCTTTATAGTATCCTTGTCCTCATGGTGTTGTGGTCTTTTGAATGTCCCAGTTCTCATAGAATCCTGGTCTTTAGAGTATCCTTATCCTCATGGAGTTCTTGTCCTCATGGAGTCCTGGTCTTCTGAGTGTCCTTCTCCTCATGCAGTCCTTATTCTCATGGAGTCCTGGTATTTAGAGTGTCCTTGTCCTCATGGAGTCGTTCTCCTCATGAAGTTATTGTTCTTATTGAGTCCTGGTCTTTATAGTGTCATTGTCCTCATGGTGTCCTTATCCTCATTGAGACCTAACCTTTAGATAGTTCTTGTCCTCATGGAGTCCTTGTCCTCAGGGAGTCCAGGTCCTCAGAGTGTTCTTGTCCTCATATAGTCCTGGTCTTTAGAGTGTCCTTGTCCTCATGGAGTTATTTTTCTCATGAAGTGTTGTCCTCATGGAGTCCTTCTCTTCATGAAGTCCTTGTCCTCAAGGAGTCCTGGTATTTAGAATGTCCTTTCCCTAATGGAGTCCTGGGATTTAGAGATTCCTTGTCCACATGGAGTCCTCTTCATGAAGTCCTTGTCCTCATGGAGTCCTGGTCTTTAGATTATCCTTGTCCTTATGGAGTTCTGGTCTTTAAACTATCGTTGTCCTCATGGAGTCCTGGTCTTTAGAGGGTCATTGTTCTCAATGAGTTCTTTTTATCATGGAATCCTTTTCTTAAGGACAAGGACACTCTAAAGAGCAGGACTCCATAAGGACAAAGACTAGTTGAAGACAAGGGTACTATGAGAGAAGAAAGACTCTCTAAATATCAGGACACCATAAGGAGAAGGACTCCATGAGGACAAGGACTCAGTGAGGACATGGACACTCTAAAGACCGGAACTCCATGTGGACAAGCACATGCTAAAGACCAGAACTCTATGAGGACAATGACTCCATAAGAACAAAGACACTCTAAAGTCCAGGACTCTATGTGAACAAGGACACTCAAAAGACTTGGATTCCATGAGGACAAGGACACTCTGAAGATCAAGTCTCCATTAGGAGAATGACTCCATGGGGACAAGGACACTCTAAATACCAGGACTTCATGAGGAGAAGGATGTGCTAAAGACCTGGACTCCAAGAGGACAAGGACACTCTAAAGACAAGGACTCCATGAGGACAAGGACACTGTAATGACAAGTACTCTGTGAGGACAAGGACACTCTAAATACCAGGAGTCCATGAGAACAAGGACATCATGAGGACAAGGACACATGAAAGACCAATACTCCAAGAGGACAAGGACACTCTATAGACCAGGACTACATTAGGAAAGGACCACCATAATGATCAGGATCCCATAAGGACAAGGACACTCTAAAGACCATGACACAGTAAAGACCAGGACTCCATGAGCACAAGGACACTCTAAAGACAATGATTCAATGACCAGGACTCCATGAGGACAATAACACTTTAAAGACCAGGCCTCCATCAGGACAAGGACTCTCTAAGGACCGTGACTCCATGAGGACAAGAACACTTGAAATACCAGTACTCCATGAGCATAAGAACTCCATATGATAAAGACTCTATGAGGACAATCTCTCCATGAGGACAGGGAGACTCTAAAGCCCATGAATCCATGAGTACAAGGATTCTCTAAAGACCAGAACTCCATGAGGACAAGGACTCTTTGAGGACAATGACACTCTAATGATCAGGACTCCATGAGAACAAGGACACTCTGAAGAAAAGGACATAACGAGGGCAAGTACTCCATGAGAACAAGGACAGTCTGAAGATCAGTACTCCATTAGGAGAATGACTCCATGAGGAGAATGACACTAAAAAGACAAGGACTCAATTAGGACAAGGACTTCATGAGGACAAAGACACTTTAAAGACCAGTACTCCATGATGACAAGGACACTCTGAAGACCAGGACTCCATGAGGACAAGGACTCCATATGGCCATAGACAATTTTAGACCAGGACTCTATGAGGAATAATACAGAATGAGGAGAAGGATACTCTAAAGTCCTGGACTTCTTGAGTACAAGGACACTCTAAAGACCAAGACTCCATGAGGACAAGGACTCTATGAGGGCAAGGACACTCAAAAGACCAGGATTACATAAGGACAAGGACTCTATATCGACAAGGACAAGGACACACTAAATACCAGGATTCCATGTGGATAAGAACTCCTTGAGGAAAAGGAAAGATCAGGACTCCATGAGATCAAGGACTCTATAACAACAAGGACACTCTAAATTCCAGGACTCCATAAGGACAAGGACTCCATGAGGACAAGGACTCAGTGAGGACATGGACAATCTAAAGACTGGGACTCCATGAGGACAAGGACTCCATAAGAACAAGGACACTCTAAAGACCAGGACTCCATGAGGACAAGGACTCCATGAGGATAAGGACACGCTGAAGATTAGGACTCCATGAGGACAAGGACTCCATGATGACAATGACACTCTAAAGACCAGGACTACATGAGGAAAAGGACTTTATGGGTACAAGGATACTCTAAAGACCAGGACTGCATGATGACAAGGACTCCATGAGGATAAGGACACTCTAAAGACCAGGACTCCAATAAAACAAGAACTCCACGAGGACAAGGATACTCTAAAGACGAGAATGCCATGAGGATAAGTACTACAAGAGGATATGGACACTGAAAAGACCAGGACTCCATGAGTACAAGGACTCCATAAGGACAAGGACTAGTTGAGGACATGGGCATTCTGTGAGAACAAAGACACTCTAAATACCAGGACTCAGTGAGGACAAGGACTTCCTGAGGAGAAGGATGCTCTAAAGAAAGACAAGGACTGCATGAGGACAAGGACACTGTAAAAACAAGTACTCCAAGAGGACAAGGACTCCATGAGGACAATGACATACTAAAGACCAGGACTCCAAGAGGAGAAGGACACTCTAAAGACCAGGACTACTTGCGGAAAAGACCACCATAATTATCAGGACTCCATAAGGACAAGGACACTCTAAAGACCATGACACGGTAAAGACCAGGACTCCATGAGGACAATAACACTGTAAAGACCAGGACTCCATCAGGACAAGGACACTGTAAAGACCAGGACTCCATGAGGAGAAGGACACTGTAAAGACCAGGACTCCATCAGGACAAGGACTTCAAAAGGACAAAGACACTCTAAAGACCAGGACTCCATGAGGAGAAGGACTTCACGGGGGTAAGGAAACTCTAAAGACCTGGACTGCATGAGGACCAGGTCTCCATGATGAAAAATACACTCTAAAGAACAGTACGCCATGAGGATAAGGACACACTGAAGACCAGGAGTCAATGAGGACAAGGACTACATGAGGACAAGGACTCCATGAGGTCAAAGACACTCTAAAGACCAGTACTCCATGAGAACAAGGACTCCATGGGGACAAGGACACTCTAAAGACCTGGATTCAATGAGGATAATGACACACTGAAGACCTGGTCTCCCTGAGGACAAGGACTCCATGAGGACAAGTAGATTCTAAAGACCAGGACTCCATAAGGACAAGGACTCCATAGGACAAAAACTGCATGAAGACAAGTACACTTTAAAGACAAGGAATGCATGAGGACAAGGACACAATGAAAACCAGAATGCCATGAGGTCAAGGATACAATGAAAACCAGAATGCCATGAGGTCAAGGACTCAATGATGACTAGGACTCCATAGGATAAGAACTCCATGAGGACACTCTAAGGACCAGAACTCCCTCAGGACAAGGACTCTCTAAAGAACAGGACTCCATGAAGACAAGGACTCCCTGAGGACAAATACACTCTAAAGACAAAGACTCCATGAGGACAAGGACACTCTAAAGACCAGGACTCCATGGGGACAGGGGCTTGTTAAAGAACAGGACTCCATGAAGACCTGGACACTCTAAAGACCAGGACTCCATGAGGACATGGATACTCTACAGACCAAAACTCCATGAGGAGAAGGACTTAATAGGACAAACTCTCCATGAGGACAAGGACTCCATGAGGACAAGGACACTATAAAGACAAGGACTCCATGAGGAGAAGGACACTCTAAAGAACAGGACTCCATGAGGAGAAGGACACTATAAAGACAAGTACTCCATAGGATAAGGACTCCATGAGGACACAGGCACTCTAAAGACCAGGACTCCATGAGAATAAGGACACTATAAAGACCAGGACTCCATGAAGACAAGGATACTCTACAGACCAGAACTCCATGAGGACCAAGTCTCCATTGGACGAATACTGCATGAGGAGAAGGACTCCATATGATAAGGACTCCAAAAGGGCAGCGACACTTGAAAGACCAGACCACCATGAGAATAAGGACTCTCTAAAGACCAGTAATCCATAAGGACAAGGATTACATAAGGACAAAGGAACCCTAAATACCAGGACTCTATGAGGAGAAGGACTTCATGGGGACAAGGAAAACCTAAAGATTAGGAATCCATGAGGATCAGGACCCCATGACAACAAGGACACTCTAAAGATGTGAACTCCATCGGGACAAGAACTCCATGTGAACAAGGACTACATGAGGACAGGGACACTATAATGAAAAAGACTATATGAGAACAAGGACACTCAAAGGACCAGGACTCCATGAGAATAAGGACACTCTAAGGATCAGGACTCCATGAGGACAAGGACTCCATGAGGTCAAAGACACTCTTAAGACCAGGACTCCATGATGACAAGAACTCCATGAGGAGAAAGACACACTGAAGACCAGAATGCCATGAGGACAATGAGTCCATGAGGACAAGGACTGCATAGGATAAGGACTCCATCGGGACATGGACACTCTAAGGACCAGAACTCCATCAGGACAAGGAGTCTCTAAAGACCAGGACACCATGAAGACAAAGACTCCCGGAGGTCAAATACATGACTCCATGATCACACTGCCTCCATAGGACCAAGTCTCCGTGAGGACAAGGACTCCATGAAGACAAGGACACTCTAAAGACCTGGACTCCATGAGGAAAAGGATACTCTAAAGAACAGGACCCCTTCAGGACAAGGACTCTATAGGATAAGAACTCCCTGTGAACAAGGACTACATGAGGACACGGACACTCTAATGAAAAGGACTATATGAGAACAAGGACACTCTAAGGACCATGACTCCATGAGAATAAGCACACTCTAAGGATCATGACTCCATGAAGACAAGGACTCCATGAGGACAAGGACACACTGAAGACCAGAGCGCCATGAGGACAAGGACTCCGTAGGACAAAAACTGCATGAAGACAAGTACACTTTAAAGACAAGGAATGCATGAGGATAAGGAGTCCATGAGGACAAGGACACAATGAAAACCAGAATGCCATGAGGACAAGGACTCAATGATGACAAGGACTCCATAGGATAAGAACTCCATGAGGACACTCTAAGGACCAGAACTCCCTCAGGACAAGGACTCTCTAAAGACCAGTACTCCATGAAGACAAGGACTCCCTGAGGACAAATACACTCTAAAGACAAAGACTCCATGAGGACAAGGACACTCTAAAGACCAGGACTCCATGGGGACAGGGGCTTGTTAAAGAACAGGACTCCATGAAGACCTGGACACTCTAAAGACCAGGACTCCATGAGGACATGGATACTCTACAGACCAAAACTCCATGAGGAGAAGGACTTCATAGGAAAAACACTCCATGAGGACAAGGACTCCATGAGGACAAGGACACTATAAAGACAAGGACTCCATGAGGAGAAGGACTTCATGGGGACAAGGAAAATCTAATGACTAGGACTCCATGAGGACCAGGACTCCATGATGACAAGGACACTCTAAAGACTAGGACCCCATCGGGACAAGGAATCCGTAGGATAAGAACAAGGACTACATGATTACAGGGACACTCTAATGAAAAGGACTATATGAGAACAAGGACACTCTAAGGACCAAAACTCCATGGGAATAAGGACACTCTAAGGATCAGGACTCCATGAGGACAAGGACTCCATGAGGTCAACGACACTCTAAAGACCAGGACTCAATGAGGACAAGAACTCCATGAGGACAAGGACACTCTAAAGACCAGGACTCCATGAGAACAAGGACTCCATGGGGACAAGTAAACTCTAAAGACCAGGATTGCATAAGGAGAAGGAATCCATAGGACAAGAACTCCTTTAGGACAAGGACAATTTAAAGACAAGCAATGCATAAGGTTAAGGAATCCATGAGGACAAGGACACACTGAAGACCAGAACATCATGAGGACAATGAGTCCATGAGGACAAGGATACCTTAGGTTAAGGACTCCATCAGGACATGGACACTATGGACCAGAACTCCATCAGGACAAGGATTCTCTAAAGACCAGGACTCCATGATGACAAGGACTGCCGGAGGAGAAATACACACTAAAGACCAGGTCTCCATGAGGACAAGAACACAATAAAGACCAGGACTCCATGATCACATTGACTCCATAGGACCAAGAACAGGACTCCATGAGGAGATGGACACTCTAAAGACAAGTACTACATAGGATAGGACTCAATGAGGACATGGACTCCACGAGGACAGGGACACTCTAAAGACCAGGACTCCATTAGAAAAGGACACTCTAAAGACCAGGATTCCATGAGGACAAGGATACTATACAGACCAGAACTCCATGACGACCAGGACTCCATTGGACAAGGACTGCATGAGAACAAGGACACTATAAAAACAAGGAATGGATGAGGACAAGGACACTCAAAAGACCATGACTCCATGAGGACAAGGAAACTTTAAAGACCAGAAGTCAATGGGGAATTGGACTGCATGAGAACAAGGATACTCTAAAGACCAGGTCTCCATGAGACTCCATGAGAACAAGGACTCCAAGAGGACAAGGACACTCTAAAGACCAGGACTTTATGAGGACAAGGACACTGTGAAGAACAGGACTCCATGAGGACATGGACCCCATGAGAACAAAGACACTCTAAAGACCAAAACTCCATGATGCCAATGACTCCATAGGACCATGAATCCATGAGGACAAGTATTCCATGAGGACAAGAACACTCTAAAGACCAGGACACTCTACAGATCAGTACTCCATGAGGACAAGGACATCATATGACAAATACTCCATGAGTACAAGGACTCTATGAGGACAAGGACACTATAAAGAGAAGGATTGCATGAGGACAAGGACACTCTAAAGACCAGGACACTATGAGAAGAAGGACTCCATATGATAAGGACTCCATGAGGACAAGAACTCCATGAGGACAAGGACTCCATAGGACAAATACTCCATGAGGACAAGGACTTCATGAGGAGAAGAATACTCTAAAGAACAGGACTCCATGAGGAGAAGGACACTCTAAAGACAAGTACTACATAGGATAGGACTCCATGAGGACATAGACTCCATGAGGACAGGGATACTTTAAAGACCAGGACTCCATGAGAATAAGGCCACTCTAAAGATCAGGACTCCATAAGGACAATGACTTCACAGGGACAAGGAAATCTAAAGACCTGAGCTGCATGAGGACCAGGACTCCATGACGACAAGGACACTCTAAAGACTAGGATTCCATGAGGACAAGGATACTATACAGACCAGAACTCCATGAGGACCAGGACTCCATAGGACAAGGACTCCATGAGGACAAGGACACTATAAAGACAAGGAATCCATGAGGACAAGGACACTCAAAAGACCATGACTCCATGAGGACAAGGAAACTGTAAAGACCAGGACTCAATGAGGAATAGGACTGTATGAGAACAAGGACACTCTAAAGACCAGGACTCCATGAGAACAAGGACTCCATGAGGATAAGGACACTCTAAAGACCAGGACTTCATAAGGACAAGGACACTCTGAAGAACAGGACTCCATGAGGACATGGACTCCATGAGAACAAAAGACACTCTAAAGACCAATACTCCATGATGACAATGACTCAATAGGACCATGAATCCATGAGGATAAGGACTGCATGAGGACAAGTAAACTCTAAAGACCAGGATACTCTACAGATCAGTACTCCATGAGGACAAGGACATCATAGGACAAATACTTTGTGAGGACAAGGACTCCATGAGGACAAGGACACTATAAAGAGAAGGATTGCATGAGGACAAGGACACTCTAAAGACCAGAAGTCCACGAGGATAAGGACTTCATGAGGACTAGGACACTCTAAAGACCAGAACACCATGAGAACAAGGACTCCATATGATAAGGACTCCATGAGGACAGGGACACTCTAAAGACCAGGACTCCATGAGAATAAGGCCACTCTAAAGACCAGGACTCCATAAGGACAATGACTTCACAGGGACAAGGAAATCTAAAGACCTGAGCTGCATGAGGACCAGGACTCCATGACGACAAGGACACTCTAAAGAACAGTACGCCATGAGGATAAGGACACACTGAAGACCAGGTGTCAATGAGGACAAGGACTCAATGAGGACAAGGACTCTATGAGGTCAAAGCCACTCTAAAGACCAGGACTCCATGAGGACAAGAACTCCATGAGGACAAGGACACTCTAAAGACCAGTACGCAGTGAGAAGAAGGACTCCATGGAGACAAGGATACTCTAAAGACCAGAATACAAAGAGGATAATGACACATTGAACACCTGGTCTCCCTGAGGAGAAGGACTCCATGATGACAAGTACACTGTAAAGTCCAGGACACCATAAAGACAAGGACTCCATAGGACAAAAACTGCATGAGGACAAGTACACTTTAAAGAGAAGGAATGCATGGGGATAAGGAGTCCATGAGGACAAGGACTCCATAGGATAAGGACTCCATCAGGACATGGACACTCTACAGACCAGAACTCCCTCAGGACAAGGACTCTCTAAAGACCGGGTCTCCATGAGGACAAGGACTCCCTGAGGACAAATACAATCTAAAGACCAGAACTCCATGAGGACAAGGAGTCCATGAGGACAAGGACACCCGAAAGACCAGGACTCCATGGGGACAGGGACACTTTAAAGATCAGGACTCCATGAAGACCAGGACACTCTAAAGACCAGGACTCCATGAGGACATGGATACTCTACAGACCAAATCTCCATGAGGAGAAGGACTTCATAGGACAAATACTCCATGAGGACAAGGACTCCATGAGGACAACGACACTATAAAGACCAGGACTCCCTGAGGAGAAGGACACTATGAAGAACAGGACTCCATGAGGAGAAGGACACTCTAAATACAAGTACTCCATAGGATAAGGACTCCATATGATAAGGACTCCAAAAGGACAGGGACACTCTAAAGACCAGGACTCAATGAGAATAAGGACTCTCTAAAGACCTGAAATCCATAAGGACAAGGACTACATAAGGACAAAGGAACCCTAAAGACCAGGACTCTATGAGGAGAAGGACTTCATGGGGAGAAAGAAAACCTAAAGACTAGGAATCCATGAGGACCAGGACTACATGATGACAAGGACACTCTGAAGACCAGAACTCCATCAGTACAAGGACTCCATAGGATAAGAACTCCATGTGAACAAGGACTTCATGAGGACAGGGACACTATAATGAAAAGGACTATATGAGAACAAGGACACTCTAAGGACCAGGACTCCATGAGAATAAGGACACTCTAAGGACCAGGACTTCATGAAGACAAGGACTCCATGAGGTCAAAGACACTCTAAAGACCAGGACTCCATGAGGACAAGAACTCCATGAGGACAAGTATACGCTGAAGACCAGAATGCCATGAGGACAATGAGTCCATGAGGACAAGGACTCCATAGGATAAGGACTCCATCAGTACATGGGCACTCATGAGGACTTCATGAGGACTAGGGCACTCTAAAGACCAGGACTCCATGAGAACAAGGACTCCATATGATAATGACTCCATGAGGACAAGAACTCCATGAGGACAGGGACACTCTAAAGACCAGGACTCCATAAGGACAAGGACTTCACAGGGACAAGGAAACTCCAAAGATCTGGACTGCATGAGAACCAGGACTGCATGACGACATGGACACTCTAAAAAACATTACGCCATGAGGATAAGGACACACTGAAGACCAGGAGTCAATGAGGACAAGGACTACATGAGGACAAGGACTCCATGAGGTCAAGGACACTCTAAAGACCAGGAGTCCATGAGGACAAGAACTCCATGAGGACAAGGACACTCTAAAGACCAGTTATCCATGAGAACAAGGACTCCATGGGGACAAGGACACTCTTAAGACCAGAATTCAAAGAGGATAATGACACACTGAAGACCTGGTCTCCCTGAGGACAAGGACTCCATAAGGACAAATACACTCTAAAGACCAGGACTCTATAAGGAGAATGACTCCATAGGACAAAAACTGCATGAGGACAAGTAGATTTTAAAGACAAGTAATGCATGAGGATAAGAAGTCCATGAGGAAAAGGACACACTGAAAACCAGAACACCATGAGGACAAGGACTCAATGAGGACAAGGACTCCATAGGATAAGGACTCCATCAGGACATGGACACTCTAAGGACCAGAACTCCATGAGCACAAGGGTACTCTACAGACCAGAACTCCATGAGGACAAGGACTCCTTAGGACAAATCCTCCATGAGGACAAGTACACTCTAAAGACAAGAAATCCACGAGGACAAGGACTCCATGAGGACAAGGACACTCTAAACACAAGGACTGCATGAGGACAAGGACTCCATAGGAGAAATCCTCCATGAGGACAAGAACTCCATGAGGAGAAGGACTTCATGTGGATAAGGAAACTCTAAATACTAGGACTCCATGACGAAAAGGACACTGTAAAGAACAGGACTCCATGAGGATAAGGACACACTGAAGACCAGGAGTCAGTGAGGACAAGGACACTCTAGAGAGCAGGACTCCATGAGGACAAGGACACTCTAAAGACCAGGATATCGAATCTGGACAAAAACTCCATAGGATAAGAACTCCATGTGATCAAGGACTCCATGAGGACAGGGACACTCTAATGAAAAGGACCAGGACTCCATGAGAATAAGGACACTCTAAGGATCAGGACTCCATGAGGACAATGACACTCTAAAGACCAGGACTCCATGAGGACACCTACATTGGATAGACCAGAACTCCATGAGGACAAGGACTCCATGAGGATAAGAACACATTACAGGATAGGACTCCATGAAGACAAAAACACTCAAAAGACCATTACTCATAAGGACAAGGACTCCATGAGGACAAAGATACTCTAAAGACCTGGACTCTATGAGGACAAGGACACTGTAAAGACCAGGACTTCATGAGGGCAAGGACACATTAATGAATCAGACTCCATGAGGACAAGGACACTCTAAAGACCATTACTCCATGAGAACAAGGACTCCATGAGGACAAGGATACTCTAAAGACCTGGACTCCATGAGGACAATGACACTGGCAGGAGTAGAACTCTCTAAACACCAGGACTCCATGAGGACAAGGACTCCCTGAGGACAAATACCCTCTAAAGACCAGGTCTCAATGATGACAAGGACTCCCTGAGGACAAATACCCTCTAAAGACCAGGTCTCAATGATGACATGGACTCCATGAGGACACGGACACTCTAAAGACCAGGACTCCATGAGAAAAAGGATACTCTACAAACCAGAACTGCTTGAGGACAAGGACTCCATAGGACTAAAACTCCATGAGGACAAGGACCCCATGAGGACAAGAACACTATAAAGACCAGTACTCCATGAGTAGAAGAAAACTCAACAGACCAGGACAGGGAAAGTCTAAAGACCAGGACTAAATGAGAATAAGGACACTCTAAAGGCTAGGACTCCATGAGGAGAAGGAAACTCAACAGACCAGGACTCCATGAGGACCAGGACTCCATAGGATAAATAATCCATGAGGACAAGGACTCCATGTGGTCAAGGACACTATAAAGACAAGGAATGCATGAGAACAAGGACAATCAAAAAACCATGACTCCATGAGGACAAGGAAACTCTAAAGACTAGGACTCCATGAGGAATAGGACTGCATGAGAACAAGGACACTCTAAAGACCAGGAATCAATGAGGACAAGGACTCCATGAGGACATGGACTCCATGAGGACAAGAACACTCTAAAGTCCAGGACTCCATGATCACAATGACTCCATAGGACCAAGACTCCATGAGGACATGGATTCCATGAAGACAAGGACACTTTAAAGACCAGGACTCCATAGGGACAAGTACAAGTTAAAGAATAGGACTCCATGAAGACCAGGACACTCTAAAGACCAGGACTCCATGAGGACTATGAAAGTCTACAGACAAGAACTCCATGAGGACAGGGACACTATAAAGACCAGGACTCCATGAGGAGAAGGACACTCTAAAGAGCAGGACACCATGAGGAGAAGGACACACTAAAGACAAGTACTCCATAGTATACAGACTCCATGAAGATAAGGACTCCATGAGGACAGGGACACACTAAAGACCAGGACTCCATGAGAATAAGGACTCCAGGAGGACAAGGACACTATAAAGATAAAGAATGTATGAGGACAAGGAAACTCTAAAGACCAGAAGTCCATGAGGACAAGGACTCCATAAGGACAAAGACACTCTAAAGACAAGGACTGCATGAGGACAAGGGCTCTATATGATCTGGTCCATGAGGACCAGAACACCATGAGGACAGAGACACTTTAAAGGCCAGGACTCCATGAAAATAAGGACACTCAAAAGACCAGGAATCCATAAGGACAAGGACTACATAAGGACAAAGACACTCTAAACACCAGGAGTCCATGAGGAGAAGGACACTCTAAAGACCAGATCCCCATCTGGACAAGGACTTCATAGGATAAGAACTCCATGTGAACAAGGTCTCCATGAGGACAAGGACACGTTAAAGAATAGGACTCCATGAAGATGAGGAAATGCTAAAGACCATTACTCCATGAGGACAAGGACTCCATGAGGACAAGGATACTCTAAAGACCTGGACTCCATGAGGACAAGGACATGTTAAAGAGTTAGAGTGTCCTTGTCCTCATGGAGTCCTGATCTTTAGCGTGTCCTTGTTCTCATGGAGTCCTTCTCTACATGAAGTCCTGGTCTTAAGAGTGTCCTTGGCTCGTGGAGTCCCGGTCTTTAGCGTGTCCTAGTCCTCATGGAGTCCTGGTCTTTAGCGTGTCCTTATCCTCATTGAGTCCTGGTCTTAAGGGTATCCTTGTCCTCATGGAGTCCTCTTCCTCATAGACTCCCGGTCTTTAGAGAGTCCTTTTTCTCATGGAGTCCTTGTCCTCATGGAGGCTTGGTCTTAAGTGTGTACTTGTCCTCATGGAGTCCCAGTCATTAGAGTGTCCTAGTCCTCATGGAGCCCAAGTCTTTAGAGTATCCTGGTCCTCATGTAGTCCTTCTCCTCTTGGAGTACTGGTGTTACGGTTTTCTGACACACAGACCAGGTTATGAAGTAAAAAACACAGTTTTATTGAACTGGATAGTAAAATAGTGCCCCTAAGGGCCAGTACAAGAATAACAGTAATGGTAACACTGACAAGTGAATGCACACAATGATATAATGGAGAATAACCCCTAAGGGTTAATAGGTGCACAACAGCAGAGAGGATCAGGATAGGCCAACGCCCAGGATATATCGAACAGCCTCTGGCAAGTAATGATAGAAATGGTGTCTGACTGAATACACTCTCAAGTAGAAATAGGACTGCGCCCTTATGACCAAAGCTGAACCAATACCACCTCCGTGGGCTGTCTGGGAATACTACTGCCAGTGCTTGAAACCAGAACCATAAACGCCCTTACTAGTTTACGTAATAACCCTGCGAGTGCCAAACAGATGGGGCCTGGACACCCCTTGGATGCCACAGTGAAGGTTACTGCACAAGCTGTATGGAGCCGGCGCACTGGAAGTGCGGCTGAAAGCGTATCCTCTATCGTGAATAGGCCGGAGCCAGAGCACCCCTCCGGTGCAGCTACTACTGTAGCGAGCGGACTAACAGACACCGAGCACCGGCTGTCGGTGCACAGAGGGAGCTCGTAAGATACCGAGAGGAACACCAATAAGTGGCTCAGCAGTTAACCATATACTTGGATATTACAGAAGGCACACCACGGAGACCAATGGCACCGCACGGGTTAAGTGGTTCGGTATGAGAAGGAGTGACAGCAACCAGCATAAGGCAGAGTACCCTAGGTCACAGCTTACTGCTGAGAGAGAGAAACAGTGAGTCTCTATACAGTTCAGAATGTCGCCGGAGCGACTGCAGAGTACTGGAACACCGGAACAGGAACCGGACAGCAGCAGACTTGACCAACGAGAAGCAGGTCAATCATGGAGCAGATTCAGCAGCCAGCAACGAGTCAGTTCACGAAGTCGGGTCCTCAGCCAGAATTGAGTCAGATCACGGAGCAGGGTCGTCAGCCAGAACCGGGTCAGATCACGGAGCAGGAACCGCAGAGTAGTCAGGCAAGCCGGGTTGGTACACAGGAGATACTGGAACTAGCAACAAAGCGTAGGAACAGGAACACCACGAAAGGGCAACTGACAAGTGCCCAACCTCCAGCATATAAAGGAACATCCTGGGCGGGCCAATCAGCTTCATCCAATGCATAGGTATACAGCCAAGATTGACAGCAAAAACACGGGGACCGTGATAACTGGTCTTTAGAGTCTCCTTGTCCTCATGGAGTCCTGTTTTTATGGTGTCATGGTCTTTAGGGTGTCCTTGTCCTCATGGGGTTCTGATCATTATGGTGTCCTTCCTTATCCTCATGGTGTCCTGGTCTTTAGAGTGTCCTTGTACTCATGGAGTCCTTGTCCTCATGGAGTTCTGGTCCTTAGAGTGTCCTTGTCCTCCTGGATTATTTGTCCTCATGCAGTTCTTTTCCTCATGGAGTCCTGGTATTTAGTGTGTCCTTGTCCTCATGGAGTACTTGTCTTCATGGAGTCGTTGTCTTTAAAGTATCCTTGTCCTCATGGAGTACTGGGATTTAGAGTGTCCTTGTCCTAATGGAGTCCTGGGTTTTATGGTGTCATAGTCTTTAGGGTGTCCTTGTCCTCATGGGGGCCTGATCATTATGGTGTCCTTACTTATCCTCATGGAGTCCTAGACTTTAGAGTGTCCTTGTCTTCATGGAGTCATTGTCCTCATGGAGTCCAGGTCTTTAGAGTATCCATCCCTCATGGAGTCTTTGTTCTCATGGTGTCCTGGTCATTAGAGTGTCCTTTTACTCATGGAGTCCTTGTCCTCATGGAGTTCTGGTCTTTAGAGTGCCCTTGTCCTCATGGAGTCCTTGTCCTCATGGAGTTCTGGTCCTTAGAGTGTCCTCTTGAATTCCCGATCTTGTCCTTGTCCTCCTTAAGTCTTTGTCCTCATGCAGTTCTTGTCCTCATGGAGTGCTGGTATTTAATTTGTCCTTCTCTTCATGGAGTCCTCGTCTTTAGAGTGTCCTTGTCCTTATGGAGTCCTTGTCTTCATGGAGGCCTTGTCTTTAAAGTGTCCTTGTCCTCATAGAGTCCTGGTTTTTAAAGTGTCCTTGTTCTTATGGTGTCCTTCTACACATGGAGTCCTGGTCTTACGAATGCTCTAGTTCTCATGGAGTCCTGGCCTTTAGAGTGTCCTTATCCTCATATAATACTTATCCTCATAGAGTCATGGTCTTTAGAGTGTCATTGTTCTCATAGAGTGTCCTTGTCCTCAAAGAGACCTTGTCATCATGGAGTCCTGTTCTTTAGAGTAACCTTGTCCTCATGGAGTCCTTTTCCTTATAGTGTCCTGGTCTTTAGAGAGTCCTTGTTCTCATGGAGTCCTGGTCTTAAGAATGTACTTGACCTCATGAAGTCCCAGTAATTAAAGTGTCCTAGTCCTCATGAAGTCCTTGTTCTCCTGGAGTACTGGTATTTAGAGTGACCTTGTCCACATGGAGTCCTGTTTTTTATGGTGTCATGGTCTTTAGGGTGTCCTTGTCCTCATGAGGTTCTGATCATTATTGTGTCCTTCCTTATTCTCATGGAGTCCTGGTCTTTAGAGATTCCTTGTCCTCATGGAGTCCTTTTCCTTATAATGTCCTGGTCTTTAGAGAGTCCTTGTTCTCATGGAGTCCTTGTCCTCATGTAATCCTGGTCTTAAGAAAGTACTTGACCTTATGGAGTACCAGTCATTAGAGTGTCCTAGAGCTCATGGAGTTGAAGTCTTTAGAGTATCCTGGTCCTCATGGAGTCCTTGTCCTCCTGGAGTATTGGTGTTTAGAGTGTCCTTGTCCTCATGGAGTCTTGTTTTTATGGTGTTATGGTCTTTAGGGTGTCCTTGTCCTCATGAGGTTCTGATCATTATTGTGTCCTTCCTATCCTCATGGAGTCCCGGTCTTTAGAGTGCCCTAGTCCTCATGGAGTCCTGGTCTTTAGAGTGTCCTTATCCTCATGTAGTCCATGTCCTCATGGAGTCATGGTCTTTGTGTCCTTGTTCTCATAGAGTGTCCTTGTCATCAAAGAGGCCTTGTCATCTTAGATTCCTGGTCTTTAGAGTGTCCTTGTCCTCATGGAGTCCTTTTCCTTATAATGTCCTGGTCTTTAGAGAGTCCTTGTTCTCATGGAGTCTTTGTCCTCCTGTAGTCCTGGTCTTATGAATGTACTTGTCCTCATGGAGTCCCAGTCATTAAAGTGCCCTAGAGCTTATGAAGTCCAAGTCTTTAGAGTGTCCTTGCCCTCATGGAGTCCTGTTTTTTATGGTGTCATGGTCTTTAGGGTGTCCTTGTCCTCATGAGGTTATGATCATTATTGTGTCCTTCCTTTTCCTCATGGAGTCCTGGTCTTTAGAGTGTCCTTGTCCTCATGGAGTCCAGTTCTTTAGAGTATCCTTCTCCTCATGGAGTCTTTGTCCTCATGGAGTACTGGTCTTTAGAGTACTCTTGTACTCATGGAGTCCTGGTCTTTAGAGTATCCTTGTCCTTTTTGAGTATTTCTCCTCATGCAGTTCTTTTCCTCATGGAGTCCTGGTATTTAGTGTGTCCTTGACCTCATGGAGTCCTTGTCTTCATGTAGTCCTGGTCTTTAGAGTGTCCTTGTCCACATGGAGTACTGGGCTTTAGATTATCCTTGTCCTCATGGAGTCCTGGTCTTTAGAGTATCCTTGTCCTCTTTGAGTATTTGTCCTCATGCAATTCTTGTCCTCATAGAGTTCTGGTCTGTAGAGTATCCTTGTCCTCATGGAGTTCTGGTATTTAGAGTGTCCTTGTCTTCATGCATTCCTTGTCTTAGGTTGTCCCTGTACTCAAAGAGTCCTTGTCCACATGGAGTCTTGGTCCTATGGAGTAATTGTCATCATGGAGTCCTGGTCTTTAGAGTGTCTTTGTCCTCATGGAGTCCTTGTCCTCATGCAGTTCTTTTCCTCATGGAGTCCTGGTATTTAGTGTGTCCTTGACTCATGGAGTCCTTGTCTTCATGTAGTCCTGGTCTTTAGAGTATCCTTGTCCTCATGGAGTCCTGGTCTTTAGAGTGTCCTTGTCCTCATGGAGTGCTTTCCCTCATTGAGTCCTTGTTCTCAGGTTTTCCTGGCTCTACACTGTCCTTGTCCTCATGGAGTCAAGGTCTTTACAGTATCCTTCTCCATATGGAGTCCTTGTCCTGATTGTGTCCTGGTTTTAGAGTGCCCTTGTCATCATGGTGTCCTTGTCTTCAGAGTGTCTTTGTTCTCATGAAGTTTTGGTCTTTTGAGTGTCCTTGTCCTCATGGAGTTCTTGTCCACATGGACTTTTGGTGTTTTTTAGTATCCTTGTCCTCATCTAGTACTGCTCTTTAGCATTTCCTTGTCCTCATGAAGTCCTTGTCCTCATGTACTTCTGGTGTTTAGCGCATCCTTATACTCATATAGTCTTTGTCCTAAGGAGTACTTGCCCTTATGTAGTCCTGGGCTTTTGAGTGTCCGTGTCCTCCTGTAGTTCTTGTCCTCATGGAATCCAGGTCTTTAGAGTTTCCTTGTCCCTATGTGGTCCTTAGGCTCATGGATTCCTGTTCTTTAGAGTGTCCTTGTCCTCATGGAGTCCTTGTCGTCATGGATTCCTGGTCTTCAGAGAGTCCTTGTCCTCCTGGATTCCTGGTCCTATTGAGTCCTTGTCCTCATAGAGTCCTGGTCTTTGGAGTGTCCTTGTCCTCTTTGAGTATTTCTCCTCATGCAGTTCTTTTCCTCATGGAGTCCTGGTATTTAGTGTGTCCTTGACCTCATGGAGTCCTTGTCTTCATGGAGTCCTGGTCTTTAGAGTGTCCTTGTCCTCATGGAGTGCTTTCCCTCATAGTGTCCTTGTCCTCAGGGATTCCTGGCTTTACACTGTCCTTGTCCTCATGGAGTCAAGGTCTTTACAGTTTCCTTCTCCATATGGAGTCCTTGTTCTTATTGTGTCCTGGTTTTAGAGTATCCTTGTCCTCTTTGAGTATTTGTCCTCATGTAATTCTTGTCCTCATAGAGTTCTGGTCTGTAGAGTATCCTTGTCCTTATGGAGTTCTGGTATTTAGAGTGTCCTTGTCTTCATGCATTCCTTGTCTTTAGGTTGTCCTTGTCCTCAAAGAGTCCTTGTCCACATGGAGTCTTGGTCCTATGGAGTAATTGTCATCATGGAGTCCTGGTCTTTAGAGTGTCTTTGTCCTCATGGAGTCCTTGTCCTCATGTAGTTCATTTCCTCATGGAGTCCTGGTATTTAGTGTGTCCTTGACCTCATGGAGTCCTTGTCTTCATGTAGTCCTGGTCTTTAGAGTGTCCTTGTCCACATGGAGTACTGGGCTTTAGAGTATCCTTGTCCTCAGGGATTCCTGGCTCTACACTGTCCTTGTCCTCATGAAGTCCTTGTCCTCATGTACTTCTGGTGTTTAGCGCATCCTTATACTCATATAGTCTTTGTCCTAAGGAGTACTTGCCCTTATGTAGTCCTGGGCTTTTGAGTGTCCTTGTCCTCCTGTAGTTCTTGTCCTCATGGAATCCAGGTCTTTAGAGTTTCCTTGTCCCCATGTAGTCCTTAGGCTCATGGATTCCTGTTCTTTAGAGTGTCCTTGTCCTCATGGAGTCCCTGTCGTCATGGATTCCTGGTCTTCAGAGAGTCCTTGTCCTCCTGGATTCCTGGTCCTATTGAGTCCTTGTCCTCATGCAGTCCTGGTCTTTGGAGTGTCCTTGTAATCACAGAGTCCTTGTCCTCATGGAGTCCTTTTACTCATGGAGACCTGGTCTTTAGAGCGTCCTTGTCCTCATGAAATCACTGTACTCATGGAAACCTGGTCTTTAGAGCGTCCTTGTACTCATGAAGTCATTGTACTCATGGAGACCTGGTCTTTAGACTCTCATTGTTTTCATGGAGTCCTTGTCCTCATGGAGTCCCGGTCTTTAGATTGTCCTTGTCTTCATGGAGTCCTGGTCTTTAGAGTATCCTTGACCTCATGGAAACATTGTCTTTATAGTGTCCTTGTCCTCATGAAGTCCTAATCTTTAGAGAGTCCTTGTCCTCATGGATTCCTGGACATTAGAGAGTATTTGTCCTCATGGAGTACTTGTCCTATGGAGTCCTTGTCCTCATGGAGTCCTTGCCTTTGGAGTATCTTTGTAATCACAGAGTCTTTGCCCTCATGGAGTCCTTTTCATCATGGATACCTGGTCTTTAGACTGTCATTGTTCTGTGGAGTCCTTGTCCTCATGGTGTCCTGGTCTTTAGATTGTCCTTGTCTTTATGGAGTCATGATCTTTAAAGTAGTCCTTGTCCTCATGGAAACATGGTCTTTATAGTATCCTTGTCCTCATGGTGTCATGGTCTTTCGAATGTCCCAGTTCTCATAGTGTCCTGGTCTTTAAAGTGTCCTCATGGTGTCCTTATCCTCATTAAGTCCTAGCCTTTAGATTATTTTTGTCCTCATGGAGTCCTTGTCCTCAGGAAGTCCTGGTCCTCAGAGTGTTCTTGTCCTCATGGAGTCTTGGTCTTTAGAGTGTCCTTGTCCTTATGTAGTTCTTTTTCTCATAAAGTTTTGTCCTCATGGAATCCTTCTCTTTATGAAGTCATTGTCCTCATGCAGTCCTGGTATTTAGAATGTCCTTTCCCTAATGGAGTCCTGGTATTTAGAGTTTCATTGTCCTCATGGAGTCCTCTTCATGAATTCCTTGTCCTCATGGAGTCCTGGTCTTTAGAGTACCATTGTCCTTATGGAATTCTGGTCATTAGACTATCGTTGTCCTCATGGAGTCCTGGTCTTTAGAGTGTCATTGTTCTCAATGAGTCCTTCTTATCATGGAATCCTTTTCTTAAGGACAAGGACACTCTAAAGACCAGGACTCCATAAAGACAAAGACTAGTTGAAGACAAGGGTATTTGACAGAAGAAAGACTCTCTGAATATCAGGACACCATAAGGAGAAGGACTCCATGAGGACAAGGACTCAGTGAGGACATGGACACTCTAAAGACCGGAACTCCATGTGGACAAGCACATGCTAAAGACCAGAACTCCATGAGGACAAGGACTCCATAAGAACAAAGACACTCTAAAGTCCAGGACTCTATGTGGACAAGGACACTCAAATGACTTGGATTCCATGAGGACAAGGACACTCTGAAGATCAAGTCTGCATTAGAAGATTGACTCCATGGGGACAAGGACACTCTAAAGACCAGGACTCCATGAGGACAAGGACTCCATGAGGAGAAGGATGCTCTAAAGACCTGGACTCCAAGAGGACAAGGACACTCTAAAGACAAGGACTCCATGAGGACAAGGACTCCATGAGGAGAAGGATGCTCTAAAGACCTGGACTCCAAGAGGACAAGGCCACTCTAAAGACAAGGACTCCATGAGGACAAGGACACTGTAAAGACAAGTACTCTGTGAGGACAAGGACACTCTAAATACCAGGAGTCCATGAGAACAAGGACATCATGAGGACAAGGACACAGGAAAGACCAGGACTCCAAGAGGACAAGGACACTCTATAGACCAGGACTACATGAGGAAAGGACCACCATAATGATCAGGACACCATAAGGACAAGGACACTCTAAAGACCATGACACAGTAAAGACCAGGACTCCATGAGCACAAGGACACTCTAAAGACCATGATTCAATGACCAGAACTCCATGAGGACAATTACACTCTAAAGACCAGGGCTCCATCAGGACAAGGACATTCTAAAGACCAGGACTCCATGAGGACAAGAACACTCTAAAGGCCTGGACTCTCCGTGAGGACAAGGACACTCTAAATACCAGGACTCCATGAGAATAAGAACTCCATATGATAAAGACTCTATGAGGACAATCTCTCCATGAGGACAGGGAGACTCTACAGACCATGACTCCATGAGGACAAGGATTCAGTGAGGACAAGGACACTCTAAAGACCAGAACTCCAAGAGGACAAGGACTCCATGAGGACAATGACACTCTAATGATCAGGACACCATGAGGACAAGGACACTCTGAAGACAAGGACATAATGAGGACAAGGACTCCATGAGAACAAGGACACTCTGAAGATCAGGACTCCATTAGGAGAATGACTCCATTAGGAGAAGGACACTAAAAAGACAAGGACTCAGTGAGGACAAGGACCTCATGAGCACAAGGACACTCTAAAGACCGGTACTCCATGATGACAAGGACACTCTGAAGTCCTGGACTCCATGAGTACAAGGACTCCATGGGGACAAGGACACTCTAAAGACCAGGACTCCATGAGGACAATGACTCCATATGGCCATAGACACTTTTAGACCAGGACTCTATGAGGACTAATACAGCATGAGGAGAAGGATACTATAAAGTCCTGGACTTCTTGAGTAGAAGGACACTCTAAAGACCAAGACTCCATGAGGACAAGGACTCTATGAGGACAAGGACACTCAAAAGACCAGGATTACATAAGGAGAAGAACACTATAACAACAAGGACTCAATGAGGTCAAGGACACGCTAAATACCAGGATTCCATGTGGATAAGAACTCCTTGAGGAAAAGGATACTCTAAAGATCAGGACTCCATGAGGTCAAGGACTCCATAACAACAAGGACACTCTAAATACCAGGACTCCATAAGGACAAGTACTCCATGAGGACAAGGACTCCGTGAGGACATGGACAATCTAAAGACCAGGACACCATGAGGACAAGGAGACACTAAAGACCAGAACTCCATGAGGACAAGGACTCCATAAGAACAAGGAAACTCTAATGACCAGGACTCCCTGAGGACAAGGATACCATGAGGATAAGGACACTCTAAAGTCCAGGACTCCATGAGGTCAAGGACTCCATGAGGATAAGGACACTCGAAAGACCAGGACTTCATGAGGAAAAGGACACTCTGAAGATCAGGACTCCATGAGGACAAGGACTCCATGGGGACAAGGACACTCTAAAGAGCAGGACTGCATGATGACAAGGACTCCATGAGGATAAGGACACTCTAAACATCAGGACTCCAATAAAACAAGAACTCCACGAGGACAAGCATACTCTAAAGACTAGAATGCCATGAGGATAAGTACTACAAGAGGACAAGGGCACTCAAAAGGCCAGGACTCCATGAGGACAAGGACTCCATAAGGACAAGGACTAGTTGAGGACATGGGCATTCTGTGAGAACAAATACACTCTAAATACCAGGACTCCATGAGGACAAGGACACTGTAAAGACAAGGACTCTATGATGACAAGGATACACTAAAGACCAGGACTCCAAGAGTACAAGGACACTCTAAAGACCAGGACTTCTTGAGGAAAAGACCACCATAATTATCAGGACCCCATAAGGACAAGGAGACTAAAGACCATGACACAGTAAAGACCAGGACTCCATGAGGACAATAACACTGTAAAGACCAGGACTCCATGAGGACAAGGACTGCATAAGGACAAAGACACTCTAAAGACCAGGACTCCATGAGGAGAAGGACTTCACAGCGACAAGGAAACTCTAAAGACCTGAACTGCATGAGAACCAGGACTTCATGATGACAAAGACACTCTAAAGAACAGTACGCCATGAGGATAAGGACACACTGAAGACCAGGAGTCAATGAGGACAAGGACTACATGAGGACAAGGACTTCGTGAGGTCAAAGAAACTCTAAAGACCAGTACTCCATGAAAACAAGGACTCCATGGGGATAAGGACACTCTAAAGATCAGGATTCAAAGAGGAAAATGACACACTGAAGACCTGGTCTCCCTAAGGACAAGGAGTCCATGAGGACAAGTACATTCTAAAGACCAGGACTCCATTTGGACAAGGACTCCATAGGATAAAAACTGCATGAGGACAAGTACACTTTAAAGACAAGGAATGCAGGAGGATAAGGAGTCCATGAGGACAAGGGCACACTGAAAACCAGAACGCCATGAGGACAAAGACTCAATGAGGACAAGGACTCTATAGGATAAGGACTCCTCAGAACTTGGATACTCAATAGAGCAGAACTCCCTCAGGACAAGGACTCTCTAAAGAACAAGGACTCCATGCGGACAAGGACTCCCTGTGGACAAATACACTCTAAAGACCAAGACTCCATGAGGACAAGGAGTCCATGAGGACATGGACACTTTAAAGACCAGGACTCCATGGGGACAGGGATACGTTAAAGAACAGGACTCTTTGAAGATCAGGACTCTCTAAATACCAGGACTCCATGAGGACAAGGACTACCTGAGGACAAATACACTCTAAAGACCAAGACTCCATGATGACAAGGAGTCCATGAGGACAAGGACACTCTAAAGACCAAGACTCCATGGGGACACGGATACATTAAAGAACAGGACTCCATGAAGACCAGGACACTCTAAAGACCAGGACTCCATGAGGACATGGATACTCTACAGACCAAAACTCCATGAGGAGAAGGACTTCATAGGACAAACACTCCATGAGGACAAGGACACTATAAAGACCAGGACACCAGGAGGAGAAGGACACTCTAAAGAACAAAACTCCATGAGGAGAAGGACACTCTAAAGACAAGTACTTCATAGGATAAGGACTCTATGAGGACAGGGACACTCTAAAGACCAGGACTCCATGAGACTAAGGACACTATAAAGACCAGGACTCCATGAAGACAAGGATACTCTACAGACAAGAACTCCATGAGGACCAGGACTCCACTGGATGAATACTTCATGAGGACAAGGACTCCATATGAGATAAGGACTCCAACAGGACAGGGACACTCTAAAGACCAGGACTCCATGAGAATAAGGACTCTGTAAAGACCAGTAATTCATAAGGACAAGGACTACATAAGGACAAAGGAACCCTAAAGACCAGGACTCTATGAGGAGAAGGACTTCTTGGGGAGAAGGAAAACCTAAAGACTAGGAATCCAAGAGGACCAGGACTCCATGATGACAAGGACACTCTAAAGACCAGAACTCCATCAGGACAAGGACTCCATAGGATAAGAACTCCATGTGAACAAGGACTTCATGAGGACAGGGACACTATAATGAAAAGGACTATATGAGAACAAGGACACTCTAAGGACCAGGATTCCATGAGAATAACGACACTCTAAGGATCAGGACTCCATGAGGACAAGGACTCCATGAGGTCAAAGACACTCTAAAGAACAGGACTCCATTACAAGAACTCCGTGAGGACAAGGACACACTGAAGACCAGAATACCATGAGGACAATGAGTCCATGAGGACAAGGACTCCATAGGATAAGGACTCCATCAGAACATGGACACTCTAAGGACCAGAACTCCATCAGGGCAAGGAGTCTCTAAAGACCAGGACTCCATGAGGACAAGGACTCCCGGAGGACAAATACATGACTCCATGATCACATTGACTCCATAGGACCAAGTCTCCATTAGGACATGGACTCCATGAGGACAAGGACACTCTAAAGACCAGGACTCCATGGGGACAAGGACACATTAAAGAACAGTACTCCATGAAGACAAGGACACTCTAAAGATCAGGACTCCATGAGGACAAGGACTCCATGAGGTCAAAGACACTTTAAAGAACAGGACTCCATTACAATAAGAACTCCGTGAGGACAAGGACACACTGAAGACCAGAATACCATGAGTACAATGAGTCCATGAGGACAAGGACTCCATAGGATAAGGACTCCAGCAGAACATGGACACTTTAAGGACCAGAACTCCATCAGGACAAGGAGTCTCTAAAGACCAGGACTCCATAAGGACAAGGACTCCCGAAGGACAAATACATGACTCCATGATCACATTGACTCCATAGGACCAAGTCTCCATTAGGACAAGGACTCCATGAGGACAAAGACACTCTAAAGACCAGGACTCCATGGGGACAAGGACACATTAAAGAACAGTACTCCATGAAGACAAGGACACTCAAAAAATCAGGACTCCATGAGGACAACGATAATCTACAGACCAGAACTCCATGAGGACAAGGACTCCATAGGACAAATACTCCATAAGGACAAGGACTTCATAATGAGAAGTAAACTCTAAAGACAAGTGCTACATAGGATAGGACTCCATGAGGACATGGACTCCATGAGGACAGGGATACTCTAAAGACCAGGACTCCATGAGGACAAGGATACTCTACAGACCAGAACTCCATGAGGACCAGGACTCCATAGGACAAGGACTCCATGAGGGCAAGGACACTATAAAGACAAGAACTCCATGAGGACAAGAACACTCTAAAGACCAGGACACGCTAAAGACCAGGACTCCATGAGGAGACGAATACTCTACAGAACAGTACTCCATGAGGACAAGGACTCCATAGGACAAATACTCCATGAGGACAAGGACTCCATGAGGACAAAGACACTTTAAAGAGTAGGATTGCATAAGGACAAGGACACTCTAAAGACCAGAAGTCCACGGGGATAAGGACTTCATGTGGACTAGGACACACTAAAGATCAGGAGTCCATGAGAACAAGGACTCCATATAATAAGGACTCCATGAGGAGAAGAACTCCATGAGGTCAGGGACACTCTAAAGAACAGAACTCCATGAGAATAAGGACATTCTAAAGACAAGGACTCCATAAGGACAAGGACTTCACGGGGACAAGGAAACCCTAAAGACCTGGACTGCATGAGGACCAGGAGTCCATGACGACAAGGACACTTTAAAGAACAGTACACCATGAGGATAAGGACACACTGAAAACCAGGAGTCAATGAGGACAAGGACTACATGAGGACAAGGACTCCATGAGGTCAAAGACACTCTAAAGACCAGTACTCCATTAGGACAAGAACTCCATGAGGGCAAGGACACTCTAAAGACCAGGATTCAAAGAGGATAATGACACACTGAAGACCTTGTTTCCCTGAGGACAAGGACTCCATGGGGACAAGTACACTCTAAAGACCTGGACTCCATGAGGACAAGGACTCCATAGGACAAAAACTGCATGAGGAAAAGTACACTTTAAAGACAAGGAATGCATGAGGATAAGGAGTCCATGAGGACAAGGACACACTGAAAACCAAAACACCATGAGGACAAGGAATCCATAGGATAAGGACTCCATCAGGACATAGACACTCTAAGGACCAGAACTCCCTCAGGACAAAGACTCTCTAAAGACCAGGCCTCCATGAAGACAAGGACTCCCTGTGGACAAATACAATCTAAAGACCAAGACTACATGAGGACAAGGGGTCCATGAGAACAAGGACACTCTAAAGACCAGGACTCCATGTGGACAGGGACACGTTAAAGAACAGGACTCCATGAAGACCAGGAAACTCTTAAGACCAGGACTCCATGAGGACATGGATACTCTACAGACCAAAACTCCATGAGGAGAAGATCTTCATAGGACAAACAATCCATGAGGACAAGGACTCCATGAAAACAAGGACAGTATAAAGACCATGGCTCCATCAGGAGAAGGACACTCTAAAGACAAGTACTCCATAGGATAAGGACTCCATGAGGACAGGGGCACTGTAAAGACCAGGATTCCATGAGAATAAGGATACTATAAAGACTAGGAATCCATGAAGACAAGGATACTCTACTGATCAGGTTTCCATTGGATGAATACTCCATGAGGAGAAGGACTCCATATGATAAGGACTCCAAAAGGACAGGGACACTCTAAAGACCAGGACTCCATGAGAATAAGGACTCTCTAAAGACCAGAAATCCATAAGTACAAGGACTACATAAGGACAAAGAAACCCTAAAGACCAGGACTCCATGAGGACAAGGACTCCATGAGGACAAGGACACTATAATTAGAAGGATTGCATGAAGACAAGGACACTCTAAAGACCAGAAGTCCACAAGGATAAGGACTTCATGAGGACTAGGATACTCTAAAGACCAGGACACCATGAGAACAACGACTCCATATGAAAAGGACTCCATGAAGACAAGAACTCCATGAGGACAAGGACTTCATGAGGAGAAGGACACTCTAAAGAACAGGACTCCATGAGTAGAAGGACACTCTAAAGGCAAGTACAACATAGGATAGGACTCCATGAGGACATGGCCTCCATGAGGAAAGGGACACTCTAAAGACCAGGACTCCATTAGAAAAGGACACTCTAAAGACTAGGATTCCATGAGGACAAGGATACTATAAAGACAAGGAATGCATGAGGACAAGGACACCCAAAAGACCATTACTCCATGAGGACAAGGACACTCTAAAGACCAGGACTTCATGAGGACAAGGAGACTCTGAAGAACAGGACTCCATGAGGACATGGACTCCATGAGAACAAAGACACTCTAAAGACCAAGACTCCATGATGAGAATGACTCCAAAGGACCATGAGGACAATGACTCCATGAGGACAAGAACACTCTAAAGACCAGGACACTCTACAGATCAGTACTACATGAGGACAAGGACATCATAGGACAAATACTCCGTGAGGACAAGGACTCCATGAGGACAAGGACACTATAAAGAGAAGGACTGCATGAGGACAAGGACACTGTAAAGACCAGGACACTCTACAGATCAGTACTACATGAGGACAAGGACATCATAGGACAAATACTTCGTGAGGACAAGGAATCCATGTGGACAAGGACACTATAAAGAGAAGGACTGCATGAGGACAAGGACACTGTAAAGACCAGACGTCCACGAGGATAAGGACTTCATGAGAACTAGGACACTATAAAGACCAGGACACCATGAGAATAAGGAGACTATAAAGACCAGGACTCCATGAAGACAAGGAAACTCTACTGACCAGGACTCCATTGGATGAATACTCCATGAGGACAAGGACTCCATATGATAAGGACTCCAAAAGGAGAGGGACACTCTAAAGACCAGGACTCCATGAGAATAAGGACTCTCTAAAGACCAGAAATCCATAAGGACAAGGACTACATTAGGACAAAGAAACTCTAAAGACCAGGACTCCATGAGGATAAGGACTTATTGGGGACAAGGAAAAATCTAAAGACTAGGAATCCATGAGGACCAGGACTCCATGATGACAAGGACACTCTAAAGACCAGGACCCCATCCTGACAAGGAATCCATAGGATAACACCCCCATGTGAACAAGGACTACATGAGGACACAGACACTCTAATGAAAAGGACTATATGAGAACAAGGACACTCTAAGGACCAGAGCTCCATGAGAATAAGGACACTCTAAGGATCAGGACTCCATGAGAACAAGGACTCCATGAGGACAAGCACACACTGAAGACCAGAACGACATATGGAAGAGTCCATGAGGACAAGGACTCCATAGGATAAGGAATCTGTCAGGACATGGACACTCTAAGGACCAGGTCTCTATGAGGACAAGAAGTCTCGAAAGACTAGGACTCCATGAGGACAAGGACTCCCGGGTGATAAATACACTCTAAAGACCAGGTCTCTATCAGGACAAGGACACTCTAAAGACCATGACTCCATGATCACATCAACTCCATAGGATCAAGACTCCATGAGGACAAGGACTTCATGAGGAGAAGGACACTCTAAAGAACAGGACTCCATGAGGAGAAGGACACTCTAAAGACAAGTACTACATAGGGTAAGGACTCCATGTGGACAGGGACACTCTAAAGACCAGGACTCCATGAGAATAAGGACTTTCTAAAAACAAGTAATCCATAAGGACAAGGAATATATAAGGACAAAGAAACCCTAAAGACCAGGACTCCATGAGGAGAAGGACTTCATAGGGACAAGGAAAATCTAATGACTAGGACTCCATGAGGACCAGTACTCCATGATGACAAGGACACTCTAAAGAACAGTACGACTTGAGGATATGAACACAATGAAGACCAGGACTCCATGAAAACAATGACACTCTAAAGACCAGGACCCCATCGGGACAAGGAATCCATAGGATAAGAACTCCATGTGAACAAGGACTACATGAGGACAGGGACACTCAAATGAAAAGGACTATATGACAACAAGGACACTGGGAATAAGGACACTCTAAGGATCAGGACTCCATGAGGACAAGGACTCCATGAGGTCAAAGACACTCTAAAGACCAGGACCCAATGAGGACAAGAACTCCATGAGGACAAGGACACTCTAAAGACCAGAACTCCATGAGAACAAGGACTCCATGGGGACAAGTACACTCTAAACACCAGGATTCCATAAGGACAAGGACTCGATAGGATAAGAGCTCCTTTAGGACAAGGACACTGTAAAGACAAGCAATACATGAGGTTAAGGAATCCATGAGGACAAGGACACACTGAAGACCAGAACATCATGAGGACAATGAGTCATGAGGACAAGGATTCCATAGGTTAAGGACTCCATCAGGACATGGACACTAAGGACCAGAACTCCATCAGGACAAGGATTCTCTAAAGACCCAGACTCCATGAGGACAAGGACTCCAAGAAGAGAAATACACTCTAAAGACCAGGTCTCCATGAGGACAAGGACACACTAAAGACCAGGACTCCATGATCACATTGACTCCATAGGACCAAGACTCCATGAGGACAAGGACACTCTAAAGACCAGGACTCCATGGGGACAAGGACACATTAAAGAACAGTACTCCATGAAGACTAGGATACTCTAAACACCAGGACTCCATGTGGACAAGGATACGTTACAGCAAGAACTCCATGAGGACAAGGACTCCATAGGACAAATACTCCATGAGGACAAGGACTTCATGAGGAGAAGGACACTCTAAAGAGCAGGACTCCATGAGGAGAAGGGCACTCGAAAGACAAGTACTACATAGGATAGGACTCCATGAGGACACAGACTCCATGAGGACAGGGATACTCTAAAGACCAGGACTCCATTAGAATAAGGACACTCTAAAGACTAGGATTCCATGAGGACAAGGATACTATACAGACCAGAACTCCATGAGGACCAGGACTCCATAGGACAAGGACTCCATGAGGACAAGGACACTATAAAGACAAGGAATGCATGAGGACAAGGACACTCAAAAGACCATGACTTCATGAGGACAAGGAAACTCTAAAGACCAGGACTCAATGACGAATAGGACTGCATGAGAACAAGGACACTCTAAAGAGCAGGCCTCATGAGAATAAGGACTCCATGAGGACAAGTACACTCTAAAGACCAGGACTTCATGAGGACAAGGACACTCTGAAGAACAGCACTCCATGAGGACATGGACTCCATGAGAACAAAGACACTCTAAAGACCAATACTGCATGATGACAATGACTCCATAGGACCATGAATCCATGAGGAAAAGGACTCCATGAGGACAAGAACACATTAAAGAACAGGACACTCTGCAGAGCAGTACTTCATGAGGACAAGGACATCATAGGACAAATACTCTGTGAGTACAAGGACACTATAAAGAGAAGGATTGCATGAAGACAAGGACACTCTAAAGACCAGAAGTCCACGAGGATAAGGACTTCATGAGGACTAGGATACTCTAAAGACCAGAACACCATGAGAACAAGGACTCCATATGGTAAGGACTCGAACTCCATGAGGACAAGGACTTCATGAGGAGACGGACACTCTAAAGAACAGGACTCCATGAGGACAACAACTCCATGAGGACAAGGACTTCATGAGGAGAAGGACATTCTAAAGACAAGTACTACATAGGATAGGACTCCATGAGGACATGGACTCCATAAGGACAGGGACACTCTAAAGACCAGGACTCCATTAGAAAAGGACACTCTAAAGACCAGGATTCCATGAGGACAAGGATACTATACAGACCAGAAATCCATGACAACCAGGACTCCATAGGACAAGGACTCCATGAGAACAAGGACACTATAAAGACAAGGAATGCAGGAGGACAAGGACACTCAAAAGACCATTACTCCATGAGGGCAAGGAAACTCTAAAGACCAGGAGTCAATGAGAAATAGGACTGCATGAGAACAAGTACACTAAAAACAAGGACTCCATGAGAACAAGGACTCCATGAGAACAAAGACACGCTAAAGACCAGGACTCCATGGGGACATGGACTCCTTGATAACAAAGACACTCTAAAGACCAAGACTCCATGATAACAATTACTCCAAAGGACCATGAATCCATGAGGACAATGACTCCATGAGGACAAGAATACTCTAAAGACCAGGACACTCTACAGATCAGTACTCCATGAGGACGAGGACATCATATGACAAATACTCCGTGAGGACAAGGACTCCATGAGGACAAGAACAGTATAAAAAGAAGGTTTGCATGAGGACAAGGACACTCTAAAGACCAGAAGTCCACGAATATAAGGACTCCATGAGGACTAGGACACTCTAAAGACCAGGACACCATGAGAAGAAGGACTCCATATTATAAGGACTCCATGAGGACAAGAAATTCATGAGGAGAAGGACTCCATAGGACAAATACTCCATGAGGACAAGGACTTCATGAGGAGAAGGACAGTCTAAAGAACACACTCCATGAGGAGAAGGGCACTGTAAAGACAAGTACTACATAGGATAGGACTCCATGAGGACAGGGGCACTCTAAAGACCACAACTCCATTAGACGAAGGACACTCTAAAGACCAGGTCTCCATGAGGACAAGGATACTCTACAGACCAGAACTCCATGAGGACCAGGACTCCATAGGACAAGGACTCCATGAGGACAAGTACACTCAATAGACCATGACTCCATGAGGACAAGGAAACTGTAAGGACCAGGACTCAATGAGGAATAGGACTACATGAGAACAAGGACACTCTAACGACCAGAACTCCATGAGAACAAGGACTCCATGAGGACAAGGACACTCAAAAGACCAGGACTTCATAAGGACAAGGACACTCTGAGGAACAGGACTCCATGAGGACATGGACTCCATGAGAACAAAGACACTCTAAAGATCAGGTCTCCATGAGGAAAAGGACACTTTAAAGACCAGGACTCCATGATCACATTGACTCCATAGGACCAAGACTCCATGAGGACAAGGACTCAGTGAGGACAAGGACACTCTAAAGACAAGGACTCCATGGGGACAAGGACACATTAAAGAACAGTACTCCATGAGTTCAAGGACACTCTAAAGACCAGAAGTCAACGATGATAAGGACTTCATGAGGACTAGGATGCCATATGATAAGGACTCCATGAGGACAAGGATTCCATGAGGATAGGGACAGTCTAAAGACCAGGACTCCATGGGAATAAGGACACTCTAAAGACCAGGAATCCATAAGGACAAGGACTACATAAGGACAAAGACAATCTAAAGACCAGGACTCCATGAAGAGATGGACTTTACGGGGACAAAGAAACTCTAAAGACTAGGACTGCATGAGGACCAGGACTCCATGATGACAAGGACACTCTAAAGAACAGTACGCCATGAGGATAAGGACACACTGAAGACCAGGAGTCAATGAGGACAAGGACTCCATGAGGTCAAGGACACCCTTAAGACCATGATTCAAAGAGGATAAGGACACACTGAAGACCTGGTCTCCTTGAGGACAAGGACTCCATGAGGACAAGTACACTCTAAAGACCAGTACTCCATGAGAACAAGGACTCCATGGGGGCAAGGACATTCTAAAGACCAGGACTCCATGAGGACAAGGATTCCATGAGAACAACGACACTCTAAAGACCAAGACTTCATGATGACAATGACTCCATAGGACCAAGACTCCATGAGGACAAGGTCTCCATGAGGACAAGAACACTCTAAAGACCAGGACACTATAAAGACCAGGACTCCATGAGGACAAGGGTACTCTACAGACCAGACCTCCATGAGGACAAGGACTCCATAGGACAAATACTCCATGAGGACAAGGACACTCTAAAGACAATTAATCCATGAGGACAAGGATTCCATGAGGACAAGTACACTCTAAAGACTAGGACTGCATGAGGACAAGGACTCCATAGGACAAATCCTCCATGAGGACAAGAACTCCATGAGGACAGGGACACAATAAAGACCAGGACTCCATGAGGAGAAGGACTTCATGTGGATAAAGAAACTCTAAAGACTAGGACTCCATGAGGACCAGAACTCCATGACGACAAGGACACTGTAAAGAACAGGACTCCATGAGGATAAGGACACACTGAAGACCAGGAGTCAATGAGGACAAGAACTACATGAGGACAAGGACACTCTAGAGAGCAGGACTTCATGAGGACAAGGACACTCTAAAGACCAGGATATCCAGTCTGGACAAGGACTCCATAGGATAAGAACTCCATGTGATCAAGGACTCCATAAGGACAGGGACAGTCTAAAGATAAGGGCAGTATGAGGACGAGGACTCCATGAGGACAACTACACTGGATATACCAGGACTCCATGAGGACAAGGACTCCATGAGGACAAAGACATGTTAAATGATAGGACTCCATGAAGACAAGAACACTCAAAAGACCATTACTCCATAAGGACAAGGACTACATGAAGACAAGTATACTCTAAAGACCTGGACTCTGTGAGGACAAGGACACTGTAAAGACCAAAACTCCATGAGGACAAGGACACATCAAAGAATCGGACTCCATGAAGACAAGGACACTTTAAAGACCATTACTCCATGAGGACAAGGACTCCATGAGAATAAGGCCACTCTAAAGACCAGGACTCCATAAGGACAAGGACTTCACAGGGACAAGGAAATCTAAAGACCTGGGCTGCATGAGGACCAGGACTCCATGACAACAAGGACACTCTAAAGAACAGTACGCCATGAGGATAAGGACACACTGAAGACCAGGTATCAATGAGGACAAGGACTCAATGAGGACAAGGACTCTATGAGGTCAAAGCAACTCTAAAGACCAGGACTCCATGAGGACAAGGACTCCCTGAGGATCAATACACTCTATTGACCAAGACTCCATGAGGACAAGGAGTCCATGAAGACAAAAACACTCTAAAGTCCAGGACTCCATGATCACATTGACTCCATAGGACCAAGACTCCATGAGGACAAGGACTCCATGAGGACAAGAACACTCTAAAGACCAGGACTCCATGGGGACAAGGACACATTAAAGATCAGTACTCCATGAAAACAAGGACACTCTAAAGACCAGGACTCCATGAGGAGAAGGACACTCTATAGAACAGGACTCCATGAGGAGAAGGACACTCTAAAGACAAGTACTACATAGGATAGGACTCCATGAGGACATGGACTCCATGAGGAGAGGGACAATCTAAAGACCAGGACTCCATTAGAATAAGGACACTCTAAAGACCAGAACTCCATGAGGACAAGGATACTCTACAGACCAGAACTCCATGAGGACCAGGACTCCATAGGACAAGGACTCCATGATGGCAAGGACACTATAAAGACAAGGAATGCATGAGGACAAGGACACTCAAAAGACCATGACGCCATGAGGACAAGGAAACTCTAAAGACCAGGACTCAATGAGGAATAGGACTGTATGAGAACAAGGACACTCTAAAGACCAGGACTCCATGAGAACAAGGACTCCATGAGGACAAGGACACTCTAAAGACCAGGACTTCATGAGGGTCACTCACACGACGGGTAGGAAACCGTGTGTGTGCCGGTTCTGGTACTGATGCTAGTGTGTGGAGCTGGAGTGCGTAGCTGGTGAGTGGTGACGGCATGCCAGGCACTCCCTTGCGGCAGCCGAAGCTGGTTATAGATGCTGGTCACGAAACCAGATTGTTCCACCCCGGTTGGGCCGGGGTGCAACCAGGACGGGAGTACCTGGGAACCGTTGGAAACCAGGCCGGTAAGACAGACTGGATACAGAGCTGAGAGGGATGGGTGGTAGGAGTTGTTCGGAGAAGCCAAGGGTTAAACCAATAGGTAAGGTGAGGCGAAGCCAAAGGTCAAACGAAGCATACAGATCAGGCTTGGTCAGGCAAAGCCGAGGGTCAAACCAGGAACACAGATCAGGCGTAGTCAAGCAGAGCCGAGGGTCAAACCAGGAGCACGGAACAGGCGTAGTCAGGCGGAGCCAAGGATCAAACCAGGAGCACGGATCAGGCATAGTCAGGTGAAGCCAATGGTCAAAACAAGAACACAGATCAGGCACTACAGCAGCAGAAGCTAGCTATCGCTCAGGAGCTCAGAACAAAGCCTACAGCAAGGTCATGGAAAGGGCATCATAAGCCTGGGGTAGCCCATTTAAATATAGGAGGCAGCCAATGGAAGGAACAGTGAGGGAGGCTCGCCTAGGAGCAGTGGATGATTGGAGGGGCTGGAGGAATGGGACACCGGTCCGGACGCATGCGCATCTGCCAGTCTGAAGGCAGAAGCGCACTGCGCATGTGCGGCCTGACAGAGCCGCGGACCGGAAGAACCGCCGCCGTGAGAGAGACATGGCCGGGGAAACACAGGGAAGCGGTGACAGCGGCAGAACACAGGCAAGCGGTGACAATGAGGACAAGGACACTCTAAAGAACTAGACTCCATGAGAACAAAGACACTCTAAAAACCAAGACTTCATGATGACAATGACTTCATAGGAACATGAATCCATGAGGACAAGGTCTCCATGAAGACAAGAACACTCTAAAGACCAGGACACTCTACAGATCAGTTCTCCATGTGGACAAGGACTCCATAGGACAAATACATCATGAGGACAAGGACTCCATGCGGACAAGAACACTATAAAGAGAAGGATTGCATGAGGACAAGGACACTCTAAAGACCAGGACTCCATGAGAACAAGGACTCCATATGATAAGGACTTCATGAGGACAAGAACTACATGAGGACAGGCACACTCTAAAGACCAGGACTCTATGAGAATAAGGAAACTCTAAAGACCAGGACTCCATAAGCACAAGGACTTCACAGGGACAAGTAAACTCTAAAGACCTGGACTGCATGAGGACCAGGACTCCATGACGACAAGGACACTCTAAAGAACAGTATGCCATGAGGATAAGAACAAGGACACTCTAAAGACCAGGACTCCATGAGAACAAGGACTCTATGAGAACAAGGACACTCTAAAGAACAGGACTCCATGAGGAGAAGGACACTCTAAAGACAAGGACTCCATGAGGACAAGGACACTCTAAAGACCAGGACTTCATGTGGTCAAGGACACTCTAAAGAACATGACTCCATGAGGACATGGACTCCACGAGAACAAAGACACTCTAAAGACCAAGACTTCATGATGACAATGACTCCATAGGGCCATGAATCCATGAGGACAAGGACTCCATGAGGACAAGAACACTCTAAACACCAGGACACTCTACAGATCAGTACTCCATGAGGACAAGGACTCCATGAGGACAAGTACACTATAAAGAGAAGGATTGCAGGAGGACAAGGACACACTAAAGACCAGAAGTCAACAAGGATGAGGACTCCATGAGGACAAGAACTCCATGACGACAGGGACACTCTAAAGACCAGGACTCCATGCGAATAAGGACACTCTAAAGACCAGGACTGCATGAGGACCAGGACTCCATGACGACAAGGACACTTTAAAGAACAGAACGCCATGAGGATAATGAAACAGCGAAGACCAGGAGTCAATGAGGACAAGGACTACATGAGGACAAGGACTCCATGTGATCAAAGACACTCTAAAGACCAGGACTCCATGAGGACAAGAAGTCCATGAGGAAAAGGACACTCTAAAGACCAGTACTCCATAAGAACAAGGACTCCATGAGGACAAGTACACTGTAAAGACCAGTACTCCATAAGGAGAAGGACTCCATATGACAAAAATTGAATGAGGACAAGTACACTTTAAAGACAAGGAATGCATGAGGATAAGGAGTCCATGAGGATAAGGACACACTGAAAACCACAACACCATGAGGACAAGGACACTCTAAGGACCAGAACTCCCTCAGGACAAGGACTCACTAAAGATCAGAACTCCATGAGGACAAGGACTCCCTGAGGACAAATACACTCTAAAGACCAAGACTCCATGAGGACAAGGACACTCTAAAAACCTGGACTGCATGGGGACAGGGACACGTCAAAGAACAGGACTCCATGAAGACCAGGACACTTTAAAGACCAGGACTCCATGAGGACATGGTTACTCAACAGACCAAAACTCCATGAGGAGAAGGACTTCATAGGACAAACACTCCTTGAGGACAAGGACACTATAAAGACCAGGACTCCATGAGGAGAAGGACACTCTAAAGACAAGTACTCCATTGGAGAAGGACTCCATGAGGACAGGGAAACTCTAAAGACCAGGACTCCATGAGAATAAGGACACTATAAAGACCAGGAATCCATGAAGACAAGGATACTCTACAGACCAGGACTCCATTGGACGAATACTCCATGAGGAAAAGGACTCCATATGATAAGGACTCCAAATGGACAGGGACACTCTAAAGACCAGGACTCAATGAGAATAAGGACTCTCTAAAGACCAGTAATCCATAAGGACAAGGACTACATAAGGACAAAGAAACCCTAAAGACCAGGACTCCATAAGGAGAAGGACTTGATGGGGACAGGGAAAATCTAAAGACTAGGAATCCATGAGGACCAGGACTCCATGATGACAAGGACACTCTAAAGACCAAAATCTCATCGGGACAAGGACTCCATAGGAAAAGAACTCCATATGAACAAGGGCTACATGAGGACAGGGACACTCTAATGAAAAGGAGTATATGAGAACAAGGATACTCTAAGGACTAGGACTCCATGAGAATAAGGACACTCTAAGGATCAAGACTCCATGAGGACAAGGACTCCATGAGGTCAAAGACACTCTAAAGACCAGAAATCCATGAGAAGAAGGACTCCATGGGGACAAGGACACTCTAAAGACCAGAATTCAAAGAGGATAATGACACGCTGAAGACCTGGTCTCCCTGAGGACAAGAACTCCATGAGGATAAGTACACTCTAAAGACCAGGATTCCATATGGACAAGGACTCCATAGGACAAAAACTGCATGAGGACAAGTACACTTTAATGCATGAGGATAAGGAGTCCATGAGGACAAGGACACACTGGAAACCAGAACACCATGAGGACAAGGACACAATGAGGACAAGGACTCCATAGGATAAGGACTCCTCAGAACTTGGATACTCAATGGACCAGAACTCCCTCAGGACAAGGACTCTGTAAAGAACAAGGACTCCATGCGGACAAGGACTCCCTGTGGACAAATACACTCTAAAGACCAAGACTCCATGAGGACAAAGACACTTTAAAGACGAGGACCCAATGGGGACAGGGACATGTTAAAGAACAGGACTCCATGACGATCAGGACTCTCTAAAGACCAGGAGTCCATGAGGACAAGGACTCCCTGAGGATCAATACACTCTATTGACCAAGACTCCATGAGGACAAGGAGTCCATGAGGACAAAGACACTCTAAAGTCCAGGACTCCATGGGGACAGGGACACGTTAAAGAACAGGACTCCATGAAGACCAGGACACTCTACAGACCAAAACGCCATGAGGAGGACTTCATAGGACAAACACTCCATGAGGACAAGGACACTATGAAGACCAGGACTGCATGAGGAGAAGGACACTCTAAAGAACAGGACTCCATTGAGGAGAAGGACACTCTAAAGATAAGTACTCCATATGATAAGGACTCCATGAGGACAGGGACACTCGAAAGACCAGGACTCCATGAGAATAAGGACACTCTAAAGACCAGGACTGTATGAGGACAAGGATACTCTACAGAAAAGAACTCCATGAGAACCAGGACTGCATAGGACAAGTATTCCATGAGGACAAGGACTCCATTAGGACAAGAACACTATAAAGACAAAGAATGTATGAGTATAAGGACAATCAAAAGACCATGACTCCATGAGGACAAGGGAACGCTAAAGACCAGGACTCCATAAGGAATAGGACTGCATTAGAACAAGGACACATAAAGACCAGGACTCCATGAGGACAAGGACTCCATGAGGACAAATACACTCTAAAGACCAGGACTGCATGAGGACAAGGACTCCATATGATCTGGTCCATGAGGACCAGAACAACATGAGGACATGGACACTCTAAAGACCAGGACTCCATGAGAATAAGGACACTCAAAAGACCAGGAATCCATAAGGACAAGGAGTACATAAGGACAAAGACACTCTAAAGACCAGGAGTCCATGAGGAGAAAGACAGTCTAAATACCAGATCCCCATCTGGACAAGGACCTCATAGGATAAGAACTCCATGTGAACAAGGACTCCATGAGGACAAGGACACGTTAAAGAATAGGCTCCATGAAGACAAGGAGACTCTAAAGACCATTACTCCATGAGGAGAAGGACTCCATGAGGACAAGGATAGTCTAAAGATCTGGACTCCATGAGGACAAGGACACATTAAAGAGTTAGATTGTCCTTGTCCTAATGGAGTCCTTGTCCTCATGGAGTCCTGATCTTTAGCGTGTCCTTGTTATCATGGAGTCCTTCTCCACATGTAGTCCTGGTCTTAAGAGTGTCCTTGTTCTGATAGAGTATCCTTGTCCTCAAAGAGACCTTGTCCTCATGGAGTCCTGGTCTTTAGGGTATCCTTGTCCTCATGGAGTCCTCTTCCTCATAGACTCCTGGTCTTTAGACAGTCATTTTTCTCATGGAGTCCTTGTCCTCATGGAGTCTTGGTCTTAAGAGTGTACTTGTACTCATGGAGTCCCAGTCATTAGAGTGTCCTAGTCCTCATGGAGTCCATGTCTTTAGAGTATCCTGGTCCTCATGGAGTCCTTGTCCTCCTGGAGTACTGGTCTTTAGACTCTCCTTGTCCTCATGGAGCCCTGGTTTTTATGGTGTCATGGTCTATAGGGTGTTCTTGTCCTCATGGGGTTCTGATCATTATGGTGTCCTTCCTTATCCTCATGGAGTCCTGGTCTTTAGAGTGTCCTTGTCCTCATGGAGTACAGGTCTTTAGAGTATCGTTCTCCTCATGGACTCTTTGTCCTCATGGTGTCCTGGTCTTTAGAGTGTCCTTGTACTCATGGAGTCCTTGTCCTCATGGAGTTCTCGTCCTTAGAGTGTCCTTGTCCTCCTGGAGTCTTTGTCCTCATGCAGTTTTTGTCCTCATGGAGTCCTGGTATTTAGTGTGTCCTTCTCTTCAGGCAGTCCTGGTCTTTAGAGTTTCACTGTCCTCATGGATTCCTTATCTTCATGAAGTCCTGGTCTTTAGAGTGTCCTTGTCCTCATGGATTCCCGGCCTTTAGAGTGTCATTGTCCTCTTTGAGTCTTTGTTCTCATGCAATTCTTGTCCTCATGGACTTCTGGTCCTTAGAGTGTCCTTGTCCTCCTGGAGTCTTTGTCCTCATGTAGTTTTTGTCCTCAGGGAGTCCTGGTATTTAGTGTGTCCATCTATTCATGTAGTCCTGGACTTTAGAGTGCACTTGTTCTCATGGAGTCTATCTACACATGGATTTCAGGTCTTAATACTGTCCTTGTCCTCATGGATTCCCAGTCTTTACAGTGTCCTTATCCTCATGAAGTCCTTGTCCTCATGGGGTCCGGGTCTTTAGAGTGTCCTTGTTCTAATAGAGTGTCCTTGTCCTCATGGAGTCCTGGTCTTTAGTGTGACTTTGTCCTCATGAAGTACTTGTCCTCATGGACTCCAGGTCTTTAGAGTATTGTTCCTCTCATGGAGTCTTTGTCCTCATGGTGTCCTGGTCTTTAGGGTGTACTTGTCCTCATGGAGTACTTGTCCTCATTCATTTCTGGTCCTTAGAGTATCCTTGTCCTCCTGGAGTCTTTGTTCTCATGCAGTTTTTGTCCACATGGAGTTCTGGTATTTAGTGTGCCCTTCTCTTCATGGAGTCCGAGTCTTTAGAGTGTCCTTGTTCTCATGGAGTCCTTGTCCTGACGGTGTCCTGGTCTTTAGAGTATCCTTGTCCTCATGGAGTCCTGGTCTTAAGAGTGTCCTTGTTCTTATGGAGTCGCTCTCCACATGTAGTTCTGGTCTTCATAGTGTCCTTGTCCTCATGGATTCCCGGTCTTTACAGTGTCCTAGTCCTCATGGAGTCCTGGTCTTTAGAGTGTCCTTTTTCTCATGGAGTCCTTGTCCTCATGGAGTACTGATCTTTACAGTAAACTTGTCCTCATGAGGTCCTGGTCATGGAATCATGGTCTGTAGAGTGTCCTTGTCCTCCTCGAGAACTGGTCTTTAGAGTGTCCTTGTCCTCATGTAGTAATAGTTTTGATGGTCCTTAGAGTGTCCTTGTCCTCATGGAATCCTTGTCCTCATGGAGTTCTGGTCCTTAGAGTGTCCTTGTCCTCCTGGAGTCTTTGTCCTTATGCAGTTCTTGTCCTCATGGAGTCCTGGTATTTAGTGTGTCCTGGTCCTCATGGAGTCCTTGTCCTCATGGAGTTCTGTTCCTTAGAGTGTCCTTGTCCTCCTGGAGTCTTTGTCCTTATGCAGTTCTTGTCCTCATGGAGTCCTGGTATTTAGTGTGTCCTTGTCTTCATGGAGTCCTTGTCTTTAAAGTATCTTAACCTCATGGAGTACTGGGCTTTAAAGTGCCCTTGTCCTAATGGAGTCCTGGGTTTTACGGTGTCATGGTCTTTAGGGTGTCTTTGTCCTCATGGGGTCCTGATCATTATGGTGTTCTTACTTATCCTCATGGAGTCCTAGACTTTAGAGTGTCCTTGCCTTCATGGAGTCATTGTCCTCATGGACTCCAGGTCTTTAGAGTATCCATCCTTCATGAAGTCTTTGTTCTCATGGTGTCCTGGTCTTTAGAGTGCCCTTGTCCTCATGGAGTCCTTGTTCTCATGGAGTTCTGGTCCTTAGAGTGTCCTTGTCCTCTTGAATTCCCGATCTTTAGAGTGTCCTTGTCCTCCTTAAGTATCTGTCCTCATGTAATTCTTGTTCTCATGGAGTGCTGGTATTTAATTTGTCCTTCTCTTCATAGAGTCCTTATCTTTAGAGTGTCCTTGTCCTCATGGAGTCCTGGTCTTTAAAGTGTCCTTGTTCTCATGTTGTCCTTCTCCACATGGAGTCCTGGTTTTAAGAATGCCGTAGTTCTCATGGAGTCCTGGCATTTAGAGTGTCCTTATCCTCATGTAGTCCTTGTCCTCATGGAGTCATGGTCTTTAGAGTGTCCTTGTTCTCATAGAGTGTCGTTGTCCTCATAGAGACCTTGTCATCATGGTATCCTGGTCTTTAGAGTATCCTTGTCCTCATGGAGTCCTTTTCCTTATAGTGTCCTGGTCTTTAGGGAGTCCTTGTCCTCATGGAGTCCTGGTCTTAAGAATGTACTTGACCACATGCAGTCCCAGTCATTAGAGTGTCCTAGTCCTCATAGAGTCCTTGTCCTACTGGAGTACTGGTATTTAGAGTGTCCTTGTCCACATGGAGTCCTGTTTTTTATGGTGTCATGGTCTTTAGGGTGTCATTGTTCTCATGAGGTTCTGATCATTATTGTGTCCTTCCATATTCTCATGGAGTCCTGATCTATAGAGTGTCCTTGTCCTCATGGAGTCCAGTTCTTTAGAGTATCCTTCTCCTAATGGAGTGTTTGTCGTCATGCTGTCCTGCTCTTTAGACTGTCCTTGTACTCATGGAGTCCTTGTCCTCATGGAGTTCTGGTCTTTAGAGTGTCCTTGTCCTCACAGAGTCCTGGACTTTAGAGTATCATTGTCCTCATGGATTCACAATCTTTAGAGTATCCTTGTCATCTTTGAGTCTTTGTCCTCATGCAATTCCTATTCTCATGGAGTTCTGGTCTGTAGAATATCCTTGTCCTCCTGGAGTACTGGTCTTTAGAGTGTCCTTGTCCTCATGGAGTCCTGTTTTTTATGGTGTCATGGTATTTAGGGTGTCCTTGTCATCGTGAGGTTCTGATCATTATTGTGTCCTTCCTTATTCCCATGGAGTCCTAGTCTTTAGAGTGTCCTTGTCTTCATGGAGTCCAGGTCTTTAGAGAATCTTTCTCCTCATGGATTGTTTGTCCTTATGGTGTCCTGGTCTTTAGAGTGTCCTTGTACTCATGGAGTCCTTGTCTTCATGGAGTTCTGGTCTTTAGAGTATCCTTGTCCTTATGGATTCACAATCTATACAGTATCCTTGTTCTGTTTGAGTCTTTGTCCTCATGCAATTCTTGTCCTCATGGAGTTCTGGTCTGTAGAGAACCCTTGTTCTCATGGAGTTCTGGTCTGTAGAGTGTCCTTGTCCTCAAGGAGTCCTTGTCCTCTTGGAGTCTTGGTCCTTTGGAGGCATTGTCATCATGGAGTCCTGGTCTTTAGAGTGTATTTGTTCTCATGGAGTCCTTGTCCTCATGCAGTTCTTGTCCTCGTGGATTCCTGGTCTTTAAAGTGTCCTTGTCCTCATGGAGTCTTGGTCTTTAGAGTGTCCTGGTCCACATGATGTACTGGTCTTTAGAGTATTCTTGTCCTCATGAAGACCTGGTCTTTAGAGTGTTCTTGTCTTCATGCAGTCCTTTTCCTTATAATGTCCTGGTCTTTACAGAGTCCTTGTTCTCATGGAGTCCTTGTCCTCATGTAGTCCTGGTCTTAAGAATGTACTTGACCTCATGGAGTCCCAGTCATGGAGTCTTTAGAGAATCCTGATCCTCGTGGAGTCCTTGTTCTCCTGCAGTCCTGGTCTTTAGAGTGTACTTGTCCACATGGAGTACTGGGCTTTAGAGTATCCTTGTCCTCATGGAGTCCGGGTTTTTAGAGTGTCCTTGTCCTCATGGAGTGCTTTCCCTTATGGAGTCCTTGTCCTCAGGGAATCCTGGTATTTAGAGTGTCCTTTTTCTCATGGAGTCTTGGACTTTAGAGTGGCCTTGTCCTCATGGAGTGCTTTCCCTCATGGAGTCCTTGTCTTCAGGGAATCCTGGTGTTTAGAGTGTATTTGTTCCTATGGACTCATTGTCATCATGGAGTCCTGTCTTTAGAATGTCCTTGTCCTCATAGATTCCTTGTCCTCATGGAGTCCTGGCTTACACCGTCCTTGTCCTCATGGAGTCAAGGTCTTTATAGTATCCTTCTCCTTATGGACTCCTAGTCCTGATTGAGTCCTGGTTTAAGAATGTCCTTGTCCTCATGTAGTCCTTGTCCTCGTCTTCAGAGTGTCTTTGTCCTCATGGAGGTTTGGTCTTTTGAATGCCCTTGTCCTCATGGAGTTCTTGTCTAAATGGACTTTTGGTGTTTAGAGTATCCTTGTCCTCATGGAGTCCTGCTCTTTAGAGTTTCCTTGTCCTCATGAAGTCCTTGTCCTCATGCACTTCTGATGTTGAGAGTATCCTTGTTTTTATAGTGTCTTTGTCCTAAGGAGTACTTGTCCTTATGTAGTCCTGGGCTTTTGAGTGTCCTTGTGTTCCTGGAGTTCTTGTTCTCATGGAATCAAAGTCTATAGAATTTCCTTGTCCTCATGTAGTCCTTATCTTCATGGAGTCCTGGTCTTCAGAGAGTCCTTGTCCTCATGGATTCCTGGTCTTTAGAGAGTCCTTGTCCTCATGGAGTCCTTGTCCTGGTATTTAGTGTGTCCTTCTCTTCATGGAGTCCTGGTCTTTAGAGTGTCCTTGTCCTCATGGAGTCCTTGTCTTCATGGAGTCCTGGTCTTTAGAGTATCCTTGTCCTTATGGAGTCCTGGTCTTTAGAGTGTCCTTGTTCTCATGGTGTCCTTCTCCACATGGAGTCCTGGTCTCAAGAGTTTCCTTGTCTTCATGGAGTCCCGGTCTTTAGAGTGCCCTAGTCCTCATGGAGTTGTGGTCTTTAGAGTGCCCTTATCCTCATGGAGTCCTTGTCCTCATGGAGTCATTGTCTTTAGAGTGTCCATCTTCTCATAGAGTGTCCTTGACCCCAAAGAGGCATTGTCATCATAGAGTCCTGGTCTTTAGAGTATCCTTGTCCTCATGGTGTCCTTTTCCTTATAATGTCCTGGTCTTTAGAGAGTCCTTGTTCTCATGGAGTCCTTGTCCTCATGTAGTCCTGGTCTTAAGAATGTACTTGTCCTCATGTAGTCCCAGTCATTAGAGTGTCTTAGAGCTTATGTAGTCCACTAATTAAGAGTATCTTGGTCATGATGGAGTCTTTGTTCTCCTGCAGTACTGGTCTTTAGAGTATCCTTATCCTCATGGAGTCCTGTTTTTTATGATGTCATGTTGTTTAGGGCGTCCTTTTCCTCATGAGGTTCTGATCATTATTATGTCCTTCCTTACCCTCATGGAGTCCTGGTCTTTAGAGTGTCCTTGTCCTCATGGAGTCCAGTTCTTTAGAGTATCCTTCTCCCCATGGAGTCTTTGTCCTCATGGTGTCCTGGTCTTTAGAGTGTCCTTGTCCTCACAGAGTCCTGGTCTTTAGAGTATCCTTGTCCTCTTAGAGTCTTTGTCCTCATGCAATTCTTGTCCTCATGGAGTTCTGGTCTGTAGAGTACCCTTGTCCTCATGGCATTCTGACATTTAGAGTGTCCTTGTCCTCATGCATTTCTTGTCTTTAGGGTGTCCTTGTCCTCAAGGAGTACTTGTCCACACGGAGTCTTGGTCCTATGGAGTCATTGTCATCCTGGAGTCCTGGTCTTTAGAGTGTTTTTGTCCTCATGGAGTCCTTGTCCTCATGCAGTTCTTTAACTCATGTAGTCCTGGTATTTAGTGTGTCATTGACCTCATGGAGTCCTTGTCTTCATGGAGTCCTGGTCTTTAGAGTGTCCTTGTCCTCATGGAGTGCTTTCCCTCATGGTGTCCTTGTCCTCAGGCATTCCTGGCTTTACACTGTCCTTGTCCTCATGGAGTCAAGGTATTTACAGAATCCTTCTCCATATGGAGTCCTTGTCCTTATTGTGTCCTGGTTTTAGAGTGTCCTTGTCCTCATGGTGTCCTTGTCTTCAGAGTGTCTTTGTCCTCATGGAGTTTTGGTCTTTTGAGTCTCCTTGTCCTCAAGGAGTTCTTGTCCACATGGACTTTTGGTGTTTTTAGTATCCTTGTCCACATCTAGTACTGCTCTTTAGCTTTTCCTTGTCCTCATGAAGTCCTTGTGCTTGTCCTCATGCACTTCTGGTGTTTAGAGTATCCTTGTTCTCATAGAGTCTTTGTCCTAAGGAGTACTTGTCCTCATGTAGTCCTGGGCTTTTGAGTGTCCTTGTCCTCCTGGAGTTCTTGTCCTCATGGAATCCACGTCTTTAGAGTTTCCTTGTCCCCATGTAGTCCTTATCCTCATGGATTCCTGTTTTTTAGAGTGTCCTTGTCCTCATGGAGTCCTTGTCCTCATGGATACCTGGTCTTCAGAGAGTCCTTGTCCTCATGGAGTACTTGTCATATTGAGTCCTTGTCCTCATGGAGTCCTGGTCTTAGGAGTGTCCTTGTAATCACAGAGTCCTTGTCCTCATGGAGTCCTTTTATTCATGGAGACCTGGTCTTTAGAGTGTCCTTGTCCTCATGAAGTTATTGTACACATGGAGACCTGGTCTTTAGACTCTAATTGTTTTCATGGAGTCCTTGTCCTCATGGAGTCCTGGTCTTTAGATTGTCCTTGTCCTCATGGAGTCCTGGTCTTTAGAGTATCCTTGACCTCATGGAAACATGGTTTTTATAGTGTCTTTGTCATCATGGATTCCTAGACTTTAGAGAGTATTTGTTTTCATGGAGTACTTGTCCTATGGAGTCCTTGTCCTCATGAAGTCCTTGCCTTTGGAGTATCTTTGTAATCACAGAGTCTTTGCCCTCTTGGAGTCCTTTTTCTCATGGATACCTGGTCTTTAGACTGTCATTGTTCTCGTGGAGTTCTTGTCCTCATAGTGTCCTGGTCTTTAGATTGTCCTTGTCTTTATGGAGTTATGATCTTTAAAGTAGTCCTTGTCCTCATGGAAACATGGTCTTTATAGTATCCTTGTCCTCATGGTGTTGTGGTCTTTCGAATGTTCCAGTTCTCATGTAGTCCTGGTCTTTAGAGTATCCTTATCCTCATGGAGTTCTTGTCCTCATGGAGTTCTGGTCTTCTGAGTGTCCTTGTCCTCATGCAGTCCTTATTCTCATGGAGTCCTGTTCTTTAGAGTATCCTTGTCCTCATGGAGTTCTTGTCCTTATGGATTCCCGGTCTTTACAGTGTCCTAGTCCTCATGGAGTCCTGGTATTTAGAGTGTCCTTGTCCTCATGGAGTCATTCTCCTCATGAAGTTCTTGTCCTTAATTAGTCCTGGTCTTTATAGTGTCATTGTCCTCATGGTGTCCTTATCCTCATTGAGACCTAGCCTTTAGATTGTTCTTGTCCTCATGGAGTCCTTGTCCTCAGGAAGTCCTGGTCCTCAGATTGTTCTTGTCCTCATGGAGTCCTGGTCTTTAGAGTGTCCTTGTCCTCATGGAGTTATTTTTCTCATGAAGTGTTGTCCTCATGGAGTCCTTCTTTTCATGAAGTCCTTGTCCTCAAGGAGTCCTGGTATTTAGAATGTCCTTTCCCTAATGGAGTCCTGGGATTTAGAGTTTCCTTGTCCTCATGGAGTCCTCTTCATGAAGTCCTTGTCCTCATGGAGTTCTGGTCTTTAGATTATCCTTGTCCTTATGGAGTTCTGGTCTTTAAACTATCGTTGTCCTCATGGAGTCCTGGTCTTTAGAGTGTCCTTCGTATCATGGAATCCTTTTCTTAAGGACAAGGACACTCTAAAGACCAGGACTCCATAAGGACAAAGACTAGTTCAAGACAAGGGTATTATGAGAGAAGAAAGACTCTCTAAATATCAGGACACCATAAGGAGAAGGACTCCATGAGGACAAGGACTCAGTGAGGACATGGACACTCTAAAGACTGGAACTCCATGTGGAGAAGCACATGCTAAAGACCAGAACTCCATGAGGACAAGGACTCCATAAGAACAAAAACACTCTAAAGTCCAGGACTCTATGTGGACAAGGACACTCAAAAGACTTGGATTCCATGAGGACAAGGACACTCTGAAGATCAAGTCTCCATTAGGAGAATGACTACATGGGGACAAGAACACTCTAAATACCAAGACTCCATGAGGAGAAGGATGCGCTAAAGACCTGGACTCCAAGAGGACAAGGCCACTCTAAAGACAAGGACTCCATGAGGACAAGGACACTGTAAAGACAAGTACTCTGTGAGGACAAGGACACTCTAAATACCAGGAGTCCATGAGAACAAGGACATCATGAGTACAAGGATACATGAAAGACCAGGACTCCAAAAGGACAAGGACACTCTATAGACCAGGACTACATGAGGAAAGGACCACCATAATGATCAGGACACCATAAGGACAAGGACACTCTAAAGACCATCACACAGTAAAGACCAGGACTCCATGAGGACAATAACACTGTAAAGACCAGAACTCCATGAGGACAAGGACACTCTAAAGACCAGGACTCCATGAGGACAAAGACTGCATAAGGACAAAGACACTATAAATACCAGGAGTCCATGAGAACAAGGACATCATGAGGACAAGGACACATAAAGACCAGGACTCCAAGAGGACAAGGACACTCTATAGACCAGGACTACATGAGGAAAGGTCCACCATAATGATCAGGACACCATAAGGACAAGGACACTCTAAAGACCATGACACAGTAAAGACCAGGAGTCCATGAGCACAAGGACACTCTAAAGACCATGATTCAATGACCAGGACTCCATGAGGACAATAACACTCTAAAGACCAGGGCTCCATCAGGACAAGGACACTCTAAAGACCAGGACTCCATGAGGACAAGAACACTCTAAAGGCCTGGACTCCGTGAGGACAAGGACACTATAAATACCATGAGCATAAGAACTCCATATGATAAAGACTCTATGAGGACAATCTCTCCATGAGGACAGGGAGACTCTACAGACCATGACTCCATGAGGACAAGGATTCAGTGAGGAAAAGGACACTCTAAAGACCAGAACTCCAAGAGGACAAGGACTCCATGAGGACAATGACACTCTAATGATCAGGACATCATGAGGACAAGGACACTCTGAAGACAAGGACATAATGAGGATAAGGAATCCATGAGAACAAGGACACTCTGAAGATCAGGACTCCATTAGGAGAATGACTCCATTAGGAGAAGGACACTAAAAATACAAGGACTCAGTGAGGACAAGGACCTCATGAGCACAAGGACACACTAAAGACCGGTACTCCATGATGATAAGGACACTCTGAAGTCCAGGACTCCATGAGTACAAGGACTCCATGGGGACAAGGACACTCTAAAAACCAGGACTCCATGAGGACAATGACTCCATATGGCCATAGACACTTTTAGACCAGGACTCTATGAGCACTAATACAGCATGAGGAGAAGGATACTATAAAGTCCTGGACTTCTTGAGTATAAGGACACTCTAAAATCCAAGACTCCATGAGGACAAGGACTCTATGAGGACAAGGACACTCAAAAGACCAGGATTACATAAGGACAAGAACACTATAACAACAAGGACTCAATGAGGTCAAGGACATGCTAAATACCAGGATTGCATGTGGATAAGAACTCCTTGAGGAAAAGGATACTCTAAAGATCAGGACTCCATGGGGTCAAGGACTCCATAACAACAAGGACACTCTAAATACCAGGACTCCATAAGGACAAGGACTCCATGAGGACAAGGACTCAGTGAGGACATGGACAATCTAACGACCGGGACACCATGAGGACAAGGAGACACTAAAGACCAGAACTCCATGAGGATAAGGACTCCATAAGAACAAGGACACTCTAATGACCAGGACTCCATGAGGACAAGGACTCCATGAGGACAAGGACACTCTAAAGTCCAGGACTTCATGAGGTCAAGGACTCCATGAGGATAAGGACACTCGAAAGACCAGGACTCCATGAGGAAAAGGACACTCTGAAGATCAGGACTCCATGAGGACAAGTACACTCTAAAGAGCAGGACTGCATGATGACAAGGACTCCATGAGGATAAGGACACTCAAAACACCAGGACTCCAATAAAACAAGAACTCCACGAGGACAAGCATACTCTAAAGACTAGAATGCCATGAGGATAAGTACTTCAAGAGGACAAGGGTACTCAAAAGACCAGGACTCCATGAGGACAAGGACTCCATAAGGACAAGGACTAGTTGAGGACATGGGCATTCTGTGAGAACAAACACACTCTAAATACCAGGACTCAGTGAGGAAAGGACACTGTAAAGACAAGTACTCCATGAGGACAAGGACTCCATGATGACAAGGACACACTAAAGACCAGGACTCCAAGAGGACAAGGACACTCTAAAGACCAGGACTCCTTGAGGAAAAGACCACCATAATTATCAGGACCCCATAAGGACAAGGAAACTCTAAAGACCATGACACGGTAAAGACCAGGACTCCATGAGGACAATAACACTGTAAAGACCAGGACTCCATGAGGACAAGGACACTCTAAAGACCAGGACTCATGAGGACAAGGACTGCATAAGGACAAAGACACTCTAAAGAACAGTACGCCATGAGGATAAGGACACACTGAAGACCAGGAGCCAATGAGGACAAGGACTACATGAGGACAAGGACTCCATGAGGTCAAAGACACTCTAAAGACCAGTACTCCATGAGAACAAGGACTCCATGGGGATAAGGACACTCTAAAGATCAGGATTCAAAGAGGAAAATGACACACTGAAGAACTGTTCTCCCTGAGGACAAGGACTCCATGAGGACAAGTACACTCTAAAGACCAGGACTCCATATGGACAAGGACTCCATAGGATAAAAACTGCATGAGGACAAGTACACTTTAAAGACAAGGAATGCAGGAGGATAAGGAGTCCATGAGGACAAGGGCACACTGAAAACCAGAACGCCATGAGGACGAAGACTCAATGAGGACAAGGACTCTATAGGATAAGGACTCCTCAGAACTTGGATACTCAATGGACCAGGACTCTCTAAAGAACAAGGACTCCATGCGGACAAGGACTCCGTGTGGACAAATACACTCTAAAGACCAAGACTCCATGAGGACAAGGGGTCCATGAGGACATGGACACTTTAAAGACCAGGACTCCAAGAGGACAAGGACACTCTAAAGACAAGGACTACATGAGGAAAAGACCACCATAATGATCAGGACCCCATAAGGACAAGGAAAATCTAAAGACCATGACACAGTAAAGACCAGGACTCCATGAGCACAAGGACACTCTAAAGACCATGATTCAATGACCAGGACACCATGAGGACAATAACACTCTAAAGACCAGGACTCCATGAGGACAAGGACACTTTAAAGACCATTACTCCATGAGGACAAGGACTCCATGAGGACAAGGACACTCTAAAGACCTGGACCCCATGAGGACAAGGACTCCGTTAGCACTAGGACTCTCTAAAGACCAGTACTTCATGAGGACAAGGAGTCCATGAGGACAAATACACTCTAAAGACAAAGACTCCATGAGGACAAGGAGTCCATGAGGACAAGGAGACTCTAAAGACCAGGCCTCCATGGGGACAGGGAAACGTTAAAGAACAGGACTCCATGAAGACCTGGCCAGGCTAAAGACCAGGACTCCATGAGTAAAAGGATACTCTACATACCAAAACTCCATGAGGAGAAGGACTTCAGAGGACAAGGACTCCATGAGGACAAGAACTCCATGAGGAAAAGGATACTATAAAGACCAGGACTCCATGAGGAAAAAGACACTCTAAAGACAAGTACTACATAGGATAAGGATTCCATGACGACAGGGACACTCTAAAGACCAGGACTCCATGAGAATAAGGACACTATAAAGACCAGTACTCCATGAAGACAAGGATACTCTACACACCAGAACTCCATGAGGTCCAGGACTGCATTGGACAAATATTCCATATGGACAAGGACTCCATATGATAAGGACTCCATAAGGACAGAGACAGTCTAAAGACCAGGACTCCATGAGAATAAGGACTCTCTAAAGACCAGTAATCCATAAGGACAAGACTACATAAGGACAAACAAACCCTAAAGACCAGGATTCCATGAGGAGAAGGACTTCAATGGACAAGGAAAATCTAAAGACTAGGACTCCATGACGACAAGGACACTCTAAAGACCAGGACCCCATCGGGACAAGGACTCCATAGGATAAGAACTCCATGTGAACAAGGACTACATGAGGACAGGGACACTCTAATGAAAAGTACTATATGAGAACAAGGACACTTTAAGGACCAAGACTCCATGAGAATAAGGACACTCTAAGGATCAGGACTCAATGAGGACAAGGACTCCATGAGGTCAAAGACACTCTAAAGACCAGGACTTCATGAGGACAAGAACTCCATGAGGACAAGGACACTCTAAAGACCAGGACTCCATGAGAACAAGGACTCCATTGGGACAAGTACACTATAAAGACCAGGAGTCCATAAGGACAAGAACTCCATAGGACAAGAACTCTATTAGGACTATTACACTTTAAAGACAAGGAATGCATGAGGATAAGGAATCAATGAGGACAAGGACACACTGAATACAAGAACACCATGAAGACAATGAGTCCATGAGGACAAGGACTCCATAGAATATGGACTCCATCAGGACAAGAAGACTCTAAAGACCAGGACTCCATGAGGACAAGGACTCCCGGAGGACAAATACACTCTAAAGACCAGGTCTCCATGAGGACAAGGACACTCTAAAGACCATGACTCCATGATCAATTGACTCCATAGGACCAAGACTCCATGAGGATAAGGATTTCATGAGGACAAGGACACTCTAAAGACCATGACTCTATGAGGACAAGGATACTCTACAGACCAGAAGTCCATGAGGACAAGGACTCCATAGGATAAATACTGCATGAGGACAAGGACTCCATTAGGAGAAGGACACTCTAAAGACCAGGACTCCATGAGGACAAGGATACTCTACATACCAGAACTCCATGAGGACAAGGACTCCATAGGAGTAGAACTCCATGAGGACCAGGACTCCATAGGAGAAGGATTCCATGAGGACAAGGACACTATAAAGACAAGGAATGCATGAGGACAAGGACACTCAAAAGACCATGACTCCATGAAGACAAGGAAACTATAAAGAGCAGGTCTCAATGTGGAATAGGACTGCATGAGAACAAGGACACTCTAAAAACCAGGACTCCATGAGTACATGGACTTCAGGAGGACAAGGACACTCTAAAGACTAGGACTTCATGAGGACAAGGACACTCTGAAGAACAGGACTCAATGAGGACATTTACTCCATGAGAACAACAACACTCTAAAGACCAAGACTCCATGATGACAATGACTCCATAGGACCAAGAATCCATGAGGACAAAGACTCCATGAGGACAAGAACACTTTAAAGACCAGGACACTCTAAAGACCAGGACTTCTTGAGGATAAGGATACTCTACAGACCAGTACTCTATGAGGATAAGGACTCCATAGGATTAATACTCCATGAGACCTCGTGGAGTCCTGGTCTTTATCGTGTCCTTGTTCTCATGGAGTCTTTCTCCACATGGAGTTCTGGTCTTAAGAGTGTTCTTGTATTCCTGGAGTCTCGGTGTTTAGAGTGTCCTAGTCATCATGGAGTCCTGGTCTTTAGAGTGTCCTTATCCTCATGTAGTCCTTATCCTCACGGAGTCATGGTCTCTAGAGTGTCCTTATTCTCATAGAGTATCCTTGTCCTCAAAGAGACCTTGTCCTCATGGAGTCCTGGTGTTTAGAATATCCTTGTCCTCATGGAGTCCTTTTCCTCATAGAGTCCTGGTCTTTAGAGAGTCCTTGTTCTCATGGAGTTCTTGTCCTCATGGAGTCCTGGCCTTAACAGTGTACTTGTCCTCATGGAGTCCCAGTCATTAGAGTGTCCTAGTCCTCACGGAGTCCAAGTCTTTAGAGTATCCTGGTCCTCATGGAGTCCTTGTCCTCCTGAAGTACTGGTCATTAGAGTTTCCTTGTCCTCATGGTGTCCTGGTTTTTATGGTGTTATGGTCTTTAGGGTGTCCTTGTCCTCATGGGGTTCTGATCATTATGGTGTCCTTCCTTATCCTCATAGAGTCCTGGTCTTTAGATTTTCCTTGTCCTCATGGAGTCCAGGTCTTTAGAGTATCGTTCTCCTCATGGAGTGTTTCTCCTCATGGTGTCCTGGTCTTTAGAGTGTCCTTGTACTGATGGAGTTCTTGTCCTCATGGAGTTCTGGTCCTTAGAGTGTCCTTGTCCTCTTTGAGTCTTTGTCCTCATGCAGTTTTTGTCCTCATGGAGTCCTGGTCTTTAGAGTTTCCTTGTTCTCATGGAGTCCTTGTCTTCATTGAATCCTGGTCTTTAGAGTGTCCTTGTCCTCATGAATTCCCATTCTTTAGAGTGTCCTTGTCCTCCTTGAGTCTTTGTCCTCATGCAGTTTTTGTCATCATGGAGTTCTGGTCTGTAGAGTATTTTTGTCCTCATGGAGTTCTGGTCTTTAGAGTGTCTTTGTCCTCATGAATTCCTTATCTTTAGAGTGTCCTTGTCCACATGGAGTGTTGGCCCTATGGAGTCATTGTCATAATGGAGTCCTGGTCTTTAGAGTGTCTTTGTTCTCATGGAATCTTTGTCTTTATGCAGTTCTTGTCCTCATGGAGTCCTAGTATTTAATGTGCCCTTGACCTTATGGAGTCCTTGTCTTCATGGAGTCCTGGTCTTTAGAGTATCCTTGTCCTCATGGAGTCCTGCTCTTTAGAGTGACCTTGTTCTCATGGAGTCTATCCCACATCTAGTTCTGGTCTTAATAGTGTCCTTGTCCTCATGGATTCCAGGTCTTTACAGTGTCCTGGTCCTCATTGTGTCATGGTCTTTAGAGTGTCCTTGTTCTAATAGAGTGTCCTTGTCCTCAAAGAGACCTTGTCCTCATGGAGTCCTAGTCTTTTGAGTATCCTCGTCCTCATGGAGTCCTTGTCCTCGTGGAGTACTGATCTTTAGAGTAATCTTGTCCTCATGAAGTCTTGGTAATGGAATCATTGTCTTTAGTGTGTCCTTGTCCTCCTGGAGTACTGGTATTTAGAGTGTCCTTGTCCTCATGGAGTCATAGATTTTATGGTGTCATGGTCTTTAGGGTGTCCTTGTCCTCATGGGGTTCGGTTCATTATGGTGTCATTCCTTATTCTCATGGAGTCCTTGTCTTTAGAGTGTCCTTGTCCTCATGGAATCCAGGTCTTTAGAGTATCATTCTCCTCATGAAGTCTTTGTCCTCATGGTGTCCTGGTCTTTAGAGTGTACTTGTACTCATGGAGTCCTTGTCCTCATGGAGTTCTGGTCCTAAGAGTGTCCTTGTTCTCCTGCAGTCTTTCTCCTTATGCAGCTTTTGTCCTCATGGAGTCCTGGTATTTAGTGTGTACTTCTCTTCATGGAATCCTGGTCTTTAGAGTTTCCTTATCCTCATGGAGTCCTGGTCTTCATGGAGTACTGGTCTTTAGATAATTCTTATCCTCATGGAGTCCTGGTCTTTAGAGTGTCCTTGTTCTAATGGAGTCTATGTCCACATGTATTTCTGGTCTTAATAGTGTCCTTGTCCTCATGGATTCCCGGTCTTTACAGTGTCCTAGTCCTCATGCGGTCCTGGTCTTTAGAGTGTCCTTATCCTCATGAAGTCCTTGTCCTCAATGAGTCCTGGTCTTTAGAGTGTCCTTGTTCTAATAGAGTGTCCTTGTCCTCAAAGAGACCTTGTCCTCATGGAGTCCTGGTCTTTAGAGTGACTTTGTCCTCGTGGAGTACTTGTCCTTATGGAGTCCAGGTCTTTAGAGTATTGTTCTCCTCTTATCTTTGTCCTCATGTTGTCGTGGTCTTTAGAGCGTACTTGTCCTCATGGAGTTCTTGTCCTTAGAGTGTCCTTGTCCTCCTGGAGTCTTTGTCCTCATGCAGTTTTTGTCCTCATTGAGTCCTGGTATTTAGTGTGTCCTTCTCTTCATGGAGTCCTGGTCTTTAGAGTATCCTTGTCCTCATGGATTCCCGGTCTTTAGAGTGTCCTTGTCCTCTTTGAGTCTTTGTCCTAATGCAATTCTTATCTTTAGAGTGTCCTTGTCCTCCTGGAGTCCATGTACTCATGGAGTCCTGGTTTTTAGAGTGTCCTTGTTCTCATGCAGTCCTATTCCTCATTGAGACCTGCTCTTTATAGTTTCCTTGTCTTCAGTAGAGTATCCTTGGCCTCATTGAGTTCTGGTCTTTAGAGTGTCCTTGTCCTCAAGGATTCCTTGTCCTCATGGAGTCTTCGTCCTATGGAGTCATTGTTATCATGGAGTCCTGGCCTTTAGAGTGTCTTTGTTCTCATGGAGTCCTTGTCCTCATGCAGTTCTTGTCCTCATAGAGTCCTGGTATTTAGCGTGTCCTTGTCCTCATGCAGTTCTTGTCCTCATGGAGTCCTGGTATTTAGCATGTCCTTGACCTCATGGAGTTCTTGTCTTCATGGAGTCCTGGTCTTTAGAGTGTCCTTGTCCTCATGGAGTACTGTTCTTTAGAGTGTCCTTGTCCTCATAGAGTCCTAGCTTTTAGAGTGTCCTTGTTCTCATGGAGTCTATCTCCACATGGAGTTCTGGTCTTAATAGTGTCCTTGTCCTCATGGATTCCTTGTCTTTACAGTGTCCTAGTCCTCATGGAATCCTGGTCTTTAGAGTGTCCTTATCCTCATGAAGTCCTTGTCCTAATGGAGTCCTGGTCTTTAGAGAGTCCTTTTTCTAATAGAGTGTCCTTGTCCTCAAACAGACCTTTTTACTCATGGAGTACTGGTCTTTAGAGTGACTTTGTCCTCATGGAGTACTTGTCCTCATGGAGTCCTAGTCTTTTGAGTATCCTTGTCCTCATGGAGTCCTTATCCTCATGGAGTACTGGTCTTTAGAGTAACCTTGTCCCATGAAGTCCTGGTCATGGAGTCATGGTCTCTAGAGTGTCCTTATCCTCATGGAGTCATAGTATTTACAGTGTCATGGTCTTTAGGGTGTCCTTGTCCTCATGGGGTCCTGATGAATATTGTGACCTTCCTTATCCTCATGGAGCCTTGGTCTTTAGAATGTCCTTCTCCTCATGGAGTTCCGGACTAAACGTTGTCCTTGTCCTCATAGAGTCCATGTCCTCAATGAGTCCTTGTCCTCATGGAATCCTGTTATTTAGAGTGTCCTTGTCTTTATTGAGTCTTTAACCTCAGGGAGTTCAGGTCTTTAGAGTATCCTTCTCCTTATGGAGTCTTTGTCCTCATGGAGTCCTTGTCTTTAGAGTGTCTTTGTTCTCATGGAGTCTATCCCACATCTAGTTCTGGTCTTAATAGTGTCCTTGTCCTCATGGATTCCCTGTCTTTACAGTGTCCTGGTCCTCATGGAGTCCTAGTCTTTAGAGTGTCCTTGTTCTAATAGAGTGTCCTTGTCCTCAAAGAGACCTTGTCCTCATGGAGTCCTAGTCTTTTGAGTATCCTTGTCCTCATGGAGTCATTGTCCTCATGGAGTACTGATCTTTAGAGTAACCTTGTCCTCATTAAGTCCTGGTAATGGAATCATGGTCTTTAGTGTGTCCTTGTCCTCCTGGAGTACTGGTATTTAGAGTGTCCTTGTCCTCATGGAGTCATGGTTTTTATGGTGTCATGGTCTTTAGGATGTACTTGTCCTCATGGGGTTCTGTTTATTATGGTGTCATTCCTTATCCTCATGGAGTCCTTGTCTTTAGAGTGTCCTTGTCCTCATGGAATCCAGGTCTTTAGTGTATCATTCTACTCATGGAGTCTTTGTCCTCCTGGTGTCCTGGTCTTTAGAGTGTACTTGTACTCATAGAGTCCTTCACCTCATGGAGTTCTGGTCCTTAGAGTGTCCTTGTCCTCCTGTAGTCTTTCTCCTCATGCAGTTTTTCTCCTCATGGAGTCCTGGTATTTAGTGTATCCTTCTCTTCACAGAGTCCTGGTCTTTAGAGAATTCTTGTCCTCATGCAGTCCTGGTCTTTAGAGTGTCCTTATCCTCATGAAGTCCTTGTCCTCAATGAGTCCTGGTCTTTAGAGTGTCCTTGTTCTAATAGAGTGTCCTTGTCCTCAAAAAGACCTTGTCCTCATGGAGTCCTGGTCTTTAGAGTGTCTTTCTCCTCATGGAGTACTTGTCCTTATGGAGTCCAGGTCTTTAGAGTATTGTTCTCCTCATGTAGACTTTGTCCTCATGCTGTCGTGGTCTTTAGAGTTTACTTGTCCTCATGGAGTTCTTGTCCTTAGAGTGTCCTTGTTCTCCTGGAGTCTTTTTCCTCATGCAGTTTTTGTCCTCATGGAGTCCTGGTATTTAGTGTGTCCTTCTCTTCATGGAGTCCTGGTCTTTAGAGTATCCTTGTCCTCATGGATTCCCTGTCTTTAGAGTGTCCTTGTCCTCTTTGAGTCTTTGTCCTCATGCAATTCTTGTCCTCATGGAGTTCTGGTCTGTAGAGTATCCTTGGCCTCATGGAGTTCTGGTCTTTAGAGTGTCCTTGTCCTTATGGAGTCTTGGTCCTATGGAGTCATTGTCATCATGGAGTCCTGGTCTTTAGAGTGTCTTTGTTCTCATGGAGTCCTTATCCTCATGCAGTTCTTGTCCTCATGGAGTTCTGGTATTTAGCGTGTCCTTGACCTCATGGAGATCTTGTCTTCATGAAGTCCTGGTCTTTAGAGTCTCCTTGTCCTCATAGAGTTCTGGCTTTTAGAGTGTCCTTGTTCTCATGGAGTCTATTTCCACATGGAGTTCTGGTCTTAATAGTGTCCTTGTCCTCATGGATTCCCCGTCTTTACAGTGTCCTAGTCCTCATGGAATCCTGGTCTTTAGAGTGTCCTTATCCTAATGAAGTCCTTGTCCAAATGGAGTCTTGGTCTTTAGAGAGTCATTTTTCTAATAGAGTGTCCTTGTCCTCAAATAGACCTTTTTACTCATGGAGTACTGGACTTTAGAGTGACTTTGTCCTCATGGAGTACTTGTCCTCATGGAGTCCTAGTCTTTTGGGTATCCTTGTCCTCATGGAGTCCTTATCCTCATGGAGTACTGGTCTTTAGGGTAACCTTGTCCTCATGAAGTCCTGGTCATGGAGTCATGGTCTCTAGAGTGTCCTTATCCTCATGGAGTCATAGTATTTATGGTGTCATGGTCTTTAGGGTGTCCTTGTCCTCATTGGGTCCTGATGAATATTGTGACCTTCCTTATCCTCATGGAGCCTTGGTCTTTAGAGTGTCCTTCTCCTCATGGAGTTCCGGACTTTACGTTGCCCTTGTCCTCATAGAGTCCATGTCCTCACTGAGTCCTTGTCCTCATGGAATCCTGTTATTTAGAGTGCCCTTGTCCTCAGGGAGTTCAGGTCTTTAGAGTATCCATCTCCTTATGGAGTCTTTGTCCTCATGGTGTCTTGTTCTTTAGAGTGTCCTTGTCATCATGGAGTTCTGGTCTTTTGAATGTACTTGTGCTCATGGAGTCCTGGTGTTTAGAGTGTCATTGTCCTGATGGAGTCCAGGTCTTTAGAGAATCCTTCTCCTCATGGAGTCTTTGTCCTCATGGTGTCCTGGTCTTTAGAGTATCCTTGTCCTCCTGGATTACTGGTCTTTAGAGTGTCCTTGTCCTCATGTAGTCCTTTCTTTAACAGTGTCATGGTCTTTAGGGTGTCGTTGTCGTCATGGGGTCCTCATCATTATGGTGTCCTTACTTATCCTCACGGAGTACTAGTCTTTAGAGTGTCCTTGTCCTCATGGAGTCCTTGTACTCATGGAGTCCAGGTCTTTAGAGTATCTTTTCCTCATGGAGTCTTTGTTCTCATGGTGTCCTGGTCTTTAGAGTTTCATTGTACTCATGGAATCCTTGTCCTCGTGGAGTCCTGGTCTTTAGAGTGCCCTTGTCCTCATGGAGTCCTGGTCCTTAACGTGTCCTTGTCCTCATGCATTCCCGGTCTTTAGAGTGTCCTTGTCCTCCTTAAGTCTTTGTCTTCATTCAGTTCCTGTCCTCATGCAGTCCTGGTATTTAGTGTGTCCTTCTCTTCATGGAGTCCTCGTCTTTAGAGTGTCCTTGTCCTAATGGAGTTCTTGTCTTCATGGAGTCCTGGTCTTTAGAGTGTCCTTGTTCTCATGGTGTCCTTCTCCACATGGAGTCCTGGTCTTAAGAGTTTCCTTGTCTTCATGGAGTCCCGGTCTTTAGAGTGCCCGAGTCCTCATGGAGTCCTGGTCTTTAAAATGTCCTTATCCTCATGTAGTCCTTGTCCTCATGGAGTCATGGTCTTTAGAGTGTCCTTGTTCTCATAGAGTGTCCTTGTCCCCAAAGAGGCCTTCTCATCATAGAGTCCTGGTCTTTAGAGTATCCTTGTCCTCATGGAGTCCTATTCCTTATAATGTCATGGTCTTTAGAGAGTCCTTATTCTCATGGAGTCCTTGTCCTCATGTAGTCCTAGTTTTAAGAATTTACTTGTCCTCATGCAGTCCCAGTCATTAGAGTGTCCTAGAGCTTATGGAGTCCAAGTCTTTAGAGTATCCTGGTCTTCATAGAGTCCTTGTCCTTCTGGAGTACTGGAATTTAGAGTGTCCTTGTCCTCATGGAGTCCTGTTTTTTATGTTGTCATGGTCTTTAGAGTGTCCTTCTCCTCATGAGGTTCTGATCATTATTGTATCCTTCCTGTCCTCATGGAGTCCTGGTCTTTAGAGTATCCTTCTCCTCATGGAGTCTTTGTCCTCATGGTGTCCTGTCTTTAGAGTGTCCTTGTCCTCGCGGAGTCCTGGTCTTTAGAGTATCCTTGTCCTCATGGATTCACAGTCTTTAGAGTATCCTTGTCCTCTTTGAGTCTTTGTCCTCATGCAGTTCTTTTCCTCATAGAGTTCTGGTCTGTAGAGTATCCTTGTCCTCATGGAGTTCTGGTCTTTACAGTGTCCTTATCCTCATACATTCCTTGTCTTTAGGATGTCCTTGTCCTCAAAGAGTCCTTCTCCACATGGAGTCTTGGTCCTATGGAGTCATTGTCATTCATGGAGTCCTGGTCTTTAGAGTGTCTTTGTTCTCATGGAGTCCTTGTCCTCATGCAGTTTTTTTCCTCATGAGTCCTTGTCTATTTAGTGTCCTTCTCCTCATGGAGTCATTCTCTTAATGGAGTCCTGATCTTCAGAGTGTCCTTGTTCTCATGGACACTCAAGGACACGCCAAAGACCAGGACTCCAAGAGGACAAGGACACACTAAATACCAGGATTCCATATGGACAGAACTCCTTGAGGAAAAGGATACTCTAAAGATCAGGACTCCATGAGGTCAAGGACTCCATAACAACAAGGACACTCTAAATACCAGGACTCCATAAGGACAAGGTCTCCATGAGGACAAGGACTCAGTGAGGATATAGACAATCTAAAGCCCAGGACTCCATGAGGACAAGGACACACTAAAGACCAGAAATCCATGAGGACAAGGACTCCATAAGAACAAGGACACGCTAAAGACCAGGACTCAATGAGGACAAGGACCCCATGAGGACAATGACACTCTAAAGTCCAGGACTCCATGAGGTCAAGGACTCTATGAGAACAAGGACACTCAAAAGACCAGGACTCCATGAGGAAAAGGACACTCTGAAGATCAGGACTCCATGAGGACAAGGACTCCATGATGACAAGGACACTCTAAAGTCCAGGACTACATGAGGACAAGGACTCCATGGGTACAAGGACATTCTAAAGACCAGGACTGCATGATGACAAGGACTCTATGAGGATAAGGACACTCTAAAGATCAGGACTCCAATAAAACAAGAACTCGACAAGGATACTCTAAAGACTAGAATGCCATGAGGACAAGTACTACAAGAGGACAAGGACAATCAAAAGACCAGGACTCTATGAGGACAAGGACTCCATAAGGACAAAGACTAGTTAAGGACATGGGCATTCTGTGAGAACAAAGACACTCTAAATACCAGGACTCCATGAGGACAAGGACTTCCTGAGGAGAAGGATGCTCTAAAGACCTGGACTCCAAGAGGACAAGGACACGCTAAAGACAAGGACTGCATGAAGACAAGGACACTGTAAAGACAAGTACTCAATGAGGACAAGGACACACTAAAGACCAGGACTTCTTTAGGAAAAGACCACCATAATTATCAGGCCCCCATAAGGACAAGGACACTCTAAAGACCATGACACTGTAAAGACCAGGACTCCATGAGGACAATAACACTTTAAAGACCAGGACTCCATCAGGACAAGGACACTCTAAAGACCAGGAGTCCATGAGGATAAGGACACTGTAAAGACCAGGACTCCATCAGGACAAGGACTGCATGAGAACAAGGACACTCTAAAGACCTGGACTCCGTGAGGACAATGATAATCTAAATACCAGGACTCCATGAGCACAAGAACTCCATATGATGAAGATTGCATGAGGTCAAGCACTCCATGAGGACAGGGAGACTCTAAAGACCATGACTCCATGAGGAGAAGGACACTCTGAAGAGCAGGACATTACGAGGAGAAGGACTCCATGAGTACAAGGACACTCTGAAGATCAGGACTCCATTTTGGAGAATGACTCCATGAGGACCAGGACACTATAAATACCAGGACTCCATGAGGACAAGGGCTCCATGAGGACAAGGACACTCTAAAGACCAGTACTCCATGATGACAAGGACACTCTGAAGTCCAGGACTCCATGAGGACAAGGACTCCATGTGGCCATAGACACTTTAAGACGAGGACTAATACTCCATGAGGAGAAGGATACAGTAAAGTCCTGGACTTCTTGAATACAAGGACACTCTAAAGACCAAGACTTCATGAGGACAAGGACTCTATGAGGACAAGGACACTCAAAAGACCAGGATTCCATAAGGACAAGGACACTATAAAGACAAGGACTCCATGAGGACAAGGACAAGCTAAATACCAGGATTCCATCTGGACAAGAACTCTATGAGGACTAGGGCACTCTAAATATCAAGACTCCATGAGGACAAGGACACCATAATGATCAGGACCCCATAAGGATAAGAACACTATAAAGACCATGACATCGTAAAGACCAGGACTCCATCAGGACAAGGACACTCTAAAGACCATGACTCAATGAAGTGGATTCGATGAGGACAAGAACACTCTAAAGACCAGGACTCCAATACAACTCCATGAGGACAAGGATACTATAAAGACTAGAACTCCATGAGGACAAGTAGTACATGAGGACAAGGACACTCAAAAGACTAGGACTCCATGAGGACAAGGACTCCATGAGGACAAGGACTCAGTGAGGACACAGACACTCTAAAGACTGGCACTTCATGAGGACAAGGACATGCTAACGACCAGAACTCCATGAGGACAAGGACTTCATAAGAACAAGGACATTATAAAGACCAGGACTCCATGATGACAAGGACACTCTAAAGTCCAGGACTCAATGAGGACAAGGACACTCTGAAGATTAGGACTCCATTAGGAGAATGACTCTATGAGGACAAGGACACTATAAAGACCAGGACTCCATGAAGGGCAAGGACTCCATGAGGACAAGGACACTGTAAAGACAAGTACAACATGAGGACAAGGACACTCTAAATTCCAGGATTCCATGAGGACTAGGACTCGATGAGGACAAGGACAAACTAAAGACCAGGACTACATAAGGAAAAGCCCACCATAATGATCAGGACCCCATAAGGACAAGTACACTCTAAAGACCATGACACGGCAAAAGACCAAGACTCCATGAGGGCAAGGACACTCTAAAGACCAGGACTCAGTGAGGATATGGACACTCTAAATACCAGGACTCAATAAAGAATAGTTAAAAGTATATAAATATAGCTCAACACAAACACATTTCGTGACAAACAAAATAAATGTCACTTCATCAGGGACGGTATAGAATATAGAAGAGACACGATACCTTCTTTTAAAACTTCTAAAGTTGGAGCCAAACCAAGTCAGCATACGTATCCGTAAATGTTCCAAGGATCTCCCTTACGCGTCACTCCCTACTAAAAGGCGGAAGTATTATCATTTCTTGTATTCCAAACATGGAACACATCAATGGCACGCAGGGTGTCACTTCCTCCCGAGCATGATCCCAACGTCCCTACGGCAGCGCCTAAAGCCCAAAAGCGGAATATCAAAGTAACAAATTCCAAAGCTCCAAAATTGGTCAATGGTTACAAAACATGCACAAATCCACAAGGGTCTGGTGGCAATAGACACAGAAACCAAAAACTGGAAACATGGCATAGTCACAATCCCCAACCAAAGGCTGGCGCAGCAATAAGGCAATGGTGGGGCACTCGAGGTTGGATATGCAGCCCAAGCGCTGGTATATGAATGTATATAAGAAATTAGGGAGCACAAAACGGAACAAATAAACGGCTATAACGTGTCTATATTAAAATAATCAAAATAACAATAAAGATTTGGCTATACTGAGGATATTAATATGAAAAATATTAAGAATATATTAATAAATAATAATAATAGAAAGCTATTACATATGTAAAGAATAAATCATCAGTATTATCATAAATCTCCTTGTTGTTTTTCTCATAGGCAAGAGGCTATATCCATTTCTGCATTAAGACCACCATCATCCATAGTCTGGAGAGTATTAATCAAGAAAGCTTCTCTATTGCACAGTTTGTGATGTCTATTATTTACACAATCACCAATATGTTGCAAACCAAGTACCTTATGGTTGGTCAAACCTCCCTCTTGGCAACTATTAAAGTGTCTAGGAACACCATGGCTGTCATCATTTTTTCTTATTTTTCCTCTATGTTCATTTATTCTATTATTCAGTGGGTGAATAGTGCAACCTACATATTTTCTTCCACACCCACACAAGAGGAGATAGATAACAAAGCTTGTGTTACAATCAATAAACTGTTTGATCTTAAATTCGGTATTTGTAGTATTAGAGAAATAATTGATACCATGCATCATATGTTTGCAGACTGTACATCTTTGCCGCAAACATTTAAACGTTCCACATGGTTTGGATTTCTCCAAATGGGTCTTTTCCTCCAACATTTTATGTCTACTAGGCGCTATAATAGAACGACTGTTATGGTTCTTCCGAAATATAACAGAAGGAAAAGAACCTATATTTTCTTTTAGACCTTGGTCTTGCCGCAATATATTCCAGTGTTTTATCAACATAATTTGGATTTGTTTTCCATACGTTTTATATTGGGTTATAAATGGTATTTTATTCCCCAAATCAGAATGATTTTTCACTTTCTTCTTCTTTTTCAAAATGTCCGCTCTATTAAGATTTTTAGCCCTATTGAAAGCAGAATCCAACATATCAACCTTATAGCTTTTATCAATAAACTGTTGTTTTTCATACCAATCCTTCGTAGTCATTCAAACCGCTACAATTACATCTTAGTCTATGAAATTGCCCAAAAGGGACGTTAGATAACCACTTCGGATGATGTCCACTGTCTGCATGTATATATTGGCTGGAGGCGACAGACTTCCTATATATTGTACTATGGATTTGATTTGGTATACCAAAGGAGAGTGTCCCATCCAGGAATTCAATTTGTTATTCATTTATTTTGACAGTGAACTTCAATCCCCTATGATTTTGATTACAATCATCTATCATCCTTTGTAGCTCCTCCCGTGTGCCTCCCCATATAATCAAGATGTCATCAATATAACGGCCATAGTACACGAGACTGCCCCCATCCTTAATGTCAAGCCACATATTGTGAGCTTCCCAATGGCCAACAAAAAGATTAGCATAGGAGGGGGCAAATCTCGTGCCTATGGCCCTTCCTCAAATTTGTAGGTAACATTTATTCTAAAAAGTAAAAAGTTATGAGCAAGTATATACTCAGCAGATTTCAAGAGGGAATATCTTTTGGGACCTTGGTATTTTCATATATTCGAATTTAAATAAAAGGATAGAGGTTGGAGGCCCTTATTATGATCGATATTAGTATATAGGGCCTCAATGTGCATAGTGACCCACAGATATTCTTTACGGCACTTCAATCCATGTAGTTGTTCTAAAACATGCTGAGTATCTCTAATATAGCTGGGGAGCTTACAGACATATGGTTGTAAAAAGGAATATGGTTGTAAAAAGGAATAAAGATAAGCAGAGAGATTAGATGTCAAGGAGTTGGTACCAGCTATAATAGGTCTGCCTGGCAGATTGTTGGTGGTTTTGTTGATCTTCGGTAGTTAATAAAGGAAGGCTGGATCTGGCTGTTCAATGTTGATAAATTTGTATTCTTTTATATTAATCATCCCTTTGTACAATGCTTCATACAGTATATTCTGTAACGTTGTGGAACATGCTAGGGTGGGATTTTCAGCAAGTAAACAGTAAGGATAACTGTCACTTACTAATCTCCAACGCTCTGCTAGATAGTCAGCAGTATTCTGCAGTACTATCAATCCGCCTTTATCGGCCTCCCGTATGGGCCTTGGCTAAAAACTTTAAAGTTCTTTGATCTTTAAAGGATATGTTATTATTTTTGAATTTTCTTGCCTTTGATATATTTATGAAATCTTCCAATACCATTTTTTGGAAGCTGGCAATATACAGGCCTTTGTCATTTACAGGATAAAAGGTAGATTTAGGCTTAAAAACACTGTGAACAAAGGGTACTTCTGTAGGATCAGCTTCATTTGTAAGATCTTCTAATAATAACAAAATTTCATCATCGTCTTTTATAGTTCCCTGTTGCTGTTCATTCTCTTTAAGTTCGTTGAAATATTCAATCTTAATTTTCTAACAAACTTTTTGAGATCCATAAAAAAAAAGAAATCCTCACAGCCTGCAGCTGGAGCAAATTTTAAACTTTTCATCAAAACAGAAGTAGTTTCAGGACTAAGGTCTTCATCAGAGAAATTATAGATACCTTGGTGGATAGAGTGTACTGGGATAATTATGTTTTTTTGTTACTTTGGGGTATTTGTTGGATTTATTTGTTTTTCTCCCCCCCCAGCAACCTCTTCTCTTTTTCTTCTTTCCCTCGAGGGTATCCTTGTCCAGCCCACAAATTTCTCCAAACCTTTCCCTTCCCCTAAAAAAGGAGAAGGAGGAGTAGTGGGGACTGATAAACTTCCAGCAGCTATAGATGGTTTAGCAGGTACATGCAGGCTAGTTGCCTTTGATGTATCTAGACTTATATTGTCCTTAGATTTATTATAAATCAATTTGGGAAGTGGAAGAGGTATGATTCAATCACAATACATGGTGAAGACATAACACAATAGGCATATTCAAAGGGATAACGCAATCACAACACCTAATACAAAGTACCAAAAACTGATAGCTCAGGGATACACAACAGAGCAGACATGATTACATTAATACATAAAGGACTTGGGCTAGGGTAGACAATAGACAGCAAGGTTTGAGGGGCTGGAATATACATCCTGATACAAAGGCCAGGAGTTGAAGCAATTTCTCGACTAGATTGAATATTCCGCTTCAACCCTGGCCCATCAGATTCCACAGTGGGTCTGCTGGTCGACCAATCCCCAAGTCACCTACTTTTCTCCATGTTAAGTCCATGAAAGACCTTTAATTGTCCTGCTGAGGGATTTGATCAATCATGCGGCTGCCCATTGTCCCCGTCAGCAAGTGTTCGACGCGGTGTCCATGCTTCAAACACAACATCAGGATTCTCCATCTAGTTGTTGGTGAAATGTATTCCAGTAGTACATTACACAGTCCCTCTGAACCAGTGGCTACGCCGATAGTCGCCGACGCTCATAAGCAAGGCAGTCGATGTATTCTGACTCTTTTGGAGTGCTGTCTGCCGATCAAATGTACAAAGTTCTCACATAGTCTGAAATAAATGGGCAGCAGGCCTTATGGCCGGGAACAGTTTCCAGTAACGCACTATGATCCATTACATTATAGTGTCCTTGTCCTCATGGAGTACTTGTTCTCATGAAGCCCTGGTCTTTAGAGTGTCTTTGTCCTCATGGAGTCCTGGTCTTTACAGTGTCCTTGTCCTCATGGAGCCCTTGAACACATGGAGTCATGGTCTTTAGAGCAGCCTTATCCTCATGCAGTACTTGCTCTCGTGGAGTCCTTGTCCTCATGGAGTCCTTGTTCTCATGGAGTCCTGGTCTTTACAGTGTCCTTGTCCTCATGGAGTCCTTGTCCTCATGGAGTACTGGTCTTTAGAGTGGCCTTATCCTCATGGATTCCTTGTCATCATGGAGTCCTGGTCTTTAGAGTGGCCTTATCCTCATGGAGTCCTTGACCTCATGGAGTCCTGGTCTTCAGCATGTCCTTGTCTTCATGGAGTCCTGGTCTATAGAGTATTCTTGTCCTCATGGAGTCCTTGTCTTCATGGAGTCTTGTGGCTAGATTTAAAGGCAGCCGTTAGCCAAAAAAAAGACTAACGGGTGTCTTAACATGCAATACACCATTCAAAGGGCCAATAGAGACAAACCCCCCCCCCCAAAAAACGCTCCACTTTGCCATTCAATAGCCTGCGTTAGCTGAAAAAGATTCGATGAGGGACTCATTACCACCTAAAATTTAAGACCCAGTTTGTTTGGCCGTAGAGTCCCACATCGGATCTTTTGCCAGCTAACGCAGCTGTTAACTGGCAAAAAAAACCAAAGTCCTCAGTGGATGTATTGATATGGGGCCCCAAGACCCACATCAATACATCCAAAGTGCCTGAATTGTGTTAAAACTTAGTAGAATTAACCCTATGAGTGCCAGCGGGGTATAATTACCCCGTCGGCATTCATAGGGTTTAGTGAAAAACATCATCACATTAAAAGTTACACTTACCATTAATCCTGATGTCCAGCGGAGCCCTCAGCTCCCTGCTCCTCTTGTCTTCTTTCTTCTACCTTTGCTTCTTTTGTCGCTTCTTTCTTCTATCTTCTCTTCCTTCTTATGTTCTCTCTTCTTTCTTCTCTTGCTATCCTGTAATAGAAAATAGAGTATAAGTACATCTTTGAAACAAGATATAGTTGAACCCCTTGAGTGCCAGAGGGGTATACAACGCATAGCAAAGCAATGTGTTGCGGACCTCTCTGGCCTCAATGGGTTAATTAAGTGCCACAAAATAAACATTTACAGTGCCATATTAAATTGCCAAATAAAATCTGCCCCCCAGAGAACATGTGCGCACATATGGTCAATATCCCAGAAACAAAGTGTGTTGACTTAACTTTAGTATGTCTCCGCTGCTGTGCGTGGCCGCAGAGGCGGCGGCAGTGGAGACAGTGCCGTCAGCCACTGGTTCCCTCCTTCCTGGGCCATCTTAGAGAATCTATCAACCACCATTAGGATGAAAGAGTAACCCTTAGACACTGGCAGTTCTCCCAGAAAATCAACGGACACGCGGGACCAAGGATGCTCGCCATTAGGTACTGGTTGGAGTAAGCCCACTGGGAGGTGTCTTGGTGTCAGAGTACTCCCAGCGACTGGACGCTGTGACAGTACTGCCCCTACCCCATTTTCAGAGGCATCAACTTCCAGCGTAAATGGAAGGGAAGGGTTGGGGTGGGACAGTACAGAGGCAGATGCGAAAGCGGACTTGACTGTCTCAAAAGCTTGATCAGCTGCCTCAGACCATTGGGATGGGTTGGCACCCTTATGCGTGAGGTCAAACAGTGGTTTCACAATAGTGGAGAAGTTCAGAATAAACTTCCTATAATAATTTGCAAGAAAGCGCTGAATTGCTTTTAACCCTTTGGGTCGTGGCCATTGCAATACTGCTGCGAGCTTCTCCTGATCCATAGCAATGCCATCTCTAGATATTGCGTAATCTTGCGTAATCTGAGTGAAACTTTGGACACATCCTTAATGTGTTGAGACAAAGTAGAAGAGTGTATTAGTATATCGTCCAGGTAAACTACTATGCAAGACTGTAGCATATCACGGAGGATATCATTAATAAATTCTTGGAATACTGCGGGTTTGTTACATAGGCCAAAAGGCATTACTAAGTATTCATAATGTCCAGATCTAGTATTAAATGCTGTTTTCCACTCATCTCCAGCTCTTATTCTGATCAGGTTATATGCGGCCCGTAGGTCCAACTTAGTGAAAATAGAAGAACCTTTCAACCTGTCAAACAATTCAGTAATGAGTGGTATGGGATAGACATTCTTGGATATTAGTTTATTCAGTCCCCGGTAATCGATGCAGGGTCTCAACTCGCCATTCTTTTTTTTGACAAAAAAGAAACCAGCCCCCGCGGGCGAGGTAGATTTCCTAATAATACCTCTCTTAAGGGCGTCATAAATATATTCCTCCATGGCCCGATTCTCCTCGCATGACAACGGGTACGTGCGACCCCTAGGAGGCACGGCACCAGGAGGCAAATCAATAGCGCAATCGTAGGCCCTATGTTGAGGCAAAGTGCTAGCCTCTCCCTTACTAAAAACGTCACTGAATTCATGATATTCAGCTGGCACGGAGGGATAGGTACACATGATCTTAATCGGATGAGTCACACAATGCCCCATACAATACTCAGACCAAGACGTGATCTCACAAGTCTGCCAATCAAACTGGGGATTATGTAAATGTAGCCATGGGAACCCCAGAATGACCGCATGATGGGGGGAATGGATAATCTGAAACAGCTGTTTCTCAGTGTGGAGAGCCCCAATAGTCATAGACAGTGGAATAGTTTCCATGGTGATCTGAGCTGGTTTTAACGGTCTGCCATCAATGGCCTCAATAGCTCAGGGGGAATTCCGTCCCGACCAATGGAATCTGATGTAGCGCAGCAAATGAACTGTCCATAAAGTATTCGGCTGTGCCGGAATCAACCAGGGCCAGAACCTCCACCGAGTATTCTGCCCAAGAAAATGCCACCTGGATCGTGGGTTTCTGCATAATAGGGTCTAGGGACTGCTGAACACCACCTAGGGCCTGTCCCCCAAGGTAACCTAGGTGCGTTCGTTTCCCGGCCGTACAGGACAGGTATGCAACAGGTGTCCGGCTTTGCCACAATACAGACATAAGTATCCCCCTCTCGCCCCTTTTACTGATATAACACTGTTCAGCCAGATCAGAAGGGAGGTGCCCAGGTAGACTGCAGAGAGGGACAATCTTCAATTAAGATAGGGGAAAAATCTGAAAAACTTGTCAAGAGGGGCAGGGCCTTCATTGATCTCATATGAAGAAGATTGTCCCCTGCTGTTATCTGTCTGGTCTTACAACCAGATTCCACATCTGAGAAGAGATGGCTTACACTAGGTAAAGGGGGCGGGAGGGGAAACTTTGCTTGTGAATACCTCTCAAACCATAAAGGTTTGAGAGATAAGACGTATATCGTTCTCCATGTTTTTAATGCCTACAAAATAAAATAAAGATAAAACAAAGTATTACTATCCCTTTAAGACCAGGACTCCATGAGGACAAGGACACTCTAAAAACCAGTCAATCCATGAGGACAAGGACTCCGTGAGTACAAAGATACTCTAAATATAAGTACTCCATGAGGACAAGGACCCTCTAAAGACCAGGACTCTATGAGTACAAGGACTCCATGAGGACAAGGACACTACAAAGACCAGGACTCCATGAGGACAAGGACACTCTAAAGACCAGGAACCCATGAGGACAAGGACTCCATGAGGACACTAACATTCAAAAGACTGGGACTCCATGAGGACAAGGACACTCAAAAGATCAGGAGTCCATGAGAAAAAGGATGCCATGAGGACAAAAATACTCTAAAGACCAGATCCCCATTAGGACAAGGACTCCATAAGGACAAGATCAGTCTAAAGACCAGAACTCTATGAGGACAAGGACTCCATACGATAAGGACTCCATGAGGACAAGGACACTTTAAAGACCAGGACTCCATGAGGACAAGGACTCCATGAGGACAAGGACACTCTAAAAACCAGTAACTCTGTGAGGATAAGTACACTATAAAGACCAGGACTCCATGAGGACAAGGACTCCATGTGGACAAGGAGTCCATGAGTACAAGGATACTCTAAATACAAGTACCTCATGAGTACAAGGACTCCATGAGGACAAAGACACTCTAAAGACCAAGACTCCATGAGGACAAGGACACTCTGGAGACCAGGACTCCATGAGGAGATAGACTCCATGAGGAGAAGGACACTCTAAAGACCAGGACTCGATGAGGACAAGGACTTTATGAGAACATGGACACTCTAAAGACCAGGACTCCATGAGTACAAGGAGAAGGAAGTTCTCGGGGTGGGGACTGCACAAAAAAGGGCACAAAAGCTAGATGGGTTATCGTTAGATGCAACAAGTGATAAGAATAGGGAGGACACGCCTGTATTTGCTCACCCTAAAAGATTAATCGACTATGTTACTATGCAGATACTGTAATTGCTTTCAAGAAAGCAATGTATACCCATCTAGCACAGAACGATATTGAAAATTATGACAGATGACTTCAATGCAGATAGGTTGTTGATCCAGGGAACTATCTGGCTGCCATTTGGAGTCAGGAAGGAATTTTTTTACCTGCTTGAATGAATGAATAGGTTTATTTATATAGTGCCACAAGTGTATGCAGCGCTTTACAATTTAAGGGTTTAGACAATACAGGATTACGAGTGCTTTGCCAAGTTAAACACTGGAAGTGATGTTCCTGCCTGAAAGCTTACAATTTAAAGTGCTAATGGGAGATATACAGAGTACATAAGGGTCAATTGTTGAATACAGTACCAGAGTTCTGGTTAGGATATCAGACATAAATAAAGTAATTTATAAAGAGCAGTCATTGTACAACATCAGTGCCTTCTAGCAGGTTTAATTTTTGTTAAGAAAGTGTAGTTTCAATTGTGACTCGAAGACCATAAGAGAGGTGCAGTGGCGCAGGGTGGGAGGAAAAGCGTTCCATAGATAAGGAGCAATGAGAGAAAGAGGGTTTGAGTCTGAATGAGTTAATAAGATCACTCTTTACTGTTTAAAGAGAAAACTGAAGCGGTCCTAGAACAGAATTTTGAAGATCACTACCCCTTGGGGCTAAACTGGAAATGGCGTCAGTGTTTTTTTTTTTTTTTGCCTTCCTTTGGATCAACAGGAGTGTTTTGGCATGGGCTGGACTTGATGGACGCTTGTCTTTTTTTCAGCCTCGTCATCCATGTTACTATTTGCTAGGAATGCTTTTGCTGGTGAAGACTGTTCTCTCTAACAGCCGGAATAACAGCCCCTCTAGCACTGATTGGATCTGGGACTCAGGCAGATCTAGACAGATGGTGGTGTAAGGGGATCCTATTATTAGGAGTCTCCTGGCTGCTCGGGGTAGATGTGGCTGATTGGGTGGGCAGATTGTTGGGAGGGGCTGGGCATTACCTGGCTGTCACGGTACATATTGGTACCAATGACAAAGTTAGTGGAAAATGAAGGTCCATTAATAAGGATTTCACATATTTAGGTAATAAGCTTAAGCAAAGGACCTCTAAGGTAGTATTTTCTGGAACACTACCTGTGCCAAGCTTTACAACTGATAGTCAACAGGAGATTGATGTAAGCAGGAGGGGGTTTCAGTTCCTAGAGCACTGGGAGGTCTTTTCCCTTGGGGGCAATCCTTTTGGCCAAGATAGATTGCACCTTAGCGGAAAGGGGGCTACAGTGCTTAGGGTTAGATGGTTGGAGGTGACTTTAAACTAGGAAAGGAGGGGAGGGTGATGCAGCACTGGAAGGGGAGGCTGATAAGATGGGATAACTAGAACTGAATGCAGTATACAAGCAGTATGAATTAATTGGTGTATCTGAAACCTGGTTAGATGATACATATGACTTGGCAATCAATCTAGAGAGTAATTCCCTTTTTAGGAGGTGTAAGATTTATAAAAGGGGAAGGGGTATGCCTATATGTAAAGCATGCCTTAAAACACAGTATAAGGAAAAATATTAATGAAGGGTCTAGTGAGAACATAGAGGCCCAGTGGGCTGACATACACACTGGGGGCATACATAATAAAAATATGTTAATGATATTTGCTACAAGCCACCTAACATTGGGGAGCATGAAGAAGCCCAACTGTTGTTGCAAATGAAAAAGGCTTCTAAGTCAGGAAATGTAATCATAATGGGATATTACAACTATTCTGAAATTGACTTGAGAAATATGACTTCCAGCACAACATAGATATTCTTTTTTAAGTAGTGTTAATGACTATTTCATGTGCCATCTAGTAGAGGAGTCAAGTAGAAAAGAGGACTTGCTGGGCCTAGTGCTCTCAAACCATTCTGTCTCTATACAGGTAAGGGGATATTTAGGCAGCAGTGAACCATATTGTTTAGGCTAAGACGGGTGAATTGATTAGCGAAGATAAGGATATGGCTGACACCTTAAACACATTATTTTCTTCTGAGTGTACAAAGAAAGGAAAAGAATTTCCTACACCATGTACATGGCTAAGTCCAAAAAGGCAATGGTGAATAAAGCACCTGGAGCTGATGGCATACACTCAAGGGTAAAGAACTTATTTCAAAAATAGCAAGACTATTATACTTAATATTTATTGATTCCCTTTCATCAGGCATAGTGCCCCGTGATTGGAGGAAAGCTGATGTAGTACCATGGTTCAAAAGGGGGGCAAGATCCAAACCAGGAAATTATAGATCTGTGAGCATGAATTCCATAGTGGGTAAGATATTAGAAGCCTTACTATCTGACAGTATTCAGAACTATGTGAAGACCAACAATATTATTAGTAGGAGCCAGCATGGTTTTATGAAGAACAGATCATGTCAAACTAATTTACTTTCATTTTATGAAAGGGTAAGTAGTAATTTGGACAAGGAAATTGCTGTTGATATAGTATATTTGGATTTTGCAAAAGCATTTGACACTGTGCCTCACAAAAGGTTATTCAATAAATTTAAAGGTTTCGGTTTGTGAAATATCTGTATATGGATAGATAAATGGTTAAAATGATAAATGGTAGAGTTGTTGTAACTAGAACTTTTTCAAACTGATCTAAAGTTGTAAGTGGGGTGCCACAGGGTTCAGTCCTGTGTCAACTGCTTTTTAATGATTTAGATTTGTGCATTGAAAGTAATGTCTCAATCTTTGCTGCAGATACTAAGCTGTGTATTCTAGAGCAAACCATTGGTTCTTGAAGGGATAGTAATACTTCATTATTACTATGCCCCATGTTGTAACCCTTAAAATTCTGAATTCAATGATACCAGAGGCATCTCTCAAACCTTTCCACTTTCAAAGTTCCCTCTTTTTGCCTCTCAGTGAGCAAGCGGCGGCTCTGCAGGAGTCCTGCGATCACGTTATAGAAACAGAAATCCTTCACTAAACTGGTCTTCTACGTGTGCTTGGTTTGCAAGCACACGTGGAAGACCATTTTAGTGAAGGATTTCTGTTTCAATAACAAGATCTCAAGTTGCGGGTAAGCTTGCCACCTCGCCAAGGTTTCTCACTGTACGGCAAGTCCTACACTATACATCTATAATACCCTATCTAAAAATGAAACTCCCTGATGAGATGTTATTATAAATGCATTGGTGAGCAAGGGACCCTTTAAATGTGCTCCTTTTATTGCTTCTGGGTCCCAGTGTGGTGCAATTAAAAACAGTAGACATACATTCTAATAAAAAGATGTACATAGTGGACTTACCTAATATAAAAAGGTCTGGAGAACCCTTATTCCTGGCTGCTATCTATGTATACACTTTATATTCACATTTAAATAATAAAATTCACTTATGGTATGTATTGGCTATGGTGAGTTGGCGCTGGGAGTTTTTCTTTTGCTTTTTGGCAAGTATTATTATCCGTTTAAGATTTATTTTGCACAAGACACCCCTAACATGCAATCTGGAATTTTCAGGGGACCCCTAACATATTTTATATCATTTTCCCCTTAATAAAAGGAAAACTGCATAAATATGGTTATTCTTAGGTGTCACAATCATAATAACAAAAATAAACACATTGTGCATAACAGTTATGATGTATATATATATATATATATATATATATATATATATATATATTTGAAACTCAGCGGTCACATTTTTTGTCAGCCTTCATAGAAAAAAAGGGGTACCTTAAAGTGATAGTAAAATCTATATTAAAGTGCACCTCTGAGTCTTCTATAGGTTTTTTAAAATATATAGCGCTATGTTTAATGACTTACAGTTCTGTAGTTCAAATGATATTCAAGCTGATAGGATCCCCCTCCTGCCCCTTCTGGCTGCCTCCCCTTACAGCTGCAATCCAGTTGTGGGGCCAGACGGATGCAGCGAGGGACAATCTTCAGTCAGTAAGTATTAGAGAAACCCTGCCCGCCCTTGAGGGCATGATTCTCCATTTGTTTACTGAAGATTGTCCCTCGCCGCTCTCCATCCGGACCACAGTTAGAGGAAGTGTGACGCGGACAGAAGGTGCGGGTTGGGGGATCTTTTCAGCTTGAATATCTTTTGAACTACAGAACAGTAAGTAATTAAACATAGCGCTAAGTGTTTTAAAAAACATATAGATGCCTCGGAGGTGCACTTTAGTATTGACATTACTATCCTTTTAAGTGCACAACCAGTAGTTGAGAACAACCAGGGAAAGGTTGCTGTAGGGTGGGATAAAGTGGATATGACTTCTCCAGTGTTCTAAACTCTCTAAGTCCCATGTTATTCTATGGAGCCTATACACTAAGATTTCTCAAGTTAGAGATATCTTAGTACATTGGCTCCACAGAATAACATGGGCATTTAAAGGGATATTAATACTTTGAAACAAGTGTATTTAATTCTATAGGTATTAAAAAACTAAATTACTTGCACCACAACCTATCTCTCAGACCTCTATGGTTTGAGAGATATAAGCTGTCAAAGTTCCCCTTTCCCTCCCCTTGCACGTACGTCAGCTTTCCGAGTTAGAGAATGAGATCCCGTTCAACAGACTGGCCTGCACTCTTCAGCAGCAATGTGATCACGCTAGTTAGGCAGAAATACTTCATTTGAATGGTCTACAATATCTGCCTGGTTTGCAAGAACATGTTGTAGACCTTTCAAATGAAACAATTTCTGCCTAACTAGTATGATCACGGAGCTGCTGAAGAGTGCAAGACTGTCTGTTGAATGGGATCTCCTTCTCTAACTCGGAAAGCTGACGTATGTGCAAGATAGGACTTGGTGCAAGTAATTTAGTTTTTTTAATACCTATAGAATTAAATATACTTGTTTCAAAGTATTACTATCTACTGAAGAGTCAATATCAATGGAGAAGTTATCTTCTCTTTATCACACCTTAGTGCATCTCCCTTCTGGTAGAACTACTGCTAAAAGTTTAATATAAAATTAATTGAATGAACCAAGTCCTGGCAGCGGAGTACGCTTGTTTTACAGAACTGCAGAATTAGTTGATGCTATATAAATAAAGAATAAAAATAATACTTTTAGTCAGCAAGCAACACCCTAAAATGTTTTTTTTTCTCCATAATAAAAGTTTACTTCTCCTTTAAAGTCTCTTTATTGGTTATGAAGATTTACTATGATCACAAGAAAGACCTTTACAAGAGGTGTAGAAACAATTATTGTTAGCACTATAGTTCACACAGTCATTCATATACATGAAAGAAATCAGTCCAGCAGGTCATAATCTGTCTTAAAAACAACACTCAGAGGAGTGCATTTATTTACAAGACAAAATAAATGTGTTTGCCAATATCTGTAGGGAGACAGCAGACCCTGGGCACAGCTTTTACACTGCATTAGTTATGTATTTATTCAGACACCATCTTTATAAACAGTAGAACACTAAAAAACAATAGCATTATTTTCAATATGCTTTTAATATACTCCAGTTATTACAGATACTTTGACACCCTTAGCCAAAAAAATAATTTAGATAGGAACCTTTACATTCTATACTGAACTTTAAATAATTATACAAGTGTGAAGAAGACATCATTTCCATTTGATCAGTGGGTCTTCAGTGTTGTCTGGTCACCTCAGCCAACCTATGGAAGAAGAAAGGGGGTGAACAGAAATCCACGAAACTACTAAAAGTGCAATTCTAGAGCAAACCAATTGCACCACAGGGGACAAATAAAAATTCCCCAAATGTCTTGTGATGTAAAAAGGGATTTTATACCCTTGAATGCTAGCGAGGTCTCCACAGCAATGCTTTGACTGCTCTATCATTCAAGGGGTTAAAAGCCCCATTTAAATCAATGGGAGTTTTAATTTCTCACCTATGGTGCAGCTGGTTTGCTCCAGAAATAAAGATTACTGAATTGCACTTAAATTATCTTACGTACTAAGAAACGTAACAATTCTGTTGTAAAACTGATTACAAAAAAAAGAGAGAAAAATTCCCATACATGTAAATGGAGCCTTTATAGGGATAGTAATGTCTCTTTTAAATAAAATGTACTATTGTAGATAATACAAAAATAAACTAACTGATCCAACTCTCGTCTCTCAAACTTTTATAGTTTGAGAGATTTAAGATGCTAAACTTCACACCTCCCTCCCCTGTCACAGATGTCAGCTGTAAAGCTGATATGAGATTTGAGTTGCGAAACTCAACGGCTGCTCCCCTGCAGAGCCGAAATTCTGCTATCTGTAGGGTCTACAAAGTGTGCCTGGTTTGCAAGCACGCTTTGTAGACAGTTCCAATTAAGTATTTCTTTTGAGATAGTGCTATTTCGGCTCTGCTGAAGAGCCGCTGGCCAGTCCCTGGACCAGAATCTCCTTCTGTCGGCTAGAGGCTGACATCTGTGAAAGGTGAGGGAGGGGAGGACATTATCATTGTATATCTCTCAAACCATAAAGGTTTGAGAGATGGGACTTGAATCAGTTAGTTTATTTTTGTATTATCTACAATATTACATTTTATTTAATAGAGTCATTACTAACCCTTTAATTTATTAAATGCTAGCGAGGTCTCCAACTCATTGAGAATCAATGTATTGGAGACCTTGCTAACCCTTTGAGCGCCACAGGGGTATGCAAATCATTGTTTTTCAGTACTTTGCATACCCCCATCTGGCACTCAAAGGGTTAAAACTCCCTTTTAAAGGGACACTGATGTCCCACAAAAAAATGATTCTCGTTTTGTAGATAAAAAAAAAAAAATAAGTATTTGAAGCAACTCACATCTCTCAAACCTTTATGGTTTGAGATATTTGCATTGAAAGTTCCCCCTCCCTTCCCTTCTCCAGACATCAGCATCTAGCTGACAGCAGGAGACCCCGGTCCTGGGACCAGTCGGTGGCTCTGCAGCAGAGCTGAAATCCCATTATTAGAAAAGAACGACTTCATTGGAAAGGTCTAAAAAGTGTGCGTGGTTTGCAAGCACACTTTGCAGACCGTTCCAATGAAGTAGTTCTTTTTAAATAATGCGATTTCGGCTGTGCTGAAGAGCCACCTCGAGTCGTCAGACTTGAATCTCCTTCTCTCAGCTTTAAAGCTGACATAAGGAAAAAGGGAGGGAGGGGGGAGCTTTCAAAGTGACTATCTCTCAAACCATAATGGTTTGAGAGATGGGACTTGCTGCAAATAATTTATTTTTTTGTCATCTAAAAAACAAGAATAATTTTTTATGGGACATTACTGTCCCTTTAAATCAGTAGGACTCTGTGGATTTTTTGTTTGTCTTCTATTGCACAGTGCATTTGCTCCAAAATTTGCCCCAGTACATCTTGGTACATCAGCCTCTTATGGCTTTGAATCACCATTAACCCTTTGAGTGCCAGAGGACTGTCCAAGGCATTAATCTGCAATGCCTTGGACACCCCTGCAGCACTCTAGTAGTTCATAGTTTAAGTCCTTAACCCTTTGAGTGCCCGAGCGGTACAAAACGCATTGCATAACAATGCATTGCGTATCCCTCTGGCACTCAAAGGGATAAGGACCGTGTGCTGTGCCAGGGCTGTCACGTTTTTTTCCCTTAAGGAACAGCACGTCATGTACTTTTTACTTACAGGGTTCCTGCCGGAGCGCTGTACATAAAACAGGATCTGAAATTCACCACTCCAAGACCGGAGCAGTCTCTCTCAGACCCCTGCTCGGCGTGCCAGTACAGGTCACATGTACCGGCACATTGGCAAGGATCTAAGAAGCCCTTAGGGAATGGTAGATTCAGTGGACCGCTGGACCTTAAGTGATTAAAGGGATATTAAAGTCTGTTTGCATACCCCTCTGGTGCTTAAGTGGTTAAGAAGCTGTGAGATACATTGCATATCTCTCTAGTCTAGAAAGGGTTAAGAATTTTTGTAACTCCTTAAAGGCCTGTGTACAAGGCATTGCTTTGCAATGTATTGCATACGGTTTTGGGGCTTAGTAAAGTATGTTTATGAAAATTGTATATTGTAGCTATTACAATAATAAACTAACTGATATAAGTTCCATCTCTCAAACCTTTATGGTTTACAAGATATACAACAATAAAGTTCCCCCCACCCTCCCCTTTCTCTGACGTAACCTGTAAAGCTGAAGGAGATTCTGGTTGCGAGACCAGACGGAGAGCCTACAGCAGAGCCGAAATAGTGCGATCTAAAAACAAATACTTCATTGTAATGGTCTACATTGGCTACTATAGAACATGAACAAAAAGAGGTTGTCTGTGTATCAAACCTGATTTTTACAAACAAGCAACAAATGTGCAGACTTTTAAGCTCCCTTTTCTAAGCTCACCAGGAACCTGTATGTCATATGTTTGTATGTATTTTAGGAGCTTAGTAGCCAAATATTGTTCTTGCTGCTCTCCTGACTATACAAATATGTAACTAATTGAACACTACTAATAAAGCCTTTTTTAAGCTCACCAGGAACCCGTATGTTTCATATAGGGAAGGTATAAATGCCTCTATCTTTTCCCTCACAAGGGTTTTGTTCACAGTAGAGGTAAGGTGGAATCACTGTTTTTAACTGCATCATGCAAAATATAGAGCCAACTAATTCCACAGCATTGTACAATTGGGAATAGACATACAGAGGTATTAAATAGTACAATCAGATGTGGAGAACAGAAGGATCAGAGGTCCCTGCTCTTGACAGCTAACAGTCTAGAGGGAGGTAGGTTTGACACAGAGGGAGTAAATGCTATTGGGTGTAAGTGCCTCCTGTCACATGAACTGCCAGTCAGTGGGTGGGAGTGAGAAGTGCTGTTGAGTGCAGTGGTCCGAGCAAAGGGTGAATCTTGGTGATAGTGTTTATGGAGGTAGTTGATAGGCTCACCTCTTCAGGGAACGTCTGAAGATTTGAAGGCTGGGGGAGGGAATTCCAGAGCTGAGGTGCAGCATGGGAGAAGGCCTGTAGGCGGGAGTGGGAGGATGTGATGAGAGCTGTGGAGAGCAGAAGGTCGTGTGCAGAGCGAAGATGGCGGGTGGGAGTGTATTTGGAAGTAAGAGATGAAATATAGGGGGGTGCGGTGTTAGTGAGGGCTCTATGTTAGGAATTTAATTCTGTATGCTAATGGGAGCCAGTGTAGGGACTGACAGAGAAGCGATGAGTGAGTTAGATTAGTCTAGCAGCAGAGTTCATTATGGACTGTAGTGCGGTTAGTCGGGTGAGAGGAAGGCCAATTAGTAATGCGTTACAGTAGTCAAAAAAGGACATGATGAGTGTTTGGATTAGAATTTTTGTAGTGACTTGTGTGAGAAAGGGTCGGATTCTAGAGAAGATGCGGAGGTGGAGACGGCATGAGTTGGAGATTGACTGGATGTGAGGAATGAAGGATAGGGCAAAGTCAAATGTGACCCCCAGGCAGCATGCTGTAGGGGTTGGTGTGATGGTAGTGTTGTTAACGGTAAGGTAATATCTGGGGTAAGGCTAGTTGTAGGTGGAGGGAAGATAATTAGTTCAGTTTTGCCAAGGTTAAGTTTGAGTTGAAGGGAGGACATCCAGGAAGACACAGCAGACAGACAGTCAGATACTCGGGACTGGAGGGAAGGTGAGAGGTCTGTGGAGGAAATATATACTTGAGTGTCATCAGCGTAGAGATAATGGTGAAACCCAAAGGAGTTTAGTAGTTTTCCAAGGGAAGCAGTGTAGATCGAGAAGAGCAAGGGACCCAGTACTGATCCTTGAGGTACTCCAACAGACAGTGGGAGGGGTGGGGAAGTGGAGCCAGAGTAAGAAACACCTAAGGAGCAGTTGCAGAGATAAGATGAAAACCAGGAGAGTGAAATGTCACAGAGACCTAGGGAGTGTAGGGCTTGGAAAAGGAGTGGGTGATCTACTGTGTCAAAGGCAGCTGACAGGTCCAACACAATGAGTAGGGAGTAGTGGCCTTTTGACTTAGCGGAGAGCAAGTCATTGGCCACTTTAGTGAGGACAGTCTCAGTGGAGTGATAAGGGCAGAATCCGGATTGCAAGGGATCTAGAAGGGAATGGGAGCAGAGGAATCTAGTGAGCCGATTATATGCAAGACGCTCAAGGAGCTTGGAGGCGAATGGGAGTAGAGGAATTGGCCGGTAATTTGACAGCGAGTTTGGGTCCAGGGAGGGTTTCTTTAGGATGGGAGTGATTAGTGCATGTTTGAAAGAGGATGGGAAGGTGCCGGTTAACAAAGAGAGGTTGAATAAGTAAGGATTGGAGTTAGTAGAGGAGAATGTTCTTAAGTGAGCTGAGACGGGATTGAGTCAAGAGGGCATGTAGTTAGGTTTGAGAAAGTGAGGAGAAGGAAGACTTCATCCACGGTTACAGGTGGGAAGGAGCTTAGTGTGTATGCGGGAGAGGTGACAAGGCTAAGCTGGCTGGGTGGGGGTGGGAGTGATGAAATGTCATGTCTGATAGATTCAGTCTTGTCCTTGAAGTGGGTGGCGAGATCTTGGGCAGAGAACTTAGTGGAAGGTGTTTGTGATGGGTGTAGAAGAGATTTGAAGGTTGAGAAAAGGCTTTTCGGGTTAGAGGAAAGATTGGAGATTAGGGAGGAGAAGGATGACTGTTCACATATTAGAGTCAGATAGGGACTTGCCTTAAGCTGGGGTGCCATGATGGGGCAGGCAAGCTTTCCATATCTTTGGCCAAAATATATGACACTAAACTCCACTGTTTAATTTGTAACAAGTCATAGGTTGCTTGTTTGTAAAAATCAGGCTTTGATGCGCAGACAACCTTTTTTTGTTCACTCACTATAGTAGCCACTTTAAAAGGGCATACCACTTCTTAGTAAATCCCAGCTGCATTGTAGTGGTACTGTACATCAGATAGGATACACAAACAGGAGAAGCTGTCAGATATACAGTACACTTGGTCAGTAAAGCAACCAAGAGGAGGTAAAATGTGGTTTGGTAACTGTTTAACTACACAACTCACATCATCTTCAGTCAGCCAACAGCAGTTACTGAGCAATGGGTAGCCCACCTCAGATTAATACACTTTTGAAACAACAAGTGCATTATTGGGACTTCCTAAAATGCCTCTTCAAATATTGCTTTTAGACAGATTTCTTTTCATAGTACATAGCTACAGTATAACTAATAGAAAATAAGATCATCCAATAATAAAATGCTTACACTGAAAGATAAGACTTAAATACCTCTTAGCGGAAACCTGCTGATCTTCTTCCATTACGTGGCTGAAACACAACAAAATAAAAGCAAATGAGTTGGATGGAAGAGATGTCAGGCCTCTGTTTTAACCCTTCGAGAGGTAGAGGAGTTCCCAACTCATTAAAAATGCAATGTGTTGGACACCCCTCAGGAATGCAAAGGGTTAATAAACCACAGCTCCTGTATCATGTGTCATCTTTAATTATCAATGCTCTTTTTGGAGGTTTCAAGTTAAAGTCATGTAATCTAGATATTTTCAGAGGGGTATGGCAAAGACATAGTTATATGCTATAGAGCAATGGATGCCTCTCTAGCATTCAAGGGATTAATTCAATGGGAACTTTTAGTTGTCCCCATGATGCAGTTGGTTTGCGCCATAATTTCTCCACTTTTTGTTTGTGCGTATGACACCATGGGCCACTCATACACGTATTTATTAGTAAAATGTTACTGTGTCATTTATCAATGATATTCCAGGTTCAGGCTGGCGGAACCAATTGAAATCAAAGTATACCTACAGAGTAGGGTTGCCAGTTCATTCCTTAGACCTGAACACATTTTAAAAATGCATGTTCCATGGGCTCCTATATGGGAATCACTGCAACCCAGTAATAATCACTGCAGCCCTACTACATGCATTTTACATGTGTATTTGGTTTTAAATAGATGATTCTGTAGCCATACAACATGACGGGTATTATTTTATCGTCGTTGCAGACCTCTGTAAGATGACCAAACCTCAACTTTAACCCCTCTGGCACTCAAGGGGTTAAATGTGGGAAGCACTGTAAGCAGCCATACTCATGGAATGTCTCTTTCTTACTAAGATGGTGCCAGTTACCTAGGACAGTGTTTCAAACACTGAGAGAACTGTTAGGAGATTGGCACCTAACCCCTCATCAATCCCCCCCCCAAGGTACTTGTCTGATTGGTGTCTTTCTCCACTTGAGCTCATCGGTCTCCTCCCTGGTACCAGTCTGATTAGTGCCATCTTCCTCATGGATTTGCTACCTTCCTCCCAGGTACCAGTCTGATTAGTGCCTTCTTTCACATAAGTCTGCTAACCTTGACCCAGGTACCAATATGATAGGGAAATTCTTCACATGAACCCACCACCCTCCCCAGGCTCATTACAATTAGGTGCTGTAGGTGGTTTATGTGAAACTAAGGCTTTTTCACAACTTTGATTTGACCATTGTGGCAATGCCACTAAGTTTAAATCTGTCATGTCCATACCTGTGCTCAAATGAGAAGATTAAAACATAACAGTGGACAGGGACATACTGACATAAGGCAAACATGACTGACTGACTCCCATGTGTACAACTAAGTGACTGAATCGCTGGGATGATCTAATCACCATATGAAATAACCAACAGCAGCCACATGGGTGACACTGTAGACTTTTCTGTAATCTATACTGAGTTTTAAGGTAGTTGCAGCATGTAGTATTGGGCTGAACCACTTGACATATTGGGAATAACATCCAATGTGGTAAAATAGACCTGTCACTCGGAATTTAAAGGAGCAGTAAACTTTTTTTTATGTAAACATATATTATGGTACTTCCACTGCTGGGATATGCATATTTCCAGAGTTATTACAGTTTAAACTAAGGATGCCCAATAAATACATCAAGACCTACCAGCAGATCACCAAGTGAAGATTCATGTTGAGTAGTGTATGCCAAACTAAATGCAAATATGGAGCAAAAGTGGATCCTGACTGCTGCTTGCCCAAAGCGCAGGCAGTTCAGTGGTTTGCCCCAGAATTAACTGTTTCTAGTAGAATTTTTTTTTACAATGTTTTGGTCCAATTTTATTCTAAATAGACAGGGTGTATATATATATATATATATATATATATATATATATATATATATATATATATATATATATATAGATTGGCACTAACATAAGCATATGAAAACCTGCCCGGGTGCTATGCTAAGTATCCATACAATGACCAAGGGCAAGCACTCACAGGTCTTCAGAAATATTAAAAACGTACTTTATTAATCAACATTTCGGTTCAGTACTGTGAGTGCTTGCCCTTGGTAATTTTATATATATTATATATATATATATATAATATATCTATACTATAAAGGAGAACATAGACATGTGACTAACAATTCCCCAGACATGCCACAAACACCCTGGGGCGGGCAGAAGTAGGAGTTAAGCACCTCTCCTCCATTCATGTCACTTGAAAATACAAGGGGATGTGATTTTCACAGGAGTGTGCATGAGGCCGAAGGGCCCATGCTCACTCCTGTGAAAATGTCTGCAAGGAATTTGGCCGCTATTACTATGTCTTACAATCAATACAACATACACAACTCAAAACAGCGTGTTCAGAATGTTGCCTGCATTAAAGGGCGACATTCTGATATTACAGGGTTAAGAGACTTATTCAGTGATAGTTGTACATAAACATAAACAGATCAACTGATGTCACGGAAGGTGAATCTTGGCTACAACGATTAAGATCTATGAATGTCTGACGATTATTTCTCAACAACTACTAGCTTACATATGGCATTCATCACATATATTCTCACTTCAATCCTTGTCACTTAACCTTAAACTTTAAGCACAAGTAGTTCCCCCTGACGCTTCATGCACTGCGATGCTCTAGTGTTACTGGGGTGGCTATAACTCTGAGGGATAGCTCTTTCAATGTACAATTACATTTACTCAATAAACCTGTAGCCTCTGGCAATCATTGGATATATTTTTATCTCTAATCATGTCACCCAACCTGGGGAGAGATTCACTAAGTGGTGATAAAGAGGTGATAAAGTGGAGATGGCTTCTCCAGTTTATCACTTCTCCAATTCCTATGTTATTCTGTGGAGCCTATTCACTAAGATCTACTAAGTTGAATAAATCTTAGTGGATAGGCTCCATAGAATAACATAGGAATTGGAGAAGTGATAAACTGGAGAAGTCATCTCCACTTTCTCATCTCTTTATCACCGCTTAGTGAATCCAGGAGTTCTGGCGTAAGCAGTTCCCCATGGCACTTCATGCGCTGTGATGCGCTGGTGTCATGGACATGAGTTATCCACTTCAACGCCAGATATATCTGATGGGGTGATCTGTCAATGTATCATTTATGATAACAACTTATTTTGTTATATACAATAAATGTAAACAGAGATTTGGTGTTACCTGAGGGGCTAATCCACTTGAATCCATTTGAGTGCCAGTGGATTGATCATGTTTGCCACTCAGATTTAATATATAGAGTGTTTAACATGTATCTTGTCAGCTGCTGTTGGGCAGCTACTACCAAGACACTCCATTAGGAGCTCTGTGTACAGCAGCAGCTGAACAGCCACATGCTGATCATCCCTACTGTACATCATTACTGTGGGCGAAGGACTAAATTGTCAACACAGGGGTGTCAGGTTGCTGATCTTGGTCATTCTGCTGCCTTTCTGTAGCAGGTGAACTGCTAGGGAGATTCAGCCTTCTCTGGCACCTAAGGTGTTAAATTTGCAGGGGGGGAGGGGTTGGCATGGCTTCAATGAAGAACCAGGTCACGATATTTAACCCTGCCATATCAGAAGTAAAATTCTTTGGATACATGTATGCCACCAGCATGTTAACCCCTTGAATGCCATACATGTGTCCAAAGCATTGATAAGTCGTGTGTTCAATACCCTGTCACGCAAAGGTTTCATAACTCACCCATTTTTGCATTCTGCTACTTCCCTCCCCCCACACACAGTGCTCATATGCAGTTCTTCTGGAGGACACTGTGGAAGAGTCTAAACACTGGAAGGGACATTTCTTCAAAGATCATAACAGCTTTGGATTCAGGGGATGTGTACTACACTTTATGAGTGAGTGCAGAGTGGGACAGCTGCTTAATCTTATGAGTTCCACAGGAGTACACTACACATTGTTGTGCAATGCCTTCACTACCCCTCTGACACTCGAAGGGTTAACAGCGTTATGCTTCTATTCCCTCTCTCTCCTCCCACCTTCCCCCTTCATATGAGCCCTAGGGTCACAGAGGTAGGTAGCTATGTGTGTATGTATGCATGTGTATATGTGTGCATGTGTCTGTGTATAATAATGTGTGTCTCTATGCATGTATATGAGTGTCTGTATGTGTGTGTCTCTATGTTTGTATGTATCACTGAATATGTACATCTGTCCATGTCTATGTATGTGTGTGTGTCTCTATGTACATGTGTGTGTCTGTGTCTATGTATGTAACAAACCCTTCACAACATACTTGAACCAAAAAAACACAGGCTGGCAACGCCGGTCCACATTGTTAGTGTATATATATATATATATATATATATATATATAACTAGCCACTAGAGGGCTCTATTAATATAAAAACAAAAATGTTCTAATGTCTGGGGACACCTTCTTTAACCCCTTAACGACCAGCGGTCGCAGGGTGTGTGGTCCTTTAAGGACCCGATAGGGAATTTTGGCGTGCCGCCCCACGTGACTGATCACGTGGGGCAGCACGCTGAACGGAGGGACTGAAAGAGATCACTCCGGTCTTGGAGCACTCAAATTCAGTCCCCGGTATTACTCACCGCACTCCTGCAGGAGCGCAGTGAGTAATAGTACGTGACGTACCAGGACCGTCACTGGTCCTTAAGTGCCGGACCAGTGTGACGGTCCGGGTACGTCACCGGACGCAAAGGGGTTAAACATTTTTTGTTATTATATTAACAGTGCCCTCTAGTGGCCATAAAATTAACCTAGAATTTGCCTTGTTTTCAGAAAGATATTATGATTAATTCTATTTGGGAGATATGTCAATGACAAAAGTCCTCTATAAAATGTAATAGCAGTAGCTTCACCACTTCCTGACAGTTGGAAATTGTTTGCTGTCACTTTGAATGGAAAAATAATCTGTTTTTTTTATAAAGGAAAATTCCTATATAATAGGTTTTCATATAAAAATGTTACTGCTACTTTAAATTTGTATATTTGAGACCTTCATTCAAAATTGTTTGTGTGTTATCTTAGCCAGAAGACCAGCACATGCACAACTTAGGAGATATTAATACTTTTATTTCTGTCTGGAAAAGCAGTTTACTGTCAGACACATTGAAACAGCCTCTCCGACCAGCTTGGGTATTGTATCACCAGTGAAGAGGAGACAGTGCACAGTAAATTTCCTAAGGAAAGGGCCAAGTTTGTGTCTGGAGTTTATTTCTTGTATACTAGCAATATTGGCAAGGTTTTGTCCGTGAGGTTAACTATTAGTGCTGTTGGAGTGAGCAGTGCATTGCTTTCCAGTGCATTGCATACCCCTCTGTCACTAAAAGGGTTAATAAAACAATGACTATGTTAATGAGTGGTTCATTTAATTTTCAGTGCTTAGCCCCTTCAGCTCCAAAAAGTTGTGCAACGCCTTGCAAAGCACTGTGTTACACAAATCTCCACGAATGTGCTTGAATATGTGTTTTGTGTGTGGAGTGTGCTGCGTGTAGTGTGTTTTGAATGTAGTGTTTGTTTTGTGTGTATTGATGGTGTGTGTGTGAGTGAGTGTGAGCATGAGTGTGAGTGAGAGAATGTTTGTTTTGCATGTAGTGTGTGTTTTGCGTGTATTGTGTGTTGCGTGCAGTGAGTTTTGAGTGCAGTGTGTGTTTTGAGTGCAGTGTATGTTTTGCTTGTATTGCATATAGCGTTTTGTGTATATAGTGTACAGCATATTGTATCTAATGTATTGCGTACAGAGTTTGGCGTACAGTTTTTTGTGTATTCCGTTTGGCTTATAGCATTCTGCCTATAGCGTATTGTTTTGTGTATTGCTTATTGTGTACAGCTTTGAGTAAACCGTATTCCGTATGGCTTATAGTGCTTGACAGCATCTTATGGACATTGTATGGCGCATAGCTGTGCATATGGTGTTGTGCATGTATTGAATATTGTGTGTGTGTGACTGTGTATGTGTGTATTGCATTTGTTTGTATTGTGTACATTGTGCGTGTATGTGTATATCGTGAATATACATTTTGTCTGTGTGTATTGTATGTATTGCTTTTGTGTGTGTATGCATGTATTCATTGTAGCCCCTGCATCTCCTTGCAGAGATTTTGACAACTCCTGTCAAAATCAGAGAGAGAGAGAGCGAGAGGGAGATGAATAAAATCTTAAAACTATGAAAAAATGATAAAATGGGAATCCACTGTAAGAGCATGCCAACATTTGCAGTTACAGAACACTTTCCTCCATTTTGTTGCATTAACATTTCCTTAATTAAAATAACAACATACCCTAAACAAAAAGTAACCTCTGCTTAGAACTCCTCCTGGTCCTTGTAATTCTTCCTGCAAACAATTAAAAAATAACAATTACACAACAGTTGTGGGAATCTTGTCTTCTCCACTGTTCACGTCATGTTTAAATTTTGCATATCTGAGTGGCCAATGATGACAGGAACTGCAAGATCATCTCAGGTCAAAGCAAAGACACTTCCACAGCAATAAACATCAGAGAACGTCCTACTTCCTTCCAAATAAGGTAACCCTTGTCTGCTAATGACATCTCAAATGGGTTGTAAAGGGGTTAAGCAAAAGTGAGAATAAGGCATAATAATTAACCCTTTGCACACCTCTCTGGCACTCAAAGGGAAAAAGGAACACAAATTCCTCCTAGTAATAAAAAACACACCGCTTACTTTAACCCTCTGCCACTCAAAGAGTTAACTTGTGCAGAAAATCCTAATAGCAACTGTGAATTAATTCTGTGCGGATTGGTTCTCCAAAATGAATGTTTAACCCTTTAAGGTCCGGAGAAGTGTACAACACATTGCAGATTAGCTGCACGACACTGTGGTCCTTATGCACTAGATACCTCTCTGGCACTAAATGGGTTAAAGAATGAATTAGTGCTGGATATAATTTGCACTGAAGCAGATATGATTCTTTGGCCCAGTTCAGCAGAAAATATGGAGCAATTGTAGAGCGATCCATTAAACCGTAGGGGAGAAATGAAAATCCCCCAAATTCCCACATATTTAAATGGAGATTTTAACCCCCCCTGATAGCTAGAACAGTCTCCAATGCATTTTGAAGGAATATGTTGGAGAGCATTCAAGGGGTTAAATACCATCCAGCTAAAAGGAATTATCACTTGTCCCTTATGGCGCAGTTGGTTCCCCTGGAATTTCTCCCCAGATTTCTGAATTAGGTCCCGTGGCCCATATTTATAAAAGCAACCTGGAGTTATTGTGGAGTAAACCAATGGCATCATATAGGATAAATAAATATAACTGGTAAATTAAATTGGTCTTTTAACCCCTTGAATGCTGCAGAGGTGTCCAATTCATTTAAAAGCTCATATCAAGTGCATGGGAATTTAGGAATTTTAATTTGTCCCCTATGGTGCAGTTGGTTTACTCCAGTATAACTCCAGTTTGCCTTTATAAATATGGGCCTTGTGGGGTAGATGTATGAATAGCCTACTTAGTATGTGTTTAATAATTGTCACTAAAATTCACAATGATGGATTATATTTATACAGAAGTAAAGTTAAGTTTATAAATATGTCTATCTGAGAATATTCTGAGAAAATTCACAACTGAGAATATTTTTCAAATACATAGCTGGACCATACAATTCCATTCTATTGGAACTTTCTCCTTAAAGGGATAGTAATGCCCAAAATAAAGTTTATTCAGTATGGTAGATTTTACAAAAATAAAGTATTTGGAGAAAGTCCTATCTCTCAAACCTTTATGGTTTGAGAGATATTCACTGCTAAATTTTCCCCCTCCCTCATGTCAGCTGTAAAGCTGACAGGAGTTTTGAGTCGTGCGACTCGAGGTGGCTCTTCAGCAGGGCCGAAACAGAGATCTTTAAAAAGATATTTTTAAAGATTGCTATTTCGGTTTTGCTGAAAAGCCACAGGTTGGTCCCAGGACTGGGATCTCCTGCTGTCAACAGAGTGCTGACGTCAGGAGAAGGGGAAGAAAGGGGGGACTTTAGATGTGAATATCTCTCAAACCATAAAGGTTTGAGATACAGGACTTTGTACAAATATTTTATTTTTGTTAAATCTACCATACTGAATAAACTTTACTCTGGGCATTACTAACCCTCTAATTAAAGTCTGCATATTCGAAAACTGCATTAAAAACTGCCTATATTTCACATTACCCAAAAGACCAGCAGATATTCACACTTTTATTTCCTGGCAAAGTGAAAGCGAATGTTTCCTTGTACTGTACAAAGCTTTATTTGCATAAAAAATGTCACTAATGAGCTTGATTAGCATATGAAACATCACTGGTACCCCAACTAGCATACATTAGCATATGATAACAAGTGTGAATATCTCAAATGTACATTTGCTGGTCTTTTGGCTAACATGACACAGACAGTTTTTAAAGCAGCTTTCAAATATGCATACTTGCATTAAAGCGATAGTAATGGGTCATTATAATGAACGGTTCGAGCCTTCCTTATAGTTTGTAGTAACGCTCTCCACATTTGGCAATGTACATATTGCTCTAGTTCAGTGGTTCTCAACCCGTGCCCTCAGTGGCTAATAACTGGACAGGATTTGAGAATTTCCTTTTAAGGGCACAGGTGAGTTAATCAATATGACTGAACCTCTGATCAACACACTTGTGTTCTAGCAGGGAAATTCCTAAGTCCTGGCCTGTTCGTGGCCACTGAGGGCATGGGTTGAGAACCTCTGCTCTAGTTTTTAAGTAATTATATTATAAAGTTTACCCCTCCCGCCTCTTTTCCAAATATTAAGCAGCCCCCCCCCGATCTGGAATCCGGTCAATGGACCAGACAGGTCACAATGACGGACAATCTTCTCTCTATGAGAGTAAGGAAAACACTACCACCCTTGATGAAGGAGGGCTGGTTTTGCCTTATACTGACAGAAGACTGCCTCTCGTCACGATCCATCCGGACCTCTTTTCTCAGATCACTAGTGAAGACTGACATATGGAAAAGGGACAGGAGAGGTAAACTTTATAATATAATGAACAATATAACCAGCAGTAATTGATTGATAACATTCATGCCGATTTTCTGCCCACAGTAATGTAAAAGGATCTTTATTATTAGGAGTGTTAGTATTCTTATTTGGTAAAAAAAAAAAAATAAAAAAAAAAAAAATGTACAGAATGTACAGGTTTCACATTTAACCCCTTTAATGCCACTGATGTACCTTCAATGTATTGAAAAACAAGTAGAAGTGAAAGTTTAACCCTTTGCATTGTGTTACATCCACCATTGTGTTGCATCCAACGCATTGCATACCCTTCTGGCACTCAAAGGGTTAAAGGGTTAATGACATTTTGACTAGATCTATAAACTTGCTTTTTAAATTGGAACAAAGTGTTATTTCCTAGTGTCAATAAATATATCTTACAGACTTTCCATACAAAAATCCGGTGTACATACAGAGTTGTCTTGTCACAAGCTAGAACATGTCAGAATTGTTTGACACATTCAGTCTGACATTAAAGTTCATGCAAAAAACACACAAAATAATACTGCACAAAACACACCAATTTCAGATTTGCCCTTAAGTAAGTTGGCACAGATGACTCAGTGGTGAGAAAGGGCTTGAAGGTGAATGTGTTTCCAGCTGCATCAATCAATTGTTCTATTAGTGATTACATTCTGCAGAATTCTATATTGCAAATTGTCAAATTCTGAAAATATCATCTTTGTGTCAATTCTGTTCTGATGTATAAATACAGACAAAATGATTTATGATTTGCGACCATATGACATTTTTGGAGCATATATTATCAGTGCATTTTATGTGTGGTGCGTGTTATAGGAAACAAAGAGCAAATGTTAGTTAAATCCTCATATGCTAGAGATACCTTTGCAATGTATTGGAGACATCTCTGGTGCTCAAGGGGTTAACATATGTTAATATATCATCATCATCATCATCATTGATTAAGTGCCATGTGAGAAACAATGTATTAGAGACCTCTTTGGCATTAGAGGGGTTAAAAAGCATGGTAATTAATTTTTAATTGCCCCTATGATGCAGTTGGTTTACACCAGAATAACTCCAGTTTGTTTTTATAAATATGGGCTAATATTCCTTACTCTCACAGGTCTGCAGTACATGAAGCATCACACATAGCACCACGTGTTTTGATGTGGCTTGTGCTCATTTTGCTTACAATAACCCAAATTTTGCCCCACAAGGGATGAACCACTTGAGGACCAAAGGGGAATACAATGCACTGCTTCACAATGAGCTGCTCACCTCCTGGTCCTCAAGGGTTTAACCATTCAAGTACCAGAAGGTATACAATGCATTGTGCTGTAGTGTGTTTGATATCTCTCTGGCACTCAAAGGGGTAAAATACATCTTACAAATTCCAGTTATTTTGTGCTTTGAATTGTGCCAAAATGTAGCCAGTGGTTTCACACACCAGAACATATATTAGGGAAACAAAAAGTCATAGCTCTACCTTAATATACATATACACAAAAGGACCCTTAATATACATATACGCAAAAGGACCCTAAAGTGCACAACATGAAGTGCAGAAAGGAGTGAGGGAACACACACACACACACACACACACACACACACACAAAATACATTTCTGTGTTATTTTATACAAGTTACTTAAATGTGAACCCTGTGTATAACATACCTCATTACCAATGTTTACTTCAGAATGTTTTATTGCATAGTTTGGTCAAAACATTTGAAAGGGGCAGTACATTTTTTATGAAAAAATATATATGTTATGACGTTTCATGTTGAGTAAAATAAGGGTAATCCCACTGCTGAGATATGCATATTTTCAGCAATATTACAGTTTAAACACATGGTTTTTTACATTAGCAGTGCCCTCTAGTGTTCAAATTCTAATTCGTTTTTCTGATACATTCTAATGGAGAGGAAAGTCAGTGACGAACATAGAATGTGATAGAAACTGTCTATCACTTCCTGTCAGTTAGAACAATAAGGAAATCAACACAGTAAATTCACTTCCTGGTTATGTGAACGGTTATCCTATATAATAATTCGCTAAATCGTGTGTAACGCTGCGACATGCGCAGTAGACACTGCTGCGTGTGCTGCAGTCATGCGCAGTAGAGACTGCCCGTGCCGCGGCTGATCAGAGCTTGGCGCTCCGAAGGAGCATCCAGCTCTGTATCAGCCGTGGCGTGGGCAGTCTCTACTGCGCATAACTGCCCCGTGACAGGGTGGCAGTGGCACTGTGGCCCATGTAATGGGCTGTTCAACTAGTGTTTGAATAAAACAGTAGCGGGGGTGGCCTTGTTTTAATCAACAGGAAAAGTCCTATAACATGTAGGTTTTCATAAAAATGTTTACTGCTCCGTTAAGCTTGCCTGCCACAGCATTACTAATATCTAGGAGATACTTTAACATTACAGCTACAAGGTAGCTATTATACAATAGCTGTTACTTGAATGTGCTGAAAGGAAGAACATTCCTGCACATGTGGTTACAGTCACAGGTTAGAATGAGGCACTGGGAGCTATGAACTATGCCATTCACGCCCAACTGGGTTTACTCATGTTGTCTATGAGAATGCTTTCACTGTGAATACAAAGGGGGCATAGCACAGCTGCATTCCTACATCGTGGATTCTTATTTTAAAGGGATATTAATATTTAATATGTAAAAAAATATGTTGTAGAGTTTATCCCCCTGAGAAGAACAAGGGCCCTACCACTTCTGAAAGGTGTTATTAACATTATTACAGCTCAAGCTTAAATTTTTTTATGTGCAGTATCACAGTGGCCTGAAATTGTACAGTGGCACTGTTGCTACACCATCCTATGGAGATTTATGGTCAAGTGACCAGAATTGTCCATAGGATGGTGTAGCAACAGCGCCACTGTATGATTTCAGGCCACTGTGATACTGCACCTAACAAAATCAATTTTGAGATGAAATAACTTTCAGCAGTGAGGGTACCCTAGTTTTGCTCAGGGGATAAACCCTACAAAATATTTTTTTTTTACATTTTAAGTATTACTATCCATTTAAAAGCTTTTAGATTTAAAAAAAAAAGGTATCTATGTAATCTCTCTCTATCTTGTGAGTTTTCTTTTTTAATAGAAGATATGAGTACTTTGGTATTTGGTGATACCTTTTTTAATTTGAATTAACAGTTATATATTTTAAGACAGGCATTCGAGAGATCAACTCTCTTCCTCAGGTCAAGCAATACCAAAACTCTCTTCCTCAGGTCAAGCAATACCAAAGAGTCCAAATAGAAAAAGCTTTCACCAAATACCAAGATAATTTATTATGCACCTGTCTTAACTTCAGTAGAGAAAGGCCCACCCGTGGTTTTAGGCTTTTGCTTTTACCAGATTATAAAATGAAAGCGACCAGATATAGTCTAGAGGGATCAAATGCAAATATATAATAATAATTTACACCCACCCACTTGCTGTATGCAAGCAGTCTTTATGTTAAACACATTAAGAGCTATTTATTTAACTTTATGTTAAATCTAAAATCTGTACATTATATTTAGATAATGATTCATAGTGTCATCTCCATTACTCCTCTAGAAGACTTGTAGGTCTGGGTAGTAAAAAGAAAGTAGCTAATGGTAAGCAAAGTGAAAATGAATAAAATTATAGTTACATACTTCTGCTTTGAATCTCTTCATTCTTCTGTCGTGAAGCTGAGGAACGAGTTGCAGCAAAGGATGCAGGACAGACGACTGAGAGGACATGAAGACAGACACATGAGCAACAATGGACACTTGGCTTTGGGGAGCACACAATGGGACCATATGTTTTACCCTTTAAGGACCAATGTGTTGCACATGTCTTTGGTCTTTAAAGGGTTAAATGAAAGTGGTGTAATTCTGGGGCATCCAACTGCATCACAGGAAACAAACATTTCCATTGATTTAAATTATGCTTTTAACCTTTTGAGTGCCAGAGTGGTGTACAACACATTATAATTTGTACCCCTCTGGCACTCAAAGAATTAACCCCTTGGTTGGTTTGCCCCCAAAAGGCACCTCTTTTATCTTTACATGTAACTACCATTGTCTTTGTTCACACTGTTACAAGGACATGCCAAATAAAGACTGGAAATGTCACTTCACAGAAGATTACACCATCCCCAACAGACACAGAGAACTGATACATGTAATATCATATACACAGTATAAAGTAAATTGGGTTACTTGTGTGTTTGTTCCTAAATAGTAAAAGGGAAAACCAATGAATCAGAGTTCACCCCCTCTTTCACTTACACTTATGGCTGATGGACTAGGAAATAATGGTGCAGTTCCACTAAAAACCAGCTGTTCCAAAAGAGGACACATACTAATTCCCCAAATTACCATTGATTTCAGCTTGCTATTTAATATGTAAAATCCACATGATACTAATGGGAATTGTTATATGTCCAGTATGGTGTAGTTGATTTGCCTCAGAACTACCCTAGTTTTTTGGTAGTCCATCAGCAGTCTTTAGGCTAAGCCTTTGAGTGCCGACGGGATAGTCAAAGGGTTAATGTAAATGATGGGAGAACAGAAAATATTTATTGATCTTCTTTGATTGCGTCTTCAAAGCAGACACAGAGGCTTTTTTAGTATAAGCAAATGTTTCCATTTGTCCTTATTTCATGCTTTTACAATGCAGTAAACCTGATCATTTATTTTTTTCCCTAGAAAACCTGTCAACAACATGAAGGATGTCATGGGGGATTACACACTAAGGTGTGATAAAGAGGTGATAAAGAGGAGCTAGCTTCTCCAGTGGTATCACTTCTCCAGTTCTTATTTTATTCTATGGAGCCTATGCACTAACATCTCTCCCACTTGAAACATCTTAGCTCAAAGGCTCCATAGAATAACACAGGAAATGGAGAAGTGATATAACTGGAGAAGCGATCTCCTATTTATCACCCCTTAGAGCATCTCCCCATAATCTCCTGGGTGTTATGGACCTGTCATTGATTAGCAATGTATTAATTATTTTAGCAACAGAAGTCATCTCCCAACTGCCCCACACAGCTGATCTTGTGATAATATCCGGACAGAATAAAGCAGATTCATGCTTATGCCTTCATGTGATAACAGGGTGGTTATGCACTAAGGAGTGATAAGGAGGTGATAAAGTGCAGAAGACTTTTTCAGTGATATCACTTCTATAATTCCTGTGTTATTCTATGGAGCCAATGCACTAAGATCACCAACTTTGGAAATCTTAGGGGAAAGGTTCTATAAAACAACATAAGAACTGGAGAAGTGACATCACTGGAGAAGTCATCTCCACTTTATCACCTCTTCATTACTTCTTAGTGCATAACCAACCTGTTATCACATGAAGGCATAATAATTAACCTTCCTTATCCTGTCTGGGGATTATCACATGATCAACTTTGTGGGGCAGTTGGGAAATGTTTATTGCTGCTGCAATAATTAATAAGTTGATAATCAATTTCAGGTCCATATGGGGAAACATTAACAAAAACTTAGAGGAGGGTGGCAGTTATACATTCAGAAGGCAGAACTACAAACACAGCATTAATGTACAATGTATGTTTACAGGTAGCACTATTACTTTCAACTATAGAATTGAAAGTAAAAACAAAATGGCCATATAAAATAATATGTATACAGTCATTAAAAAATATATATTAAAGATGAAAATGAAGCTCACTGGTTTTGCAATGTAAAGAAAATGTAATTTAAAAAAAAAGTCCAAAGTAATAAAATAATTTTTACAGTTATAAAAATTAACAAAATATACAATCATATACTTTAACCACTTAACAACGAGTGACATGCCAGGACTGTCACTCATTTCCTTCCTTTAAGAACTGGCATGTCACAGGTAAAATGATTGAAGAGTACCTCAGGGTGTGGTATGACCAGCCTGGGGCCTATAAGTTTCAGTCTTTGCCTGTTGGCTCATTACATGTGATCACTGCTGCAGAGATCACATGTGCTGGTGAAGCCACATGACAAAGGCAGTGTAAAGTATACATTGCCTTTGTCGGAGTTCTCTGTCTCTCTCTCTTCCTCGCTGTGATTGTGAGGAAGAGAGAAGCAGATAACTGAGCTTTCAGTGCCTCAAATGGCAAAAAATAAGGCACTTTTGAGATTCTTGGGAGACGGACGGGAGGGGGGGTTGGAACTTAAAAGAAAAAAAATGAATTATAGTTTGGCCCCCTCTTTGTTTAACTGTGTAAATAATTTAGAGCAAACCCAAAGTATTTTGTTTACACAGAACAATTTATAAACACATATACTGGAGTTTAAACAAACATTAATGTGAGATGTATTACTGTGTAGCAATGTGATACACTTATATACACACCACACAGTCTGATTGCCTAAAAGAGAGACACCAGGGGTGGAATGAGGGACCTAGGAATTTTTATCTCAGAGGGCCAGTACCCCCTAAAAAGGGCCACTAGGGCGTTATGAACAACTATTCAAACCTTTTAGCCAGCCCATGTTAAAAATGAACCAAATGAGTACAAATCATCACAGTAAAACCTATACAATTGTGTTTTTTACCAATTTTTCTTTTTTTTTTTAATTATCTAATTAAATGGTGGGTTAGCCATATAAATGTGGAATTAAGTTTATAAAAGGGTTTATAATTTGTGTGAGTGGACTAAATTAATTAGAGGGAAGATAAAGTTGAACAAAGGCACAATAAGAAGGCCAAATTGTTCTTGTCCTTTGGTGTTAAAAAAAAACAAAAAACCCTCATTATTAAGGGGTTAAAAAGAATAGAATATGAAAGAGTCTCAGGAGGAGGATTAGAAACAAGTGGGCCATGTTAGGCCGTAATGTTCAATTTTAAATATTGATTGTATTGATTCCTGTTTGTAAAAAGGCCTAGAATTATATGCTATATAGTAATTAAAGTTTGTCACAAGCCATCATGCGCAGTAGAGACGGCTGTGCGCGGTGTAGTCACGCACAGTAGAGATTGCATGCGCCGTGGCTGATACATGCAGCCGTGATACGGGCAGTCGCCACTGCGCATGACTGCATCGCGACCGGCTGGCACTGTGACCCGTGTAACAGGCTCTTCAACTAGTACTGTATAAAGGTTTAAGGGACAGGCAGGTTTTTAATAAATTAAACGAGAAAACAGATGACGTCATAATTAGTAACAAATATTTAATTATGAGATCAGTTATGAAAACATAGACTTTGATAAAAGATAAAGATATTAGCCAATTGGTTCTTAAAGGGATAGTAATACTTCGTTTTATCTTTATTTTATTTTGTAGGCATTAAAAAAACATGAAGAATGATATGTCTTATCTCTCAAACCTTTATGGAAGGTGGAATGTGGAATCTGGTTGTAAGACCAGACAGATAACCACAGGGGACAATCTTCTTCCTATGAGAACAATGAAAGCCCTGCCCCCTTGACAAGTTTTTCAGGTTTTTCCCTTATCTTAATTGAAGATTGTCCCTCTCTGCAGTCTAACTGGGCACCTCCCTTCTGATCTGGCTGAGCAGTGTTACATCAGTAAAAGAGGCGGGAGGGGGATACTTTGTCATTGAATTACTCTTGAACTACAACTCTGACAGAAGTGAAATAACACTCTCCAAAGTCCAAATACTATGATGAATAATTAGAGCTGATTTTATTATGAAGCATTACTATTCCTTTAAGCGTCTAAAAAAGGTGTCAGATATAAGAAGTAATTTATAATTTTATTCTGCAGATTAAATATCAGATTAACACAATGGGGCATATGTATCAAGACAAACATTTAGTATATCTAGAGTAAAGAATACCTCCTATTCATTTCAATGAGATTTTTCTCTTCATTGATACATACAATGTAGTTCCTCTGGGAACTTGATTACATTGCAGACTATAAAAGTTGCCCCTTATGTTCCATCAAAGATACCTTGAAGTCTATGGGGTAATTTAGAGAAAGGCTGATGATGAGATTGTCTCTGCAATGGAATTCAGTTCATGCTCTCCAGATTAATAAAAAAAAACTTAATTTACCGCTGAAATGGTGTGTGATATCTGCTGTGCTATATTAGTTTTGTATTGTGTGCTCTCATTCTAGAACATGCCCTAAGTAATCTTGAAAGCTTGTAAACTCTAAAGCACCCCTGACACAATGGGGGTTATGCACTAAGTGGTGATAAAGATGTGATAAAGTGGTGATGACTTCTCCAGTGACATCACTTCTCCAGTTTCTATGTTATTCTATGGAGCCTTTGCATTAAGATCTCTCTTCCTTAGTGCATCACCTCCCAGGTCTGTTAATTCGGGGCACCCATTACATCTTATAGATCAACTGTAATGAGGAGTACAAATACATAAATAGGTAGTGGGTTTTACATTCCCCAATCAGAATAATAAAACCCAATATATTGTGCACAAAAATTCCATAAATATACAATTGAAACTCAGCATTTATATATATATTTTTTTTGAGTGGCACATCAAAGTGCTATGATGCCTTGGTTGACAATCACTGTTCTAAAGCTACTAAGCTCATCTCCTGTTGTTGTTCTCTAATGTTACTTAACTATTTATTGCCTTATTACATAAGCCTTAATGTGTATATTTCTTTTATAGGAGAGGAAGCTAGTTTTGTAAAAGTAGTTTAGTTAAAAAATGTATACAGTCGCTATTACGCCCCTACAAGCAACTGTCATTTATTGATGGCAGACAGCATTAACATTTAGAAATATTATGCACCCAGGTAGGCACACAGTTATCCTATACAATTACATTTAACCAGAAAGCAATTTTATGGTGAGACCGCCCACTTTTCTCCATGAGGCTGATGTACTATAAGGACAATCTGAGTAATTATAGGCAAACCAACTGCATCATAGGGGACAAATCAACATTCCCATTGATTTAAATGGTGATTTTAAAGGGATAGTAATGTTTCAAAATAAAAGCAGCTCCAGTTAATCTTCATAGTATTTGGGCCATGGAGAGTGTTATTTCAATACTGTCAAAGCTGTAGTTCAAGAGTAATGGATTGAGAAAGTATCCCCCTCCCGCCCCTTTTACCTAGTCAAGCCACCTTCCTTCAGATGTGGAATCTGGTCTTAAGACCAGACAGCTCACAGCAAGGGACAATCCTCTTACTGTGAGAACAATGAAAACCCTGCCTCCTTTGACAGGTTTGCCTCTTATGCTAATTGAAGATTGTCCCTCTCTGCAGGCCATCTGGACACCACCTTTCTTGTCTGAGGTGAGCAGTGTTACATCAGTAGAAGGGGCGGGAGGGGGATATCGTATCATTCAGTTACTCTTGAACTACAACTCTGACAATATTGAAATAACACTCTCCATGGCCCAAATACTATGAAGATTAATTGTAACTGTTTTTATTTTGAAACATTACTATCCCTTTAACCTCTGGACTTCTAGAGTTCTCCGATGCATTGTGAAGCAACATACTGTACATATCTCTAACATTCAAGGGATTAAAAGCCCCATTTAATTCAAAAGGAATCTTGAAGAATTTGTATTTGTTCCCCTATATGTTCTTGGGAGGAGGGGCAGGTATAAGAGCTTGCTGGCATTAAAATCTTACACTAGCAGAGTGTGTCCACTATTATGCCTTACAGAGGTCATACTCTGTAGTGCTAAAGCCAGTGCATCTGCACTGGTGAATCCATGTATTCTATTTGTATGAGTTACTACTTAACTATAGTTGGTGTTTTCCTTATTAAAGTATAGTTTCTGATGGATACGATAGTGCAATATTTCTTCAGTAATAACCCACAATAATAAGTGTGTCACGCAGCCAATTAAATAACCGTGAGAAAATCCCTGCAAAGCTGTGGGTGCGTTATTTGCTAGAGTGGGTCCAGTGGGATTAAAGCATGGACTTGTAAATGACAAAGAATACAGTTTGTTTTCTCAGGTTAATAAGTACTTATGAGAAGTGTGGCTTTACTGACTGCACACACTACTGATTAATATCAGCTGTAGACAGTCTATGCTGTTTTAACCCATTGAGTGCCACAGAGGTAGCCAACACATTGCAACTGCTGCTCAAATGGTTAAAGGAGTACTAAATTTGGTTTTGAAAAAAAAAAAAATGCTGCCATTCTTTTCCTGCTGAATGAAACAAGGGTATGTATTCAAAATGTACTGCAGCTCAGATTTTTTTTTTCTTTAAAGGAGCAGTAAATATGGTGTAGGGTGTTTCCTGTTGAGTAAAATACACATACTCTCACTGCTGAAAGATGCATATTTCAGAGTTATTACTGTTTAAACCTGTGTTTTTTACATTAGCAATTCCATCTAGTGGTCAAATTCCAATTAGTTATTCTGTTACATTCTAATGGAGAAGAATGTCAGTGACTTACAGTTCTCCATATAACGTGACAGACTGCTGAGTTACTTCCTGTGGGTTAGAACAATCAAGAAGTAAACACAGAAAATTCACTTTCTGCTTATTTGAATAAAACAACTGACAGCGGTGGGGGTTCCCTTGTTTTACTCAGCAGGAAAAGCTCTATAACGTACAGGTTTTCATAAAAAAAAGTTTACTGCTCTGCTCCTCTAGTTTTTCTGGGCACTGCAATTTTCTCTTGTGGCCACCAGGTGGAATGGTTCCTAACACTTACTAAGGAGAGCAATAGTTTCTGACTCAAACTCTCCCATAGATAACATTATAAAGAAAATGTGCTTTTTGGAAACGGTGTTGTTTGTAGAAGTTTGGTAAAAACAATAATATATATTTTAGCTATATATCTTTGAATTAAACATCCCCAATAGTAGCAGAACCCTTGTTACCCCCAGCATGAAAATTGTAACATTTTTCTCTTCACAAACTTTTACTGTTCCTTTAAAGTCAGTACTCACTACCACTAAGAGGATATCTCAGTATGGAATATTATGATCTATTTCAAATGTTTTCCCTACAGTGATTTGGGGTCTAAAGTATTTAAAGCCTCACTATACTCATCACCTGTGTGGACATGAACAGTGTGCCCCTCCCTCATATCAACACACATCCCCAAAACTCCCCAGTAACTAATCTTGGAATTTCATTCTAACAAAATGTCTTAGAGCCTTATGGTTCAAAGAAATGTGAAGTAATTCCAGGGCAAACCAATGTACCATAGGAAATGAAAATCCCCACTGATTAAACTTATGGCACTCAAAGAGTTAAAGCTGTTGAATGCTACAGTTGTCTCTGATGTATTGTGAAGTGTTAAAAGCCCCATTTTAATCAACTGTAGTTTGTGAATTCGCATTTGTCCTCTATCATGCTGTTGGTTCTCACTTTTTTTTATTTTTTTTTAAATATAGAGCCCCTGGGGTGACATACACCACGAACAGGAGCAGGGTGAAATTTGTTTTTGGACAGCTAATAAAAGGCCTAGGAGACCTATTTTAACCCCTTAAAGACCAGCCACTCAGCTGTGCGTCCGGCAGTTAAGGATCGGGGAGCTTTTTTTTTTTTCCGGAATCAATTCAGGGGTCCCCGAGTGGCTTGGAGCCGAGCTGGAACCCCTTAATTCCATGACGTATAGAACTGTCATGGGTCCTTTTCAGAAGTTTTCCAATGACGGTTCTGGCATGTCATGGGTCCTTAAGGTGTCAATAAAGGATGGTTGTCACCACTGAATTCTATTGCTGTGGATTCATTATAAGCCAATCCTACCATTCATGGATCTCAGAATGTGCAGATGGTGAGATGTTTTCAGTTCCTGTGCTATTCTATTAAGCCTCTCTTTCGATCTGGAAAGATTTTTCACACTGGAGAGACTGTTCTCACCTTAACCCTTTGAATGGCACTCGAATGGTTTTAATGAAGAGAGCAAGAAAAAAAAGACTGGCTACACAATCTCACGATCCCTAAGCTGCATAGGGGTGCTGGTGTATGGAATATGAGACAAACTGCTAATGTACACTATTAAGACACAATGTAAATAACAATAAACAGAGAGAGAAAAATGAGTTGGCACTCACTGTGTATAAAAATCCCCTTTAAAGGGTTAGTAATGTAAAAAAAAAAAGTTTTTTGCATTTAGAAGAGCTTAAAAAGTTGAGCTAAATGCAAAAAACGCATCTCTCAAACCACTATGGTTTGAGAGATACAGGCATTTAAAGTTTGATGTGTCCTGCTTTTAGCTGTAAAACAGTCAGCAGATCCGTGTCGATCGTCACGGAGGCTCTGCAGCAGAGCCGCAATAGCATTATTGACAACGAATCCCTTCACTGGAATGGTCTAAAACGTGTGCTTGCAAACCAGGCCACTATTGATGTGGTCTATTTTTATGGATACATCAGATATGAAGATGGGCTTGATACTTAATACATTGCAGAGGAAACAGACAGAGATTGACTTTTTGCTTAACTGCACCTCTTTTGTTTTAAAACACAATTCATTCCTGTTTAAGCGTCAATGGTATAACCAATTGGTTGGTACTTCAACGGGGCACCTCGGTAGTCCCCACTTATACAAATATTTTTTTGGGTAAGTGGGAAGAAGATTATATCTTTGCCCCCAGGCAACTTGATGTATACATTAGGTTGTGGATTAGTTTCATCAACAACATCCTCATCATTTGGGATGGGGATATTGAGATGTTACAATAGTTTGTCTTCTATATTAATATTAATGAAAGGACAACGCAGTTTACTCATCAAGTTGGAGATACAACGATGACATTTCTAGATCTCCAAATACAGCTAAATAATGACTTGATAAAAACATGGGGATTTTGGAAAAATAGATAGACTCATTCAGTTTTACATGGATCAAGCTTCCATCCGGTACATACTATTAAATCTATTCCGTATGGCCAATTCTTGCATCTTAGGAGCAATAATTGTTGGTATGAAGATTTCCAAAATCAATAATTAGATTGGTATAATACACTGGACCAAATGGCTACAGTAGTGATGAATCCTTGAGTAGGGCCAAGTCAATAAATAGATCTGAATTATTGAATAAAAAAGATAAGAAGAAACCGGATAGAGAATGTCTGGTATTTATTTGATTTGCAGATAATAAATGAAAACTATTGAGGAATATTGGTAGTACAAAGGGATCTTTTGTTAAAGCAAGTATGCCAACATAAAATGATGGTCAGTTTCCGCACAGCAAGGAGTCTTCACAACATACTGGTTCATAAATATAAAAGTCCAGCATTTTCATCTTGGTTAGATGAGAAATCTGGAAAAGGTAACCATCGTTGTGGAGACTGTATGGCTTGTAAAAACATGAGCATGGGAAAATTTATTTCCTGGCTATATATAAAGTATATAATTAATAACTTGCAAAACTACCATTGTAGTATATACGCTATTCTGTCCATGTGATAGATATTACACAGGAAAGACTAAACGGAGTCTCAAGGATCGTATATTGGAGCATCTGAGAACAATTCATAAGGGCCAACCTAAGATTAGTGCAACATTTAGAGATTGTCACAATAACAGTGGTAAAATTTTGTGGTTTGGCCATTTAGAGGCAGAAATCATAAGAATGATTTCTAAAACGTGAGTCTAGATGGATTATCAAATTAGAAGCCAAAGGTCCTTTAGGGTTAAATTATAAAAATTATGTATTTCCGTTTTTTCAGTGAATGTTTGTTAGTCACTGTATTTTTTTCACAAATGCAGGATCGTCTTTATGCTGTGATGGATATGTGTGAAACATATGTGTCTTTTTTGAGTAGTTTTAAATGTTACCATTCAATTGACACTATTTGGGCTCTTTAAACCTTTACATTTATGAGATGGGGAGGAGTGTTGAGAATTCAAAAAGGCACTAGTTTGAATGTTGTTGGAATGCATGCCTTGACAATCTGCTATTAAGGTATGAAACAGCTGTCAGCTTTTGTCTATGTTGTGGGTACGCAAACGACCCTTGTAAACATCTTGCTGAGTTTGCACACAAGCCTAATTAGAGGTGATTTTTATACCAGGTGACTGCCAACTAGTTTTTCTCTCTCTCTTTTTATTGCTCTTTTAATGCAGATAGTCAATCTTTGTACCTCCAGCTATTGGGGACTACCATTATCCACAACCAGCCATTGAGGACCAGCTGCTGAAGGTCCAAATATTGATCTTCCCCTTAACCTACTGACTTGCTTGTGCAGGAAAACAAAAAAAAACTCCCCAAAAATAAAAATGCATAACTAGCAATATAAAAGTCTGAATACTACCAAAGTAACTTTGTGGCACTAGTGGTAATATGCTAAGAATACTATATACGTGGAAATAAATACTGACATTATACAGGCTGCTACAATCCTAATTGGCCTAATAGTGAAATAGACCTATTAGAAAGATAAAAAAACTATACAAAAAGTTATTATTTTTGACATTTTATTCATATAAGCATGTGAATATCAAAACATGCTCAGTAGAAATATTTCTCAAAAAGACTGAAAAAAATGTTTGATTACTTTAGTATAAATAAGCTTTTTTATTTTTACTTTAACCTTCTGAGTGCCACAGGGATCCCCCTGGTGCTCAAAGGGTTAAGTGGAAATATTAGCTTGTAACTAATAGTGCTTTTGAAAAAGCTTCAGAATGACTTATATGTATGTATGCTATCCATGTTTTAGATCAGGGATGTCCAACCTGTTGACCGGGTGATTGATTAATTCATGAAAGTGCAGTTCTCATGAATGAATGAAAACAGTTACTGGGTTGACTACTACAAGTCCTATTCTACTACTACTTTTTAATAACAAATGAACATAACATATTTTTTACACATATAAAGGCAAGGTATTCAGCTGCATACCTTGCGTATTAACCCTTTGAGTACCAGATGGGTACGCAAATGAACTGCAAAGGGGCACTCTACGTCAGATTACAAAGGAGGATGTTAGTATGTCGAAGGAGAGCACTCTGTGTCGAATTACAAAGGAGGGGGTGAATATGTTGGACTTCTAACATGTTGTCCAGGATGAGAAACAACACCATTGTGTGTTAGCCCCATACACATTACCTGACACCCCAGTCTTCTTTCCTTGCCCAGGGAGTGCTCATGGGGATTTGTGGCTAGCAGTGGGCAAAGAGAAAAGGCTGAAGAGGGTCAGACAGTGTACATGAGGATCTGTGGTTACCAGTGGACAAGGGAACAAATCTGGAGGCCAAGCAATATATATGGAGTTCTATGACTACCACTGGGCACGGGAAGGTTGACCAAGTTGGGAAGAAGAGACAATGCTGTTAAACTTCAGAATTGTCATAATGTTGGTGATGTTTGAAAGGAGGAAACAATTCACAGCCCTCCCTGCCTGTGATTGTTTGAGGGCTGTTACTGCATAGGAAAGTACAGGGAGATCCCAACTTCACCAACCTCAAGCACGTGAAGTTGAGACTATGAACTCCGACAGCAAAGGCTGCTATTGGAGTTTAGTGAATGTGTCGATGCATCACATTAACATCTCAACACACCCCCTTGCATAGAAAACTGTTTCATTATTCAGCATTTCCAAATGGAAATGGGTCATTATGCTTCATTTACATATAGAAATAGGCCATTGTCGATGTGATGAATGAAAATTCATAAACCTGTCAAATAGATGTTGATGTGAGCATATTTTTGTTGGATGATGGTGATGTGATGTCATAGACACTTAGTGAATACTATCAATGTGCCTTCGACACTGGACAGGACATCGACATTTTCAGCACTCTTCGAATACTGTCACAGTTGTGGTTCAAGAGTAATTGAAGGATAAAGTTTCCCCCTCCCACCCCTTTTACCTAGTGTAAGCCATCTCTTCTCAGATGTGGAATCTGGTTGTAAGACCAGACAGATAACAGCAGGGGGCAATCTTCTTCCTATGAGAACAATGAAAGCTCTGCCCCCCTTAACAAGTTTTTCAGGTTTTTCCCTTATCTTAAGTGAAGATTGTCCCTCTCTGCAATCTACCTGGGCACCTCCCTTCTGCTCTGGAGGGAGGGGGATACTTTGTCATTGAATTACTCTTGAACTACAACTCTGACAGAATTGAAATAACACTCTCCAAGGTCCAAATACTATGATGATTAATTAGAGCTGCTTTTATTATGAGGTGTAGTACAATAGCAAGCAAGTGCTGAGTTACCAAACCCTGCTGTAAACTATGCCTGCATATAGAACTCTGAAAGACCTAAAGTGGTCCTGTTCAGCTGACCTTGCATTCACTGGTCTTCTCTCCCTCAAGTCCTCCTCCCCTCCAGTTTAGTCATACGTTCTAGCTTTCCCTCACTGACATTTAACGCACATTGAGTTGTGCACCCAAAGGCACTCAAGGGTTAAGCTGTACTCCCTGGAGCAATGTTGCCAATTCCTTCCTGCACTGCCTGCAGCAAGGTTGTGCTATCCCTCCTCTCCCTTCCACAGGAAAACCAATATCCCCCCATCCTTCCCACCATTAGGCAATTTTGTATTATCCCTCCACACACTCCAACTACCCAATGGACACTGCATGCCCACTGTCCCATTGCCCAGCCATCATATGCCACTCCCACAGCTGAATGCAGTGTCCCAGGTCCCCTTCCTTCCCTTTCATCTCCAGTAATGCATTGCACCCTAACCCTTCACTCCATCCCACAACTGGAAGAAATATTTTGTCTCCCTACCCCACTGTACACCTACACAGCACTGGGCTTAAAGCAGCCCTTTTCTCTTTCTTATATTCCCTATCCCATCTCTCTCATTAACCTATACTATCTCTCGCATCCCTATCCCTTCTGTCTAACAGGCCCCCATGTTTTCTTACATCCCCCTGCGAGCACTCAGAGTCTCTATCCTATACTCACAGCCTCCCACATGCTCTCTGACAAACAGAGTTCAAGGTCTCCAGCACTTTTTTAATATTGTTTTTAAATGTGTTGTTTTTTTTTTTGGTTTTGGGGTGAGAAATTTTATGGGAACTACAGATCTAAAAAAACATAATTTGAAAGTTAAACACCACTAATACTTTCTTATTCATTTTTTATTATTACTTTATATTACTGCTTTGGCCTTCAATAAGTAGACTTCTCTAGAGGTCAAGGCATTAGTTACACTAATATTTAGTAAAGCTGATATTTGATGCCAGTTCTCATCATTTTCAACCTACAATTGGCCAGCTGGGGATGACAACTGTTGTAGTCCAACAACAGCTTGAGAGCTGAAGGTTACTCTCCTCTTAAACAGAACAACCCATCCAATCAGAAAGGCTCATTGAGCTCCAGTTTAGATATATGGCGATTTTCACCCAGAAGCTGTGTAACTTACCGTGATGTCTGAGTTGCCTGAGTCATGACTCTTAGAATAATGAAATAAGAACTGTGCAAGAGAAAAATTAAAATGCTATTTTACTACAGAACAAGTTCATGGATTACGCATATCTTCACAATTTAAGTGTCATGCGTAATGCTTACCCTTTTTGTGTTGTCTTTTTCCTCAGAATCCTGTGGGGAAAAAATACAGCAATAAATAATTTCAAATAGAGAAATGTTAGATATACTATAATTTTGAGTAAATAGTATACAGTATTAAAATGCCTGCTATCCACATGACATGTATTGGATATTACCCAAGATTTTGTTTGAAACAAATTCCTAGTCTTTGGTCTCGGCTGCAATGAGAGAAATGGCTGTTTATTCAGTGGTGGGAGGAGGTGGTCAGGGGAGAACAGACAATGCCTCAATACCCCATTTGACTTAACCACTTGAGAAACAGAGGGGTAAGTAATGCATTGTTTTAGTAATATCACATACTTCTGGCCGACAAACAAAATGGTGCCTGACTGAAAAGGACAAGATTCTGATGTTGCAGTCTTAAGTGTCGAGACATCGGAATCTCGCCGATATAAGTGTCACCTAACATATGTGTCAGCAAACAACGGCAGTCGAATGCTTACCTTGCAAGATGCTGGGAACTTCATATCAGGCATCAGGAACCTTGCATGCATTATAAAAATTGCTTGGGGAGGGATCACATCTCAGTGTCACAGGGACTTGCGCTGCTTCATCGGTGAATCTGATACAATGTTAAATTGCTATTTTTATGTTAAATGTTTTTACACTATTACGGTCCACCACTGGATGACAGCGAAGGGGTTAACATACTGTATGTTGACAGTAATTCAACAGGTTCAAAGAACTGTCTGGCACCAAGCATTTGAAACAGGGAATTTTGTGATTTCCTCAGAATTGCTCTTCATTTTCTTTATACTTGTGCTCCAATACAAATAGATTAGACTATATTTCAAACCGGTTGAATTACTGTCAACATGCAGTATGTTAACCCCTTCACTGTCATCCAGTGGTGGACAGTAATAGTGTAAAAACATTTAACATCCGTTTAAAAAATAGCAAATAAGTTGCATCGGATTCTCCAATGAATCAGCACAAGTCCCTGTGACACTGCAACTTCATCCCTCCCCAACTCTTACATTCTTTTTTAATATGATGATGATATTTATGGTGTATTTAAGGTTTGGCAGCCTGGGGTTTAAATCCTGGCCTGCCGCTGCATTGCATACACCTTCTGGCAAGGTAAGTGTTGGACTGGCGTTGTTTACCGACATATGTGTGTTTAATTGACATTTATATCGGTGAGATCCTGATGTTGCGACTCTTAAGCCTGCGACATCAGAATCTCGCCTTTTTCAACTGGTTGCCATGTTTAATATGCCATTTTGTTATTCAGCCAAAAGTGTGCAAAATTTTTAAGTGAACCAATCAACCAGTTTCGGGATTGCAGAAGAAACAGAACTCTATGGGACATACACACACATTATATATATATATACTGTACATGCATGATATATCTGTATGAGGGTATATACTGGCTGCATTTACAGTACTTCATAATTTTCTCATATTTCCCTGCACTGTCTCATATTTCCCTGTATATGCAAGATAGGAAAATATGTCTTATCATTCATAAATACCAGAAGGCACTGGTCAATAATTAAGGAGAAAATTAGGGTATTGGATAAACTGGTCTTAATTCCTGCCTTTATATTTTTTCCTACTATATGAGTATTGCTACTTGCTAATGATCTATAAGTACATGAGATAAATTGTAATATTTTATTTTGAACAAAAAAGACAAACACAATATATATATATAATATATATATAATATATTTTTATATTTCCATAAAATTGCATTATGCACATTATTAAAGGCACATTGTGGCAAATGGATAAATTCGCTAGTGCAGCTCCACTTGTGATAGTCCCTAATGCCAGTGGCTGTGCATTAGCTTATGATCTCTGTAATGTATAACTGATGCTGGTCTCTGTCATTGTTAAGACTTTACTACTAGCAAGCCCTGAACTCTAGCCGCATATTATGAGCAGGGAAAGATCATAAAATCATGCCATTTCTTTATTGCATTATTTAATACAATGTGTTGGATACCCCTCTGGCACACGAAGGGGTAAATATTACATATTTATCTCAGGAAAACAATATAGAACGTTTGGAGCTGGTCAATTGTAAATTCTGCTGTGTGTGAAATACATTCTGTAGGTTCTACAGTGTCAACATCATGAAGGTCATTTTGCTTTACCTGAGGCCTCTGCAGAATTCCCATAACCATAAAGCACAGTTCTTCTAACGTACTGGGTCCCTGAATCCAAAAACACGGAGAGAAATCTCAGCTTAGTTTTATTACATAATCAATTACTGTATCCAGATCAAACAAGATAATTAATGCAGACTCACCACGGGCTGAGAATCTGACAGTATTTCAGAACACGCATCATCTAGCTGTAAACATAAGGAAAGAATAGTAAGAGGATGAAAATGCAACCTTTTACCTTGGATACTAGAGAGGTCTATAACATCATTGCTGGAATAAGCACTTAGATGCCTGTAGGATGCTAGAGATTAAAGTGCAGTAAACAGCACATACTGGTGGCTCTGGGCAATATTCAGCAAGCTAAAGGTAGAGCAACACTGGGGCAAACCAGTTGAACTATAGAGGACTATTAACTCGCAATTAGTTGGACACCTCTCTGGCGCTCAAAGGGTGAAAAATTCCCAATCTTTAACCCACTCTATGCTAAAGAGATGTCTATTGCATTGCTTTTCAGTACATTGGGAACTATTCTAGGATTCATGGTGTTAAAACACCCATTTTAAGTCAATGAGAACTGTGTGAAATTGTATTTGTTCTCTATTATCCAGTTTGCTTCAGAATTTCTCCTCTTCAAGTTTCCTGAATAATGCCTTATGTTCAAACAGTATACCAGCTATACTGAACTCTACAAGAAAATGTATTTAGTGAGCGCTGGTGGCAAAAGGGTCAGACCCATGTGTCCACCAGTTAGGAAGTGGAGACTGACAATTCCCAGCTACTGTGATGATCTGCCTGAGCTGGATGTAATGGCAGTAACCTCCTAGTCTGGAGGGCAATGTAGCTGTGACTGTCTAAATAAATATTCTCCAAGGGGGAGATATGCTAAATTGAAAAGTCGGTGCCTTTAAAGTAGTGTTAAAATCCTTTGAGTGCCATTGCAATGCATTGGCTATGTTACTGGCACTCATTGGGTTAATGATAAATGTCCACCTGTGTCCGCTGTTATGGTCCCTTCTTTGCAGCAGGAATTTTGCTCTGCCATCTAAAAAATAATGTGTTGGACACAAGTATATTCCTACACCAGTTTATATTAACTTTACACAATTTTCAGCTTACATTAACTTCACAGAATAACTCATACCTATGTTGACGCAAAGTGTTGAGTCTGCACACCCATCTTCACGCAAAGCTGAGTTTCCCCACCTGGATTCAGACAGTGAGGCTGTTGTACCAAGAAATGGAGCAATTCTTGAGTAAAGCAACTGCACCATAGGGAACAAATGCAAAATCTCATTGATTTAATGGGGCTTTTAACCCCTTGAATCATAGGGAGGTCCCTTGTGCATAGCAAAGTACCTATGGTAGTTTGTTTGTTCCAGAATTGCTCCTGTTGTGCTTAGTACCTCAGTTCCACTCTGTAGACAATTGTATGGGGAAAAGATCCTTATGGTTCCAAACTATGCTGTATGACAGTTTCTCCTAGACTGTGGGAGACAGCTACTCAATTTGCCCTTTGTTAAAGGGACTGTAGATCCATCACTCTAATAAAGTATGTATTGCTCTGGAGACAGATTTGTAGAATATAATGCTTATATGTATAGCTGATACCACTGGGAAGTGGCTGGTATTGTTGGTATCCACTAGACAAAATTATTGTTTGCAGTAATATCTTCCCTCATTCTTTTAAATGATAAGATATTCTGCAGTATAATGCTGCCCAAGTGACAGACTTCAGACACAGATGCAGCCCATTCCATGAACAAAATTGCTGCTTTCACTTACTTCCAAACACTGATAATAACTAATTACTGTTGTCTATCTGAAAATCATTCTATTTGATGATAACTTGTGTAGTGTTTTCTTTACTCATTGGAAACACGGGACTTACCCCATCCCACAGCTGCAATTCTTGCTCTGCTCGGAATGTGTGAGAGGAAAGTGGGACACCTAAAAGCAAAACATGAATCTTATCATTCAGAAAACAATATGAGACAATTACAGTATACTAGATAGGTGTATGTTAAGACAGAAATGAAAAAGAAAATAAGTTGGTATATAACAAATACATATTTACTTTGCTACAGTCATCAATATGTATCCAAATGTACTATTCTACTTTTTAGCACCTTAATTCTCTTATGAAATATAACCTACAAACAGTTCAGAATTATCATCCTCATCAAATACGTCAGTAGTGGAAATACCAGCAGTGATATGGGATAGGTGGATGTTCCAGTTCCTACTGCTAGTGCAAATGATGATAAAGCAGCAGTAGCTGCAGCAGCAGCACCAAAAGCCACTTCAGGGGCATTCGGGGAGAAGATGGATAGTCAAGAAGATCCTTATCTACCTCCCTCTTTGAAAACACAGGAGAGGCAATACTTTACATTGGTACAGAGACTGGGTAACCAACCACTGCAATGTGCATACTCTGTGACAAGGCTGTGAAGAGCGGGAAGGAGGGGGGTCACACCTTGGCACATCCACCCTAATAAAGCACATGCAGTAAAAACATCCCCCAAGAAAAAAAAATTGTGTCTAATGTACCTGTGCCCCCTGTCCCCAAAGACAAGAATGTGCCACAAAAACAAAATCACACAAAAAAGGTAATAGAGCAACCACCCACCAGTCCAGAATGCTGACAGCGTCACCTGTGTTGGTATCGCCTAGTGATGTGGGCTGGGCTAGTATCAGTATCCCATTTGTTCCCAAGGTGCACTAGGGGTCCTCCTCCTCGGCACTAACAAATTTGTCACCATTCCCACCAGCAGGCTGTAAATCTGTAGATATAATGATCTGCCAATATGTCTTCACACAATGCACATAGTGTGGTACAACGATCACATATGGCAATGTGGTAAAGACCAACAAAACGCAGGGGATATATACTTTCTACCCTGCAGAATATGAGAGGCTCTTATCAAGGATGGTCAATTATTTTTATTGAGTGGTATGAATCCAGTGGAAGTATTAGCCATCAAACTGCCTACATCTCCACCACCAGGCACAGTGACTAACATCACCTGATATCTTGGGATACTGTTTAACAATGCCAACCTGCAGTTAAGGCGGATGTGCCAAGGTGGTGTTCCCACTCCTTCCTCATATTCACAACATTTTCACATACTGCAGTTGTTCATACATGCTTAGTTCTTCTCTGCCCCTCAAGGAACTATATTCCAAACACCCATGATTTTATGTTAGGTGAAGGAAGAGAAGGGCTATGGAGAATGGACAATTTTCCCCCAGATGCACCTTAAGTGGTGGTGAGTTATCGTGTCCTGCTTATCTCTTAGCACTAGGGCCAGTAGCAACCACCATCACCCCCTGTACCATATCACCACAGCCTGTAGGGATGATGAGTCCAGTCTCAAGCCCACCACCACCACCACCACTAATACCATGAGCATGATGGATACACCAGCCTGATAATGTGATGTGGCATTTGATGTCAAAAGACTCAGCAGCAGGAATTAAATTACAAAACACTATAATGTCCCCGGTGGGTGGCATATAATGTTCCTAGTGATGGCTTACTTGGGTGTAGGCCTGAAAACATTTTTTCAGAGAAAGGGACAAATGAAAAAGAGAAGAGAGAGAAAACACAAAACAATAATAGTGATAATGGATACTAAAAATGATAAGTCTAATGGACACACTCAAACAATCTAGATGTTAAAGTCTTTTGTTAGTTCATGTTTCAGGAACAGTTTATTTGACATGGCTTTACCACCACCAGCATGTCCTTGCACTCCACCTACTGCTCTCACCTTACGCTAACACATTTGGTGGAAATAAAAGTAATGTTGAGTTTTACTGTAAAGTACATGACAAAGCTGTTAACTTATGGAGTGATGTTTTGGCACAATCTGTTTCTCCTAAAACCATGTTACCATGTATACCAGAATATAATCCCTTTTTATCTCTTCAAGCAATTTCCCATTATCATAGGCAAACTTAAAAGTCTATAATTCTATTTTTTTCCATTCTTTAATTTTTATTATTTTTGTTTAACATACATTTACTTTCCATTCTTTACACTATTCTCTTAACAATATCCATAATCCTTCAATCTTATATTAAGCTATCTACATAGTTATTATAACTAACCACTTAAAGCATGCCCTCAAACCAATCATACTACCAGTCCACCACTGGGGAGGAAGACATTGCGGTCCTCTATTATTAATTAATTCATTCTTGGTCCCTTATCAATAACCAGGGTTTCTATATTTCTTCATTTAATTCCACTTATTCAGATTTATACCGTATATATGGATCTTTCCATTGCATACTGGCAATTTATTTGTGTTTTAACTTCTTTCCAAGTTGGAGGAGTTGTCTTCCTCCAATTTCTTGCCAGACACAATTTAGTAACTATCAAGACATTTATAATCAAAAATTTTTGGGATGTCCAAGTGGAATAAGAAAAGCTGGGGTTCAAGGACCAATGGAGCCTGTATAATGTCACTTACGATGGCAGTAATCCTGCTCCTAAACATAGCAAGACCACTACAGTCCCAACAGACATGCATCTGGGATCCAATCTCCCAATTACATCTTCATCAAATATCACTGATAGAAATCTGAAATTTTGATAACCTCTGAGGAACTATATACCATCTGCGTACCAATTTCAGATATGATTCATATATGGACACACAATGAATTGTTTTCCTCATCAAAGAGAAAGATTCCAACCAGACCTCCAAAGAAAACTGTCGCCCCAGCTCCTCTTCCCATTTTATCATAACACTCATATTATCACTGTATCGTTGTCTGTATATTAGTTTATCTTAGAGATCATCTTTTGTCTTGTTTCCAGTCTAAAGAAAGGGTCAAGAAAAGTTTCTCCTACTATTGTTCTAGTTCTCATAAAAGCTGAAATTAATATGTAAGAGAAATATTCCCTATCCAATTCTTTATACATTTCGCACAACTGTTGGAAAGTTTTTATTTGAAGATTAGAAAGGAAAATATCTCCTATGTATTTTATGCCCACATCTCTCCATCTATTTAAATTTAAATCCTCAAGATAAATGGTCAGAATCCCTATGGGCGCCCCCACAGGGAGTTAATCATGCATCGAAAATGTATTTTTTATCTCCCTCCCCCAATGATAGATGTCTTCCATAATAATATTTTTGATCCCCAATTTATTAAACGTCAGCAGATCTACCCAGTATAATAAGATGGGATCAACACTCTTACAACTATACTTCTCATATGGGTACCAAACATTAACCTGAGGGTTCCAAGTGTTCCATGCCAATAAATGTGACATCATTATCGAGTCATGCATTTGATAGATATTCGGAAATGACATTCCTCCGTCTGACAATTTTCTATTTAAATTAGTTAAAGGGATTCTAGCTTTCCTCCCCCCCAGACATATTTTAATAACAGTGTATGAAATTCCTTTAATTTTATTTTAGGTACCCTTAATGGGATAGTCCTCATTAAATATTCAATCTTTGGCATTAAGTACAATCTTATTGCATTTATTCTTCCCAGCCATGAAATATAGAGGTTGCCCCATTTAGATAAAATGTTTTTTAGATCCTGAAATAGGCAGTTATAGTTTTTTGTAATTATCTCATTCAGCTCAAAATTTAATTTGATACCCAAATAGTTCAAATCCTTTTTTGACTAGTTAAAATAATATTCTTTTATCAGGCATTCCAACTGTGCAACCGGTATATTACTAGATATTGCTTGCGTTTTTTTAATGTTTAATTTATAATTATATATTATATATTCTCCAATACATTACAACACTACATCTATAGAACTTTCTGGATCCCAAAGAGCTAGTATTATGTCATCTGCATATAGCATGATCTTGCTATTCTGATTAGCCATCTGGAAACCCTTTATCTCTGCTGATTGTCTAATTTGAGAAGCCAGGGGTTCAATTGTAAGTATATATAATAATGGGCCAAAGGACACCCCTGCCTCGTCCCAGTACCTATCTGAAACCAGTCTGAAGTAAACCCATTGCCCACTATTCTAGCAGATGGTACAGTATATAAGCTCATAATTAAATCATGAAATACCCCCTGAATCCCAAGTGCGTCTAAAGTCCTTGACAGAAATCCCCAACTTACTCTGTCAAAGGCCTTCTCTGCATCTAAGGCTATAAGGCTCACTGGAAATGGATTGATATTATTTTCCTGAATCAAGTTTATTATTTTTCGTACATTATCTCCAGCCGATCTACCTTGTATAAATCCTGATTGATATGGATGTATTAATTTGGGGATAAATTCTTCTAGTCTATCTGCAAGGATTGAGGCAAAAATCTTTATATCGATATTCAGTAATGATATAGGATGGTAGTTTGTGACGAAGCCTGGGTCCTTATCTGGCTTCAATATTGGGGTTATTAATGCGTGTAACATCTCTGGAGAAAAATCAATTTTTCCCTTATATTATTAAACAATCTATTTAACAAAGAAGTGATAACCAGGTCAAGTGATTTATAAAATGTGGCCAAATAGCCGCCCGGACCTGGAGCCTTTCCTATTTTTAATTGCCTGAGTTATCTCAGCTGGGGACACGGGGAGTTCAATTTCTCCAACTCCTCTTTGTCTAATTTCCACAATCCACTTCTCTTCAAGAAGTCCTCCGTGTCCGCAGCTCATTTCTGAACACCCAATAGATTATACAGAGATCCATAGTAGTCTCCAAATGCCTTACCTATATCCCTAGGGGATACATAAGCTATCCCTTCTACATTTATCTTCTTGATCCGTTCACTCTTCTTTTTAAATTTAAGTTTATTAGAAAAAAAATGTACTGGTTCTATTATCACTGTAATACCACTGTATTATTAAAATTCTGAATTCAATTATACCAGCGGCTTTCAAAGTTCCCTCTATTTGCCTTTCCCCTGACTTCAGCATTCTAGCTGAGAGCTGGGGAATCCTCTCAGTGAGCAAGCGGCAGCTCTGCAGGAGTCCTGAGATCACGTTATAGAAACAGAAATCCTTCACTAAAATTGTCTTCTACGTGTGCTTGGTTTGCAAGCACATGTGGAAGACCATTTTAGTGAAGGATTTCTGTTTCTATGACAAGATCTCAGCACTGCTACAGAGCCGCCACTGGTCCCGGGAATGGATTCCCCATCTCTCAGCTAGAATGATGACGTCAGGGGAAAGACAAAATGAGGGAACTTTGAAAGCAGATACCTTTCAAACCATACCACTGGTATCGTTGAATTCAGAATTTTAAGGGTTACAACATGGGGGATAGTAATAATGAAGTATTACTATCCCTTTGAATACAAAATAGCATTATGTACCTTTTTTCCAATTTGTTTTTTATCTGTAATTGAATATCTTTAATTTGTGCTACCCCTCTTTCTGATACTTTTTTTATTTTCTTGTTCTAATTTTGCTAGCAAAATATACAAATCAGTTAAATTTTTCCCCTGACTTTTCCTTATATTAGCCCCCATTTTAATCAAAATACCTCTCATATAACATTTATATGTACACCTCTGCTTGTTTAACAAGATATTGTATATTTTCTTTTGATTGGAAAATCATTTCGTTCATCCTCCAGGATGTCCTGCCAGACCTCACATACCCAGCCGTAATTTCTACGTATATTGGACCATGGTCTGACCATGATATTAGATTAATTCTAGAGTTCCCAAAACTCTCCAGAGACTTTACGTTTGTTAAAAATAAGTCAGTTCTGTAGTAAGTCTTATGAACTCCAGAATAATAAAAGTCATCTCTTTCCCTGGGGTGAGATATCCTCCACACATCATACAGATCAGTCAGACAGAGCATCCTGGAAAGAACTGCTAGTACCCTTATTACCTTATATCTAATGTCCCCATGTATACAAATGTTATCCACTTTCAATTATATTCTATTAAATTTAAACCTATAAATGACTTGTTAAATAACTACTCCTTAGTCCGTCCTACATCTATAGTGCTTCACTTACTCTTTCTATCCTTATTGTGAGGAACAAGAAACAACAATTCCCCTCCTTTTACCCCCATTTCTCTCTCCTCAATCCTCCCTCCCCCCTCCCCAATTGAGTCACCTCAACCAACTACCATTATGCTTATCAAACCCACTGTCCTGCATTCCAATATGGGGATCCAAGCCTGGGGGGGAGGGGGACGGGAAGCAAAGCAACCCACCTCTCAATGCCTCACCACTCCCCCCCCTCGGGCCCCCCACAGTGCAGCTTCAACATATCCAGCACAGAAACATTTCAAAAATATAATCACTCTCTCCCCTTGCCCCTGTCCCACGTGGGAGCCAGACCCGGGCGCGGGGGCCACAATATGGCACCCCAGCGCCGGCCCCACTCCCCAGCCGGTAAGGCGGCCTACCCAAAAAGATCGAGCCATTACACTTTTATTTTAATTCGAAAATTTAACAGATCCTCCGCCGGGTTCATAACCACTACTGTACTTTCTGTATGCAATATTATTGTTCCTAAGGTGTAAAGTAACCCCCTGAAACTTTTTCTGATTTTTCCTCATAGCCATTGAAAGATCAGGGTATATTTTTATATCTTTGTATTTAATATCTTTAGGTGTTCCATAACTAACTTTTTGCAGAAGAGCTTCTTTAATGGAAGAATTCATGAATCGTATTATCACGTCACGAGGTTCTGAATCCTTAATATTTGTTTACGGAGTCTATGCCATCTTTCAAAGGATGCAAGTCCTATTTGTTGTTGATCCAGAAATGGTAGCAAATAGTTCATCAGAAAGTCTCCTAATTTATCAGTACCAACATCTTCTGGTATCCCCTTGACACGTATATTATATATTGGAGCAGAAATCAGCTTACAGCAGTAAATCTCCACACAACACCGATAACTTAATGGTCAGTTTATAATAATGGGTATTAAAACTTTAAAACTTGCTCTTCAAAATCTTTCTCCAACATGTTTCGTGCTAATCCCTAGCACTTCTTCTGGGAATCCAATTTTGGGTATGAGTTCTGAGTGTTTAAAATCGCCATAGGGCAAAGGATCATGGCAGCTCTGTTAAAAATGGCGATTTTAAATGCTAAGAACTCATACCTAAATTCAGATTCCCATTATTATAAACTGACCATTAAAGGGATAGTAATGTTTCATAATAAAAGCAGCTCTAATTAATCATCATAGTATTTGGACTTTGGAGAGTGTTATTTCAATTCTGTCAGAGTTGTAGTTCTAGAGTAATTCAATGACAAAATGTCCCCCTCCTGCCCCTTTTACTGATGTAACACTGCTCAGCCAGAGCACAAGGTAGGTGCCCAGGTAGACTGCAGAGAGGGACAATCTTCAATTAAGATAAGGGAAAAACCTGAAAAGCTTGTCAAGGGGGCAGGGCTTTCATTGTTTTCATTGTAAGAAGATTGTCCCCTTCTGTTATCTGTCTGGTCTTACAACCAGATACCCCATCTGAGAAGAGATGGCTTACACTAGGTAAAAGGGAAACTTTGCTTGTGAATATCTCTTAAACATAAAGGTCTGAGATAAGACATATCATTCTTCATATTTTTTTAATGCCTACAAAATAAAATAAAGTTAAAACGAAGTATTACTATCCCTTTAAGTTATCTGAGTTGCGTGGAGATTTACTGCTGCAAGCTGATTACAGCTCCAATTGATAACCTGCTGAGACCTTGCTGAATAAATGAGAGGACTTTCAGCACTTGAGCAATTAACTGTGTAAGAGAGAGTAAAACAACCAGAGAGTCAAAACTCTGTGTACCAGTGAAAACGGGAAAATATATACGATTATTTAGGTCATTATCAGAACAATCAGATGAAGAAAGACAGTGAGGTTTGCATAGCTGCCCGCATCTCAGAGACGGGAGGACGATACACCCGCCCGAATATTGACAACGAGAGGGGTAAGAATTTACCACAGACGGGAGATTATTTGCACCTGCGCGTAAATATAGTACCCACTTATACAATAGACTGGTAATACCGTTTTATCCATTTCATCTTGGCTTTATCAAAGCGATTTCTAAATACTTGATCTATCAAAGATATTTATTATTAATAGACTGATTAAATCTACAACAGTGCTACACTGTCAGCAAGAAATCTATATAACTGATCAAATCCATAGCATTGTTACTTTGGCAGCAAGAAGCTAGCATTTTCAACGAATGGACGCTTGATTGTATGCATAAAGCTATCTGGCCAGATAATAGTTGGATATTGCTTTTTTTATATACATTTGTTTTTTATTGGCATTTAATTTTAAATTGTATAATGTTATGTGCATAATATATTGACATTATTTTCATGTCTTGGTAATAAGGGCTTTACTTGTTAATTTTTTTTTTGCAATCATATTTTGCAATTCGAGCTTCATTTTCTATTTTAACGTAATTGCCTTTTTGTAAATTTTATTGCAATCCCTGTATTTCAAGGAAAAAAAAAACCTGTTTCTTCAGCCTTCATCTGTATGCATAATTTCCTTGTCACTTCCCTTAAATCTAACCACATTATTTGTTATTTAATTTTTTTTTACATTTGTTCCCCAATAGTATATACTGTGAATATATTTCTGCAACCCAAATCTGAATTTTCCTCAGCATTTTTCCATTTAGCAATGTATACCAGTCTATGCATTATACTGATGCTGCTAACAGTTTAAAGTTAGTTTTCTTTTAAATTAAGAGTCTTAGCTGAACCTATAAAGATTTGTTTTATCAAACTAATCTCAAATGAAACCATGTTGTAATCACTGTTTCCCAAATGTTCACCAACGGATTAAAAAGACTCATTTAAATCAACTGCAAGTTTGGAAATATTTGTCTCCTACGGTGCAGCTGGTTTGCTCCAAAACTACTCATTTTCTTATAAGCATGGACCTACTCTCCTCTCCAGTTGTATGAAATAACACAGAACTGTTTCTAACCTCTGAGAGTCCAAGACTTTGCTCTTTAATGGAAACAATTTATATAGGCCTTCAATGCGTGCTGTGTCCATGCAGGAAGTTGAAATTTGATTAGCATGATAGGTTTTTTAATAATTCAGTCTTTATAATGACCGATTCACCTCAAATAATCCAGCAAAAATATGTAAACAAGGGACAAGAAGCATTGTCACTGACTAATATATGACTCAGATCTCATTTGGTTTGTGATTATTACTCATTTATAATGCAGAAATAACAATCCTCTGGCACAATACACATACATTTTCAAAGATTCTCTGTTTGGCTTTTCACAGTTCTACAAAAATAACAATGTCAGAGAATTTAAAGATTTAAGAAATAGCAGAACTTCAAACACTTTACTAAATATTAACATTTAGGCTGGGTCAGTCGACACAATTATGAATAAAATATTTCCTATCAGACTTAACCTGAATCAGTTTGCATAATGAATCAGTTTGAATAATGATGTACATGACCCTCTCCCCCCCCCAAAAAAAAAAGCTTATACAATCCCTGACATTTGGACTGTTGATACAATGGTCAGCCAAGGAAACTTAGTGCAGCAGATGAAAGACATATCATGCATACTTCCCTTTGCAATCTGAAGATGTCTTGCAGTGCCACCAGCTCAGAACTGGCAGAAAACAGTGGGACCTGATACACCCAACTACTGCCCAGAGAAGCCTGGTCAGAAGGGGTCTTCATGGAAGACTTGGGCCAAAAAAGTCATAACTCCAATGTGGAAACAAGAACAAGCGACTCAACTATGCATGAAAACACAGGAACTGGGATGCAGAAAAATGGCAGCGGGTGCTCTGAACTGATGAGTCAAAATCTGAAATATTTGGCTGTAGCAGAAGGCAGTTTGTTCACCAAAGGGCTGGACAGAAGTACAAGAATACATGTCTGCAGGCAACAGTGAAGCAAGGTGGAGGTTCCTTGCAAGTTTGGGGCTGTATTTCTGCAAATAAAGCTGGGGATTTGGTCAGAATTAATCGTCTCCTCAATGCTGAGAAGTACAGGTAGATACTTATCCATCATGCAATGCAATGCAATCTGTGTGGCATCTGATTGGCCCCAAATGTATTCTGCAGCATGACAATGATCCCAAACATACAGCCAAAATCATTAAGAACTATCTTCACATTAAAGACGAACAAGGAGTACTGGAAGTAATGGTATGGCCCCCACAGAGTCCTTATCTCAACATCATCGAGTCTGTCTGGGATTAAATGAAGAGAGAAGCAACTGAGGCTGCCTACATCCACAGAACTGATCCACTAATCCACAGAACAAAGTTGTTTGGAACAGCCTACCAGCTGAGTTCCTTAACAAACTGTGTGAAAATGTACCTAGACGAATTGATGCTGTTTTGAAGGCAAAGGGTATTCACACCAAATATTGATTTGATTTAGATTTTTCTCCTGTTTAATCATTATGCATTTTGTTAATTGATAAAAGTAAACTATTAACATGTATATGTTTTTAAAGCATTCTTACTTTATAGAATCTTTTCACACCAGCCTAAAATGTTTTGCACAGTACTGTGTATATACATGTAGCTAAAAATCAAGACATCCAACCTCCTCAGCTTTGTGAAAAATCAGACCTCCTGGCCATAGACCACACCCCCTATGCAGAATTACCAATCTGTGATAATATTGTAGCCATTAACAATTTGCAGTAGTCCAAAGTGCAAGCACTTACTTGCATGGTTAATATTAATTTGTTTTTTTTGTAGGAAGACACATGTATAAATCAGTCAATCAAAATGGCTAACTGCATGGTTAGCTAATATAGTGGCAGGTTAATGCTCATGATCCGGATTTTTTCATGTTACTGAATTCCCTGAAAAAATGTGTAAATGCTACAATAGTCTAAAGTACATGTAAATGTAAGCTAGTCTGAATTTTTGCACGGTGTTACACAACTTTAAGTATGTGCATGCTCATACTTAGACAGTCAATGGGGTGTGTAAGGGCAAACACATGAAATGCAAATGATCCACATTAATAAATGCAAAACAATACTCAGAAGATGGTGGTAAGGCCGCAGTTTATTAAAAATATCTTAATGATGGTGGTAAGGCTGCAGTTTATTAAAATATCTTAATGCAACAAAATGACATTTAGAAATTGATCAATACACAAATAATTACTAACTGTATAACATCCAACGGGATCTCTCCTCCGAATATGTAGGCTGTCTGTCTGTAAGCTGGAGCGATCTCATTGGCTAGATATCGATCTCTGCCAATGAGATCGCTCCAGCTTACAGACAGAAGCCTCCTCCGATGCGGCAATCTGTGGTAATGGAAGTGTATGCGGAAGTAGGGTGCAGGGCACTCTATAAGCTATCGTTTTAACTCAAATAGTGTTTTTTTTTAATCAATAACATTTTCAACATTATCTATATATACTCTACATAATAAGCCTAACTTTTGTAGGGATGAGATATCCCCTTTAACTTTGCCTATCAGTATATGTAACTATTTTATTTTAGCCCTGCCTTCAAGCCAGGAGGTGTTCACTAACTTAAATCTCTTAAGCCCACCACTGGGAAAAAATCCCACCCCACCAAAGATTTAAACCAACATGATACATGTTGATCATATAACACAAAAGGGTTGGGAAGGTGGGACACAACCTAGGGTGGATCAGTCAGGCTCAAGAATAGCTACAATTCCCTGCATTTATACTTTGATTTCTTCCCAATCAACTGAAAGGTATCAATCATGTCTTTCACCATGTAATTACTCATGCCCACAAATAATGCTAAAATTCTAACCCACTCATACCCTAAATCCATTTTGATATACAACCCCATTGGGGCTCCAATTCTAAGGAACCGGGGAACCTAATTAGACCTCTAGTCCAAAGCCAGTTGGGGTGATAGGACTTTAAAACCCCAAGAGCAAATGGTCCAGCAACTGACTACCCCTGGTTAAAAAAGTGAGCAACACATTGGCTGAGATGCACTAAAGTTCTTTGAAGGCTCAGGATGGTGATGTTGTGTTGGATCTGTGTTCAAAGAACTTTGCCAGTATGCAATAATGTGTCTTCACCATCATATCCCCTTCAATCCCTTACAAATCTGACCTAATTGACCATGCCTTCAGCGGTTCCCAATGTTCCAGTGAACACAGCGGCAAGGCTCATTTCCATATGGAAATGCAGGTTTATGAGTAATTTCCATATGGAAATGCATGTTAATGAGGCATTATCTCATCAATGTGGGTGTGTTTGTATGTAAAGGTGGTTGTTTGTTACATGCACTAAACTAAGCTCAAACTGAGTTCACAGTCCCAACATCACTTATCTGAGGTTAGCAATGCTGGGATCTCTCTGTAGCTTCCGATGCAGTAACAGCCCTCAATCAATCATAAGCATGGAGGGCTGTCATACTGCTGGCAATGTGGAAAGGATGCTCCCCTTCCACATAGCCAGCAATTTGACAACCCTGAAGTTTAAGAACATCCTCTCTGCTTCCTCACTTGCTCAGTGGAGGTAGTGGAGAAGATCCTTTCAGACTTCAGCACCATGGACAGCAACTTCCTTACCACTTGGAGTGCCATAGGGATGTGTTAAGGGTTAGAAAAGCACAGTATCCCACTACACAATCATCCCCTCAGCTCTGTACTTATTTATTTAATATTTGTACTGCATGCACAAAACTATTTAAAAAATGGAAAATAGAATTTAACCCATTGGCTGGTAGATATGTCTCCAAAACACTGCTTTGTAAAATTATATATTTATATATAATATAATAATAGCAAAAAAAACCTAACTTTATTTATTATGCACTTGCAGTATATGTAATAGTTAAAAAGGAAGATGGCTGTCTCTTTAACCCTTTGAGTACAAGAGGGGTATGCAGCACACTGCTTCATAATGCTTTGCATACCCCTAAGGAATTCAAAGGGTTTAATTCTGTACTGCAGTGATTCTCAGTCCCCAGGGCAAACCACAGGTCATGTTTTCTAGAAGTCCTTAATTAAGCACATGTAATTTAATAACAATGACTGATCCACTTATTAGCGTCCTGGAATTAAGGAGGTATATCTTGGAAACTTCCACTCAGGTTGCCCCTTCTGAATAACAACTGAGAAAAACTGGTATGGGGTGGGGTACCCTGAAAAGTCCACACTGCATTTTAGGGATGCCTTGAAAAAAAAAAATAGATTGAGTTACACTCGTATTCATGTCATGTTGAGTGCCAGAGGGACACCCAATGCATTGGATACCCCTCTGGTATTCAAAGGGTTAAACTCAGCTGGGCTGTATTGAAAAATGAATGAACCATGCAGATCTGTACTGTGATTGTTTGCTCCCCTTAAAGGGAACAAATGGTGTCAGCAGTGGGTAAGCTGGTGCTGAGGGCAGATATGTATTCAAGTGGATAACATTTGGTTTGAGAGTCTTTGTTTTTTTTAGCCCTTTTGCATACCCCTCTGGCACTCAAAGGGTTAGGAACCCCACCACCACCACAATGGACAGAAAATTATAATGTCTGGATGTCATGTCCATAGAGGCGGCCATGACAGTTGCTAGCATTTTTTTTTTCAAACTGAAAGAGGAACTTTCACATGATTAAAATAGCTCCGCAAAGCATAGCTACATTAGAGATATAGACAGATTTATGCTTCAAAATAAAACAAATTGCTTCATTAACGAACAAATCACGTGTTTTAACCAGACAGGCACCAGCAGGGATCTTACAGGAAGTGCTCTCTGCGCCTGCGCTGTCAGCCCCTTCCCGTACCATATGGTACAGTGGCAGTCAACCACCAATCCTGGAGTTGAAAGGGATGAACAGCGCAGAAGCAGAGATGCTGGCTGTGCGAGATGTCTGCGCTGTTCTCTGGGTGCCTGCCTAGTTAAAAGGTGATTTTTTTCGTTATTGCAGCAATTTGTTTTATTTTGAAACAAAAATCTATCTATATTGCTAATGTAACAATGCTCTGTGGAGCTAAGATTACCATGTGCAGTGAGGAGAACTTCAGGTCCTGCTACCAGCAATCATGTCTGCCTCCTGGGTCATGATATCCAGGATTTAGTGAAGGATAACATTCATAGGGACCAATAGGATTTTTTGGCCATGGCATGTGTTGGGTTAGTAGGAGGAGTCAGTTATGCTTTAAGGCTGTGTGTGTGTGTGTGTGTGTGTCTCATGCATAGTGGACGACTGGATGTTCACATCAGAGACTAGCAGCACACTTTAGTAAGTGAACAAAAAGAGGTTGTCTGCTCATCAAACCCTGATTTTTACAAACAAGCAACCTATGACTTGCTACAAATAAAACAGTGGGGTTTAGTGTCATATTATTTGGCCAACGATTTGGAAAGCTTGCCTGCCCCGTCAAGGCACCCCATCTTAAGGCAAGTCCCTATCTGCTTATATTCTGTAGAGGTAAGGTGGAATCACTGTTTTTAACTGCCTTATGTAAAATACATGTTCACATTATAGAGGCAGATAGAGACTTTCCTTAAGCTGGGGTGCCTTGACGGGGCAGGCAAGCTTTCCATATCGTTGGCCAAATAATATGACACTAAACCCCAGTGTTTTATTTGTAGCAAGTCATAGGTTGCTTCTTTGTAAAAATCAGGGTTTGATGAACAGACAACCTCTTTTTGTTCACTTACTAAAGGAGCCAAAATATTGTTCTTGCTGCTCTCCTGACTATACACATATGTATCTAACTGAACACTACTAATAAAAGCTATTTTGAGTTCACCATAAACATGCATTTTTCATGTTTGTAGCACCACACTTTATTGCATTCCTGTGGGGCTGCTGTGAAGGTGTTCAAATACTGATTTAAAGCAATGGACAGTTTTATTTGTCCCAGTGGTGCAGTTGTTTTGGCCCCAAAATGACTCCTCTTTTCATTTGCACACAGAGACCTAAGTTATTCACCTTTCAACTAGGATTGCCAGAGCATTCCTTTAAATCAGGATGCGTATGAATAGTGCCTGCTGCACTGATACGTGGGTAGGCTAACCAGACCTCACCTTTAACCGGGGATGCATAGGAAAAATGCATACTGCAGGACTGCTTTGATTTCAGTGAAGCACTGAAAATGGCTATTTCCTATGTGTGCCCGGTTAAAGGTGAGATCTGGTCAGCCCATCCGAGGGAGCAATTGCAATCAAATAATTAACCACTGGAGTGCTGTAAGTGTATCATCTTTTAAACTGATGATCTGGCAACTCGATTTCAGCCATAACATCCTATGTGTACGAGCAGATTTTAATCATTTTAGTGCTATAAGGTTGCAATGTGCTGCCCATCCCTCTGGCATTTAATGAGTTAAATGGCCCACAATTTTTCTCCCATTTATAACTGGTTTATTTTAATATGCTGTCAGTGTTCGAAGGAATATTTTACATCAGATTTAGAGCTGGATAATTAAAAACTTCTGCTTCAACCAATTATAAAACAAAATCATCCACTATCACGACATGTTTACAGCTAAGGGGAAATGAAGCACTATTACCGCAGTATTCAAATTCTCCACAATGGACACTAATGAGATAGGTGAGAAATATAGAACCATAAAGAAGAAATTTGGGACATAGTTCATATACTCCATTAATTAAATCAGAAATATATTGGCACCAGGTTGTTCTTATTTTAATATGCCAAAGGACCTATATTTTCCATACACATAAATTCAATTCTAATTAAGAGGATTAATAAGTAATACTATTGCAACAATGTCCTTAATGAAGAACAGATTGAGAAGTAGCTTCTGGAGTGTATTAGGCATGCATCACACCTCAATATACTGCAGCAGACACAATTCACTTTATTATTAAAGGTGACCGCATATCCCTTTAAATCAAGGACACCAATAAAAATACACACACTACAGGGTTGCAATTTCTCTGTTGTCCAGCAGAATTAAACTTTCATTTTCGTAAGTGTCCCTGATTTAACAGGATATGTAGTAATAGTGCACCATTTTAAGTAAGTATCAAATATGGATCACATGTAAAGTGACCATATATTCTTTTAAATGCAGGTTGCTTATAAAAATGGCATTCTGCAGGACTGCATAGGGGTCAGTACAACCCTGTGGCATGTGTTTTTCATAAGCATCCTGAATTTAAAGTGTTATGTGGTTACCATATGCAAAGAAAGTGGTGTACATTCAAATTAACTAAATACTTTATACTGCAAGTTATTGCCTGCAGACAATAACTGTCAGATTGGCACTATAGTCATATGATAAGATTAAACCTCAGTTTTAATATAGTGATTATATGCAGGCTATTAGCTGCCATATAAAGTGTTATTAGTGAGTTAATATGGATGTGTACCAATAACCTGTGTTGCTACCTTTAGCTATTTTGGTAAATATTGGCAGTACTCCAGCTATTTAACTGCATTTTGTTTTTCGAATGTGCTTACCCAAACCTGGATTTAAATACTTTATGTGAGCAATGAATCACACTGAATACAAACCAATATTGGAACTGAAAATCCAGGGAGATGTGGATAGCCTATAGCATTCTAGGGCTGAGATTCACTAAAGGTCAAAGAGGGCTCAAAATGTCAAAGATCTGTCGGAGCAGTGTCGCAGGCACATCGACAGTATGCACTAAAGTGTCTTTGACATCACATCCCCATCAATCTGACCAAAATCTGCCCGCGTCGACATCCATCTGACATGCCTTGACCAGGTTTATAAATTTTCACTCATCACATCGACAATGGCCTATTTCCACATGGAAATGACACATAAAATGCAGGATATGCAGGATAATGAACCATTATCATATTCAAGGCAGTGTATTTATATGTTAATGTGGCACTTCACCACATTCACTAAACACTGACAGCAACCTCTGCTGTCGAAGTTCACAGTCTCAACTTTTCCTACCTCGGACTGTCAAAATTGGAATCTCCCTGTACATTCCTATGCAGTAACAGCTCTCAACCATTCACAAGCAGGGAGGGTTGTGAACTGCTGTCAATGTGGAAGGGATGCTCAATGTTTCTCAATAATTTGGAGATCTAGCTAGCATCAAGTAGTAAAATATCCAATTTCAACCGTATGGTTCAATTTGTTGCAATTCAGGAAAAAAATTCTTTGTTTTGTGGATCAGGCCTATAGTGTCAATCAAAATGACTGTGGTGATGTAGTCTAGTCTGGGTGCTGAGACCCGACTCCCATACATTTCCTGAAAGTAGATTTCCCAAATAATGCTACGCCGTCTGATATTTCCTATACAAAACTATCAAGCAACATATTTTGTTTGAATATATTTTTTTTTTTTTTTTTTTTTGTGAAAGTATTTTACCAGGAAGAATACATTGAGATTGTCTCTCGTTTTCAAGTATGTCCTGGACTCATTTTATCTACCTTAGAAAGGTGAAAGGCTGAGCTGACCTTGCCAGGACTAGAACCTGGAACCTCACGGTCTGAACAGATTTAACCCAGGCTGCATTTAACCCAGGTATACATGAACTCAGTTATAATTGCACATGATAACCTTTTAAAACATTGCGTTTGAAAGATTGTAGGGCTACACGCCGCATTACCAGTGTTGCCGTGTTGAAAAGGGGCAACATGAGAATCTTGCCCTGCATAAAAGAGTGAGATTCTCATGTTGCCTCCTTAAATGGAGCAGTATTGGCTGCATATTAGACATAAAAGAGCCTGGCAGATAAAATTGTTCCAAATTGCAGATTGCAGTGAATTACACACAAACTTATTACCATTGCCCTTTCATATAAAACAATTGGTACACTGTTCTCCCAATAAGTGATAGCTCTCAGAATGTAGCATGGTTAACCCTTTGTGTACCAGAGATGTTTCTCGTGATAAGAAAAGGGCAATGGTAACAAGTTTCTTTGTAACTCATTGCAATCTGCAATATTGGAGAGGTTTCATCTGCCAGGCTCTTTTATGCGGCCAATGCTGTGCCATTTAAGGAGGCAAAATGAGAATCTTGCACTTTTATGCAGGGCAAGATTCTCATGTCTCCCTTTTCAACACGCAACATGAATAATACCGCATGTAGCCTCATTATCTTTCAAACACTACATTTTAAAAGTGGACTGGTGAACACATGTATGTTATCATCTGGGGTCCCACACCAGGAAGACCACACAAAAGAATCTACAGTTATTGAAAGATAAACAAAATACCCTAAACATAGTTTTAAAGAACTTACAACTAATGCACTTTGCTCCATCTAACAAACCAATCAAAGTGGGACGTGCGCACTGCAGGACAAGGGGTTGATCAATGTGGATGCTGGCCACAGAGGACTGTTGATTGCCTATGTGGGACATTCAGTGACTGGACAGTGGTGATGAGCATCACAACAATTTAATGACTTCTGAATGGCTTTCAATGGCAGCCATATAGGCAGTTGTGTATTTCTTAAATACTGAAGCTCTCTGTCAAACATCTCTAGCCACAGAGAAGTTGCAGCATACCGCATCAATGAATGACAATCAGTTGAACTTCCCCACTGGATACAGTACACCATATTTTTGGGTGACTGTGCACTGTGAGGAATACACCTGTTCAATATATTACATATTTATTTATTTATTTATTATTGAACACTGAAAGTGGTAGTCCATTTATGGGGATCTGCTTTTGCTCTTATTGTGCCTCATTCATGGTTGTAAGCAGCTATTTTGCTGGTAACGGATACTGCTTTGCCTGTAATACTGGCAGGCAAAGCATGGGACAATGACTCTGGTTCAATTGTGCATTTACTGGATATATCTTTGGCTTTGAGAGGACACATCCATACATCCATTGCACTGAAATGGATGAATTAATTTGTCCCATATGGTGCAGCTGATTTGCCCCTGAATTACTCTTCTTAACTTCTTTTAATCTGTCACACAATCCTCACATCCCAAATGATATAATTAACAGAATTATTGACTTTATATGCACCTGCAGGGACACCTTCATGTGCTGTGTGCGGGTGTACTTAAGGGGATAATTGTGTAAGCTCAAACTGTGGAATAAATCCTACGCAATTAGTCTTAATTAATTCTTTGATTTGGTTATAGCGTATTGCCTGGATTACTTTAAACGTAATTAAAGAAGCATGCAATGATATTATTAGAAAAGTGATTACTTCACTTCCTGGAATTATTCCCAAGAACAACCAACATTAGTTTCTGGTTTTGGAGAAGAGCCACATACCTGTCAAGTCTCCCAGATTTCCACAGGTTTGAAATGTGAACTCCCTATTCAATGCACAATATGTAATTGTTATTAAAAGTCTAATAGGCCATGAGCATCCAAAAATGTTGCTTAGTTATATGGTTTCATGTAGTATTTTGGTGTGGGAAAATTCTGATTTGCTGAACAAGAGCAATTCTAAGGCTGCTGTTCTATAAGGTTCTCTGTGGATTTTGCAATATATGATAGTATTGACCAATAGTGATTCTCTGTCATGTGGATGTTTATGTAAATTAATTACATATTAAGATACTTTTTTTGGGAAGCGAGTTAGGATACATTTCCCTTTTGTAAGAAAAAGGCAGTGGCTGTGTTGGGGTTATAGGACTATGTCAGCACAGCCTTCCAGGGTTAGCCTCCAATGCCTTCTCCTGAAAGGCAGGCACAAGATCATATGATTGCTTTAGTGCATAAAGGAACACTGACACCTAAAATTGACCTGGGCTAATTCACAATTTTCTGAGGCCTAAACTTCAGTCTTACATGTGCTCTCTAGTTTCTCCCATTCTTGCCTTTTCCATTAAAACAGCAATCCATACAGGTGTCTGAGAATCAAAGTGTTTTATTGTCTGTAAGCAGGCTGGAGAAAGGTGACATCCTTTATAAAAAGAATAACATTGGTTACCAATCTGAATTACTTGTTATCTCATATTATAAAGAGCACAAACACATTTAATCAAACGATGTCTAAATTGGACTGTATATACATGCATGAAAAAAGCAAGTTTTGGAGTAGATTTTAGGGATTTAACAATATAAAATAACTCATGTAGCTGGATACACATGACATTTAAAATTCTATAACCCAGTTTTATTTAGGGGTTTGTTACTTTAATGCTGGAAAGCACAGAGGCCTCGACAATAGAATGTGCAAAGAAATGGAGTAAGGTTATGCCATTTCTGCTTTGCCTTGTCAGTACACAATACAAAGGACATGGGAAAGGAACAACATGAATGTCCTGTCTCTTGCACATGGCTCTTTGTATGGGCAAGGGCAGTTAAGGGAAGATTTGGGGGAAGTAGCTATTAGAGTAGCACTAACATAGATTCCAGCTCCTAGCTTAGAGTGAAATTGTATTATTCTCCTTTAAAATTTACTATCATGAGTTGGAATCAAACATTACAAAGCCTCACCAAAAATATTTACTTCATACATTCTAACCCCTCGGATGCTATTAAGGTCTCCAATTCAAGGATTCTAGCATTCAAGATGTTATATTAGCAAATTCTGAGTATCAGTCCGTTTCCCTCTGCAGCATATATATCATACCTGGGAACGTTTTCTTTTTGAGTCCCCAGAGGGGAGTCTTGTAGTGCCGCTGGGGGGATAAATTGCATGATTTTCATAAAAATGGGTGCGGTTTAATCATGAGTGGGGGAAGGGATTAAAGGGGAACTATCACCCCTATACTGGTTTGTCTTATAAGTAACTAAATATAGCGATTGGCTTGAACACTTATTTTTATAAAAATCGTAGTATGGATAAAATAAAAGGTTTAAAAATGATGCGGTGCCACACTGCACTGCACTCTGTCACTCTTCCTCTGCTCCACTCCCCACGTAGAGTCTCAATCCAGCCTCCTCCGATGATGGAGGATTTCTGCTTGTAAGCCGGAGCACTCAGGCTAGGTTGGGCTCAGTTGGGATGAGCAATGGTCCCACGATTCCAAAGATGGTCTCCGTTATGAATCAACATTGGTTCTCTTATTGATATCAAATTCTGCATACCAAATCATCCTTGGCCATCTGGGGGCTATCAAGACCACTTTTGCTCTGTTTCTTCTAATTGATGGAGACACATAATACAGAGGAAATTTAATTATAACTTCAACATGTCTTCTCCTATGGCTGCATCAGAGCCAGATCATCCATTATGGAACCCTAGGCTACTGCCTAGGACCCATGGCAATATAAGGGGCCCTGGCTGCAAGTGATGGGTAACAGACAGGGGCCCTGCTGTTCCTAGCACTAACATCTTGTGTCAGACTCCCTTTTTGCTGAAAGAGACCAGCATCATCCACTTGCTCCCACTTCCATTAAAGCCACAATGCCAGTACATGCTAGCTGCACTTTGTGTCAGAAGCACCAGATCAAGAGATGATGGGCCCACACTAGTACCTAGGGCCATATGGAGCCTTAATCAGTTTCTGGGTTGTAGTCTACTTCCAACAAAAGAAGAATATTTAGCATTCCACATTATTCCTTGATGTCACCAAGTACACCTATAGAGTTCCCCATTTTACTGCTATCTCCTTGTAAATTTGTTAATTTACTGCTGATTCCCCTTAGTCCAAAGTTGTACCATTTAGAAAATACACCTGAGCAAGTGGGGAAACATGTTCTCAGACTTAATGGTTTTCTATTGATGGCAATGTATAAGAGAGGGCAGGATGCCATCTCGCTCACAGTTCGTCAGCCCTGGATTCTAATGAGGAACTCCTCTCCTCCCCTCTCCTTAAATGCTTAAATCTTAGTGCATATGGTGATGTGTACTTACATCGCCATAGCAATGTTCTCCCCACGCAATGCCAGACACCCATCGCCACAACACTGAACTTTAGTGCATCTCCCCCTTGGTGTCACTGTTGCTTATTCATTAAATTTCAGTAGAAGTGATTTCATCAATCATTAGGTAAGAAGTATCTTCACATTCTCTGTATGTGAGCCTGTGTAGAATGCACATTTTATTTCCATGGTATTTATACTGATAATAATAGATGTATTGATGCCCTTTCTTGCAAAAATATAAATATTTTTGTTTCTTGAACACAACCAAATAAAAATCAAATATCATAAAGAATCCTTAACCCTTCGGATGTCAGAGGGATACGCAAAGGATTGCCCTCTGGCACTCAAAGGGTTAACCACAACTACTACCCTGACTTTTTCCTTTTCTCCTCTCCCCTATTAATTAAAACTGCAGAAATTACACTCTCTGTACAAAGACTTTAGTGATGTTTTAAATACAGTACTGACATTTACAATTTGTATTACAGTTTCCACTGTGTTGCCATTTTCTCTTGACTAAACAATGTTTTAACCCTTTGAGTGCCAGAAAGGTATCCAATGCATTGCGCTGGAACACATTGGATACCTCTTTGGCATTCAAAGGGTTAAAAGCAAAAGACTGTACAACGGAATCCCTCGCACTGTGATATTCAGGCTGATGCACATATGAGAACTGGAGTAATCCTGGAGCAAAGCAACAAGAGACAGATAAACAGTTCCATTGATTTAAATGGGGCTTGTAACTCAATAAATTCACTAAGTGGTGATAAAGAGAAGATAAAGTGGAGATGACTTCTCAAGTGATATCACTTCTCCAATTCCTATGTTATTCTATAGAGCCTATTCACTAAGATCTCCAAAGCTGAAGAAATGCATTGGCTCTGCAGAATAACATAAGAACTGGAGAAGTGATAACCTGGAGAAGTCATTTCCACTTTATCACCTCTTTATCACCGCTAGTGAATCTCCCCTATTGTCTCTAGCATCTAAAGACCCAATTTAAACCAAAAGGAAATTTTGTAGGGTTTTTTTTTTGTTTCCTATGGTGCATTTCATTTTCCTCAAAATGGCTGCAAGTGGGAAATGACCTAAGGTGTGATAATCTGAGATAAATCAGATGGCTAGAGAAAATGCTAATAATGTGTCTGACCAACAGGGTACACATAATTTGCCAAGCTACTGGCACTGAAAGGTTAAAGATTCATTTTGGATCCCCAACCCCATTCAGAATTAATTCAAAGTGACCATTAAAAATTTGTACCAGTTTAAGGTAAATGGACATTATTATGAGGGTCTGTTTTTTTCACTCTTTGTTTGCCATAGGGCATCCAATGCATTGCTTTGACACCTCTCTGGGACTCAAAGGGTTAACAGTTGCTACAGGCAGAAAACCACAAATATAACTCAATTCAATCAAATAAAGAAAAATAGGATTCTCTCTGAATGGGTATAGTTTAATAAAATGTATTGTTCTGACTCTGTGAGTTCTAACTTTAGAAATAGGCAGTAAATATATAGTATACTGATTCAATCAGACCCTAATATGTAATTGAGGTATTAAGGTTTGACAGTAAATAGAGATAACTTGCCTAACTTAGCTCATCAGTCTTCTACATTACCATAATGTACTGTTCTCAGGCTGATATACTACAGAGATCTCCAACACACTGAGAAGCAAGAGGTTAAACACATGAACAGCATCAGCAGATGTGTAACATGCAAAGCGGCCACAGAAGGTAAAGTTGTACAGGAAATGACAGCCTTAGTCTCTCATTATTCATTTATCTGTTATAGATTCAAACCAGGAACTGATTCCCTGTCAAGTAAAGGGCTATTTACCTTTTTCTGTATAAAATGATCTTTGAATAAAACCTTTTGTGTGCCAGAGGAGTATCTAACATATTGCAAAGCAATGCATTGGTTACCCTTCTGGCAATCAAAGGGTTACTTTCAGCAAAGAACATGTATAGATTCATACATTGCTTTGGAAATTCTTTGCAAAAACATAAAGGGCCTTTTTGATCAAGGTGCAGTTGCACAATAGTGGGGAAATGGCAGTTCGCATTGATTTAAATTGGGCTTTTAACACCTAGAGTGAGAGAAATTTCCAACACATTTAAAGGGTTAAAAGCTCCATGTAAATCAATGGGAATTTACAGAATTATCATTTCCTCACCTAATGGGTGCACTTGGCTTGCTCCTGAATTGCACCTCTTTGGCTTGAAGAATAAGGCCCTTTAAATCAAAATTGAGCACTCTGGGGGTTCTAATGCAAACGACATATGGAACAGAGTAGATATTCTTTTGATTTTTAAGATTAATTAATCACAAAAATGATGCTCTCTCTCAGAGCAGGACATCCTTCAATTGTTCTTGTTCTACAACTCTTACCATTCTCAGCTGGCCAAGTGCCAGCTGAAAATTACAGTAGTGTTAGTCCAACTAGGGTGGCCACATTGCATTCTGGGTTTCGAGTCCCACCTCACCCCCCACTGGGACAATAAACAGTACAGAATGATTCCACTGACACACACATAAAATAGGTCAGCCAACCTCTCCACTATAACTGTACTAGTACTAACATGGCCGGTTATGTAAGCAATTCTTTGCTACCCCACTTTCAGAGGCACTGGCAGCAGAGAGTTGCATTTGCCTTTCTTAACACCAAACTGGAGCCGTACTCTGACACCGCCTAGATTCACTCCTGGGTTCCTTTCTAACATGCACCACCAGCCAATGAGAGAGATTATTGTTATGATGCTCCTCTCTCATTGGCTGGCTGTTATGCAGAGTGGGATGGCAGCTCTGCAGAACATGCATGTCTGTATATGTGAGTGAGAAGCAAGCAGAGCAGGGGAAGATTCACTAAGCACTGATAAAGAAGTGATAAAGTGGAGATGACTTCTCCAGTGATATCACTTCTCCAATTCCTATATTATTCGATGGAGCCTACTCACAAAGATTTCTTCATCTTTGGAGATCGTAGTGTATAGGCACCATAGACTAACATAGGAACTGGATAAGTGATAAACGGGAGAAGTCATCTCCACTTTATCACTGCTTAGTGAATTTCCCCCCAGGTCTTTTCTGGGAGCGGAGGTCAAACGAATCAGGAAGGTCAAACAGACACTAAAGTACAAGTAAACCCTAATGCACACACTTAACCCACAAATGATTACTAAGAAAGGGAAGTTTCATTTGGCACATTGTGAATGGGGATCCAGTTAGGATTGAGATGCCAGTAAGAGTTAGTTTTAATGTCCTCATCTCCCCTGTATGTGCTCTGATCAGTCCTCACAATGTAATAGTTTGCTTTTGCTTCTTTCATTTAACCCCTTGGGTGCCAGAGAGGTCCCCAATACACTGCTTTACAATTCATTGCTGATCACTCTGTCATCCAAGGTGTTAAACAGTAAGCAGTAGGGAGCAGAGCCAGAGCTGATAATACTTACAGAGCAGGGTCATTTTATATTCTTGTATTCTAAATTAATTATGCTGTCAGAGGGCTAAACTCAGTCCTACTCTGATCAGTCAGCCCTGCATTGCACCACAATGAGGTGGAGATGTCTCCAGTATCCACGGGGTTAAATCAACAGACGTTTTGATTGTTATTTATAGTGCAGTTGATCTGCCCCAGAAGTGCTCCAATTTAGCCTTTGTTCTGGTGGTCCACTATGGAGTTCAGTGGTTCCCAACTCCATAAACAGTGCAGGTTTTCAGGATCTCCTCATAAGAGCCCAGGGGATATCACTGGTGGAGGTGGATCTTTTACAGTGACTCATTCATTAATTCACCTGTGATCATGTGAGGAAATCCTGGAAACCTGAAGGGACTGAACTGAGAAAGAGGCAGCGTGACGTCAGTAAAAGGGGAGGGAGGGGGATCCTTTAGCATTGAATTACGTTTGAACTACAACACGGTAAATATTAAAATACAACATTACATGACCCTCTTTATAGGAGGATCAATTGTAGCTGTATTTTTTCCAGGTATTACTATACCTTTAATGAAAACAGACCATGTTACTCTGCAGGCACCCATTAGGGTATCCATGTTTCTATGAAGATTTTAATAAAAATGTGAATGTTAGGTTTCAGATATGTAAATTTGTAATGTACTATATGCTCTTTATTCTCATTCCGAATGTGGAATCTAATATATATATGATTGAGAGACACCGAGCTAAATTAGATTAAAGTAATCGTAATGTCTATTTAAAATTAGTTGTTCGAGTCTTCTGTATATTAAAAGGAACATATTGTGCTATGTCTAAGCGATTACTTCTTTGTAGTTCAAAAGTTATGAAGACTGAAGATCCCCCGTTCACCCCTTTCTGGCCACCTCCCATGGAATCTGAGATTGGGTCGTGCAACGTGACGGCTGCAGCAAGGGACAAACTTCATTAAGTATGAGGGAAATTCTGCCCCCTTGACGAAGGAGAGCAGGATTTCCCTTTGCTTACTGAAATTTGTCCCTTGCTGCAGCCGTCCTGACCAGCCTGCATCTTCTGAGTGATGTGGGGAGAAGGGGCGGGAGGTGGATCTTCAGCACTTCATAACATTTGAACTACAAAGAAGTAAGCGCTTAGACATAGAGCAATATGTTCCTTTTAATATACAGAAGACTAGGGCAACTGATTTTAAATAGACATTACTATCACTTTAATCTAACCTAGCTCCGTGTCTCTCAATCATATGTATATTCTTAGATTTCACATACGGAATGAGAATAAAGAGCATATAGTACTCAACAAATTACTATCACTTTAAGGTACATTTGGGGTGATTGTTAGAAGGGGTTACTAAAATATATATCACAAATTATAGCAGGGTTAGGCAACATGAGGCTCTCTAGCTGTTCAGTACTACAACCCCCATCTTCCCCAAATGTAATCCTGAACACTTGGATGTCCTCAGGTTGCCCTCCCCTGACCTCCAGTTTATAGCCTTGAAAGCTCCCAAAACTAATCATTATGCTTGGCTGAACTATACTTCCATTAATAAAAGGTTTCACATGTTAACAACCTACATAGGGAAGTATGTCCAAAAGAAGATTGTAGGAGCTCTGGGGCATACCATTTGCACTATAGAGGATAAATAGAAATTTAAAAAAAATGCCCATTGATTTAGATTGGGATTTTAAACCCTTGAATGCTAGAGAGGTCTGGAGCTGTGAATATCTCTCAAACCATAAAGGTTTGAGAGATAGGAGTTTCTTCATATACTTTATTTTTTTAACATCTGCAATATTTAAGACTTACATTTTGGCATTACTAACCCTTTAATTGAATATATTTATTTATGCTCCAAAAGAGAGGGATTAACCCTTTTAAGGCCACAGGGGGTGCAACTCATTGCTCTGTCACAACCCTCTGGCAATCAAAGAGGCTGAAGCTCAATGAAGAATTTAAACAATTATGTTATGTTAGCACAGTGCAGCACATTGTGAAAATCCCCTGCACAGTATGCTAATTAGTTCTGTTTGAGGCCAAACACATTACTGTGCTATTAGAAATGTCGCCACCCACTATGTTGGCTCTGCCCTCTAGATTCATGCCTAGCACACTTTGTGGTGATAATGACTCGGCAAATAAACTCATTAGCATAACATGCTGTGCCGTGCTACCAACAAACAAACATTCCTTTCTAAAATACCTTTTATAACACATACAAATGGCTAATATAAAATATAGGACGTTTTAATGATCTTTAAAATGAACTAAACTTATAATGAGGTGCCAGGTCCTATTTAAAATTGAGATCTGGTTACATTACCTTAGTAAATCAGTCTTAAAGGGTTTCAAGGAGCAGTGAATGTTT